>JBBDGP010002420.1:0-1200000 GCA_037952835.1 Lithobates septentrionalis
GAGAGCGACGATCTCTACAGAGAGGAGAGAACGACGATCTCTACAGAGAGGAGGAGAGCGACGATCTCTACAGAGGCGAGGAGAGCGACGATCTCTACAGAGGGGAGGGAGAGCGACGATCTCTACAGAGAAGAGGAGAGCGACGATCTCTACAGAGAGGAGGAGAGCAACGATCTCTACAGAGGAGGAGGAGAGCGACGATCTCTACAGAGGAGGAGAGCGACGATCTCTACAGAGAGGAGGAGAGCGACGATCTCTACAGAGGGGAGGAGAGCGACGATCTCTACAGAAAGCGAGGAGAGCGACGATCTCTACAGAGAGGGAGGAGAGCGACGATCTCTACAGAGAGCGAGGAGAGCGACGATCTCTACAGAGGGGAGGAGAGCGACGATCTCTACAGAGAGGAGGAGAGCGACGATCTCTACAGAGAGGAGGAGAGCGACGATCTCTACAGAGGGGAGGAGAGCGACGATCTCTACAGAGAGGAGGAGAGCGACGATCTCTACAGAGAGGAGGAGAGCGACGATCTCTACAGAGAGGAGGAGAGCGACGATCTCTACAGAGAGGAGGAGAGCGACGATCTCTACAGAGAGGAGGAGAGCGACGATCTCTACAGAGAGGAGGAGAGCGACGATCTCTACAGAGAGGAGGAGAACGACGATCTCTACAGAGAGGAGGAGAGCGACGATCTCTACAGAGGCGGAGGAGAGCGACGATCTCTACAGAGGGGAGGGGAGCGACGATCTCTACAGAGAAGAGGAGAGCGACGATCTCTACAGAGAGGAGGAGAGCAACGATCTCTACAGAGAGGAGGAGAGCGACGATCTCTACAGAGAGGAGGAGAGCGACGATCTCTACAGAGAGGAGGAGAGCGACGATCTCTACAGAGGGGAGGAGAGCGACGATCTCTACAGAAAGCGAGGAGAGCGACGATCTCTACAGAGGGGAGGAGAGCGACGATCTCTACAGAGAGGAGGAGAGCGACGATCTCTACAGAGGGAGGAGAGCGACGATCTCTACAGAGAGGAGGAGAGCGACGATCTCTACAGAGGGGAGGAGAGCGACGATCTCTACAGAGGAGGAGGAGAGCGACGATCTCTACAGAGAGGAGGAGAGCGACGATCTCTACAAGGAGAGCGACGATCTCTACAGAGGGAGGAGAGCGACGATCTCTACAGAGGGGAGGAGAGCGACGATCTCTACAGAGAGGAGGAGAGCGACGATCTCTACAGAGAGGAGGAGAGCGACGATCTCTACAGAGGGGAGGAGAGCGACGATCTCTACAGAGAAGAGGAGAGCGACGATCTCTACAGAGAGGAGGAGAGCGACGATCTCTACAGAGAGGAGGAGCGACGATCTCTACAGAGAGGGAGGAGAGCGACGATCTCTACAGAGAAGGAGGAGAGCGACGATCTCTACAGAGAGGAGGAGAGCGACGATCTCTACAGAGGAGGAGGAGAGCGACGATCTCTACAGAGAGGAGGAGAACGACGATCTCTACAGAGAGGAGGAGAGCGACGATCTCTACAGAGGCAAGGAGAGCGACGATCTCTACAGAGGGGAGGGGAGCGACGATCTCTACAGAGAAGAGGAGAGCGACGATCTCTACAGAGAGGAGGAGAGCAACGATCTCTACAGAGAGGAGGAGAGCGACGATCTCTACAGAGGGGAGGAGAGCGACGATCTCTACAGAGAGGAGGAGAGCGACGATCTCTACAGAGAGGAGGAGAGCGACGATCTCTACAGAGGGGAGGAGAGCGACAATCTCTACAGAGAGGAGGAGAGCGACGATCTCTACAGAGAGAGGAGAGCGACGATCTCTACAGAGAGGAGGAGAGCGACGATCTCTACAGAGAGGAGGAGAGCGACGATCTCTACAGAGAGGAGGAGAGCGACGATCTCTACAGAGAAGGAGGAGAGCGACGATCTCTACAGAGGGGAGGAGAGCGACGATCTCTACAGAGAGGAGGAGAGCGACGATCTCTACAGAGAGGAGGAGAGCGACGATCTCTACAGAGGGGAGGAGAGCGACGATCTCTACAGGGAGGAGGAGAGCGACGATCTCTACAGAGAGGAGGAGAGCGACGATCTCTACAGAGGGGAGGAGAGCGACGATCTCTACAGGAGGAGGAGAGCGACGATCTCTACAGAGAGGAGGAGAGCGACGATCTCTACAGAGGGGAGGAGAGCGACGATCTCTACAGAGGAGGAGGAGAGCGACGAGCTCTACAGAGAGGAGGAGAGCGACGATCTCTACAGAGGGGAGGAGAGCGACGATCTCTACAGGGAGGAGGAGAGCGACGATCTCTACAGAGGGGAGGAGAGCGACGATCTCTACAGAGAGGAGGAGAGCGACAATCTCTACAGAGAAGAGGAGAGCGACGATCTCTACAGAGGGGAGGAGAGCGACGATCTCTACAGGGAGGAGGAGAGCGACGAGCTCTACAGAGAGGAGGAGAGCGACGATCTCTACAGAGGGGAGGAGAGCTACAATCTCTACAGAGAGGAGGAGAGCGACGATCTCTACAGAGGGAGGAGAGCGACGATCTCTACAGAGAGGAGGAGAGCGACGATCTCTACAGAGGGGAGGAGAGCGACGATCTCTACAGAGGGGAGGAGAGCGACGATCTCTACAGAGGGGAGGAGAGCGACGATCTCTACAGAGAAGAGGAGAGCTACAATCTCTACAGAGAGGAGGAGAGCGACGATCTCTACAGAGGGGAGGAGAGCGACGATCTCTACAGAGAGGAGGAGAGCGACGATCCCTACAGAGGGAGGAGAGCGACGATCTCTACAGAGGGGAGGAGAGCGACGATCTCTACAGAGGGGAGGAGAGCGACGATCTCTACAGAGGGGAGGAGAGCGACGATCTCTACAGAGGGGAGGAGAGCGACGATCTCTACAGAGGGGAGGAGAGCGACGATCTCTACAGAGAGGAGGAGAGCGACGATCTCTACAGAGAGGAGGAGAGCGACGATCTCTATAGAGGGGAGGAGAGCGACGATCTCTACAGAGAGGAGGAGAGCGACGATCTCTACAGAGAGGAGGAGAGCGACGATCTCTACAGAGAGAGAGCGACGATCTCTACAGAGAAGAGGAGAGCGACGATCTCTACAGAGAGGAGGAGAGCGACGATCTCTACAGAGAGGAGGAGAACGACGATCTCTACAGAGAGGAGGAGAGCGACGATCTCTACAGAGAGGAGGAGAGCGTCGATCTCTACAGAGAAGAGGAGAGCGACGATCTCTACAGAGGGGAGGAGAGCGACGATCTCTACAAGAAGAGGAGAGCGACGATCTCTACAGAGGGGAGGGGAGCGACGATCTCTACAGAGAAGAGGAGAGCGACGATCTCTACAGAGAGGAGGAGAGCGACGATCTCTACAGAGAGGAGGAGAGCGACGATCTCTACAGAGGGAGGAGAGCGACGATCTCTACAGAGGGGAGGAGAGCGACGATCTCTACAGAGAGGAGGAGAGCGACGATCTCTACAGAGAGGAGGAGAGCGCCGATCTCTACAGAGAAGAGGAGAGCGACGATCTCTACAGAGAGGAGGAGAGCGACGATCTCTACAGAGAGGAGGAGAGCGACGATCTCTACAGAGAAGGAGGAGAGCGACGATCTCTACAGAGAGGAGGAGAGCGACGATCTCTACAGAGAGGAGGAGAGCGACGATCTCTACAGAGAAGGAGGAGAGCGACGATCTCTACAGAGGGGAGGAGAGCGACGATCTCTACAGAGAAGAGGAGAGCGACGATCTCTACAGAGAGGAGGGAGAGCGACGATCTCTACAGAGAAGGAGGAGAGCGACGATCTCTACAGAGAGGAGGAGAGCGACGATCTCTACAGAGAGGAGGAGAGCGACGATCTCTACAGAGGGGAGGAGAGCGACGATCTCTACAGAGGGGAGGAGAGCGACGATCTCTACAGAGAGGAGGAGAGCGACGATCTCTACAGAGAGGAGGAGAGCGACGATCTCTACAGAGAGGAGGAGAACGACGATTTCTACAGAGGGGAGGAGAGCGACGATCTCTACAGAGAAGAGGAGAGCGACGATCTCTACAGAGAGGAGGAGAGCAACGATCTCTACAGAGAGGAGGAGAGCGACGATCTCTACAGAGAAGAGGAGAGCGACGATCTCTACAGAGGGGAGGAGAGCGACGATCTCTACAGAGAAGAGGAGAGCGACGATCTCTACAGAGGGGAGGGGAGCGACGATCTCTACAGAGAAGAGGAGAGCGACGATCTCTACAGAGAGGAGGAGAGCGACGATCTCTACAGAGAGGAGGAGAGCGACGATCTCTACAGAGAGGAGGAGAGCGACGATTTCTACAGAGGGGAGGAGAGCGACGATCTCTACAGAGGGGAGGAGAGCGACGATCTCTACAGAGAGGAGGAGAGCGATGATCTCTACAGAGAGGAGGAGAGCGACGATCTCTACAGAGAAGAGGAGAGCGACGATCTCTACAGAGAGGAGGAGAGCGACGATCTCTACAGAGAGGAGGAGAGCGACGATCTCTACAGAGAGGAGGAGAGCGACGATCTCTACAGAGAGGAGGAGAGCGACGATCTCTACAGAGAGGAGGAGAGCGACGATCTCTACAGAGGGGAGGAGAGCGACGATCTCTACAGAGGGGAGGGGAGCGACAATCTCTACAGAGAAGAGGAGAGCGACGATCTCTACAGAGGGGAGGGGAGCGACAATCTCTACAGAGAAGAGGAGAGCGACGATCTCTACAGAGAGGAGGAGAGCGACGATCTCTACAGAGAGGAGGAGAGCGCCGATCTCTACAGAGAAGAGGAGAGCGACGATCTCTACAGAGGGGAGGAGAGCGACGATCTCTACAGAGAGGAGGAGAGCGACGATCTCTACAGAGAGGAGGAGAACGACGATTTCTACAGAGAGGAGGAGAGCGACGATCTCTACAGAGGCGAGGAGAGCGACGATCTCTACAGAGGGGAGGAGAGCGACGATCTCTACAGAGAAGAGGAGAGCGACGATCTCTACAGAGAGGAGGAGAGCAACGATCTCTACAGAGAGGAGGAGAGCGACGATCTCTACAGAGAAGAGGAGAGCGACGATCTCTACAGAGGGGAGGAGAGTGACGATCTCTACAGAGAAGAGGAGAGCGACGATCTCTACAGAGGGGAGGGGAGCGACGATCTCTACAGAGAGGAGGAGAGCGACGATCTCTACAGAGGGGAGGGGAGCGACGATCTCTACAGAGAAGAGGAGAGCGACGATCTCTACAGAGAGGAGGAGAGCAACGATCTCTACAGAGAAGAGGAGAGCGACGATCTCTACAGAGGGGAGGAGAGCGACGATCTCTACAGAGAAGAGGAGAGCGACGATCTCTACAGAGGGGAGGGGAGCGACGATCTCTACAGAGAAGAGGAGAGCGACGATCTCTACAGAGAGGAGGAGAGCGACGATCTCTACAGAGAGGAGGAGAGCGACGATCTCTACAGAGGGGAGGAGAGCGACGATCTCTACAGAGGGGAGGAGAGCGACGATCTCTACAGAGAGGAGGAGAGCGACGATCTCTACAGAGAGGAGGAGAGCGACGATCTCTACAGAGAGGAGGAGAACGACGATTTCTACAGAGGGGAGGAGAGCGACGATCTCTACAGAGAAGAGGAGAGCGACGATCTCTACAGAGAGGAGGAGAGCAACGATCTCTACAGAGAGGAGGAGAGCGACGATCTCTACAGAGAAGAGGAGAGCGACGACCTCTACAGAGGGGAGGAGAGCGACGATCTCTACAGAGAAGAGGAGAGCGACGATCTCTACAGAGGGGAGGGGAGCGACGATCTCTACAGAGAAGAGGAGAGCGACGATCTCTACAGAGAGGAGGAGAGCGACGATCTCTACAGAGAGGAGGAGAGCGACGATCTCTACAGAGAGGAGGAGAGCGACGATCTCTACAGAGGGGAGGAGAGCGACGATCTCTACAGAGGGGAGGAGAGCGACGATCTCTACAGAGAGGAGGAGAGCGACGATCTCTACAGAGAGGAGGAGAGCGACGATCTCTACAGAGAAGAGGAGAGCGACGATCTCTACAGAGAGGAGGAGAGCGACGATCTCTACAGAGAGGAGGAGAGCGACGATCTCTACAGAGAGGAGGAGAACGACGATCTCTACAGAGAGGAGGAGAGCGACGATCTCTACAGAGAGGAGGAGAGCGACGATCTCTACAGAGGGGAGGAGAGCGACGATCTCTACAGAGGGGAGGGGAGCGACAATCTCTACAGAGAAGAGGAGAGCGACGATCTCTACAGAGGGGAGGGGAGCGACAATCTCTACAGAGAAGAGAGAGCGACGATCTCTACAGAGAGGAGGAGAGCGACGATCTCTACAGAGAGGAGGAGAGCGCCGATCTCTACAGAGAAGAGGAGAGCGACGATCTCTACAGAGGGGAGGAGAGCGACGATCTCTACAGAGAGGAGGAGAGCGACGATCTCTACAGAGAGGAGGAGAACGACGATTTCTACAGAGAGGAGGAGAGCGACGATCTCTACAGAGGCGAGGAGAGCGACGATCTCTACAGAGGGGAGGAGAGCGACGATCTCTACAGAGAAGAGGAGAGCGACGATCTCTACAGAGAGGAGGAGAGCAACGATCTCTACAGAGAGGAGGAGAGCGACGATCTCTACAGAGAAGAGGAGAGCGACGATCTCTACAGAGGGGAGGAGAGTGACGATCTCTACAGAGAAGAGGAGAGCGACGATCTCTACAGAGGGGAGGGGAGCGACGATCTCTACAGAGAAGAGGAGAGCGACGATCTCTACAGAGAGGAGGAGAGCGACGATCTCTACAGAGAGGAGGAGAGCGACGATCTCTACAGAGAGGAGGAGAGCGACGATCTCTACAGAGGGGAGGAGAGCGACGATCTCTACAGAGGGGAGGAGAGCGACGATCTCTACAGAGAGGAGGAGAGCGACGATCTCTACAGAGAGGAGGAGAGCGACGATCTCTACAGAGAAGAGGAGAGCGACGATCTCTACAGAGAGGAGGAGAGCGACGATCTCTACAGAGAGGAGGAGAGCGACGATCTCTACAGAGAGGAGGAGAACGACGATCTCTACAGAGAGGAGGAGAGCGACGATCTCTACAGAGGCGAGGAGAGCGACGATCTCTACAGAGGGGAGGGGAGCGACGATCTCTACAGAGAAGAGGAGAGCGACGATCTCTACAGAGAGGAGGAGAGCAACGATCTCTACAGAGAGGAGGAGAGCGACGATCTCTACAGAGAGGAGGAGAGCGACGATCTCTACAGAGAGGAGGAGAGCGACGATCTCTACAGAGGGGAGGAGAGCGACGATCTCTACAGAAAGCGAGGAGAGCAACGATCTCTACAGAGAGGAGGAGAGCGACGATCTCTACAGAGAGGAGGAGAGCGACGATCTCTACAGAGAGGAGGAGAGCGACGATCTCTACAGAGGGGAGGAGAGCGACGATCTCTACAGAAAGCGAGGAGAGCGACGATCTCTACAGAGGGGAGGAGAGCGACGATCTCTACAGAAAGCGAGGAGAGCGACGATCTCTACAGAGGGGAGGAGAGCGACGATCTCTACAGAGAGGAGGAGAGCGAAGATCTCTACAGAGGGGAGGAGAGCAACGATCTCTACAGAGGGGAGGAGAGCGACGATCTCTACAGAGGGAGGAGAGCGACGATCTCTACAGAGGGGATGAGAGCAACGATCTCTACAGAGAGGAGGAGAGCGACGATCTCTACAGAGAGGAGGAGAGCGACGATCTCTACAGAGAGGAGGAGAGCGACGATCTCTACAGAGAGGAGGAGAGCGACGATCTCTACAGAGAGGAGGAGAACGACGATCTCTACAGAGAGGAGGAGAGCGACGATCTCTACAGAGGCGAGGAGAGCGACGATCTCTACAGAGGGGAGGGGAGCGACGATCTCTACAGAGAAGAGGAGAGCGACGATCTCTACAGAGAGGAGGAGAGCAACGATCTCTACAGAGGAGGAGGAGAGCGACGATCTCTACAGAGAGGAGGAGAGCGACGATCTCTACAGAGAGGAGGAGAGCGACGATCTCTACAGAAGAGAGGAGGAGAGCGACGATCTCTACAGAAAGCGAGGAGAGCGACGATCTCTACAGAGGGGAGGAGAGCGACGATCTCTACAGAGAGGAGGAGAGCGAAGATCTCTACAGAGGGGAGGAGAGCGACGATCTCTACAGAGAGGAGGAGAGCGACGATCTCTACAGAGGGAGGAGAGCGACGATCTCTACAGAGGGGAAGAGAGCAACGATCTCTACAGAGAGGAGGAGAGCGACGATCTCTACAGAGAGGAGGAGAGCGATGATCTCTACAGAGGGGAGGAGAGCGATGATCTCTACAGAGGGGAGGAGAGCAACGATCTCTACAGAGAGGAGGAGAGCGACGATCTCTACAGAGAAGAGGAGAGCGACGATCTCTACAGAGGGGAGGGGAGCGACGATCTCTACAGAGAAGAGGAGAGTGACGATCTCTACAGAGAGGAGGAGAGCGACGATCTCTACAGAGAGGAGGAGAGCGACGATCTCTACAGAGAGGAGGAGAGCGACGATCTCTACAGAGAAGAGGAGAGCGACGATCTCTACAGAGAGGAGGAGAGCGACGATCTCTACAGAGAGGAGGAGAGCGACGATCTCTACAGAGAGGAGGAGAACGACGATCTCTACAGAGAGGAGGAGAGCGACGATCTCTACAGAGAAGAGGAGAGCGACGATCTCTACAGAGGGGAGGGGAGCGACGATCTCTACAGAGAAGAGGAGAGCGACGATCTCTACAGAGAGGAGGAGAGCAACGATCTCTACAGAGAGGAGGAGAGCGACGATCTCTACAGAGGGGAGGAGAGCGACGATCTCTACAGAGAGGAGGAGAGCGACGATCTCTACAGAGAGGAGGAGAGCGACGATCTCTACAGAGGGGAGGAGAGCGAAAATCTCTACAGAGAGGAGGAGAGCGACGATCTCTACAGAGAAGAGGAGAGCGACGATCTCTACAGAGAGGAGGAGAGCGACGATCTCTACAGGAGGAGGAGAGCGACAATCTCTACAGAGAGGAGGAGAGCGACGATCTCTACAGAGAGAGGAGAGCGACGATCTCTACAGAGGGGAGGAGAGCGACGATCTCTACAGGGAGGAGGAGAGCGACGAGCTCTACAGAGAGGAGGAGAGCGACGATCTCTACAGAGGGGAGGAGAGCGACGATCTCTACAGGGAGGAGGAGAGCGACAATCTCTACAGAGAAGAGGAGAGCGACGATCTCTACAGAGGGGAGGAGAGCGACGATCTCTACAGGGAGGAGGAGAGCGACGATCTCTACAGAGAGGAGGAGAGCGACGATCTCTACAGAGGGGAGGAGAGCGACGATCTCTACAGGGAGGAGGAGAGCGACGAGCTCTACAGAGAGAGTGAGGAGAGCGACGATCTCTACAGAGGGAGGAGAGCGACGATCTCTACAGGAGGAGGAGAGCGACGATCTCTACAGAGGGGAGGAGAGCGACGATCTCTACAGAGAGGAGGAGAGCGACGATCTCTACAGAGAAGGAGGAGAGCGACGATCTCTACAGAGAGGAGGAGAGCGACGATCTCTACAGAGAGGAGGAGAGCGACGATCTCTACAGAGAGGAGGAGAGCGACGATCTCTACAGAGAGGGAGGAGAGCGACGATCTCTACAGAGAGGAGGAGAGCGACGATCTCTACAGAGGGGAGGAGAGCGACGATCTCTACAGAGAGGAGGAGAGCGACGATCTCTACAGAGGGGAGGAGAGCGACGATCTCTACAGAGGGGAGGAGAGCGACGATCTCTACAGAGGGGAGGAGAGCGACGATCTCTACAGAGAGAGGAGAGCTACGATCTCTACAGAGAGGAGGAGAGCGACGATCTCTACAGAGGGAGGAGAGCGACGATCTCTACAGAGAGGAGGAGAGCGACGATCTCAGAGGGGAGGAGAGCGACGATCTCTACAGAGGGGAGGAGAGCGACGATCTCTACAGAGGGGAGGAGAGCGACGATCTCTACAGAGGGGAGGAGAGCGACGATCTCTACAGAGGGGAGGAGAGCGACGATCTCTACAGAGGGGAGGAGAGCGACGATCTCTACAGAGAGGAGGAGAGCGACGATCTCTACAGAGAGGAGGAGAGCGACGATCTCTATAGAGGGGAGGAGAGCGACGATCTCTACAGAGAGGAGGAGAGCGACGATCTCTACAGAGAGGAGGAGAGCGACGATCTCTACAGAGAAGAGGAGAGCGACGATCTCTACAGAGAGGAGGAGAGCGACGATCTCTACAGAGAGGAGGAGAACGACGATCTCTACAGAGAGGAGGAGAACGACGATCTCTACAGAGAGGAGGAGAGCGTCGATCTCTACAGAGAAGAGGAGAGCGACGATCTCTACAGAGGGGAGGAGAGCGACGATCTCTACAGAGAAGGAGGAGAGCGACGATCTCTACAGAGGGGAGGAGAGCGACGATCTCTACAGAGAAGAGGAGAGCGACGATCTCTACAGAGAGGAGGAGAGCGACGATCTCTACAGAGAGGAGGAGAGCGACGATCTCTACAGAGGGGAGGAGAGCGACGATCTCTACAGAGGGGAGGAGAGCGACGATCTCTACAGAGAGGAGGAGAGCGACGATCTCTACAGAGAGGAGGAGAGCGCCGATCTCTACAGAGAAGGAGGAGAGCGACGATCTCTACAGAGAGGAGGAGAGCGACGATCTCTACAGAGAGGAGGAGAGCGACGATCTCTACAGAGAGGAGGAGAACGACGATTTCTACAGAGAGGAGGAGAGCGACGATCTCTACAGAGAAGAGGAGAGCGACGATCTCTACAGAGAGGAGGAGAGCAACGATCTCTACAGAGAGGAGGAGAGCGACGATCTCTACAGAGAAGGAGGAGAGCGACGATCTCTACAGAGGGGAGGAGAGCGACGATCTCTACAGAGAAGAGGAGAGCGACGATCTCTACAGAGGGGAGGAGAGCGACGATCTCTACAGAGAGGAGGAGAGCGACGATCTCTACAGAGAGGAGGAGAGCGACGATCTCTACAGAGAGGAGGAGAGCGACGATCTCTACAGAGAGGAGGAGAGCGACGATCTCTACAGAGAGGAGGAGAGCGACGATCTCTACAGAGAGGAGGAGAGCGACGATCTCTACAGAGAGGAGGAGAGCGACGATCTCTACAGAGAGGAGGAGAGCGACGATCTCTACAGAGGGGGAGGAGAGCGACGATCTCTACAGAGAAGAGGAGAGCGACGATCTCTACAGAGAGGAGGAGAGCAACGATCTCTACAGAGAGGAGGAGAGCGACGATCTCTACAGAGAGGAGGAGAGCGACGATCTCTACAGAGGGGAGGAGAGCGACGATCTCTACAGAGAAGAGGAGAGCGACGATCTCTACAGAGAAGAGGAGAGCGACGATCTCTACAGAGAGGAGGAGAGCGACGATCTCTACAGAGAGGAGGAGAGCGACGATCTCTACAGAGAGGAGGAGAGCGACGATCTCTACAGAGAGGAGGAGAGCGACGATCTCTACAGAGGGGAGGAGAGCGACGATCTCTACAGAGGGGAGGAGAGCGACGATCTCTACAGAGAGGAGGAGAGCGACGATCTCTACAGAGAGGAGGAGAGCGACGATCTCTACAGAGAAGAGGAGAGCGACGATCTCTACAGAGAGGAGGAGAGCGACGATCTCTACAGAGAGGAGGAGAGCGACGATCTCTACAGAGAGGAGGAGAACGACGATCTCTACAGAGAGGAGGAGAGCGACGATCTCTACAGAGAGGAGGAGAGCGACGATCTCTACAGAGGGGAGGAGAGCGACGATCTCTACAGAGGGGAGGGGAGCGACAATCTCTACAGAGAAGAGGAGAGCGACGATCTCTACAGAGGGGAGGGGAGCGACAATCTCTACAGAGAAGAGGAGAGCGACAATCTCTACAGAGGGGAGGGAGCGACAATCTCTACAGAGAAGAGGAGAGCGACGATCTCTACAGAGAGGAGGAGAGCAACGATCTCTACAGAGAGGAGGAGAGCGACGATCTCTACAGAGAGGAGGAGAGCGACGATCTCTACAGAGGGGAGGAGAGCGACGATCTCTACAGAAAGCGAGGAGAGCGACGATCTCTACAGAGGGGAGGAGAGCGACGATATCTACAGAGAGGAGGAGAGCGATGATCTCTACAGAGGGGAGGAGAGCAACGATCTCTACAGAGGGGAGGAGAGCGACGATCTCTACAGAGGGGATGAGAGCAACGATCTCTACAGAGAGGAGGAGAGCAACGATCTCTACAGAGAGGAGGAGAGCGACGATCTCTACAGAGGGGAGGGGAGCGATGATCTCTACAGAGGGGAGGAGAGCGATGATCTCTACAGAGGGGAGGAGAGCAACGATCTCTACAGAGAGGAGGAGAGCGACGATCTCTACAGAGAAGAGGAGAGCGACGATCTCTACAGAGGGGAGGGGAGCGACGATCTCTACAGAGAAGAGGAGAGTGACGATCTCTACAGAGAGGAGGAGAGCGACGATCTCTACAGAGAGGAGGAGAGCGACGATCTCTATAGAGGGGAGGAGAGCTACAATCTCTACAGAGAGGAGGAGAGCGACGATCTCTACAGAGAAGAGGAGAGCGACGATCTCTACAGAGAGGAGGAGAGCGACGATCTCTACAGAGAGGAGGAGAGCGACGATCTCTACAGATGGAGGAGGAGAGCGACGATCTCTACAGAGAGGAGGAGAGCGACGATCTCTACAGAGGGGAGGAGAGCGACGATCTCTACAGAGGGGAGGAGAGCGACGATCTCTACAGGGAGGAGGAGAGCGACGATCTCTACAGAGAAGAGGAGAGCGACGATCTCTACAAAGAGGAGGAGAGCGACGATCTCTACAGAGGGGAGGAGAGCGACGATCTCTACAGAGGGGAGGAGAGCTACAATCTCTACAGAGAGGAGGAGAGCGACGATCTCTACAGATGGAGGAGGAGAGCGACGATCTCTACAGAGAAGAGGAGAGCGACGATCTCTACAGAGAGGAGGAGAGCGACGATCTCTACAGAGAGGAGGAGAGCAACGATCTCTACAGAGAGGAGGAGAGCGACGATCTCTACAGATGGAGGAGGAGAGCGACGATCTCTACAGAGAAGAGGAGAGTGACGATCTCTACAGAGAGGAGGAGAGCGACGATCTCTACAGAGAAGAGGAGAGCGACGATCTCTACAGAGAGGAGGAGAACGACGATCTCTACAGAGAGGAGGAGAGCGACGATCTCTACAGAGAAGAGGAGAGCGACGATCTCTACAGAGGGGAGGAGAGCGACGATCTCTACAGAGAGGAGGAGAGCGACGATCTCTACAGAGAGGAGGAGAACGACGATCTCTACAGAGAGGAGGAGAGCGACGATCTCTACAGAGAAGAGGAGAGCGACGATCTCTACAGAGGGGAGGAGAGCGACGATCTCTACAGAGAGGAGGAGAGCGACGATCTCTACAGAGAGGAGGAGAGCGACGATCTCTACAGAGGGGAGGAGAGCGACGATCTCTACAGAGGGGAGGAGAGCGACGATCTCTACAGAGAGGAGGAGAGCGACGATCTCTACAGAGGGGAGGAGAGCGACGATCTCTACAGAGGAGGAGAGCGACGATCTCTACAGAGGGGAGGAGAGCGACGATCTCTACAGGGAGGAGGAGAGCGACGATCTCTACAGAGGGGAGGAGAGCGACGATCTCTACAGAGAGGAGGAGAGCGACGATCTCTACAGAGGGGAGGAGAGCGACGATCTCTACAGAGGGGAGGAGAGCGACGATCTCTACAGAGAGGAGGAGAGCGACGATCTCTACAGAGGGGAGGAGAGCGACGATCTCTACAGGGAGGAGGAGAGCGACGATCTCTACAGAGGGGAGGAGAGCCACGATCTCTACAGAGAGGAGGAGAGCCACGATCTCTACAGAGGGGAGGGGAGCCACGATCTCTACAGAGAGGAGGAGAGCGACGATCTCTACAGAGAGGAGGAGAGCGCCGATCTCTACAGAGGGGAGGAGAGCGATGATCTCTACAGAGAGGAGGAGAACGACGATCTCTACAGAGAGGAGGAGAGCGACGATCTCTACAGAGGGGAGGAGAGCAACGATCTCTACAGAGAAGAGGAGAGCGACGATCTCTACAGAGGGAAGGAGAGCGACGATCTCTACAGAGAGGAGGAGAGCGACGATCTCTACAGAGAGGAGGAGAGCGACGATCTCTACAGAGGGGAGGAGAGCAACGATCTCTACAGAGAAGAGGAGAGCGATGATCTCTACAGAGAAGAGGAGAGCGACGATCTCTACAGAGAGGAGGAGAGCGACGATCTCTACAGAGAGGAGGAGAGCGAAAATCTCTACAGAGGGGAGGAGAGCGACGATCTCTACAGAGGGGAGGAGAGCGACGATCTCTACAGAGAAGAGGAGAGCAACGATCTCTACAGAGGGGAGGAGAGCGATGATCTCTATATAGAGAAGAGGAGAATGATGATCTCTATATAGAGGAGGAGAGCGATGATCTATAGAGAAGAGGAGAGCGATGATCTCCATAGAGAAGAGGAGAACGATGATCTCTATAGAGGAGGAGAGTGATGATCTATAGAGAAGAGGAGAGCGATGATCTCTATAGAGAAGAGGAGAATGATGATCTCCATAGAGAAGAGGAGAGCGATGATCTATAGAGAAGAGGAGAGCGATGATCTCTATAGAGAAGAGGAGAATGATGATCTCCATAGAGAAGAGGAGAGCGATGATCTCTATAGAGAAGAGGAGAGCGATGATCTCTACAGAGAAGAGGAGAGCGACGATCTCTATAGAGAAGAGGAGAGTGATGATCTCTATAGAGAAGAGGAGAGCGATGATCTCTATAGAGAAGAGGAGAGCGATGATCTCTACAGAGAAGAGGAGAGCGATGATCTCTACAGAGAAGAGGAGAGCGATGATCTCCATAGAGAAGAGGAGAATGATGATCTCTATAGAGGAGGAGAGCGATGATCTATAGAGAAGAGGAGAGCGATGATCTCTACAGAGAAGAGGAGAGCGATGATCTCCATAGAGAAGAGGAGAATGATGATCTCTATAGAGAAGAGGAGAACGATGATCTCTATAGAGAAGAGGAGAACGATGATCTCTACAGAGAAGAGGAGAGCGATGATCTCTATAGAGAAGAGGAGAACGATGATCTCTATAGAGAAGAGGAGAACGATGATCTCTATAGAGAAGAGGAGAACGATGATCTCTACAGAGAAGAGGAGAGCGATGATCTCTATAGAGAAGAGGAGAGCGATGATCTCTATAGAGAAGAGGAGAGCGATGATCTCTACAGAGAAGAGGAGAGCGATGATCTCTATAGAGAAGAGGAGAGCGATGATCTCTATAGAGAAGAGGAGAGCGATGATCTCTACAGAGAAGAGGAGAGCGATGATCTCCATAGAGAAGAGGAGAATGATGATCTCTATAGAGGAGGAGAGCGATGATCTATAGAGAAGAGGAGAGCGATGATCTCTACAGAGAAGAGGAGAGCGATGATCTCCATAGAGAAGAGGAGAATGATGATCTCTATAGAGAAGAGGAGAACGATGATCTCTATAGAGAAGAGGAGAACGATGATCTCTACAGAGAAGAGGAGAGCGATGATCTCTATAGAGAAGAGGAGAACGATGATCTCTATAGAGAAGAGGAGAACGATGATCTCTACAGAGAAGAGGAGAGCGATGATCTCTATAGAGAAGAGGAGAACGATGATCTCTATAGAGAAGAGGAGAACGATGATCTCTACAGAGAAGAGGAGAACGATGATCTCTACAGAGAAGAGGAGAGCGATGATCTCTATAGAGAAGAGGAGAACGATGATCTCTATAGAGAAGAGGAGAACGATGATCTCTACAGAGAAGAGGAGAGCGATGATCTCTACAGAGAAGAGGAGAGCGATGATCTCTATAGAGAAGAGGAGAACGATGATCTCTATAGAGAAGAGGAGAACGATGATCTCTACAGAGAAGAGGAGAGCGATGATCTCTATAGAGAAGAGGAGAACGATGATCTCTATAGAGAAGAGGAGAACGATGATCTCTACAGAGAGGAGGAGAAAGATGATCTCTACAGAGAAGAGGAGAGCGACGATCTCTACAGAGAGGAGGAGAGCGACGATCTCTACAGAGAGGAGGAGAACGACGATCTCTACAGAGAGGAGGAGAACGACGATCTCTACAGAGAGGAGGAGAGCGTCGATCTCTACAGAGAAGAGGAGAGCGACGATCTCTACAGAGGGGAGGAGAGCGACGAGCTCTACAGAGGGGAGGAGAGCGATGATCTCTACAGAGAAGAGGAGAGCGACGATCTCTACAGAGGGGAGGAGAGCGACGATCTCTACAGGGAGGAGGAGAGCGACGAGCTCTACAGAGAGGAGGAGAGCGACGATCTCTACAGAGGCGAGGAGAGCGACGATCTCTACAGAGGGGAGGAGAGCGACGATCTCTACAGAGAGGAGGAGAGCGACGATCTCTACAGAGGGGAGGAGAGCGACGATCTCTACAGAGAGGAGGAGAGCGACGATCTCTACAGAGAGGAGGAGAGCGACGATCTCTACAGAGGGGAGGAGAGCGACGATCTCTACAGAGGGGAGGAGAGCGACGATCTCTACAGAGGGGAGGAGAGCGACGATCTCTACAGAGAGGAGGAGAACGACGATCTCTACAGAGAGGAGGAGAGCGACGATCTCTACAGAGGGGAGGAGAGCAACGATCTCTACAGAGAAGAGGAGAGCGACGATCTCTACAGAGGGAAGGAGAGCGACGATCTCTACAGAGAGGAGGAGAGCGACGATCTCTACAGAGAGGAGGAGAGCGACGATCTCTACAGAGGGGAGGAGAGCAACGATCTCTACAGAGAAGAGGAGAGCGATGATCTCTACAGAGAAGAGGAGAGCGACGATCTCTACAGAGAGGAGGAGAGCGACGATCTCTACAGAGAGGAGGAGAGCGACGATCTCTACAGAGAGGAGGAGAGCGAAAATCTCTACAGAGGGGAGGAGAGCGACGATCTCTACAGAGGGGAGGAGAGCGACGATCTCTACAGAGAAGAGGAGAGCAACGATCTCTACAGAGGGGAGGAGAGCGATGATCTCTATATAGAGAAGAGGAGAATGATGATCTCTATATAGAGGAGGAGAGCGATGATCTATAGAGAAGAGGAGAGCGATGATCTCCATAGAGAAGAGGAGAACGATGATCTCTATAGAGGAGGAGAGTGATGATCTATAGAGAAGAGGAGAGCGATGATCTCTATAGAGAAGAGGAGAATGATGATCTCCATAGAGAAGAGGAGAGCGATGATCTATAGAGAAGAGGAGAGCGATGATCTCTATAGAGAAGAGGAGAATGATGATCTCCATAGAGAAGAGGAGAGCGATGATCTCTACAGAGAAGAGGAGAGCGACGATCTCTATAGAGAAGAGGAGAGCGATGATCTCTATAGAGAAGAGGAGAGCGATGATCTCTATAGAGAAGAGGAGAGCGATGATCTCTATAGAGAAGAGGAGAGCGATGATCTCTACAGAGAAGAGGAGAGCGATGATCTCTACAGAGAAGAGGAGAGCGATGATCTCCATAGAGAAGAGGAGAGCGATGATCTCTATAGAGAAGAGGAGAGCGATGATCTCTACAGAGAAGAGGAGAGCGATGATCTCTACAGAGAAGAGGAGAGCGATGATCTCCATAGAGAAGAGGAGAATGATGATCTCTATAGAGAAGAGGAGAACGATGATCTCTATAGAGAAGAGGAGAACGATGATCTCTACAGAGAAGAGGAGAGCGATGATCTCTATAGAGAAGAGGAGAACGATGATCTCTATAGAGAAGAGGAGAACGATGATCTCTATAGAGAAGAGGAGAACGATGATCTCTACAGAGAAGAGGAGAGCGATGATCTCTATAGAGAAGAGGAGAGCGATGATCTCTATAGAGAAGAGGAGAGCGATGATCTCTACAGAGAAGAGGAGAGCGATGATCTCTATAGAGAAGAGGAGAGCGATGATCTCTATAGAGAAGAGGAGAGCGATGATCTCTACAGAGAAGAGGAGAGCGATGATCTCCATAGAGAAGAGGAGAATGATGATCTCTATAGAGGAGGAGAGCGATGATCTATAGAGAAGAGGAGAGCGATGATCTCTACAGAGAAGAGGAGAGCGATGATCTCCATAGAGAAGAGGAGAATGATGATCTCTATAGAGAAGAGGAGAACGATGATCTCTATAGAGAAGAGGAGAACGATGATCTCTACAGAGAAGAGGAGAGCGATGATCTCTATAGAGAAGAGGAGAACGATGATCTCTATAGAGAAGAGGAGAACGATGATCTCTACAGAGAAGAGGAGAGCGATGATCTCTATAGAGAAGAGGAGAACGATGATCTCTATAGAGAAGAGGAGAACGATGATCTCTACAGAGAAGAGGAGAGCGATGATCTCTATAGAGAAGAGGAGAGCGATGATCTCCATAGAGAAGAGGAGAGCGATGATCTCTATAGAGAACATTTCATAATCTCTGGGCTGGTGGGAGGAGGCGGCATTTTCTCAGTCTCCTCCCCCGGGGATCACACAAAGTGAGAGGTGGTAGCAGGAGGCTGATCTGTGTCAGACATTTGTGAACACAGCCAAGAACGGCACCAGAATTTACATGATTCTCTTTGAGCCGCCATCTCAGCCCAGGAAGTAGATAGGGGCCCTGGATGATGCCTGAACAATGATGGTGCCGTCATTCTGGAGAGGAAAGCAGATAAAGGCATTGTCAGGGGGAAGATAGTGACCTGGGCTCTGCCCGCCTTCCCCCGCGTTGTGTACAGTTCTAGTAATGACTCTCCTGATGTCACCGCTAATATCTAATATTTACTGATCAGACATTGATTGCTGGCCCCGCCCACAGCCAATGGAGCTACACTGACCATTCATAGAGGTCCAGCAATGTATTCTGCCGGCCAATCAGCTGAGCCGGAGAGCCAGAGAGGGCGGCACACAGAGGGGCCCATTTATAAAAGGGATAAAGTCAGAACCGGGATGGGAAATCTGGATTCAGTCCCTTCCTATCTGGTTTTACAGACTCGCCCTCCACCCTAAAGTGGGTGTAATGTCCTGCCCTGGGTGGGGGAAGGGAACGCTCCTCAGGGTGGAGACATTTTATTATTTCAGCTCCAAAAATGTAAAAAAAACCTCAAAAAACAATAAAGTGAAAAGAAAAACTCCCAAAACATCCAATCGTAGAGCGATGCCGCCACCTGCAGGACGTGGGTGATACTACAGCTGAAGGTTTGAAGAAGAACTTTATTTAGGAATATTTGTTTGTTGCAGCAAAATAAATAAAAACAAAAAAGTTGAAATATTATTAGAATAAAAACTGAAAAAAACGAAATCAGCAGGAAAATGACGGTTATGGGGAAGATAAGGGATCCGATCCGTCCGGTCTGCAGGTCAATGAAAGAAAATCTGTCTCCTCTATTCCCAAATACCGGCAGGCATGCTGGTACATGTAGTTCCACGGCTCTGGCATGCAAGGTTCAGCTGATCCAATTACCATCCCCCCTCCCCCCCAGCCAGGCCAGCCGGACCACCTCTCTCTCTACATAAGCTTTATTCCCTACTGTCCAGTCATCCACAAACCCAACCATATGTGACCATTACATTGTATCTCTCTATCTCCCATCTGAGCAATGTTTATAAACAATGTTACTTTGTATCCCTCTATCTCCTGTCTGATCAATGTTTATAAACAATGTTACTTTGTATCTCTCTATCTCCCGTCTGAACGATGTTTATAAACAATGTTACTTTGTATCCCTCTATCTCCCGTCTGATCAATGTTTATAAACAATGTTACTTTGTATCTCTCTATCTCCTGTCTGATCAATGTTTATAAACAATGTTACTTTGTATCTCTCTATCTCCCGTCTGATCAATGTTTATAAACAATGTTACTTTGTATCTCTCTATCTCCCTTCTGATCAATGTTTATAAACAATGTTACTTTGTATCTCTCTATCTCCCGTCTGATCAATGTTTATAAACAATGTTACTTTGTATTTCTCTATCTCCCGTCTGATCAATGTTTATAAACAATGCTACTATGTTTCTCTCTATCTCCTGTCTGATCAATGTTTATAAACAATGTTACTTTGTATCTCTCTATCTCCCTTCTGATCAATGTTTATAAACAATGTTACTTTGTATCTCTCTATCTCCCGTCTGATCAATGTTTATAAACAATGTTACTTTGTATCTCTCTATCTCCCGTCTGATCAATGTTTACAAACAATGTTACTTTGTATCTCTCTATCTCCTGTCTGATCAATGTTTATAAACAATGTTACTTTGTATCTCTCTATCTCCCGTCTGATCAATGTTTATAAACAATGTTACTATGTTTCTCTCTATCTCCTGTCTGATCAATGTTTATAAACAATGTTACTTTGTATCTCTCTATCTCCCATCTGATCAATGTTTATAAACAATGTTACTATGTTTCTCTCTATCTCCTGTCTGATCAATGTTTATAAACAATGTTACTTTGTATCTCTCTATCTCCCGTCTGATCAATGTTTATAAACAATGTTACTTTGTATCTCTCTATCTCCTGTCTGATCAATGTTTATAAACAATGTTACTTTGTATCTCTCTATCTCCCGTCTGATCAATGTTTATAAACAATGTCTCTCTGTCAGGATATAGATTGAACACTGTGCAGTGTGGGGTCACCTGGTTATACGCTGAGCACTGAACAGATCACATGATGAGTGATGGGCGGGACCCGAATCTGACACTTTCCTTTCATCTGACATAAAATAAAATGTTATTTTTCATTCTTTTTATTGATATCATTTATTAATAATATAAAGAGAGGAAACTTATAACCAAAGAGCACAATGGTCCCTCTATCGGTGCTTATTACCTTTCTTTATCATTGGCAGTCACATGACCTCAAACCCTGGGCGCCGGTCCATTCCTGGGAGAGCGGTGGGCGGAGATTTCCCTGACCACTGAGATCAAGACAGGAAGTGACATCACCAGAAAACGTGTGGTCAGAACTTGGACACAAATAAATATCTCAAACAGTGTGAAGCATAAAAACTGGGGGGTCCCCTGATATTTATTCATTAAATTAGGAAACTAAAATTCTGGAAGCACATAAGGGGGTGCTGGGGATGTGGGGGGAGGGGTTATCGGGGGGGGGTGCAATGGAGATGCTGGGAATGTGGGGTACAGTGGAGTTTCACATGGGATGCTGGGAATATGGGGTACCAAGGATGTGATCTGAGGATGTGGGGGTGGTGGGGAAATGCACAGGAGTGCTGGGAATGTGGGGGGTACTGGGGAGGTGCACGTGAAATCTAGTAATGTGGGGGTATTGGGGAGGTGCACGTGGGGTGTTGGCATTGTGGGGGTACTGGGGAGGTGCACATGGAATCTAGTAATGTGGGGGTACTGGGGAGGTGCACATGGAATCTAGTAATGTGGGGTACTGGGGAGGTGCACATGGAATCTAGTAATATGGGGGTACTGGGGGGTGCACATGGAATCTAGTAATGTGGGGGTACTGGGGTGGTGCACATGGAATCTAGTAATGTGGGGGTACTGGGGAGGTGCACATGGAATCTAGTAATGTGGGGGTACTGGGGTGGTGCACATGGAATCTAGTAATGTGGGGGTACTGGGGTGGTGCACATGGAATCTAGTAATGTGGGGGTACTGGGGAGGTGCACATGGAATCTAGTAATGTGGGGGTACTGGGGTGGTGCACATGGAATCTAGTAATGTGGGGGTACTGGGGAGGTGCACATGGAATCTAGTAATGTGGGGGTACTGGGGAGGTGCACATGGAATCTAGTAATGTGGGGGTACTGGGGAGGTGCACATGGAATCTAGTAATGTGGGGGGTACTGGGTGGTGCACATGGAATCTAGTAATGTGGGGGGTATTGGGGAGGTGCACATGGAATCTAGTAATGTGGGGGTACTGGGGTGGTGCACATGGAATCTAGTAATGTGGGGGTACTGGGGGGTGCACTTGGAATCTAGTAATGTGGGGGTACTGGGGAGGTGCACATGGAATCTAGTAATGTGGGGGTACTGGGGGGTGCACATGGAATCTAGTAATGTGGGGGTACTGGGGTGGTGCACATGGAAGCTAGTAATGTGGGGGTACTGGGGGGTGCACATGGAATCTAGTAATGTGGGGGAACTGGGGAGGTGCACATGGAAGCTAGTAATGTGGGGGTACTGGGGTGCACATGGAATCTAGTAATGTGGGGGAACTGGGGAGGTGCACATGGAATCTAGTAATGTGGGGGTTCCTTACGTGGTGCACATGGAAGCTAGTAATGTGGGGGTACTGGGGTGGTGCACATGGAATCTAGTAATGTGGGGGGTACTGGGGAGGTGCACATGGAATCTAGTAATGTGGGGGTTCCTTACGTGGTGCACATGGAAGCTAGTAATGTGGGGGTACTGGGGTGGTGCACATGGAATCTAGTAATGTGGGGGGTACTGGGGAGGTGCACATGGAATCTAGTAATGTGGGGGTATTGGGGAGGTGCACATGGAATCTAGTAATGTGGGGGTACTGGGGTGGTGCACATGGAATCTAGTAATGTGGGGGTACTGGGGAGGTGCACATGGAATCTAGTAATGTGGGGGTACTGGGGTGGTGCACATGGAATCTAGTAATGTGGGGGTACTGGGGAGGTGCACATGGAATCTAGTAATGTGGGTGTACTGGGGTGGTGCACATGGAATCTAGTAATGTGGGGGTACTGGGGAGGTGCACATGGAATCTAGTAATGTGGGGGTATTGGGGAGGTGCACATGGAATCTAGTACTATGGGGGTACTGGGGAGGTGCACATGGAATCTAGTACTATGGGGGTACTGGGGAGGTGCACATGGAATCTAGTACTATGGGGGTACTGGGGAGGTGCACATGGAATCTAGTAATGTGGGGGTACTGGGGTGGTGCACATGGAATCTAGTACTATGGGGGTACTGGGGAGGTGCACATGGAATCTAGTACTATGGGGGTACTGGGGAGGTGCACATGGAATCTAGTACTATGGGGGTACTGGGGTGGTGCACATGGAATCTAGTACTATGGGGGTACTGGGGAGGTGCACATGGAATCTAGTACTATGGGGGTACTGGGGAGGTGCACATGGAATCTAGTACTATGGGGGTACTGGGGGATGCACAGGGGATTCTGGGGATGTGGGAAGAGCAGAGAGGTGCAGAGGGGATACTGGATTTGTGGTGGTAGCAGGGAACTGTAGGGGGTTACGGAGGCTGCTAGGGATGTGGGGGTACTGGGGTTGTGGTGGTGCTGTGGAGATGCACAGGGGTTGTAGGGGTACCAGGGAGGTGCACGGAGGATGCTGGGGATGTGGTGGCAGTGGGGATATTGGGGATATTGGGATACCAGGGAGGTGCACAGGGGGTGTTGGAGATATTGGGGTACCAGGGAGGTGCTCAGGGGGTGTTGGGGATATTGGGGTACCAGGGAGGTGCACAGGGGGTGTTGGGGATATTGGGGTACCAGGGAGGTGCTCAGGGGGTGTTGGGGATATTGGGGTACCAGGGAGGTGCTCAGGGGGTGTTGGGGATATTGGGGTGTTGGGGATATTGGGGTACCAGGGAGGTGCTCAGGGGGTGTTGGGGATATTGGGGTGTTGGGGATATTGGGGTACCAGGGAGGTGCTCAGGGGGTGTTGGGGATATTGGGGTACCAGGGAGGTGCACAGGGGGTGTTGGGGATATTGGGGTACCAGTGAGGTGCACAGGGGGTGTTGGGGTACCAGGGAGGTGCTCAGGGGGTGTTGGGGATATTGGGGTACCAGGGAGGTGCACAGGGGGTGTTGGGGATAATGGGGTACCAGGGAGGTGCTCAGGGGGTGTTGGGGATATTGGGGTGTTGGGGATATTGGGGTACCAGGGAGGTGCTCAGGGGGTGTTGGGGATATTGGGGTACCAGGGAGGTGCTCAGGGGGTGTTGGGGATATTGGGGTGTTGGGGATATTGAGGTACCAGAGAGGTGCTCAGAGGGTGTTGGGGATATTGGGGTACCAGGGAGGTGCACAGGGGGTGTTGGGGATATTGGGGTACCAGGGAGGTGCACAGGGGGTGTTGGGGTACCAGGGCGGTGCTCAGGGGGTGTTGGGGATATTGGGGTGTTGGGGATATTGGGGTACCAGGGAGGTGCTCAGGGGGTGTTGGGGATATTGGGGTGTTGGGGATATTGGGGTACCAGGGAGGTGCTCAGGGGGTGTTGGGGATATTGGGGTACCAGGGAGGTGCACAGGGGTGTTGGGGTACCAGGGAAGTGCTCAGGGGGTGTTGGGGATATTGGGGTACCAGGGAGGTGCACAGGGGGCGTTGGGGTACCAGGGAGGTGCTCAGGGGGTGTTGGGGATATTGGGGTACCAGGGAGGTGCACAGGGGGTGTTGGGGATATTAGGGTACCAGGGAGGTGCTCAGGGGGTGTTAGGGATATTGGGGTGTTGGGGATATTGGGGTACCAGGGAGGTGCTCAGGGGGTGTTGGGGATATTGGGGTACCAGGGAGGTGCTCAGAGGGTGTTGGGGATATTGGGGTGTTGGGGATATTGGGGTACCAGGGAGGTGCTCAGGGGGTGTTGGGGATATTGGGGTACCAGAGAGGTGCACAGGGGGTGTTGGGGATATTGGGGTACCAGGGAGGTGCACAGGGGGTGTTGGGGTACCAGGAAGGTGCTCAGGGGGTGTTGGGGATATTGGGGTGTTGGGGATATTGGGGTACCAGGGAGGTGCTCAGGGGGTGTTGGGGATATTGGGGTGTTGGGGATATTGGGGTACCAGGGAGGTGCTCAGGGGGTGTTGGGTATATTGGGGTACCAGGGAGGTGCACAGGGGGTGTTGGGGTACCAGGGAGGTGCTCAGGGGGTGTTGGGGATATTGGGGTGTTGGGGATATTGGGGTACCAGGGAGGTGCACAGGGGGAGTTGGGGATATTGGGGTACCAGGGAGGTGCTCAGGGGGTGTTGGGGATATTGGGGTACCAGGGAGGTGCTCAGGGGGTGTTGGGGATATTGGGGTGTTGGGGATATTGGGGTACCAGGGAGGTGCTCAGGGGGTGTTGGGGATATTGGGGTACCAGGGAGGTGCACAGGGGGTGTTGGGGTACCAGGGAGGTGCTCAGGGGGTGTTGGGGATATTGGGGTACCAGGGAGGTGCTCAGGGGGTGTTGAGGATATTGGGGTGTTGGGGATATTGGGGTACCAGGGAGGTGCTCAGGGGGTGTTGGGGATATTGGGGTACCAGGGAGGTGCACAGGGGGTGTTGGGGATATTGGGGTACCATGGAGGTGCACAGGGGGTGTTGGTGTACCAGGGAGATGCACAGGGGGTGTTGGGGATATTGGGGTACCAGGGAGGTGCACAGGGGGTGTTGGGGATATTGGGGTGTTGGGGATATTGGGGTACCAGGACGGTGCACAGGGGGTGTTGGGGTACCAGGGAGGTGCACAGGGGGTGTTGGGGACATTGGGGTACCAGGGAGGTGCACAGGGGGGTGTTGGGGACATTGGGGTACCAGGGAGGTGCACAGGGGGTGTTGGGGTACTAGGGAGGTGCTCAGGGGGTGTTGGGGATATTGGGGTGTTGGGGATATTGGGGTACCAGGGAGGTGCTCAGGGGGTGTTGGGGATATTGGGGTACCAGGGAGGTGCTCAGAGGGTGTTGGGGATATTGGGGTGTTGGGGATATTGGGGTACCAGGGAGGTGCTCAGGGGGTGTTGGGGATATTGGGGTACCAGGGAGGTGCACAGGGGGTGTTGGGGATATTGGGGTACCAGGGAGGTGCACAGGGGGTGTTGGGGTACCAGGAAGGTGCTCAGGGGGTGTTGGGGATATTGGGGTGTTGGGGATATTGGGGTACCAGGGAGGTGCTCAGGGGGTGTTGGGGATATTGGGGTGTTGGGGATATTGGGGTACCAGGGAGGTGCTCAGGTGGTGTTGGGTATATTGGGGTACCAGGGAGGTGCACAGGGGGTGTTGGGGTACCAGGGAGGTGCTCAGGGGGTGTTGGGGATATTGGGGTGTTGGGGATATTGGGGTACCAGGGAGGTGCTCAGGGGGTTTTGGGGATATTGGGGTGTTGGGGATATTGGGGTACCAGGGAGGTGCACAGGGGGTGTTGGGGTACCAGGGAGGTGCTCAGGGGGTGTTGGGGATATTGGGGTGTTGGGGATATTGGGGTACCAGGGAGGTGCACAGGGGGTGTTGGGGATATTGGGGTACCAGGGAGGTGCACAGGGGGTGTTGGGGTACCAGGGAGGTGCTCAGGGGGTGTTGGGGATATTGAGGTGTTGGGGATATTGGGGTACCAGGGAGGTTCTCAGGGGGTGTTGGGGATATTGGGGTGTTGGGGATATTGGGGTATCAGGGAGGTGCTCAGGGGGTGTTGGGGATATTGGGGTACCAGGGAGGTGCTCAGGGGGTGTTGGGGATATTGGGGTGTTGGGGATATTGGGGTACCAGGGAGGTGCTCAGGGGGTGTTGGGGATATTGGGGTACCAGGGAGGTGTACAGGGGGTGTCGGGGTACCAGGGAGTTGCTCAGGGGGTGTTGGGGATATTGGGGTACCAGGGAGGTGCTCAGGGGGTTTTGGGGATGTTGGGGTACCAGGGAGGTGCACAGGGGGTGTTGGGGATATTGGGGTACCAGGGAGGTGCACAGGGGGTGTTGGGGATATTGGGGTACCATGGAGGTGCACAGGGGGTGTTGGGGATATTGGGGTATCAGGACGGTGCACAGGGGGTGTTGGGGTACCAGGGAGGTGCACAGGGGGTGTTGGGGATATTGGGGTACCAGGGAGGTGCTCAGGGGGTGTTGGGGACATTGGGGTACCAGGGAGGTGCACAGGGGGTGTTGGGGATATTGGGGTGTTGGGGATATTGGGGTACCAGGGAGGTGCACAGGGGGTGTTGGGGTACCAGGGAGGTGCTCAGGGGGTGTTGGGGATATTGGGGTACCAGGGAGGTGCACAGGGGGTGTTGGGGATATTGGGGTACCAGGGAGGTGCTCAGGGGGTGTTGGGGACATTGGGGTACCAGGGAGGTGCACAGGGGGTGTTGGGGATATTGGGGTGTTGGGGATATTGGGGTACCAGGGAGGTGCACAGGGGGTGTTGGGGTACCAGGGAGGTGCACAGGGGGTGTTGGGGTACCAGGGAGGTGCTCAGGGGGTGTTGGGGATATTGGGGTGTTGGGGGTATTGGGGTACCAGGGAGGTGCTCAGGGGGTGTTGGGGATATTGGGGTGTTGGGGATATTGGGGTGTTGGGGGTATTGGGGTACCAGGGAGGTGCTCAGGGGGTGTTGGGGATATTGGGGTGTTGGGGATATTGGGGTGTTGGGGGTATTGGGGTACCAGGGAGGTGCTCAGGGGGTGTTGGGGACATTGGGGTATGGGGGGGGTAGCATATCGGTTATTATCATTCAGGGACTTTGCACTCCGCCCATATTCTGGAAACGATCCAATCACTGATTAGAGTGTCAGCTCTTTGCCCGGGATTGGTGGGACCCCGATGTTTGGCTTCCCCCATCAATAATAAACTACAATTCAATCTTCTCATCTCCCAGAATCCTCTGCCACAGCCCCTCCTCCAACAAAACACTGATAATAAGGAAAAGCTCCGGACCAATAGAGGAGCAGAACAGAGCCCGGTCCCTGACACCCTCATAAACTGCGTGTCACTATTTCAGTCTGTCAGCACAGCTCATGCAGGAGCAGCACACAATTCCCAGTGCATCCTGGGAGCTGATTAGGAGGGGGCGTGGCCACACACATCTTCTCGGCAGTTGGGGGCCATTTTTTTAATGAGTTGGGTTCAGTGACAGTTGTGGGCGGAGTTCTGATTTACTGATTGGAGGATCATGTGACCAATCGGAGGGATGGTCCATATGATGGCGCTCTCTCCGGGGGAAAGCCACGCCCACATTTTATATTTATACCGGGAAATATAATTGTACATAATAAATAAAAACACATTGATTGGTGATTTTCTTGTGTTGTCATTGTGGGCGTGTCCCAATCATTTCCTTTGGAGATCAATAAAGTTCTCCGATTTTATGATCAGATGAGAGTTGTGCGCTCGGTGCGTCTGATGCTGCGTATTTCACCTCTATACATTCTATATGGGAGGGGAGGGGCTATGACCCTAGGGGACAGCTCGCCCCTGATTGGTCACATCCACACATACACCAATCATAATCAATACCTGACTGAGACATCCATGAACTATGGAAATTACTATTCTGACCAATAGGAACATTCTCTGACATCTCAGAGCAATACCACCAACTGACCACCGGGGGGAGACAACACACCTCTGAGATCAACTCCAATAGAGGAAATGTATCTATTCCACCAAGAATGGGGGCAAAAGGGGGTCCAACCCGCTACTAGCAAGGGGGACCTAATAAAGGGGGCCAACCTGCTACTAGCAAGGGGGACCTAATAAAGGGGGTCCAACCCGCTACTAGCAAGGGGGACCTAATAAAGGGGGCCAACCTGCTACTAGCAAGGGGGACCTAATAAAGGGGGTCCAACCCGCTACTAGCAAGGGGGACCTAATAAAGGGGGTCCAACTCACTACTAGCAAGGGGGACCTAATAAAGGGGGTCCAACCCACTACTAGCAAGGGGGACCTAATAAAGGGGGTCCAACCCGCTACTAGCAAGGGGGACCTAATAAAGGGGGTCCATCCCGCTACTAGCAAGGGGGACCTAATAAAGGGGGCCAACCTGCTACTAGCAAGGGGGACCTAATAAAGGGGGTCCAACTCACTACTAGCAAGGGGGACCTAATAAAGGGGGTCCAACCCACTACTAGCAAGGGGGACCTAATAAAGGGGGTCCAACCCGCTACTAGCAAGGGGGACCTAATAAAGGGGGTCCATCCCGCTACTAGCAAGGGGGACCTAATAAAGGGGGTCCATCCCGCTACTAGCAAGGGGGACCTAATAAAGGGGGTCCAACCCGCTACTAGCAAGGGGGACCTAATAAAGGGGGTCCAACCCGCTACTAGCAAGGGGGACCTAATAAAGGGGGTCCAACCCGCTACTAGCAAGGGGGACCTAATAAAGGGGGTCCAACCCGCTACTAGCAAGGGGGACTCAATAAAGGGGATCCAACCCGCTACTAGCAAGGGGGACCTAATAAAGGGGGTCCAACCCGCTACTAGCAAGGGGGACCTAATAAAGGGGGTCCAACCCGCTACTAGCAAGGGGGACCTAATAAAGGGGGTCCAACCCGCTACTAGCAAGGGGGACTCAATAAAGGGGATCCAACCCGCTACTAGCAAGGGGGACCTAATAAAGGGGGTCCAACCTGCTACTAGCAAGGGGGACCTAATAAAGGGGGTCCAACCCGCTACTAGCAAGGGGGACTCAATAAAGGGGATCCAACCCGCTACTAGCAAGGGGGACCTAATAAAGGGGGTCCAACCCGCTACTAGCAAGGGGGACCTAATAAAGGGGGTCCAACCCGCTACTAGCAAGGGGGACCTAATAAAGGGGGTCCAACCTGCTACTAGCAAGGGGGACCTAATAAAGGGGGTCCAACCCACTACTAGCAAGGGGGACTCAATAAAGGGGATCCAACCCGCTACTAGCAAGGGGGACCTAATAAAGGGGGTCCAACCCGCTACTAGCAAGGGGGACCTAATAAAGGGGGTCCAACCTGCTACTAGCAAGGGGGACCTAATAAAGGGGGTCCAACCCACTACTAGCAAGGGGGACTCAATAAAGGGGATCCAACCCGCTACTAGCAAGGGGGACTCAATAAAGGGGATCCAACCCGCTACTAGCAAGGGGGACCTAATAAAGTGTCCGGTGAGGGTATATATAATGTATACTCTGCTGTCTCTCTGGAGAAATACATCTCGGGGGCCCTGAAATGATTATTTCTCATTATTTTCAGTTCCTCTTATAGGTGAGAAATGAGTCAGTACTTCTCTATTTTATTCTATCCCCTCCCCCCACCCAAAAATAAAAATAGACACCCCGAAGGCGGCACACTTCCTGAATTCCGGGAAGCCACTGAGGAGCGATCCACCGCAGATCACTTTTCAGAGAGTGCTGCTCGTATAACTGAGCCCTAAGGGAGATTGTACAGAGTGTCGGTCGACATTCACTCTATTATTTACTCTCGAATGTACCCGGGGCGAATGTCATTCACACATCTGCAAAGTTAAGGATATTTTCACATTTCTGGTGAAGTTTGGTAAATGCCGGGTGAATGTTAGGTACATTTTGGGTGAATTTTGGCTGAATGTTAGGTAAATGCAATGTGAATATTAGGTGAATGTTAGGTGAATGTTGACTGAATGTCAGGTGAATGTTTGGTGAATGTCAGGTGAATGTTGGGGGAATGTTAGGTGAATGTCAGGTGAATGTGGGGTGAATGTTAGGTAAATGCAGTGTGAATATTAGGTGAATGCGGCGGGAATTGTAGGTGAATGTCAGGTGAATGTTATGTGAATGTCAGGTGAATGTTTGGTGAATGTTGCGTGAATAATGGGAGGCCTTTAAATCTTTCATACACTATATGGGGGGGGGACAGCATCCCCCTCCTCCACTAATCAGCCGGGAATGTAGGTTGGTACCCCCACACCAAGAAGTGCTGATACCCGCCCATGTGCCTTCAGTATTGGGGGGTTCTTCAGGAAAGGTTCCCCTAAAAATTGGTGCCCCTCCCCTGAAGCACTGGTGCCCAATACTGTAGATCTGGCTTTTCATCATCTCAGCTCCCAGGAGGGGGACTTGTATGGGGGGCTTATGTATCACCCCCCCTGTACTCCTGTGGGGGGGCAGTGGGGGGTCCCCTCTCTCTCTGGTGAACTTTTGGGGGTTCCTCGGACTCCTAACCAGGTCCCCAGATGTACAGACAACAAAAATATAAAAATACGCCCCCAGAGGAGATCGTTCAGTTCCTCGATTTGTAACCAATATTTACCATACCGGGTCCGGGGATGTCAGGTGACCCGCACCGTCCAATCCAATGCCGGCTGGCCGGAGGAGGCGGGAACGCGTCCCCTTCCTTGGTTTGGAGGAGTTTCCCCCCCTGGCAGGGAACTCCGAGGAGGGATTCCCGGTGACATCATTCCTCAGATATCCAGAAAATGGCAGAGGGTTCTTCTGAAAAAAACAACAGACTTACTGGCCAGATCACCAGATAGACATAAAAGAAAACAGACTAAAACACTGAAAACCAACCAACCAGACGTCACATCAACATTATCAGCATCTAAGGACAGTCCAAGGCTGACATCTTGTGGTGAGTTGGTGGTACTTCTCCTTCCACCTCCAAATCCAATCGCTGTCAAAAGCTTGTAGACTCCGCCTCCATAACATCTCTAAAATACGCCCCTTTTCAACAAATGAAACCCCCAAAGTCCTCAGTCACCCCCTTGTTATCTGTCGCCTTGACTATTGGAACTCCCTTCTCATTGGCCGGCCTCTCCATAGGCTCCTCCCCTCTTCAGTCTATCATGAATGCTGCTGCCAGACTTATCCACCTTACCAACCGCTCAGTGTCTGCCAACCCTCTCCTCCAATCCCTCCACTGGCCTCCATTCAGTGTCCTCCACCCCCCTCTGCCAATCCCTCCACTGACCTCCATTCAGTGTCCTCCACCCCTCTCTACCAATCCCTCCACTGGTCTCCATTCATTGTCCTCCACACCTCTCTACCAATCCCTCCACTGGTCTCCATTCATTGTCCTCCACACCTCTCTACCAATCCCTCCACTGGTCTCCATTCATTGTCCTCCACACCTCTCTACCAATCCCTCCACTGATCTCCATTCAGTGTCCTCCACCCCTCTCTGCCAATCCCTCCACTGACCTCCATTCAGTGTCCTCCACCCCTCTCTACCAATCCCTACACTGGTCTCCATTCAGTGTCCTCCACCCCTCTCTACCAATCCCTACACTGGTCTCCATTCAGTGTCCTCCACCCCTCTCTACCAATCCCTCCACTGGTCTCCATTCAGTGTCCTCCACCCCTCTCTACCAATCCCTCCACTGGTCTCCATTCAGTGTCCTCCACCCCTCTCTACCAATCCCTCCACTGGTCTCCATTCAGTGTCCTCCACCCCTCTCTACCAATCCCTCCACTGACCTCCATTCAGCGTCCTCCACCCCTCTCTACCAATCCCTCCACTGGTCTCCATTCAGTGTCCTCCACCCCTCTCTACCAATCCCTCCACTGGTCTCCATTCAGTGTCCTCCACCCCTCTCTGCCAATCCCTCCACTGGCCTCCATTCAGTGTCCTCCACCCCTCTCTGCCAATCCCTCCACTGGTCTCCATTCAGTGTCCTCCACCCCTCTCCTCCAATCCCTACACTGGCCTCCATTCAGTGTCCTCCACCCCTCTCTGCCAATCCCTCCACTGGTCTCCATTCAGTGTCCTCCACCCCTCTCTGCCAATCCCTCCACTGGTCTCCATTCAGTGTCCTTCACCCCTCTCCTCCAATCCCTACACTGGCCTCCATTCAGTGTCCTCCACCCCTCTCTGCCAATCCCTCCACTGGTCTCCATTCAGTGTCCTCCACCCCTCTCCTCCAATCCCTCCACTGGCCTCCATTCAGTGTCCTCCACCCCCTCTACCAATCCCTCCACTGGTCTCCATTCAGTGTCCTCCACCCCTCTCTACCAATCCCCCCACTGGTCTCCATTCAGTGTCCTCCACCCCTCTCTGCCAATCCCTCCACTGGTCTCCATTCAGTGTCCTCCACCCCTCTCCTCCAATCCCTCCACTGGCCTCCATTCAGTGTCCTCCACCCCCTCTACCAATCCCTCCACTGGTCTCCATTCAGTGTCCTCCACCCCTCTCTACCAATCCCTCCACTGGTCTCCATTCAGTGTCCTCCACCCCTCTCTACCAATCCCTCCACTGGTCTCCATTCAGTGTCCTCCACCCCTCTCTGCCAATCCCTCCACTGGCCTCCATTCAGTGTCCTCCACCCCTCTCCTCCAATCCCTCCACTGCTCTCCATTCAGTGTCCTCCACCCCTCTCTACCAATCCCTCCACTGGTCTCCATTCAGTGTCCTCCACCCCTCTCTACCAATCCCTCCACTGGTCTCCATTCAGTGTCCTCCACCCCTCTCTACCAATCCCTCCACTGGTCTTTATTCAGTGTCCTCCACCCCTCTCTGCCAATCCCTCCACTGGTCTCCATTCAGTGTCCTCCACCCCTCTCTGCCAATCCCTCCACTGGTCTCCATTCAGTGTCCTCCACCACTCTCTGCCAATCCCTCCAATGATCTCCATTCAGTGTCCTCCACCCCTCTCTGCCAATCCCTCCACTGGCCTCTATTCAGTGTCCTCCACCCCTCTCTACCAATCCCTCCACTGACCTCCATTCAGTGTCCTCCACCCCTCTCTGCCAATCCCTCCACTGGTCTCCATTCAGTGTCCTCCACCCCTCTCTACCAACCCCTCCACTGGTCTCCATTCGGTGTCCTCCACCCCTCTCTGCCAATCCCTCCACTGACCTCCATTCAGTGTCCTCCACCCCTCTCTGCCAATCCCTCCACTGACCTCCATTCAGTGTCCTCCACCCCTCTCTGCCAATCCCTCCACTGGTCTCCATTCAGTGTCCTCCACCCCTCTCTGCCAATCCCTCCAATGATCTCCATTCAGTGTCCTCCACCCCTCTCTGCCAATCCCTCCACTGGTCTCCATTCAGTGTCCTCCACCCCTCTCCTCCAATCCCTACACTGGCCTCCATTCAGTGTCCTCCACCCATCTCTGCCAATCCCTCCTCTGGCCTCCATTCGGTGTCCTCCACCCCTCTCTACCAATCCCTCCACTGGCCTCCATTCAGTGTCCTCCACCCAGCTCTGCCAATCCCTCCACTGACCTCCATTCAGTGTCCTCCACCCCTCTCTGCCAATCCCTCCACTGGCCTCCATTCAGTGTCCTCCACCCCTCTCTACCAACCCCTCCACTGGTCTCCATTCGGTGTCCTCCACCCCTCTCTGCCAATCCCTCCACTGACCTCCATTCAGTGTCCTCCACCCCTCTCTGCCAATCCCTCCACTGACCTCCATTCAGTGTCCTCCACCCCTCTCTGCCAATCCCTCCACTGGTCTCCATTCAGTGTCCTCCACCCCTCTCTGCCAATCCCTCCAATGATCTCCATTCAGTGTCCTCCACCCCTCTCTGCCAATCCCTCCACTGGTCTCCATTCAGTGTCCTCCACCCCTCTCCTCCAATCCCTACACTGGCCTCCATTCAGTGTCCTCCACCCATCTCTGCCAATCCCTCCTCTGGCCTCCATTCGGTGTCCTCCACCCCTCTCTTGTGGTGAGTTGGTGGTACTACACACCTCCACTTAGAAGGACTGTACAAGGCTGCCATCTTGTGACATATTGGTGTTAATACAAACCTCAGCCATTTATGGACAAGAAAGGTATGAGGCCGCCATCTTGTGGTGAGTTCTTAGTACTACACACCGGAGTTCCAGGCTTTTATTCGTTTATTAAAAGTCAGCAGCTACAAAAAGTGCAGCTCCTGACTTTTAAGAAACAGCCACTTACCTGTCCCATGGTCCAGCGAAGCGGCCGTGCGGAGCCTCGATCCTCTTCCCCTCCTCTCCGCGGCGCCTCAATTGAAACTGTGGGGCGTGACAGCTTGCGGCTTCACCGCTGGGCGTGCACTGTGCATGCGTGAGTTGCGCTGCGCTCTCCGAGTGGACAGGCAATCTTTTGGGACCTGTGACCTGTCCCAGGAGACTGCCGAGAGGGTGGGGGTGCCTAGGAGGAGACGCCGTAGTCAGAAGTAGGAAGTGGGACAGGAAGTCCCACTCAAAGCTAGTCACCCTCCCCCCCAAAAAAAATTACATGCCAAATGTGGCATGTCAGGGTGCGAGGCGTGCTTAAAGCGGAAGTTCCACTTTTGGGTGGAACTCCTCTTTAAGGATAGTATAAGTCTGCCATCTTGTGGCAAGTTGGTGGTACTACACACCTCCACCTCCAAGGACAGTACAAGGCTGCCATCTTGTGGTGCCACACACCTCTGCCTCTAAGAACACAGTATGATACTGCCATCTTGTGGTGAGCTGGTGGTAGTACTCACTTCCACTTTTAAGGACTTTATAAGTCTGCCAACTTGTGGCAATTTGGTGGTACTGCACACCTCCGCCTCTAAGGACAGTACAAGACTGCCATCTTGCTGGGAGTTGCTGCTACTACACTCCTCTGCCTGTGAGAACAGTATGAAGCTGCCATCTTGTGTCAGGTTGTTGGTACTACACATCTCCACTTATAAGGACAGTGTGAGGCTGTCATCCTGTGGTGAGTTGGTAGTACCACATTCCTCCACTTTTAAGGAAAGTACAACACTGCCATCTTGCTGTGAGTTGTTGGCACCACACACTTTATTCCCTAAGAACAGTACAAGGCTGCCATCTTGTGGTGAATTGGCGATACTACACACCTTCACATCTAAGAAGAGTATAATGATGCTGTCTTGTGGTGAGTTAGTGGCACTACACACCTCCACCTCTAAGCACAATATGAGGCTGCCATCTTTTGGCAATTTAGTGGCACTACACACCTCCACCTCCAAGGACAGTAAAAGGCTGCCATCTTGTGGTGAGCTAGTGGTACTACACACCTCTGCTTCAAAGGACGGTATGGGGCTGTCATCTTGTGGTGAGTTTTTGGTACTACACACCTTCACCTCTAAGGACAGTGCAAGGCTGCCATCTTGTGGCAATTTGGTTGTATTACACGCTTCCACATCTAAGGACAGTAAAAGGAGAGAGGACGTGGGATGTGAGAGGACATGATGGGATAGAGCTCCTCTACTAACTCTCCCTTCTAATCCTGTGATCGGAAAATTGAAGGTATGAGCCATGTAGACTCTGGCTTTGATCGTTGGCTTGTCTCTCCTCTCGATCAGCTGGTGGGTCACCGCTCTGTTGGCAGCCATGCCCAGTGCTCCTCAGCTTACCTCTGGCCTGCCCCTGGCTTCCGTCTCGGTGCAACGCTCGGAGGAGATTCCTGGGACTTGGTGGGATCAGCAGCCTATCCACCGCCGAGCCGTTGCTCCAGCCTTCCCATTGTTCCGCGGCCTCACAGCTACTGCGGTCTCTTTGGCTCTGAATCCTCCTTCCGGTCAGTCAATTCGGTTAATTTGTGGCTCCTTTATTCCTCTGCTGTGGCTCTGCTCCAGGTAACTAAGGCTGGCCACACACAGTCAAATTTCAAAAGAATTTTCTTTTGAAAATCAGAAAATGTGTGCGTTTTGTGATCCGATGGCGCCACCATTGATTTCGAAATTCGACCAACCAAGCCTTCGATCTCACCTCCATGTGGCTACAGAAAAGAATTTTCATCTAAGATCGTCTTTTCTTTCCGGGAATTTTCTTTTCGTGCGATTTCTTTTTCGTTTACATTTCTCGCACGATTCTCCCATTATTTATTAGAAAATCGTTTGTTTTTTAAAAAAAATTTCAAACATGTCCGATTACTTAAATTTGATGTCCGCACGAAAATCGGCTATTGCTGCAGCCCCACTAATGGTGCGAAGTACGAACGAAAATTCTTAGATAGGATTTTCGAAAGAAAATTCTTTCGAAATTCGACCCGTGTATGGGCCTCCCTAAGTGACTGTGCGACCCTCCCCCGCCCCGCGGTCTCCTAGGACCTCGGCGTGGTGACTCTATAAACTGTCAGCAAAACGTGGATGTTTTTGGCTTCTCTCCTTTGTAAAAATCAGGTACTTTATGGTGTTTATTAGAACTTTATGGCCCACTTTGGTTACCTAGCCTGCTTTACATTTAAAGGAAAAAAAAAAAAAAAAAATATATATATATATATATATATATATATATATCAGCCAAAAATGATATATCAGCTGCTCGCTGTACCACTACAGAAATAATATCAGCTGTCTGCTATACCTACCTATTTTTGTATATCAGCTGCTATATATCAGTTGCTTGTTATAAAAGGAAGAAGAAGGGGAGAAAAAAAAGAAAAGGAGAAGAAAAATATATATATATATACAATGCTGTCTGCTTTATATACAATCTGCTATATTAGCTCCGTGCTATAGAGATAATACCAGCTGCCCGCTGTATCCGTGTTCCTTGCTATATAAGCCGTCTGCTATACTCATTGCCTGATAAACTGGTTGTTTGTCATACGTCCTGCCTGTCATATCAGCTGTTTGTTATATCTGTTATATCTGTTATATCCGCTGTATTGGCTGTTCCCTAGTTTACCCTCGGCTGCATTCTCTGCAATCAAAGCGATCAATCTGGATTGTTCTTGGACTGTTCTTAGCTTCTTAGCTTGCTTATAATAATATTACTCGCCATTTGCTGCTTACGGGCTCACCTTCATCTTCCTCCTTCTTTGATATCCAGCTGGTATTTGATTTTTTTTGTTTGTTTTTTTTTCCCTCCAAAAATGTTATATTTTTATTTTCTACCCTCTGTACTACCCCTCCCATAGTTATAAATTTCCATTCGTGGAGGGATAGGGGGAACAGGGACAAAAAGAGTGTGAGGATGACACGGAGGAATAAGAGGGTACCTGGGGTCTGTGGATCACTCGATGGACCGGTCTACTTCTCAGAATAGTACAGATAAGAAAACACAGAACAAGCCCCAAGACATCGTTACCCGTCTTCAGAAATTTGCACAAACACCAGATAAGTATAAAGAGGAAACTCTGTTAGCAGCATCTGTCTTGATGCAGGAAGCAGCTACAGAGGGAGCTTTTGCTGGTTCAGTTATGGAAGGAGAAGGAGTAACAACAATTGGAACACCTGAATGACACAGTGAGTAACGAGCCTTAGAGAACGGCACAAGTAACAACTCTTAACAACTTAAGGACCGGCTCATGAGGATCTACGTCGGCAGAATGGCACAGACAATCAAATCAACTTATATTTACATCACTTTGAATTTGCCGCTGTGCGTGCATGCGTCGGCAGTGCGCGCGCTTGCCGCGAGCTCCGTGACTGTGCCCGCGGGACCCGCGGACTCGATGTCCACTGGGATACCCGCGATCGTGTCATGGAGCTGAAGAGCGGGGAGATGCCTGTGTAAACACCATTCTGCCTAGTGACATGTCACTGGTCGTCTTCTCCCTCTCATCGGGAGCAGCAATCAGTGATGTGTCACTTGTAGCCACGCCCCCTAACAGTTAGAATCATTCCCCAGGACACACTTAACCCCTTCCTAGCCCCCTACTGGTTAACCCCGTCACTGCCAGTCACATTTACACAGTAATCAATGCATTTTTATAGCACTGATCGCTGCAATGTGAATGGTCCCAAAAGTGTCCGATGTGTCCGCCATAATGTTGCAGTTACGATAAAAATCGGTGATCGCCACCATTACTAGTAAAAAAAAAATTATTAATAAAAATACCATAAAACTATACCCTATTTTGTAGACGCTAAAACTTTTGCGCAAACCAATCAATAAACGCTTATTGCTATTTTTTTTTTTTTTTACCAAAAATATGTAGAAGAATACGTATGGGCCTAAACTGAGGAAAAAAATCGTTTTTTTATATATTTTTTGGGGATATTTATTATAACAAAAAGTAAAAAATATTGCTTTTTGTTTTCAAAATTGTCGCTCTTTTTTTTGTTTACAGCGCAAAAAATAAAAACCGCAGAGGTGATGAAATACTACCAAAAGAAAGCTCTATTTGTGGGGAAAAAAGGATGTCAATTTTGTTTGGGAGCCACGTGGCACGACCGCGCAATTGTCAGTTAAAGCGTCATAGTGCCGAATCGCAAAAAGTGGCCTGATCATTTGGCAGCCAAATGGTCCGGGGCTGAAGTGGTTAAATCCTCAAATATATTGAATACCTCAAACAACTCAGATACAGAACATGTAACTACACTGACAGATATAATGAAAGCCATTACTACATGTAACAGCTCTGTGAATAATCTTTCTCATAATCTAGAAGGAATGAGGGAAGATTTAACTTCAATTAGACAAGACATGCAAACTTTCAATGAGAGAATGTCAGCAGCTGAGGAGAGAATAAGCATAGTCCAAGGTTCCTTACATACAGTTTTGAACACCAATAAAAAGCTTATGCAGCAATTATCCACACATGATTCTCAATTGGAAGACATGGAGAATCGTCTCCGTCGGAATAATATTAGAATAGTAGGCCTTCCTAAACGGGTAGAAGGAAACACACCAGTTGAATTTATAAAGATGGCTCATATCCACGATGGGCTCGGAACATTTTTCTTCTTTTTTTTTCAGTAGAAAGGGCTCATAGAGTCCCTTGCTAGAGCATCATTCATGGGGAGGGCACCTAGGACTCTGATTCTGAAAATGATAAACTATAAAGATACAGATACTATCCCGCAGAGAGCTAGATAACTTTCAGATACATACGAATGGACGGTTCAAAGATAAGCTATTTTCCTGATTTTTCAGCAGCAGTGCAGCGTCAGAGGGCGGGATTTACGGAAGTGAAGTGACGATTGACGGAGTTGGAACTATTCTATACTTTTTCCAGCTACACTCAAAGTAGCGGCACAGGGTACTACACATCTTTTTGCATCCCCGGAATCAGCCCTAACCCCAACCCTAACTCCAACCCTAACCCCAAACTCCAACCCTAACCCCAAACTCCAACCCTAACCCCAACCCTAACCCCAGCCCTAACCCCATCCTCAACCCTAACCCCAACCCTAACCCTAACCCCAACCCTAACCCCAGCTCTAACCTCAACCCTAACCCCAGCCCAAACCGTAACCCCAACCCTAACCCCAGCCCTAACCCAAGCTCTAACCCTAAACCTAACCCCAACCCTAAGAACAGCCCTAACCCCAACTCTAACCCTGACCCCAAGTCTAACCCCATCCCTATCTCCCACCCCAAACCCAACCCTAACCCTAACCCCAACCCTAACCCCAACCCCAGCCCTAACCCCAGACCTAACCCCAGCTCTAACCCCAACCCTAAGAACAGCCCTAATCCCAACTCCAACCCTAAATCCAACCCTAACCCCTAACCCTAACCCTAACTACAACCCCAACCCTAACCCCAGCTTTAACCCTAACCCCAACACTAACCCCAGCCCTAACCTTAACCCCAACCCTAACCATAACCTTAACCCCAACCCCAATACCAACCCTAACCCCAACTCCAGCCTTAACCCCAGCCCTAACACCAACCCTAATCCTAAACCCAACCTTAACCCCAGCCCTAACCCCAACCCTAACCCCAGCCCTAACCCTAACCCCAACCCTATCCATAACCCCAACCCCAACCCTAAACCCAACCCCAGCCCTAACTCTAGCTCCAACCCAAACCCCAGCCCTAACCCCAACCCCAGCCCTAACCCCAACCCTAACCCCAACGCTAAGAACAACCCCAACCCTAACCCCAACTCTAACCCCAACCCAAACCCCATCCCTAACTCCCACCCAAAACCCAACCCCAACACTAACCCTAAACCCAACCCCAGCCCTAACCCAGCCCTAACCCTAACCCCAACCCAAACAATAACCCTAACCCTAACCCCAACCCCAACCCTAACCTTAACCCCAACCTTAACCCTAACCCCAGCTCTAACCCTAACAACAAACCCTAGCCCTAACCCTAACCCTATCCCCAACCTCATCCCCAACCCTAACCCCAACCCTAACCCCAGCCCGAACCCCAACCCTAACCCTCAACTCCAAACCTAACCCACAACTCCAACCCTAACCCCAAACCTAACCCCATCCTCAACCCTATCACCAACCCTAACCCCAACCCTAACCCCAACCCCAACCCTAACCCCAACCCCAGCTTTAACCCTAAACTCAACCCTAACACCAGCCCTAACCCCAACCCCAACCCTAACCTGAGCCCTAACCCCAGTTCTAACCTTAACCCAGCCCTAACCCTAACCCCAACCCTAACCATAACCCTAACCTCAACCCCAACCCTAACACCAACCCCAACCCTAACCCTAACCCCAACCCTAACCCCAGCCCTAACCCCAACCCCATCCCCAACCCTAAACCCAGCCCTAACCCCAACTCCAACCCTAACCCCCAACTCCAACACTAAACCCAACACTCACCCCAACCCTAAACCCAGTCCTAACCCCAGCTCTAACCCTAACCCCAGCCCTAACCCAAGCTCTAACCCTAACCCCAACCCTAACCCAAGCCCTAACCCTAACCCCAACCCCAGCTCCAACCCTAACCCTAACCCTTAACCCAACCCTAATCATAACCCCAGCCTTAACCCCAACACTAACCCTAACCCCAGCCTTAACCCTAACCCCAACCCTAACCCCAGCCCTAACTCCAAACCCCAACCCTAACCCCAAACCCTAACCCCAACCCCAGCCCTAACCCTAACCCCAACCCTAACCCCAACCTTAACCCCAGCCCTAACCCCAACCCCATCCTGAACCCTAGCCCCAACCCTAAACCCAAACCTAACCCGAACCCATGCCCTAACCCGAACCCTAACCCCATCACCAACCCTAACCCCAACCCTATCCCCTACCCTAACCCCATCCCCAACCCCTACACTAACCCCATCCCCAACCCCAACCCTAACCCCAACCCCAACCCTAACCCCAGCTCTGACCCTAACCCCAACCCTAACCCCAGCCCTAACCCTAACCCCAACCTTAACCCCAGCCCCAACCCCAGCTCTAACCCTAACACCAACCCTAACCCCAGCCATAACCCTAACCACATCCCCAACCCCATCCTCAACCCTAACCCCAACCCTAACCCAAACCCTAACTCCAACCCTAACACCAGCCCTAAACCCAGCCCTAACCCCAACCCCCAACTCAAACCCTAACCCCAGCCCTAACCCCATCCTCAACCCTAACACCAACACCAACCCTAACCCCAACCCTAAACCCAACCCCAACCCTAACCCCAGCTCTAACTCTAACCCCAACCCTAACCCTAACCCCAACCCCAACCCTAACCTTAACCCCAACCCTAACCCCAACCCCAGCCCTAAACCCAGCTCTATCCCCAGGACTAACCCCAACCCTAACCTCATCTCTAACCCTAACACCAACTCTAACCCCAATCCCAACCCTAACCCCAACCCCAGCCCTAACCCCAACCCTAACCCCAACCCCAACCCCAACCCTAACCCCAACCCTAACCCCCACCCCAACCCTAACCCTAACCTCAGCCCAAACACCAACCCTAACCCTAACCCTAATACCATCCCCAAACCCCAAACCTAACCCCAACCCTAACCCCAGCCCTAACCCCAGCTCTGACCCTAACCCCAACCCTATCCCCAGCACTAACCCTAAACCAAACCCCAGCTCTAACCCCAACACCAACCCAAACCTCAACCCTAACCCCATCCCCAACCATAACCCAAACCCCAGCCCTAAACCCAGCTCTATCCCCAGGACTAACCCTAACCCAAACCCAAACCTCATCTCTAACACTAACACAAACCACAACCCCAATCCCAACCCTAACCCCAACCCCAGCCCTAACCTCAACCCTAACCCCAACCCCAACCAGAACCCTAACCCCAACCCCAACCCTAACCCCCACCCCAACCCTAACCCCAACCCTAACCCCAGCCCAAACCCCATCCCCAACCCCAACCCTAACCCCATCCCCAACCCTAACCCCAATCATAACCCCAGCCCTAACCCCAACCCTAACCCCAACCCCAAACCTAACCCCCACCCCAACTCTAACCCTAACCTCAGCCCAAACACCAACCCTAACCCCAACCCTAATACCATCCCCAACCCCAACCCTAACCCCAACCCTAACCCCAACCCTAACCCCAGCTCTGACCCTAACCCCAACCCTAACCCCAGCCCTAACCCTAACCCCAACCTTAACCCCAGCCCCAACCCCAGCTCTAACCCCAACAACAACCCAAACCCCAGCCATAACCCCAACCCTAACCTTAACCCCAACCCTAACCCCAACCCCAGCCCTAAACCCAGCTCTATCCCCAGGACTAACCCTAACCCCAACCCAAACCTCATCTCTAACCCTAACACAAACCCCAACCCCAATCCCAACCCTAACCCCAACCCCAGCCCTAACCTCAACCCTAACCCCAACCCCAACCAGAACCCTAACCCCAACCCTAACCCCAACCCTAACCCCACCCTAACCCCCACCCCAACCCTAACCCCAACCCTAACCCCAGCCCAAACCCCAACTCTAACCGCAACCCTAACCCCATCCCCAACCCAAACCCTAACCCCAACCCTAACCCCAGCCCTAACCCCAGATCTGACCCTAACCCCAACCCTAACCCCAGCTCTAACCCCAACACCAACCCAAACCCCAGCCATAACCCTTACCCCATCCCCAACCCCATCCTCAACCCTAACCCTAACCCCAACCCTAACTCCAACCCTAACACCAGCCCTCACCCCAGCCCTAATCCTAACCCCAACCCCCAACTCCAACCCTAACCTCAACCCTAACCCCAGCCCTAACCCCAACCCCAACCATAACCCCAACCCCAGCCCTAAACCCAGCTCTATCCCCATCCCCAACCCTAACCCCAACCCTAACACCCTAACCCTAACCCCAACCCTAACCCCAGCTCTAACCCCAACACCAACCCAAACCCCCAGCCATAACCCTTACCCCATCCCCAACCCCATCCTCAACTCTAACCCTAACCCCAACCCTAACCCCAACTCCAACCCTAACACCAGCCCTCACCCCAGCCCTAACCCTAACCCCAACCCCCAACTCCAACCCTAACCTCAACCCTAACCCCAGCCCTAACCCCAATCCCAACCCTAACCCCAATCCCAACCCTAACCCCAACCCCAGCCCTAACCCCAACCCTAACCCCAACCCCAACCCTAACCCCAACCCTAACACCCACCCCAACCCTAACCCTAACCTCAGCCCAAACCCCAACCCTAACCCCAACCCTAACCCCATCCCCAACCCCAACCCTAACCCCAACCCTAACCCCAACCCTAACCCCAGCTCTGACCCTAACCCCAACCCTAACCCCAGCCCTAACCCTAAACCCAACCCCAGCTCTAACCCTAACACCAACCCAAACCTCAACCCTAACCCCAGCCATAACCCCATCCCCAACCCTAACCCCAACCCCAGCCCTAAACCCAGCTCTATCCCCAGGACTAACCCTAATCCCAACCCAAACCTCATCTCTAACCCTAACACAAACCCCAACCCCAATCCCAACCCTAACCCCAACCCCAGCCCTAACCTCAACCCTAACCCCAACCCCAACCAGAACCCTAACCCCAACCCCAGCCCTAACCCCAACCCTAACCCCCACCCCAACCCTAACCCCAACCCTAACCCCAGCCCAAACCCCAACCCTAACCCCAACCCTAACCCCATCCCCAACCCTAACCCCAACCCTAACCCCAGCCCTAACCCCAGCTCTGACCCTAACCCCAACCCTAACCCCAGCTCTAACCCCAACACCAACCCAAACCCCAGCCATAACCCTTACCCCATCCCCAACCCCATCCTCAACCCTAACCCTAACCCCAACCCTAACTCCAACCCTAACACCAGCCCTCACCCCAGCCCTAACCCTAACCCCAACCCCCAACTCCAACCCTAACCTCAACCCTAACCCCAGCCCTAACCCCATCCCCAACCCTAACCCCAACCCTAACCCCAGCTCTAACCCCAATGCTAACCCCAGCCCTAACCCTAACCCCAACCCTAAGCCCAACTCTAACCCCAACCCCAAGCCCTAACCCCAGCCATAACCCCAACCCCGACCCTTATCTCAACCCCTAACCCCGGCCCCAAACCCATCCCCAACCCTTACCCCAACCCCATCCCCAACCCTAATCCCAACCCTAACCCTAACCTCAGCCCAAACACCAACCCTAACCCTAATACCATCCCCAAACCCCAAACCTAACCCCAACCCTAACCCTAACCCTAAGCCCTAACCCTAACCCCAACCCCAACCCCAGCTCTAACCCCAACACCAACCCAAACCTCAACCCTAACCCCAGCCCTAACCCCATCCCCAACCATAACCCAAACCCCAGCCCTAAACCCAGCTCTATCCCCAGGACTAACCCTAACCCCAACCCAAACCTCATCTCTAACCCTAACACAAACCCCAACCCCAATCCCAACCCTAACCCCAACCCCAGCCCTAACCTCAACCCTAACCCCAACCCCAACCAGAACCCTAACCCCAACCCCAACCCTAACCCCCACCCCAACCCTAACCCCAACCCTAACCCCAGCCCAAACCCCATCCCCAACCCCAACCCTAACCCCATCCCCAACCCTAACCCCAATCATAACCCCAGCCCTAACCCCAACCCTAACCCCAACCCCAACCCTAACCCCAACCCTAACCCCCACCCCAACCCTAACCCTAACCTCAGCCCAAACACCAACCCTAACCCCAACCCTAATACCATCCCCAACCCCAACCCTAACCCCAACCCTAACCATAACCCTAACCCCAGCTCTGACCCTAACCCCAACCCTAACCCCAGCCCTAAGCCTAACCCCAACCTTAACCCCAGCCCCAACCCCAGCTCTAACCCCAACACCAACCCAAACCCCAGCCATAACCCCAACCCTAACCTTAACCCCAACCCTAACCCCAACCCCAGCCCTAAACCCAGCTCTATCCCCAGGACTAACCCTAACCCCAACCCAAACCTCATCTCTAACCCTAACACAAACCCCAACCCCAATCCCAACCCTAACCCCAACCCCAGCCCCAACCTCAACCCTAACCCCAACCCCAACCAGAACCCTAACCCCAACCCCAACCCTAACCCCAACCCTAACCCCCACCCCAACCCTAACCCCAACCCTAACCCCAGCCAAACCCCAACTCTAACCGCAACCCTAACCCCATCCCCAACCCAAACCCTAACCCCAACCCTAACCCCAGCCCTAACCCCAGCTCTGACCCTAACCCCAACCCTAACCCCAGCTCTAACCCCAACACCAACCCAAACCCCAGCCATAACCCTTACCCCATCCCCAACCCCATCCTCAACCCTAACCCTAACCCCAACCCTAACTCCAACCCTAACACCAGCCCTCACCCCAGCCCTAACCCTAACCCCAACCCCCAACTCCAACCCTAACCCTAACCCCAGCCCTAACCCCAACCCCAACCATAACCCCAACCCCAGCCCTAAACCCAGCTCTATCCCCAGGACTAACCCTAACCCCAACCCAAACCTCATCTCTAATCCTAACACAAACCCCAACCCCAATCCCAGCCCTAACCTCCACCCCAGCCCTAACCTCAACCCTAACCCCAACCAGAACCCTAACCCCAACCCTAACCCCAACCCTAACCCCAACCCTAACCCCAGCCCAAACCCCAACCCTAACCCCATGCCCAACCCTAACACCCTAACCCTAACCCCTAACCCCAACCCTAACCCCAGCTCTAACCCCAACACCAACCCAAACCCCAGCCATAACCCTTACCCCATCCCCAACCCCATCCTCAACTCTAACCCTAACCCCAACCCTAACCCCAACCCTAACTCCAACCCTAACACCAGCCCTCACCCCAGCCCTAACCCTAACCCCAACCCCCAACTCCAACCCTAACCTCAACCCTAACCCCAGCGCTAACCCCAACCATAACCCCAACCCTAACCCCAGCTCTAACCCCAGCTCTAAACCCAATGCTAACCCCAGCCCTAACCCTAACCCCAACCCTAACCCCAGCCCTAACTCCAAACCCCAACCCTAACCCTAACCCCAACCCTAACCCCATCCCCAGCCCTAACCCTAATCCCAACCCAAACCCCAACCCCAACCCTAACCCCAACCTTAACCCCAGCCCTAACCCCAACCCTAACCCCAACCCTAACCCCAACCCTAACCCCATCCTGAAACCTAACCCCAACCCTAAACCCAAACCTAACCCAAACCCCAGCCCTAACCCCAACCCTAACCCCATCACCAACCCTAACCCCAACCCTAACCCCATCCCCAACCCCAACCCTAACCCCAACCCCAGCTCTGACACTAACCCCAACCCTAACCCCAGAACTAACCCTAACCTTAACCCCAGCCCCAACCCCAGCTTTAACCCTAACACCAACCCTAACCCCAGCCATAACCCTAACTACATCCCCAACCCCATCCTCAACCCTAACCCAAACCCTAACTCCAAGCCTAACACCAGCCCTAACCCCAGCCCTAACCCCCAACTCAAACCCTAACCCCAGCCCTAACCCCATCCTCAAACCTAACACCAACACAAACCCTAACCCCAACCCTAAACCCAACCCCAACCCTAACCCCAGCCCTAACCCCAGCTCTAACCCTAACCCCATCCCTAACCCTAACCCCAACCCCAACCCTAACAACAACCCCAACCCTAACCTTAACCCCAACCCCAACCCTAAGCCCAACCCCTGCCCTAAACCCAGCTCTATCCCCAGGACTAACCCTAATCCCAACCCTAACCTCATCTCTAACCCTAACACCAACCCTAACCCCAATCCCAACCCTAACCCCAACCCCAAACCAAACCCCAACCCTAACCCCAAACCAAACCCTAACCACCACCCCAACCCTAACCTCAGCCCAAACCCCAACCCTAACCCCAACCCTAACCCCATCCCCAACCCCAACCCTAACCCCAACCCTAACCCCAGCTCTGACCCTAACCCCAACCCTAACCCCAGCCCTAACCCTAAACCCAACCCCAGCTCTAACCCCAACACCAACCCAAACCTCAACCCTAACCCCAGCCATAACCCCATCCCCAACCCTAACCCCAACCCCAGCCCTAAACCCAGCTCTATCCCCAGGACTAACCCTAATCCCAACCCAAACCTCATCTCTAACCCTAACACAAACCCCAACCCCAATCCCAACCCTAACCCCAACCCCAGCCCTAACCTCAACCCCAACCCCAACCAGAACCCTAACCCCAACCCCAACCCTAACCCCAACCCTAACCCCCACCCCAACCCTAACCCCAACCCTAACCCCAGCCCAAACCCCAACCCTAACCCCAACCCTAACCCCATCCCCAACCCCAACCCTAACCCCAACCCTAACGCCAGCCCTAACCCCAGCTCTGACCCTAACCCCAACCCTAACCCCAGCTCTAACCCCAACACCAACCCAAACCCCAGCCATAACCCTTACCCCATCCCCAACCCCATCCTCAACCCTAACCCTAACCCCAACCCTAACTCCAACCCTAACACCAGCCCTCACCCCAGCCCTAACCCTAACCCCAACTCCAACCCTAACCTCAACCCTAACCCCAGCCCTAACCCCATCCCCAACCCTAACCCCAACCCTAACCCCAGCTCTAACCCCAATGCTAACCCCAGCCCTAACCCTAACCCCAACCCTAAGCCCAACTCTAACCCCAACCCCTAACCCCAGCCATAACCCCAACCCCGACCCTTATCTCAACCCCTAACCCCGGCCCCAAACCCATCCCCAACCCTTACCCCAACCCCATCCCCAACCCTAATCCCAACCCTAACCCTAACCTCAGCCCAAACACCAACCCTAACCCTAACCCTAATACCATCCCCAAACCCCAAACCTAACCCCAACCCTAACCCTAACCCTAAGCCCTAACCCTAACCCCAACCCCAGCTCTAACCCCAACACCAACCCAAACCTCAACCCTAACCCCAGCCCTAACCCCATCCCCAACCATAACCCAAACCCCAGCCCTAAACCCAGCTCTATCCCCAGGACTAACCCTAACCCCAACCCAAACCTCATCTCTAACCCTAACACAAACCCCAACCCCAATCCCAACCCTAACCCCAACCCCAGCCCTAACCTCAACCCTAACCCCAACCCCAACCAGAACCCTAACCCCAACCCCAACCCTAACCCCCACCCCAACCCTAACCCCAACCCTAACCCCAGCCCAAACCCCATCCCCAACCCCAACCCTAACCCCATCCCCAACCCTAACCCCAATCATAACCCCAGCCCTAACCCCAACCCTAACCCCAACCCCAACCCTAACCCCAACCCTAACCCCCACCCCAACCCTAACCCTAACCTCAGCCCAAACACCAACCCTAACCCCAACCCTAATACCATCCCCAACCCCAACCCTAACCCCAACCCTAACCATAACCCTAACCCCAGCTCTGACCCTAACCCCAACCCTAACCCCAGCCCTAAGCCTAACCCCAACCTTAACCCCAGCCCCAACCCCAGCTCTAACCCCAACACCAACCCAAACCCCAGCCATAACCCCAACCCTAACCTTAACCCCAACCCTAACCCCAACCCCAGCCCTAAACCCAGCTCTATCCCCAGGACTAACCCTAACCCCAACCCAAACCTCATCTCTAACCCTAACACAAACCCCAACCCCAATCCCAACCCTAACCCCAACCCCAGCCCCAACCTCAACCCTAACCCCAACCCCAACCAGAACCCTAACCCCAACCCCAACCCCAACCCTAACCCCAACCCTAACCCCCACCCCAACCCTAACCCCAACCCTAACCCCAGCCAAACCCCAACTCTAACCGCAACCCTAACCCCATCCCCAACCCAAACCCTAACCCCAACCCTAACCCCAGCCCTAACCCCAGCTCTGACCCTAACCCCAACCCTAACCCCAGCTCTAACCCCAACACCAACCCAAACCCCAGCCATAACCCTTACCCCATCCCCAACCCCATCCTCAGCCCTAACCCTAACCTCAACCCTAACTCCAACCCTAACACCAGCCCTCACCCCAGCCCTAACCCTAACCCCAACCCCCAACTCCAACCCTAACCTCAACCCTAACCCCAGCCCTAACCCCAACCCCAACCATAACCCCAACCCCAGCCCTAAACCCAGCTCTATCCCCAGGACTAACCCTAACCCCAACCCAAACCTCATCTCTAATCCTAACACAAACCCCAACCCCAATCCCAGCCCTAACCTCCACCCCAGCCCTAACCTCAACCCTAACCCCAACCAGAACCCTAACCCCAACCCTAACCCCAACCCTAACCCCAACCCTAACCCCAGCCCAAACCCCAACCCTAACCCCATGCCCAACCCTAACACCCTAACCCTAACCCCTAACCCCAACCCTAACCCCAGCTCTAACCCCAACACCAACCCAAACCCCAGCCATAACCCTTACCCCATCCCCAACCCCATCCTCAACTCTAACCCTAACCCCAACCCTAACCCCAACCCTAACTCCAACCCTAACACCAGCCCTCACCCCAGCCCTAACCCTAACCCCAACCCCCAACTCCAACCCTAACCTCAACCCTAACCCCAGCGCTAACCCCAACCATAACCCCAACCCTAACCCCAGCTCTAACCCCAGCTCTAAACCCAATGCTAACCCCAGCCCTAACCCTAACCCCAACCCTAACCCCAGCCCTAACTCCAAACCCCAACCCTAACCCTAACCCCAACCCTAACCCCATCCCCAGCCCTAACCCTAATCCCAACCCAAACCCCAACCCCAACCCTAACCCCAACCTTAACCCCAGCCCTAACCCCAACCCTAACCCCAACCCTAACCCCAACCCTAACCCCATCCTGAAACCTAACCCCAACCCTAAACCCAAACCTAACCCAAACCCCAGCCCTAACCCCAACCCTAACCCCATCACCAACCCTAACCCCAACCCTAACCCCATCCCCAACCCCAACCCTAACCCCAACCCCAGCTCTGACACTAACCCCAACCCTAACCCCAGAACTAACCCTAACCTTAACCCCAGCCCCAACCCCAGCTTTAACCCTAACACCAACCCTAACCCCAGCCATAACCCTAACTACATCCCCAACCCCATCCTCAACCCTAACCCAAACCCTAACTCCAAGCCTAACACCAGCCCTAACCCCAGCCCTAACCCCCAACTCAAACCCTAACCCCAGCCCTAACCCCATCCTCAACCCTAACACCAACACAAACCCTAACCCCAACCCTAAACCCAACCCCAACCCTAACCCCAGCCCTAACCCCAGCTCTAACCCTAACCCCATCCCTAACCCTAACCCCAACCCCAACCCTAACAACAACCCCAACCCTAACCTTAACCCCAACCCCAACCCTAAGCCCAACCCCTGCCCTAAACCCAGCTCTATCCCCAGGACTAACCCTAATCCCAACCCTAACCTCATCTCTAACCCTAACACCAACCCTAACCCCAATCCCAACCCTAACCCCAACCCCAAACCAAACCCCAACCCTAACCCCAAACCAAACCCTAACCACCACCCCAACCCTAACCTCAGCCCAAACCCCAAACCTAACCCCAACCCTAACCCCATCCCCAACCCCAACCCTAACCCCAACCCTAACCCCAGCTCTGACCCTAACCCCAACCCTAACCCCAGCCCTAACCCTAAACCCAACCCCAGCTCTAACCCCAACACCAACCCAAACCTCAACCCTAACCCCAGCCATAACCCCATCCCCAACCCTAACCCCAACCCCAGCCCTAAACCCAGCTCTATCCCCAGGACTAACCCTAATCCCAACCCAAACCTCATCTCTAACCCTAACACAAACCCCAACCCCAATCCCAACCCTAACCCCAACCCCAGCCCTAACCTCAACCCCAACCCCAACCAGAACCCTAACCCCAACCCCAACCCTAACCCCAACCCTAACCCCCACCCCAACCCTAACCCCAACCCTAACCCCAGCCCAAACCCCAACCCTAACCCCAACCCTAACCCCATCCCCAACCCCAACCCTAACCCCAACCCTAACGCCAGCCCTAACCCCAGCTCTGACCCTAACCCCAACCCTAACCCCAGCTCTAACCCCAACACCAACCCAAACCCCAGCCATAACCCTTACCCCATCCCCAACCCCATCCTCAACCCTAACCCTAACCCCAACCCTAACTCCAACCCTAACACCAGCCCTCACCCCAGCCCTAACCCTAACCCCAACTCCAACCCTAACCTCAACCCTAACCCCAGCCCTAACCCCATCCCCAACCCTAACCCCAACCCTAACCCCAGCTCTAACCCCAATGCTAACCCCAGCCCTAACCCTAACCCCAACCCTAAGCCCAACTCTAACCCCAACCCCTAACCCCAGCCATAACCCCAACCCCGACCCTTATCTCAACCCCTAACCCCGGCCCCAAACCCATCCCCAACCCTTACCCCAACCCCATCCCCAACCCTAATCCCAACCCTAACCCTAACCTCAGCCCAAACACCAACCCTAACCCTAACCCTAATACCATCCCCAAACCCCAAACCTAACCCCAACCCTAACCCTAACCCTAAGCCCTAACCCTAACCCCAACCCCAGCTCTAACCCCAACACCAACCCAAACCTCAACCCTAACCCCAGCCCTAACCCCATCCCCAACCATAACCCAAACCCCAGCCCTAAACCCAGCTCTATCCCCAGGACTAACCCTAACCCCAACCCAAACCTCATCTCTAACCCTAACACAAACCCCAACCCCAATCCCAACCCTAACCCCAACCCCAGCCCTAACCTCAACCCTAACCCCAACCCCAACCAGAACCCTAACCCCAACCCCAACCCTAACCCCCACCCCAACCCTAACCCCAACCCTAACCCCAGCCCAAACCCCATCCCCAACCCCAACCCTAACCCCATCCCCAACCCTAACCCCAATCATAACCCCAGCCCTAACCCCAACCCTAACCCCAACCCCAACCCTAACCCCAACCCTAACCCCCACCCCAACCCTAACCCTAACTTCAGCCCAAACACCAACCCTAACCCCAACCCTAATACCATCCCCAACCCCAACCCTAACCCCAACCCTAACCATAACCCTAACCCCAGCTCTGACCCTAACCCCAACCCTAACCCCAGCCCTAAGCCTAACCCCAACCTTAACCCCAGCCCCAACCCCAGCTCTAACCCCAACACCAACCCAAACCCCAGCCATAACCCCAACCCTAACCTTAACCCCAACCCTAACCCCAACCCCAGCCCTAAACCCAGCTCTATCCCCAGGACTAACCCTAACCCCAACCCAAACCTCATCTCTAACCCTAACACAAACCCCAACCCCAACCCTAACCCCAACCCCAGCCCCAACCTCAACCCTAACCCCAACCCCAACCAGAACCCTAACCCCAACCCCGACCCTAACCCCAACCCTAACCCCCACCCCAATCCTAACCCCAACCCTAACCCCAGCCCAAACCCCAACTCTAACCGCAACCCTAACCCCATCCCCAACCCAAACCCTAACCCCAACCCTAACCCCAGCCCTAACCCCAGCTCTGACCCTAACCCTAACCCCAGCTCTAACCCCAACACCAACCCAAACCCCAGCCATAACCCTTACCCCATCCCCAACCCCATCCTCAACCCTAACCCTAACCCCAACCCTAACTCCAACCCTAACACCAGCCCTCACCCCAGCCTTAACCCTAACCCCAACCCCCAACTCCAACCCTAACCTCAACCCTAACCCCAGCCCTAACCCCAACCCCAACCATAACCCCAACCCCAGCCCTAAACCCAGCTCTATCCCCAGGACTAACCCTAACCCCAACCCAAACCTCATCTCTAACCCTAACACAAACCCCAACCCCAATCCCAGCCCTAACCTCCACCCCAGCCCTAACCTCAACCCTAACCCCAACCCCAACCAGAACCCTAACCCCAACCCCAACCCTAACCCCAACCCTAACCCCCACCCCAACCCTAACCCCAACCCTAACCCCAGCCCAAACCCCAACCCTAACCCCAACCCTAACCCCATGCCCAACCCTAACCCCAACCCTAACCCCAACCCTAACACCCTAACCCTAACCCCTAACCCCAACCCTAACCCCAGCTCTAACCCCAACACCAACCCAAACCCCAGCCATAACCCTTACCCCATCCCCAACCCCATCCTCAACTCTAACCCTAACCCCAACCCTAACCCCAACCCTAACTCCAACCCTAACACCAGCCCTCACCCCAGCCCTAACCCTAACCCCAACCCCCAACTCCAACCCTAACCCCAGCCCTAACCCCAACTATAACCCCAACCCTAACCCCAGCTCTAACCCCAGCTCTAACCCCAATGCTAACCCCAGCCCTAACCCTAACCCCAACCCTAACCCCAGCCCTAACTCCAAACCCCAACCCTAACCCCAACCCTAACCCCATCCCCAGCCCTAACCCCAACCCTAACCCTAATCCCAACCCAAACCCCAACCCCAACCCTAACCCCAACCTTAACCCCAGCCCTAACCCCAACCCTAACCCCAACCCTAACCCCAACCCTAACCCCATCCCGAACCCTAACCCCAACCCTAAACCCAAACCTAACCCAAACCCCAGCCCTAACCCCAACCCTAACCCCATCACCAACCCTAACCCCAACCCTAACCCCTACCCTAACCCCATCCCCAACCCCAACCCTAACCCCAACCCCAACCCTAACCCCAGCTCTGACACTAACCCCAACCCTAACCCCAGAACTAACCCTAACCTTAACCCCAGCCCCAACCCCAGCTCTAACCCTAACACCAACCCTAACCCCAGCCATAACCCTAACTACATCCCCAACCCCATCCTCAACCCTAACCCAAACCCTAACTCCAACCCTAACACCAGCCCTAACCCCAGCCCTAACCCCCAACTCAAACCCTAACCCCAGCCCTAACCCCATCCTCAACCCTAACACCAACACCAACCCTAACCCCAACCCTAAACCCAACCCCAACCCTAACCCCAGCCCTAACCCCAGCTCTAACCCTAACCCCATCCCTAACCCTAACCCCAACCCCAACCCTAACAACAACCCCAACCCTAACCTTAACCCCAACCCCAACCCTAAGCCCAACCCCTGCCCTAAACCCAGCTCTATCCCCAGGACTAACCCTAATCCCAACCCTAACCTCATCTCTAACCCTAACACCAACCCTAACCCCAATCCCAACCCTAACCCCAACCCCAGCCCTAACCCCAACCCTAACCCCAAACCAAACCCTAACCCTAACCACCACCCCAACCCTAACCCTAACCTCAGCCCAAACCCCAACCCTAACCCCATCCCCAACCCCAACCCTAACCCCAACCCTAACCCTAACCCCAACCCTAACCCCAGCTCTGACCCTAACCCCAACCCTAACCCCAGCCCTAACCCTAAACCCAACCCCAGCTCTAACCCCAACACCAACCCAAACCTCAACCCTAACCCCAGCCATAACCCCATCCCCAACCCTAACCCCAACCCCAGCCCTAAACCCAGCTCTATCCCCAGGACTAACCCTAATCCCAACCCAAACCTCATCTCTAACCCTAACACAAACCCCAACCCCAATCCCAACCCTAACCCCAACCCCAGCCCTAACCTCAACCCCAACCCCAACCAGAACCCTAACCCCAACCCCAACCCTAACCCCAACCCTAACCCCCACCCCAACCCTAACCCCAACCCTAACCCCAGCCCAAACCCCAACCCTAACCCCATCCCCAACCCCAACCCTAACCCCAACCCTAACGCCAGCCCTAACCCCAGCTCTGACCCTAACCCCAACCCTAACCCCAGCTCTAACCCCAACACCAACCCAAACCCCAGCCATAACCCTTACCCCATCCCCAACCCCATCCTCAACCCTAACCCTAACCCCAACCCTAACTCCAACCCTAACACCAGCCCTCACCCCAGCCCTAACCCTAACCCCAACCCCCAACTCCAACCCTAACCTCAACCCTAACCCCAGCCCTAACCCCATCCCCAACCCTAACCCCAACCCTAACCCCAGCTCTAACCCCAATGCTAACCCCAGCCCTAACCCTAACCCCAACCCTAAGCCCAACTCTAACCCCAACCCCAAGCCCTAACCCCAGCCATAACCCCAACCCGACCCTTATCTCAACCCCTAACCCCGGCCCCAAACCCATCCCCAACCCTTACCCCAACCCCATCCCCAACCCTAATCCCAACCCTAACCTCAGCCCAAACACCAACCCTAACCCTAACCCTAATACCATCCCCAAACCCCAAACCTAACCCCAACCCTAACCCTAACCCTAAGCCCTAACCCTAACCCCAACCCCAACCCCAGCTCTAACCCCAACACCAACCCAAACCTCAACCCTAACCCCAGCCCTAACCCCATCCCCAACCATAACCCAAACCCCAGCCCTAAACCCAGCTCTATCCCCAGGACTAACCCTAACCCCAACCCAAACCTCATCTCTAACCCTAACACAAACCCCAACCCCAATCCCAACCCTAACCCCAACCCCAGCCCTAACCTCAACCCTAACCCCAACCCCAACCAGAACCCTAACCCCAACCCCAACCCTAACCCCCACCCCAACCCTAACCCCAACCCTAACCCCAGCCCAAACCCCATCCCCAACCCCAACCCTAACCCCATCCCCAACCCTAACCCCAATCATAACCCCAGCCCTAACCCCAACCCTAACCCCAACCCCAACCCCAACCCTAACCCCAACCCTAACCCCCACCCCAACCCTAACCTCAGCCCAAACACCAACCCTAACCCCAACCCTAATACCATCCCCAACCCCAACCCTAACCCCAACCCTAACCATAACCCTAACCCCAGCTCTGACCCTAACCCCAACCCTAACCCCAGCCCTAAGCCTAACCCCAACCTTAACCCCAGCCCCAACCCCAGCTCTAACCCCAACACCAACCCAAACCCCAGCCATAACCCCAACCCTAACCTTAACCCCAACCCTAACCCCAACCCCAGCCCTAAACCCAGCTCTATCCCCAGGACTAACCCTAACCCCAACCCAAACCTCATCTCTAACCCTAACACAAACCCCAACCCCAATCCTAACCCTAACCCCAACCCCAGCCCCAACCTCAACCCTAACCCCAACCCCAACCAGAACCCTAACCCCAACCCCAACCCTAACCCCAACCCTAACCCCCACCCCAACCCTAACCCCAACCCTAACCCCAGCCCAAACCCCAACTCTAACCGCAACCCTAACCCCATCCCCAACCCAAACCCTAACCCCAACCCTAACCCCAGCCCTAACCCCAGCTCTGACCCTAACCCCAACCCTAACCCCAGCTCTAACCCCAACACCAACCCAAACCCCAGCCATAACCCTTACCCCATCCCCAACCCCATCCTCAACCCTAACCCTAACCCCAACCCTAACTCCAACCCTAACACCAGCCCTCACCCCAGCCCTAACCCTAACCCCAACCCCCAACTCCAACCCTAACCTCAACCCTAACCCCAGCCCTAACCCCAACCCCAACCATAACCCCAACCCCAGCCCTAAACCCAGCTCTATCCCCAGGACTAACCCTAACCCCAACCCAAACCTCATCTCTAACCCTAACACAAACCCCAACCCCAATCCCAGCCCTAACCTCCACCCCAGCCCTAACCTCAACCCTAACCCCAACCCCAACCAGAACCCCAACCCCAACCCCAACCCCAACCAGAACCCCAACCCCAACCCCAACCCTAACCCCCACCCCAACCCTAACCCCAACCCTAACCCCAGCCCAAACCCCAATCCTAACCCCAACCCTAACCCCATGCCCAACCCTAACCCCAACCCTAACCCCAACCCTAACACCCTAACCCTAACCCCTAACCCCAACCCTAACCCCAGCTCTAACCCCAACACCAACCCAAACCCCAGCCATAACCCTTACCCCATCCCCAACCCCATCCTCAACTCTAACCCTAACCCCAACCCTAACCCCAACCCTAACTCCAACCCTAACACCAGCCCTCACCCCAGCCCTAACCCTAACCCCAACCCCCAACTCCAACCCTAACCTCAACCCTAACCCCAGCCCTAACCCCAACCATAACCCCAACCCTAACCCCAACTCTAACCCCAGCTCTAACCCCAATGCTAACCCCAGCCCTAACCCTAACCCCAACCCTAACCCCAGCCCTAACTCCAAACCCCAACCCTAACCCTAACCCCAACCCTAACCCCATCCCCAGACCTAATCCCAACCCTAACCCTAATCCCAACCCAAACCCCAACCCCAACCCTAACCCCAACCTTAACCCCAGCCCTAACCCCAACCCTAACCCCAACCCTAACCCCAACCCTAACCCCATCCCGAACCCTAACCCCAACCCTAAACCCAAACCTAACCCAAACCCCAGCCCTAACCCCAACCCTAACCCCATCACCAACCCTAACCCCAACCCTAACCCCTACCCTAACCCCATCCCCAACCCCAACCCTAACCCCAACCCCAACCCTAACCCCAGCTCTGACACTAACCCCAACCCTAACCCCAGAACTAACCCTAACCTTAACCCCAGCCCCAACCCCAGCTCTAACCCTAACACCAACCCTAACCCCAGCCATAACCCTAACTACATCCCCAACCCCATCCTCAACCCTAACCCAAACCCTAACTCCAACCCTAACACCAGCCCTAACCCCAGCCCTAACCCCCAACTCAAACCCTAACCCCAGCCCTAACCCCATCCTCAACCCTAACACCAACACCAACCCTAACCCCAACCCTAAACCCAACCCCAACCCTAACCCCAGCCCTAACCCCAGCTCTAACCCTAACCCCATCCCTAACCCTAACCCCAACCCCAACCCTAACAACAACCCCAACCCTAACCTTAACCCCAACCCCAACCCCAACCCTAAGCCCAACCCCTGCCCTAAACCCAGCTCTATCCCCAGGACTAACCCTAATCCCAACCCTAACCTCATCTCTAACCCTAACACCAACCCTAACCCCAATCCCAACCCTAACCCCAACCCCAGCCCTAACCCCAACCCTAACCCCAAACCAAACCCTAACCCTAACCACCACCCCAACCCTAACCCTAACCTCAGCCCAAACCCCAACCCTAACCCCAACCCTAACCCCATCCCCAACCCCAACCCTAACCCCAACCCTAACCCTAACCCCAACCCTAACCCCAGCTCTGACCCTAACCCCAACCCTAACCCCAGCCCTAACCCTAAACCCAACCCCAGCTCTAACCCCAACACCAACCCAAACCTCAACCCTAACCCCAGCCATAACCCCATCCCCAACCCTAACCCCAACCCCAGCCCTAAACCCAGCTCTATCCCCAGGACTAACCCTAATCCCAACCCAAACCTCATCTCTAACCCTAACACAAACCCCAACCCCAATCCCAACCCTAACCCCAACCCCAGCCCTAACCTCAACCCCAACCCCAACCAGAACCCTAACCCCAACCCCAACCCTAACCCCAACCCTAACCCCCACCCCAACCCTAACCCCAACCCTAACCCCAGCCCAAACCCCAACCCTAACCCCATCCCCAACCCCAACCCTAACCCCAACCCTAACGCCAGCCCTAACCCCAGCTCTGACCCTAACCCCAACCCTAACCCCAGCTCTAACCCCAACACCAACCCAAACCCCAGCCATAACCCTTACCCCATCCCCAACCCCATCCTCAACCCTAACCCTAACCCCAACCCTAACTCCAACCCTAACACCAGCCCTCACCCCAGCCCTAACCCTAACCCCAACCCCCAAATCCAACCCTAACCTCAACCCTAACCCCAGCCCTAACCCCAATCCCAACCCTAACCCCAACCCCAGCCCTAACCCCAACCCTAACCCCAACCCCAACCCTAACCCCAACCCTAACTCCCACCCCAACCCTAACCCTAACCTCAGCCCAAACCCCAACCCTAACCCCATCCCCAACCCCATCCCTAACCCCAACCCTAACCCCAGCTCTGACCCTAACCCCAACTCTAACCCCAGCCCTAACCCTAAACCCAACCCCAGCTCTAACCCCAACACCAACCCAAACCTCAACCCTAACCCCAGCCCTAACCCCATCCCCAACCCTAACCCCAACCCCAGCCCTAAACCCAGCTCTATCCCCAGGACTAACCCTAATCCCAACCCAAACCTCATCTCTAACCCTAACACAAACCCCAACCCCAATCCCAACCCTAACCCCAACCCCAGCCCTAACCTCAACCCTAACCCCAACCCCAACCAGAACCCCAACCCTAACCCCAACCCCAGCCCTAAACCCAGCTCTATCCCCAGGACTAACCCTAATCCCAACCCAAACCTCATCTCTAACCCCAGCCCAAACCCCAACCCTAACCCCAACCCTAACCCCATCCCCAACCCTAACCCCAACCCTAACCCCAGCCCTAACCCCAGCTCTGACCCTAACCCTAACCCTAACCCCAGCTCTAACCCCAACACCAACCCAAACCCCAGCCATAACCCTTACCCCATCCCCAACCCCATCCTCAACCCTAACCCAAACCCCAACCCTAACTCCAACCCTAACACCAGCCCTCACCCCAGCCCTAACCCTAACCCCAACCCCCAACTCCAACCCTAACCTCAACCCTAACCCCAGCCCTAACCCCATCCCCAACCCTAACCCCAACCCTAACCCCAGCTCTAACCCCAATGCTAACCCCAGCCCTAACCCTAACCCCAACCCTAAGCCCAACTCTAACCCCAACCCCAAGCCCTAACCCCAGCCATAACCCCAACCCCGACCCTTATCTCAACCCCTAACCCCGGCCCCAAACCCATCCCCAACCCTTACCCCATCCCCAACCCTAATCCCAACCCTAACTCCAACCCTAACCCCAGCCCAAACCCCAACCCTAACTCCCAACTCAAACCCTAACCCCAACCCTAACCCCAGCCCTATCCCCATCCTCAACCCTAACACCAACACTAACCCTAACCCCAACCACAACCCTAACCCCAGCCCTAACCCCAGCTCTAACCCCAACTCTAACCCCAGCCCTAACCCCAACCCCAACCCTAACCACAACCCCAGCCCTAACCCCAACCCTAACCCCAACCCCAGCCCTAACCCCAACCCTAACCCCAATCCCAACCCTAACCCCAACTCCAACCCTAACCCCAAACTTAACCCCAGCCCTAACCCCAACCCTAACCCCAACCCTAACCCCATCCCGAACCCTAACCCCAACCCTAAACCCAAACCTAACCCGAACCCCAGCCCTAACCCGAACCCTAACCCCATCACCAACCCTAACCCCAACCCTAACCCCATCCCCAACCCCTACACTAACCCCATCCCCAACCCCAACCCTAACCCCAACCCCAACCCTAACCCAAGCTCTGACCCTAACCCCAACCCTAACCCCAGCCCTAACCCTAACCCCAACCTTAACCCCAGCCCCAACCCCAGCTCTAACCCTAACACCAACCCTAACCGCAGCCATAACCCTAACCACATCCCCAACCCCATCCTCAACCCTAACCCCAACCCTAACCCAAACCCTAACTCCAACCCTAACACCAGCCCTAACCCCAGCCCTAGCCCCAACCCCCAACTCAAACCCTAACCCCAGCCCTAACCCCATCCTAAACACTAACACAAACACCAACCCTAACCCCAACCCTAAACCCAACCCCAACCCTAACACCAGTCCTAACCCCAACTCTAACACTAACACCAGCCCTAACCCCAGCCCTAACCGAAGCCCCATCCCCAACCCTAACCCTAACCCTATCTCCAGCCCTAACCCTAGCCCTAACCCCCAACTCCAACCCTAACCCCCAACACCAACCCTAACCCCAACTCTAACCCCAGCCCTAACCCCATCCACAACCCTAACCCCAACCCTAACCCTAACCCCAACCCCAACCCTATCCCCAGTCCTAACCCCAGCTCAAACCCTAACCCCAACCCTTACCCCAGCCCTAACCCCACCCTAACCCAAACCCAAACCCCAATCCTAAGAACAGCCTTAACCCCAACACTAACCCCAACTCTAACCCCAGCCCTAACCCCAACCCGAACCCTAACCCGAACCCTAACCCTTACCCCAGCCCTAACCCCAAACCCAAACCCAGCCCTAAACCCAGCTCTAACCCTAACACCAACCCTAACTCCAGCCCTAACACAACCCCATCCCCAACCGCATCCCCAACCCTAACCCCAACCTTAACCCTAACCCCAGCCCTAACCCTCAACTCAAGCCCTAACCCCATCCCCAACCCTAACCCTAACCCCAGCCCTAACCCCAGCTTTAACGCTAACCCCAACCCTAACCCCAGCTCTAACCCTAACCCCAACCCTAACCCAAGCCCTAACCCTAATCTTAATCCTAACCCCAACTCCAGCCCCAATCCTAACCCCAACCCTAACCCTATCCCCAACCCTAACCCCAACCTCAGTCCTAACCCCAACCCTAACCCCAACCCCAACCCCAACCCTAACCTCAGCCCTAACCCTAAGTCTAACCCCAATCTCAGTCCAAACCCCAACCCCAACCTCAGCCCTAACCCTAATCCCAACAACAACCCCAACCCTAACCCTAACCCCAAACCATAACCCCAACCCCAACCCCAATCCCAACCCTAACCCCAACCCTAACCCCAACCCTAAGCCCAGCCCTAACCCCAACCCTAACCCCAACCCTAACCCCAACCCTAACCCCAACCCTAACCCCAACCCTAACCCTCAACTCCAACCCTAACCCCCAACTCCAACCATAAACCCAACCCTAACCCCAGCCCTAACCCCATCCTAAACCCTAACACCAACCCTAACCCAAACCCTAACCCCAACCCTAAACCCAGACCTAACCTCAGCTCTAACTTCAACCCTAACCCCAGTCCTAACCCTAACCCCAACCCCAACTTTAACCCCAGCCCTAACCCCAGCTCTAACCCTATCCCCAATCCTAACCCCAGCCCTAACCCTAACCCCAACCCTAACCATAACCCTTACCCCAACCCTAACCCCAGCCCTAAACTCAACCCTAGCCCCAACCCTAAGAACAGCCCTAACCCCAACCCTAACCCCAACTCCAACCCCAACCCTAACCCCAACCCCAGCCCTAACCCCAACCCTAACTCCAACCCTAACCCCAGCCCTAACCCCAATCCTATCCCTAACCCCAACCCTAACCCCAATCCTAACCCCAGCTCTAACCCTAACACCAGCCCTAACCCAAGCCCTAACCCCAACCCCAGCCCTAACCCCAATCCCAACCCTAACACCAACCCCAACCCTTAGCCCAGCCCTAACTTCAACCCTATCCCCAACCCTAACCCTAACCCCAAACCTAACCCCAACCTTAACCACAGCCCTAACCCAATCCTCAACCCTAACCCCAACCTTAACCCTAACCTCCAGCCCTAACCCCAGCTCTAACCCCAACCCCAACCCTAACCCCAACCCTTACCCCAGCCCTAACCCCACCTCTAACCTCAACCCTAATCCCAGCCCTAACCTTAACCCCAACCCTAACCCAGGCTCTAACCCTAACCCCAACCCTAACCCTAGCCATAACCCCAACCCTAACCATAACCCTAACCCCAACCCTAACCCCAATCCCAACCTTAACGCTAACCGCAACCCCAGCCCTAACCCCAACCCTAACCCCAACCCCAGCCCTAACCCCAGCCCTAACCCCAACCTTAACCCCAGCCGAAACCCCAACCCCAACCCTAACCCCAGCCCTAACCATAACACCAACCCTAACCATAACACCAACCCCAACCCTAAAACCAACCCCAGCCTTAACCCCAACCCTAACCCCAACTAAAACCCCAGCCCTAACCCCAGCCCTAACTCTAACTCCAACCCTAACCCCAGCCCTAACCCCAACCCTAACCCCAACCCTAACCCAGACCTAACCCCAGCTCTAACCCTAAACCCAACCCTAACCCCAGCCCTATCCCTAACCCCAACCCCAACCCCAGCCCCAACCCTAACACTAACCCCAGCCCTAACCCCAGCTCTAATGCTAACCCTAACCCTAACCCCAGCACTAACCCTAACCCCAGCCCTATCCCCAGCCCTAACCCTAATCCTAACCCCAACCCCAGCCCCAACCCTAATCCTAACCCTAACCCCAACCCCAACCCTAACTCCAACCTCAACCCTAACCCCAGTCCTTACCCCAGCTCTAACCCTAACCCCAACCCTAACCCAGACCTAACCCCAGCTCTAACCCTAAACCCAACCCTAACCCCAGCCCTAACCCTAAACCCAACCCCAGCCCCAACCCTAAACCCAACCCCAGCCCCAACCCTAACCCTAACCCCTACCCCAACCCTAACCCCAGCCCTAACCCCAACCCTAACCTCAGCCCTAACCCTAACCCCAACCGCAACCCCAACCCTAACCCCAGCCCTAACCCCATCCTTAACCCTAACCCCAACCCTAACCTCAACCCCAGCCCTAACCCTAGCTCTAACCTCAACCCTAACCCCAGCCCTAACCCTAACCCCAACCCCAACCCTAACCCTAGCCCTAACCATAACCCTAACCCAAGCCCCAACCCTAACCCTAACCCCAACCCCAACCCCAGCCTTAACCATAACCCCAACCCCAACCCCAGCCTTAACCATAACCCCAGCCCTAGCCCTAACCCAAACCATAACCCCAGCCCTAACCCCAACCCCAAGCCCAGCTCTAACCCTTACCCTAACCCCAACCTTATCCCCAGCCCTAACCCTAACCCCAGTCCTAACCCCAGCTCCAACCCTAACACCAGAAAATAATATAAAATTACTGCGCTTCCCTCTAACTCCAAGCTGCAGTTCTAATTCTTAGGTGTAGAATAAAATAGATAAAGTGTATAAAAGAACCGCGCTAAACACAAACCATAATCAAAATAATTGAAAAATGTATAAAGTGATCAGAAAATGCTAAACACAAATAGCAATGTAACGTGAAAAAATTAAAAAATGCGCTATGAACCATATAGAGATAATAAATTATCAAGGCAAAAAATATGAAAATTAATTAATAAAAAAATTGTTATATAAAGATAAAGAAAACAAAAAAAACACAGTCCGTGAAAATAAAGTGACTTCCGTTATCAACAGTCCTTATTAGATTATCTTCCACCCAAAGTGACTGAAGACTTTAAAGACATCTTTGTGAAAAAAATCCACCACCTATAAAGGTATATGATTACCAGAGGTAAGCTGTAATAAAGCCTTATGCCAGAGATCCACTCAATAGGGACATCACCATCTGTCTCTGCATGGAGGGGAGATCACCCAGGATTCATCAGTAGTGATTGGCTCGGTAATGGAGACCTGCAATGGCACAAACACATGACCTTCAGACTGATAGACTGGGTAGCAACTGCTATTGTGTTCCCACCAGAACACAATAGCAGTTGCTACCCAGTCTATCAGTCTGAAGGTCATGTGTTTGTGCCATTGCAGGTCTCCATTACCGAGCCAATCACTACTGATGAATCCTGGGTGATCTCCCCTCCATGCAGAGACAGATGGTGATGTCCCTATTGAGTGGATCTCTGGCATAAGGCTTTATTACAGCTTACCTCTGGTAATCATATACCTTTATAGGTGGTGGATTTTTTTCACAAAGATGTCTTTAAAGTCTTCAGTCACTTTGGGTGGAAGATAATCTAATAAGGACTGTTGATAACGGAAGTCACTTTATTTTCACGGACTGTGTTTTTTTGTTTTCTTTATCTTTATATAACAATTTTTTTATTAATTAATTTTCATATTTTTTGCCTTGATAATTTATTATCTCTATATGGTTCATAGCGCATTTTTTAATTTTTTCACATTACATTGCTATTTGTGTTTAGCATTTTCTGATCACTTTATACATTTTTCAATTATTTTGATTATGGTTTGTGTTTAGCGCGGTTCTTTTATACACCTTAACCCTAACACCAGCCCTAACCCCATCCCTAACCCCGACCCCATCCCCAACCCTAACCCCAACCCTAACCCTAACCCCAACCCAAACTCCAGCCTTAACCCCAGCCCTAACCCCCAACTCCAACCCTAACCCCCAACTCCAACCCTAACCCCAACCTTAACCCCAGCCTTAACCCCATCCAAAACCCTTACCCCAACCCCAACCCTAACCCCAACCCTAACCCCAACCCTAACCCTAACCCTAACCCTAACCCTAACCCCAATCCTAAGAACAGCCCTAACTCCAACTCCAACTCTAACACCACCCCTAACCCCAGCCCTAACCCCAACCCCAACCCTAACCTCAGCCCTAACCCTAACCCTAACCCCAACCCCAACCCTAACCCCAATCCGAGCCCTAACCCCAGCCTTAACCCCAACCCTAACCCCAACCCCAACCCTAACCCCAACCCTAAGCCCAGCCCTAACTCCAACTCTAACCCCAACCCTAACCCCAACCCTAACCCTCAACTCCAACCTAACCCCCAACTCCAACCATAACCCCAACCCTAACCCCAGCCCTAAACCCAATCTGAACCCTATCACCAACCCTAACCCTAACCCCAACCTCAACCCTAACCCCAGCCCTGACCACAGCTCTAACCTCAGCAATAACCCCAGCCCTAACCCTAACCCCAACCTTAACCCCAGCCCTAACCCCAGCCCTAACACCAGCCCTAACCCTAACCCCAACCCTAACCCCAACCCCAGCCCTAACCCCAACCCAACTCTACCCCCAGCCCTAACCCCAGCCCTATCCCCAGCTCTAACCCCAGCCCTAACCCTAACACCAGCCCTAACCCCAACCCTAACCCCAAACCCAACCCCAGCCCTAACCCTAAGAACAGCCCTAACCCCAACCCTAACCCCAACTCCAACCCTAACCCCAACCCAAACCCCAGCCCTAACCCCAACCCTAACCCCAACCCCAACCCCAGCCCTAACCCCAACCCTAACCCCAGCCTTAGCCCTAACCCTAACCCCAGCTCTAACCATAACACCAGCCCTAACCCCAGCCCTAACCCCATCCCTAACCCCAACCTCAGCCCTAACCCCAACCCCATCCCAATCCCCAACCCCATCCCCAACCCTAACCTCAACCCTAACCCTAACCCCAACCCTAACTCCAGCCCTAACCCCCAACTCCAACCCTAACCCCCAACTCCAACCCTAACCCCAACCCTAACCCCAGCCCTAACCCCATCCACATTCCTAACCCCAACCCTAACCCCAACCCTAACCCCAGTGTTAACCCCAGCTCTAACCATAACCCCAACCCTAACCCAGCCCTAACCCCAGCTCTAACCCTAATCCCAACCCTAACCCCAGCCCTAACCCTAACCCCAGCCCCAACCCTAACCCCAAACCTAACCCCAACTCCAGCCCTAACCCTTACCCTAACCACACCCCTAACTCCAACCCTAACCCCAACCCTAACCCCAATTCTATCCCCAACCCCAGCCCTAACCCCAGCCCTAACCCCAACCCTAACCCCAATCCCAACCCTAACCCCAACCCTAACACCAGCCCTTACCCCAACCCTAACCCCAACCCTAACCCCATCCCCAACCCTAACCTCAATCCTAACCCTAACCCCAGCCCTAACCCCATCCTCAAACTGAACCCCAACCCTAACCACATCCCCAACCCTAACCCCAACCCTAACCTAAACCCCAACCCCAGCCCTAACCCCAGCCCTAACCCCATCCACAGCCCTAACACCAACCCTAACCCTTAACCTAACCCTAACCCTTAGCCCAGCCCTAACTTCAACCCTAACCCCAACCCTAACCCCAACCCTAACTCCAGCCCTAAACCCATTTTCAACACTAACACCAACCCTAACCCCAGCTCTAACCTCAACCCCAACCCTAACCGTAACCCCAACCCTAACTCCCAGCTCTAACCCTAACCCCAACCCTAACCCAGACCTAACCCCAGCTCTAACCCTAAACCCAACCCTAACCCCAGCCCTACCCCTAACCCCAACCCCAATCCCAACCCTAACACTAACCCCAGCCCTAACCCCAGCTCTAACGCTAACCCTAACCCTAACCCCAGCACTAACCCTAACCCCAGCCCTATCCCCAGCCCTAACTCTAATCCTAACCCCAACCCCAGCCCCAACCCTAATCCTAACCCTAACCCCAACCCCAACCCCAACCCTAACTCCAACCTCAACCCTAACTCCAACCTCAACCCTAACCCCAGTCCTTACCCCAGCTCTAACCCTAACCCCAACCCTAACCCAGACCTAACCCCAGCTCTAACCCTAAACCCAACCCTAACCCCAGCCCTAACCCTAAACCCAACCTCAGCCCCAACCCTAAACCCAACCCCAGCCGCAACCCTAACCCTAACCCCAACCCTAACCCCTACCCCAACCCTAACCCCAGCCCTAACCCCAACCCTAACCTCAGCCCTAACCCTAACCCCAACCGAAACCCCAACCCTAACCCCAGCCCTAACCCCATCCTTAACCCTAACCCCAACCCTAACCTCAACCCCAGCCCTAACCCCAGCTCTAACCTCAACCCTAACCCCAGCCCTAACCCTAACCCCAACCCCAACCCTACCCTAGCCCTAACCCATGCTCTAACCCTAACCCCAGCCCTAACCATAACCCTAACCCAAGCCCCAACCCTAACCCTAACCCCAACCCTATCCCCAGCCCTAACCCTAACCCCAACCCTAACCCCAGTCCTAACTCCAGCTCCAACCCTAACACCAGCCCTAACCCCATCCCTAACCCCGACCCCATCCCCAACCCTAACCCTAACCCCAACCCAAACTCCAGCTTTAACCCCAGCCCTAACCCCCAACTCCAACCCTAACCCCCAACTCCAACCCCAACCTTAACCCCAGCCTTAACCCCATCCAAAACCCTTACCCCAACCCCAACCCTAACCCCAACCCTAACCCCAGTCCTAACCACAGCTCTAACCCTAACCCCAACCCTAACCCCAACCATAACCCCAACCCTAACCCCAATCCTAAGAACAGCCCTAACTCCAACTCCAACCCTAACACCACCCCTAACCCCAGCCCTAACCCCAACCCTAACCTCAGCCCTAACCCTAACCCCAACCCCTGCCCTAACCCCAACCCCAACCCTAACCCCAATCCGAGCCCTAACCCCAGCCTTAACCCCAACCCTAACCCTAACCCCAACCCCAACCCCAACCCTAAGCCTCAACTCCAACCTAACCCCCAACTCCAACCATAACCCCAACCCTAACCCCAGCCCTAAACCCAACCTGAACCCTATCACCAACCCTAACCCTAACCCCAACCTCAACCCTAACCCCAGCCCTGACCACAGCTCTAACCTCAGCAATAACCCCAGCCCTAACCCTAACCCCAACCCCAACCTTAACCCCAGCCCTAACCCCAGCTCTAACCCTAACCCCAGCCCTAACCCTAACCCCAACCCTAACCCCAACCCCAGCCCTAACCCCAACCCCAACTCTACCCCCAGCCCTAACCCCAGCCCTATCCCCAGCTCTAACCCCAGCCCTAACCCTAACACCAGCCCTAACCCCAACCCTAACCCCAAACCCAACCCCAGCCCTAACCCCAGCCCTAACCCTAACCCTAAGAACAGCCCTAACCCCAACCCTAACCCCAACTCCAACCCTAACCCGAACCCAAACCCCAGCCCTAACCCCAACCCTAAACCCAACCCCAACCCCAGCCCTAACCCCAACCCTAACCCCAACCCCAACCCTAACTCCAACCTCAACCCTAACCCCAGTCCTTACCCCAGCTCTAACCCTAACCCCAACCCTAACCCAGACCTAACCCCAGCTCTAACTCTAAACCCAACCCTAACCCCAGCCCTAACCCTAAACCCAACCCCAGCCCCAACCCTAAACCCAACCCCAGCCACAACCCTAACCCTAACCCCAACCCTAACCCCTACCCCAACCCTAACCCCAGCCCTAATCCCAACCCTAACCTCAGCCCTAACCCCATCCTTAACCCTAACCCCAACCCTAACCTCAACCCCAGCCCTAACCCCAGCTCTAACCTCAACCCTAACCCCAGCCCTAACCCTAACCCCAACCCCAACCCTAACCCTAGCCCTAACCCATGCTCTAACCCTAACCCCAGCCCTAACCATAACCCTAACCCAAGCCCCAACCCTAACCCTAACCCCAACCCCAACCCCAGCCTTAACCATAACCCCAGCCCTAACCCCAATCCCAACCCCAGCCCTAACCCCAACCCCAACCATAACCCCAGCCCTAACCCCAACCCCAAGCCCAGCTCTAACCCTAACCCTAACCCCAACCCTATCCCCAGCCCTAACCCTAACCCCAACCCTAACCCCAGTCCTAACCCCAGCTCCAACCCTAACACCAGCCCTAACCCCATCCCTAACCCCGACCCCATCCCCAACCCTAACCCTAACCCCAACCCAAACTCCAGCCTTAACCCCAGCCCTAACCCCCAACTCCAACCCTAACCCCCAACTCCAACCCTAACCCCAACCTTAACCCCAGCCTTAACCCCATCCAAAACCCTTACCCCAACCCCAACCCTAACCCCAACCCTAACCCCAGTCCTAACCACAGCTCTAACCCTAACCCCAACCCTAACCCCAACCATAACCCCAACCCTAACCCCAATCCTAAGAACAGCCCTAACTCCAACTCCAACCCTAACACCACCCCTAACCCCAGCCCTAACCCCAACCCCAACCCTAACCTCAGCCCTAACCCCAACCCCTGCCCTAACCCCAACCCTAACCCCAATCCGAGCCCTAACCCCAGCCTTAACCCCAACCCTAACCCCAATCCCAACCCTAACCCCAACCCCAACCCTAACCCCAACCCTAAGCCCAGCCCTAACTCCAACTCTAACCCCAACCCTAACCCTAACCCAAACCCTAACCCCAACCCTAACCCTCAACTCCAACCTAACCCCCAACTCCAACCATAACCCCAACCCTAACCCCAGCCCTAAACCCAACCTGAACCCTATCACCAACCCTAACCCTAACCCCAACCTCAACCCTAACCCCAGCCCTGACCAAAGCTCTAACCTCAGCAATAACCCCAGCCCTAACCCTAACCCCAACCCCAACCTTAACCCCAGCCCTAACCCCAGTTCTAACCCTAACCCCAACCCTAACCCCAACCCCAGCCCTAACCCCAACCCCAACTCTACCCCCAGCCCTAACCCCAGCCCTATCCCCAGCTCTAACCCCAGCCCTAACCCTAACACCAGCCCTAACCCCAACCCTAACCCCAAACCCAACCCCAGCCCTAACCCCAGCCCTAACCCTAACCCTAAGAACAGCCCTAACCCCAACCCTAACCCTAACTCCAACCCTAACCCCAACCCAAACCCCAGCCCTAACCCCAACCCTAACCCCAACCCCAACCCCAGCCCTAACCCCAACCCTAACCCCAGCTCTAACCATAACACCAGCCCTAACCCCAGCTCTAACCCCATCCCTAACCCCAACCCCAGCCCTAACCCCTACCCCATCCCAATCCCCACCCCCAACCCTAACCTCAACCCTAAACCTAACCCCAACCCTAACTCCAGCCCTAACCCTAAACCCAACCCCAGCCCCAACCCTAAACCCAACCCCAGCCGCAACCCTAACCCCAACCCTAACCCCTACCCCAACCCTAACCCCAGCCCTAACCCCAACCCTAACCTCAGCCCTAACCCTAACCCCAACTGAAACCCCAACCCTAACCCCAGCCCTAACCCCATCCTTAACCCTAACCCCAACCCTAACCTCAACCCCAGCCCTAACCCCAGCTCTAACCTCAACCCTAACCCCAGCCCTAACCCTAACCCCAACCCCAACCCTAACCCTAGCCCTAACCCATGCTCTAACCCTAACCCCAGCCCTAACCATAACCCTAACCCAAGCCCCAACCCTAACCCTAACCCCAACCCCAACCCCAGCCTTAACCATAACCCCAACCCTAACCCCAATCCCAACCCCAGCCCTAACCCCAACCATAACCCCAGCCCTAACCCCAACCCCAAGCCCAGCTCTAACCCTAACCCTAACCCCAACCCTATCCCCAGCCCTAACCCTAACCCCAACCCTAACCCCAGTCCTAACCCCAGCTCCAACCCTAACACCAGCCCTAACCCCATCCCTAGCCCCGACCCCATCCCCAACCCTAACCCTAACCCCAACCCAAACTCCAGCCTTAACCCCAGCCCTAACCCCCAACTCCAACCCTAACCCCCAACTCCAACCCTAACCCCAACCTTAACCCCAGCCTTAACCCCATCCAAAACCCTTACCCCAACCCCAACCCCAACCCTAACCCCAGTCCTAACCACAGCTCTAACCCTAACCCCAACCCTAACCCCAACCATAACCCCAACCCTAACCCCAATCCTAAGAACAGCCCTAACTCCAACTCCAACTCTAACACCACCCCTAACCCCAGCCCTAACCCCAACCCCAACCCTAACCTCAGCCCTAACCCTAACCCCAACCCCTGCCCTAACCCCAACCCCAACCCTAACCCCAATCCGAGCCCTAACCCCAGCCTTAACCCTAACCCCAATCCCAACCCTAACCCCAACCCCACCCCTAACCCCAACCCTAAGCCCAGCCCTAACTCCAACTCCAACTCTAACCCCAACCCTAACCCAAACCCTAACCCCAACCCTAACCCTCAACTCCAACCTAACCCCCAACTCCAACCATAACCCCAACCCTAACCCCAGCCCTAAACCCAACCTGAACCCTATCACCAACCCTAACCCTAACCCCAACCTCAACCCTAACCCCAGCCCTGACCACAGCTCTAACCTCAGCAATAACCCCAGCCCTAACCCTAACCCCAACCCCAACCTTAACCCCAGCCCTAACCCCAGCTCTAACCCTAACCCCAGCCCTAACCCTAACCCCAACCCTAACCCCAACCCCAGCCCTAACCCCAACCCCAACTCTACCCCCAGCCCTAACCCCAGCCCTATCCCCAGCTCTAACCCCAGCCCTAACCCTAACACCAGCCCTAACCCCAACCCTAACCCTAAACCCAACCCCAGCCCTAACCCCAGCCCTAACCCTAAGAACAGCCCTAACCCCAACCCTAACCCCAACTCCAACCCTAACCCCAACCCAAACCCCAGCCCTAACCCCAACCCTAACCCCAACCCCAGCCCTAACCCCAACCCTAACCCCAGCCTTAACCCTAACCCCAGCTCTAACCATAACACCAGCCCTAACCCCAGCTCTAACCCCATCCCTAACCCCAACCCCAGCCCTAACCCCAACCCCATCCCAATCCCCACCCCCAACCCTAACCTCAACCCTAACCCTAACCCCAACTCTAACTCCAGCCCTAACCCCCAACTCCAACCCTAACCCCCAACTCCAACCCTAACCCCAGCCCTAACCCCCTCCACATTCCTAACCCCAACCCTAACCCCAACCCTAACCCAGCCCTAACCCCAGCTCTAACCCTAATCCCAACCCTAACCCCAGCCCTAACCCTAACCCCAGCCCCAACCCTAACCCCAAACCTAACCCCAACCCCAGCCCTAAACCTTACCCTAACCACAACCCTAACTCCAACCCTAACCCCCACCCTAACCCCAATTCTATCCCCAACCCCAGCCCTAACCCCAGCCCTAACCCCAACCCTAACCCCAATCCCAACCCTAATCCCAACCCTAACCCCAGCCCTTACCCCAACCCTAACCCCAACCCTAACCCCATCCCCAACCCTAACCTCAACCCCAACCCTAACCCCAGCCCTAACCCTAACCCCATCCTCAAACTGAACCCCAACCCTAACCACATCCCCAACCCCAACCCTAACCTAAACCCCAACCCCAGCCCTAACCCCAGCTCTAACCCAAACCCTAACCCCATCCCCAACCCCATCTCCAACCCTAACCACAACCCTAACCCTAACCCCAACCCTAGCTCCAACCCTAATGCCAGCCCTAACCCCTTGCCCTAACACCAACCTCAACCCCTAACTCCAACCCTAACCCCAACCCTAACCCCAACCCTAACCCCATCCCCAACCCTAACCCCAACCCTAACCCCAACCCCAGCCCTAACCCCAGCTCTAACCCTAACCTCAGCCCCAACCCTAACTCCAACCATAACCCTAACCCCAACTATAACCCTAACCCCAACCCCAACCCTAACCCCAGCCCTAACCCTAACCTCAACCCTAACCCCAACCCTAACCCCAGCCTCAACCCTAACCCTAATTAGTGGAGCATAATTTGTTGTGCTCCACTGGGATAAGAGGGATGCCCAAACCCCAACCCTAACCCCAACCCTAACCCCAACCCAACCCTAACCCTAATTAGTGAAGCATAATTTGTTATGCTCCACTGGGATAAGACGGACGCCCAAACCCCAACCCTTACTCTAACCCCAACCCAAACCCCAACCCCAACCCTAACCTTAACCCTAACCTCAACCCTAACCCTAACCCAAACCCCAGCCCTAACCCAAGCCCTAACCCCAACCCCAGACCTAACCCCAACCCTAACCCCAACCGCTAACCCCAGCCCCAACCCCTAACTCCAACCCCAACCCTAACCCCAACCCTAATTAGTGGATCATAATTTGTTATGCTCCACTGAGATAACATGGACACCCAAACTTGCACTATTGGGAATAATCCCCGATGGAGCGTTACCAGTAGAGATGCACACTATGTGGATAAGATCCTTATATTTATATTTAGCACATAAAGTTATTCTACAGAAATGGTCATCTGCTGATCCTCCAACCCATAAACAATGGGCTGAGAAAATGAACTAAATACTTAAAAGAGAAAAATGAACATACAAGCATAGAGGTACAACCCAAAGGTTTGAAAAAACCTGGTCATGTTGGATCAAACCCAGTAATGAATTATATGACAGTCAGTGGAGAGGAGTGAAGGCAGAGGAGAGAGATGGGAGTAAAAAGCAAAGGTGGGGGGAGCAGAAATCAGTACAGAGAGATCATTAGAAGCTGCATAGAGGAGGACGCCATAGTCTGATCTATGATATCGGGGTGAATCATTTTGACATGTAAAATGTATCCATGTAATATTATGTTTTGTTACTTTATTCTGAGAGGTGTGAGGTTTGCTTGTTTTGTGTTTTTTTTTATTTTTGACACTGTAGGGATTCATTTGACATCATTTATGTAATGGAATGTATTTGCTTTTTCTTTCTTGGGGATTATTTATCCCTGTAATAAGTGAAATGTGGCTATTTGTTTGTATGTAATGTTTAATACTAACAATAAAAAAAAAAGATTAAAAAAAAAAGACAGTAAAAGGCTGCCTTCTTATGAGTTTTTGGTACTACACACCTCCACCTCTAAGGACAGAACAAGGCTGCCATCTTGTGGTGAGCTAATGGTACTACACATCTCCACCTCTGAGGACAATACAAGGCTGCCATCTTGTGGTGAGCTAATGGTACTACACACCACCACATTTTATGGTCAATCCACCCCCCCACCCATGCTGAGGGCATGTGGTCTGATATTGCTTGGGGGGTGCACACTTGTCCCTCACCCTTTCCTGGCTTGGCAGGCTGCCTTCTCTGATAAGGGTCCGGAGTGGATTTTTAAATGGACCCCCACACTGTTTTCTTTTTTTTTTACATAGGATATCACCTTAAAATCCATAAAGAATTTGGGGGACCCCACCACATTTTTCTTTTTGTGGGGTCCCCCTGACAAGCAAGTGACTGAAGCTGATGTCAGTGTTGCAGTAATGGGTTGTGTACATCGTACAGAGGAGCCGCTTTGCAGGCAGGGTCTGCCCCCCCTCCCCCCAGGGTCTGCTCCCCCTCCCCCCAGGGTCTGCCCCCCTTCCCCCAGGGTCTGCCCCCAACATGTTATTTAAATGAATTGTACATTTTAATCTTAATGCCTTAAGAAAAGGGGCTGTCCCCGCCAAATTGAAGTTTTTTTTACTTTTTTTTAGGTTTGGTTTTTGTCCCCAGCCCCCCCATGCCATTTGAGTGACGATCCCTTACATATTAGCCTTGAAAATGTCCAGAACATGTGACCCCCATCCATGGAGTTCAGTGGGGTTCAGGTTTAACACCCAAACCGTTTCATGACACATTACACAGGCCATCAGGAAACCTGTAAAATGCCATCACTGGGGGGGGGCAGGAAGTGGCTGCAAAGTGGCTGCGGGAGATCAACAGCATCACAAGAAAAGATAAAAAAAGTGGAAAACGAAACATTTTATTACACAAATGACAATTGCTTATAATACACGGAGCACCAAGCACTTTGGGTTGACATTCAGTTTAAGAAATATAAAAAACACCAATTCTGTGTTCATTAAACAGGCAGTTGAGCTGCTTATGAAGAGGACCTGTCATTATATTGGTGGGGTGTGAATCGGACGTGCTGCTCGGCGCTGTCCCTGTGAATTCCTCCCAATCGGCGGTCATTTTCTAATGTTCACTCACCAGTATGCGAACCCCCCCCATCCTCCATCAGAGACTTCCTCATCTCAACTTCTCCTTCTGGTTTCCTGTAAGAGATACATTTCACCAAATGTAAGTTTGTTTCATATTCTGAGCAGAAAGAGGAAGTGTCAGTCCTGCGAAAAAATAACAACTTCCACCAAGATGAGGAAAGAGTATAAGACTTTCCAAACAGAGGTGAAGACCCGGCCAGAGGGGCCCCTGAGATCCTGAGCAGAGGGGCCACTGAGATCCTGAGCAGAGGGGCCACTGAGATCCTGAGCAGAGGGGCCACTGAGATCCTGAGCAGAGGGGCCACTGAGATCCTGAGCAGAGGGGCCACTGAGATCCTGAGCAGAGGGGCCACCGAGATCCTGAGCAGAGGGGCCACCAAGATCCTGAGCAGAGGGGCCACTGAGATCCTGAGAAGAGGGGCCACTGAGAACCTGAGCAGAGGGGCCACTGAGATTCTGAGCAGAGGGGCCACCGAGATCCTGAGCAGAGGGGCCACTGAGATCCTGAGAAGAGGGGCCACTGACACTCCAAGTATTGGGACCACTGGCAAAACCAAGCAGAGGGGCTCCTGAGATCCTGAGCAGAGGGGCCACTGAGATCCTGAGCAGAGGGGCCACTGAGATCCTGAGCAGAGGGGCCACTGAGGTCCTGAGCAGAGGGGCCACTGAGATCCTGAGCAGAGGGGCCACTGAGATCCTGAGCAGAGGGGCCACCGAGATCCTGAGCAGAGGGGCCACCGAGATCCTGAGCAGAGGTGCCACTGAGATCCTGAGAAGAGGGGCCACCGAGATCCTGAGCAGAGGGGCCACCGAGATCCTGAGCAGAGGGGCCACTGACTGGCAAAACCAAGCAGAGGGGCTCCTGAGATCCTGAGCAGAGGGGCCACTGAGATCCTGAGCAGAGGGGCCACTGATATTACAAGCAAGACACAAAATCACCAATATTGTAAGTTGACAGATGAGTGTATTTATATATGTGTACATGTGTGTGTATGTATGTTATATATACTATATATATATGGTATATATATAGATCTATCTATCTATCTATCTATCTATCTATCTATCTATCTATCTATCTATCTATCTATCTATCTATCTATCTATCTATCTATCTATCTATCTATCTATCTATATATATGTGGTATATATATATATATATATATATATATATATATATATATATATACACACACACACGGTGTCTGTGTATTTATATACTGTAATAATATAGAACATCCTGTGAGCCTCCACCAACAATAATAAACCAATAAATCCTCTTTGAATCAGCTGCAAGCTTTAAACATGTCTCATGAACCATGTAAAAGTACTAAAATCGCATTAAAACACTGCGCTATCAAAGGTATAAGCAAAAAGCCTCTGAACTGGTAAAAATATATCCTCTACACCATGATAATAATAATGTATAAAATATATGATGAAAAATATATAAAGTAACACGTGTTTAATAGCCAAATAATAAAGTGACAATGTGCATTCATATAGTGATGAAAAATATTAAAGCAAAAAAGTCGGTGGAAATCTAAATAGATCCAAATACTGGAATTATAAAAAAGTGCTTAAGTGCACTGTGCAAAGTTCAAATTGATCCAATTTACAGAAGCTCCACACTCCATGCGATTCAGTATGCTGTGAAATTGATGCGTTAATCAGACGCTGTGTTCTCACTCAGGTCCTCCCCCCCATGTAATGAAGGCTCACCTGAAGGTGTGTGACCTTGCTGTTAAGCTTGGTCAATACACGCTTTGGAACCACTACAGTGTTCAGCAGTGCGTCCGGGATCCTGGATCAATCGCCAATGTGCCTTAGTAAATCAATGAAAAAAAGATCTCATGGTGAAGTATGTTTATGCAATTTATTGAACCAAAAAATAAACAGGTCCCACACAGGGTACTCACAATATCCAGGTGCTGTGCTTCAGTGCGCCATTCTACATCAAGCAAAAAATTAATGGTGGAAACCGGCCGGTAACTGGATGGTATGCTGATCGTTCCCTAACAGCTGATCTACTAAGCATGCTGTCCTGTCCCCTTCCCCTACATGTGTCGATACAAGGGAATTTCATATCTTCCTCAGGGGGTCCCCTTCCCCTACATGTATCAATACAAGGGAGATCACCCCCTGAAGAAGGTACAAAATTCCCTTGTATCGACACATGTAGGGGAAAGGGACCCCCTGAGGAAGATACGAAATTCCCTTGTATCGACACACGTAGGGGAAAGGGACCCCCTGAGGAAGATACTAAATTCCCTTGCATCGACACATGTAGGGGAAGGGGACCCCCTGAGGAAGATACGAAATTCCCTTGTATCAACAGATGTAGGGGAAGGGGACAGGACGGCACGCTTAGCAGATCAGCTGTTAGGGAATGATCAGCATACCATCCCATTACCGGCCAGTTTCCACCATTCGTTTTTTTGCTTGAAGTAGAATGGCGCATTGAAGCACCTGAATATTGTGAGTACCCTGTGTGGGACCTGTTTATTTTTTGGTTCAATAAATTGCATAAACATACTACACTATGAGATCCTTTTTCCATTGATTTACTGAGGCACATTGGCGATTGATCCAGGATCCCGGACGCACTGCTGAACCCTGTAGTGGTTCCAAAGCGTGTATTGATCAAGCTTAACAGCGAGGTCACACACCTTCAGGTGAGCCTTCATTACATGGGAGGGAGGACCTGAATGAGAACACAGCGTCTGATTATCCCATCAATTTCACAGAATACTGAATCGCATGGAGTGAGGAGCACCTACTGAATCGCATGGAGTGAGGAGCACCTACTGAATCGCATGCAGTGAGGAGCGCCTGTAAATTGGATCAATCTGAACTTTGCACAGTGCACTTAAGCACTATTCTATAATTCCAGTATTTGAATCTATTTAGATTTCCACTGACTTATTTGCGTTAATATTTTTTATCACTATATGAATGCACATTGTCACTTTATTATTTGTCTACTAAGCACGTGTTACTTTATATATTTTTCATCGTATATTTTATACATTATTATTACCACGGTGTAGAGGATATATTTTTACCAGTTCAGAGGCTTTATGCTTATACCTTTGATAGCGCATCGTTTTTAATGCGATTTTATTTATATACTGTATATGTAGTGATGAGTGAACTGGCTTGGGTTTGACCACCAGGCCAGAGATGTGGGGATGAGACCATTGTCCTCAACAATGGGACAAGGTGCCATGGAAGGGTGTCTTCCTTGTAAATTGCACTCCCAATAGTATGGGCATGTGGCCAGGTGTGGTTTACCATTGTAGAGACACATACTCATCACATGCTCATCACATGCTCATTGCCTCCCACTTTCCTACATGCCTGGATAAGCGCCTGATATGGATTTTGAGGGGGGTCTCATGGAAAAAAAGCAAAAAAAAAAATTAGAGTCCAAGGCCAGCATGGAGGGGTTGGGGGCTGCGGTGGTGAAGGGTTTTTTGGCTGGGCGGTGGGGTTGTGTGGCGGGGAGTAAGCTCACTTGCTGGTTGCTGCCTGGCTTACCGGTGCCCATCAATGCTGATCACCAAACTCACCTGCCTGCCACACTTATCTACCTACCTGACATACACTGACCTACATACACTGACCAACCTACTTAACATACACTGACCTTCCTACACTGATGGTAGTGACACACTGACCTACCTGACCTACCTGACCTAGCTCAGCCGTGGTGTGCGGTGCGCGCCCATCTTCATAGCAGGCAGCCGGAGGAGGGGAGGAGAGGAGAGGAGGAGAGACGAGCGGTGGCTGCATTGTAATTCCCACCTTCTGGAGCCTGCAGCGCTTATGATGGACATCACACATCCCGCGGTCCCACAATTGGACCAGTGGGACGTCTATCAGTGCTGCAGACTCCAGAAGTCAGGACCTGCTATGTCACTCGGCGGCGCTCGGGATAAGATCAGTCCCCGCTTGGCGGCGCTTGGGGCTATAAATAGAACGGTGCCCACTAGAGATTCAGGGCTTTTTGCGGACACGGTGAGACACGGTGAGACACGGTGAGCCCCCCTCCTGCAGATGCCACTGATTATCCAGGCATGCAGCTTGGCTGGCTAGGAAAGGATGGGGCTGCAAACATGTGGTCCCCTTCTTCCTGAACCATACCAAGCCAGATGCCCTCAACACTGAGAAGGTGTCGTACAAGAAGTTGCCCTGCAGGGCACCTTGTCTCCATGTTGATTACCCACAGCCCTGACCCAATGGACACATGGGGCCACCAGATATACATCTCCCCCCCCTACATGAATGAGAACTGGGTCACAAAAATAGTAAATAAAAACACTCAGACCTTAGAAAAAAGTATGTAATGAGATATACATTCGATGTCAATAACGTCGTCCAGCAATGTAAACCATCAATCACCATAAGCAATGCCCACCAATGGGGACCCAAAGCAATTAAGACCTGCCGCCCCTGATAATCTTCACCCACCCCCCAAACCTCGCTACTCCTATTGTAAATCACAGAATCCCTGCTAGATCCTATATGTAAAGAAGCCAGCGGGGATCCTGGGTGATGTCATTGACCAAATATGGCCATGACCGGACCACGATCCAACTTTACAAACAGAACGATGCAGGCAGGGAGGTCGGGAACTGTCCTCCTGAGGTATTAGAGGTACTGCCACTAAATGGTGGACATCTGGCTGAGGCATGTCCACCATAACAAGGTTCAGGAAAGAGAACCGGACAAATCTGGACATTTGATTTCTTTTTTTTGCCAAATGGCAGCCAGAGAGAAGACATTACTGGAAATAACAGCAGAGGAGGTAATAGACCGCATTCTGGGATATGTGACCACCCATGCTGGTAGGATACTTATATGAAAGCAGTTGGGACCCTTATTTCTCCAGGTTGCCAAGATCCCCCCCCCCCCCCATTGCCGGTGGGCAATACAAGCTGGTTTGACCCTTACAGTATACGCTGTTTCGGGTTCAAACCCTCCGGTAAGCCTCCAACTTTACTGGTTGTGGGAATTTCACATGTTTTTTCTTCTATAGGACACTGAGGTGGATTAAGTTCATTTTTGTCGGATCTTTGCATACCCTATTTACATCTGATTGATCAACAACCATCACGATACCATTTTTTTATTTATACTGTCTCGGAGTGCAAGACAGTTCAGGCTGTTTTTCGTTTCTCTTGATGATGACATTTTCATTAGTTTCACAGTTAAAGATCACAATGGTCCTATTCACTTATTGACTACAATGATGGACATTTTTTTACATTAAATCAGTGTGTTTATTTCACTTAGTTATTTCACGTTATACTTATCACTTTTCATTTTTAGCGCTACACTTTGTTCTATATGTTAATTTAACAAATACTCTTTTTGTTGTGTTAGCTGCTCGCGTAGAGTAAACGCAAAATATATCACTGTTGTGTTTTGCCAAATGGCAGCCAGGCTCAGGATGGGTTGAACTCATACTGGACCTGAACCTGAAGCTCATAACTACAGTATATATAAATATATATAGAAGTAGTCCATTAATGCAGCACTCTGTCACAAATGTGAGAACACTGAATGAGAGAGAACATTTCACACCGTCCCGAGGATAGGCAACCCGTGTGCCAAAAAATGTTTTCTAAGGAATCTAGAGTGACGGCAAAATAACAAAAATATGTCACTATCAAATATATCACTATCACACATTCAATCATTAAAAGGAACCTTTAAATAGTAAATCCTGTAAATGACTTCATAGCAAGAACTAAATGTTGAGCTTTGGACCTTCGCACCTCAGATCACCCCAATTCCTGCACCTTCACCCCTCAAATCACCCCAATTCCTGCACCTTCACACCTCAGATCACACCAATTCCTGCACCTTCACCCCTCAAATCACCCCAATTCCTGCACCTTCACACCTCAGATCACCCCAATTCCTGGACCTTCACCCCTCAAATCACCCCAATTCCTGCACCTTCACACCTTAGATCACCCCAATTCCTGCACCTTCACCCCTCAAATCACCCCAGTTCCTGCACCTTCACACCTCAGATCACCCCAATTCCTGCACCTTCACCCCTCAAATCACCCCAATTCCTGCACCTTCACCCCTCAAATCACCCCAATTCCTGCACCTTCACACCTCAAATCACCCCAATTCCTGCACCTTCACACCTCGATCACCCCAATTCCTGCACCTTCACACCTCGATCACCCCAATTCCTGCACCTTCACACCTCGATCACCCCAATTCCTGCATCTTCACACCTCAGATCACCCCAATTCCTGCACCTTCACACCTCAGATCCCCCCAATTCCTGCACCTTCACATCTCAGATCACCCCAATTCCTGCACCTTCACACCTCAGATCACCCCAATTCCTGCACCTTCACACCTCGATCACCCCAATTCCTGCACCTTCACACCTCGATCACCCCAATTCCTGCACCTTCACACCTCAGATCACCCCAATTCCTGCACCTTCACACCTCAGATCCCCCCAATTCCTGCACCTTCACACCTCAGATCACCCCAATTCCTACACCTTCACACCTCAGATCACCCCAATTCCTGCACCTTCACCCCTCAAATCACCCCAATTCCTGCACCTTCACACCTTAGATCACCCCAATTCCTGCACCTTCACCCCTCAAATCACCCCAATTCCTGCACCTTCACACCTCAGATCACCCCAATTCCTGCACCTTCACACCTCGATCACCCCAATTCCTGCACCTTCACACCTCGATCACCCCAATTCCTGCACCTTCACACCTCAGATCACCCCAATTCCTGCACCTTCACACCTCAGATCCCCCCAATTCCTGCACCTTCACACCTCAGATCACCCCAATTCCTACACCTTCACACCTCAGATCACCCCAATTCCTGCACCTTCACCCCTCAAATCACCCCAATTCCTGCACCTTCACACCTCAGATCACCCCAATTCCTGCACCTTCACACCTCAGATCACCCCAATTCCTGCACCTTCACCCCTCAAATCACCCCAATTCCTGCACCTTCACACCTCAGATCACCCAATTCCTATACCTTCACTCCTCAAATCACCCCAATTCCTGCACCTTCACCCCTCAAATCACCCCAATTCCTGCACCTTCACACCTCGATCACCCCAATTCCTGCACCTTCACACCTCAGATCACCCCAATTCCTGCACCTTCACACCTCGATCACCCCAATTCCTGCACCTTCACACCTCGATCACCCCAATTCCTGCACCTTCACACCTCGATCACCCCAATTCCTGCATCTTCACACCTCAGATCACCCCAATTCCTGCACCTTCACACCTCAGATCCCCCCAATTCCTGCACCTTCACATCTCAGATCACCCCAATTCCTGCACCTTCACACCTCAGATCACCCCAATTCCTGCACCTTCACACCTCGATCACCCCAATTCCTGCACCTTCACACCTCGATCACCCCAATTCCTGCACCTTCACACCTCAGATCACCCCAATTCCTGCACCTTCACACCTCAGATCCCCCCAATTCCTGCACCTTCACCCCTCAAATCACCCCAATTCCTGCACCTTCACACCTTAGATCACCCCAATTCCTGCACCTTCACCCCTCAAATCACCCCAATTCCTGCACCTTCACACCTCAGATCACCCCAATTCCTGCACCTTCACACCTCGATCACCCCAATTCCTGCACCTTCACACCTCGATCACCCCAATTCCTGCACCTTCACACCTCAGATCACCCCAATTCCTGCACCTTCACACCTCAGATCCCCCCAATTCCTGCACCTTCACACCTCAGATCACCCCAATTCCTACACCTTCACACCTCAGATCACCCCAATTCCTGCACCTTCACCCCTCAAATCACCCCAATTCCTGCACCTTCACACCTCAGATCACCCCAATTCCTGCACCTTCACACCTCAGATCACCCCAATTCCTGCACCTTCACCCCTCAAATCACCCCAATTCCTGCACCTTCACACCTCAGATCACCCCAATTCCTATACCTTCACTCCTCAAATCACCCCAATTCCTGCACCTTCACCCCTCAAATCACCCCAATTCCTGCACCTTCACACCTCGATCACCCCAATTCCTGCACCTTCACACCTCGATCACCCCAATTCCTGCATCTTCACACCTCAGATCACCCCAATTCCTGCACCTTCACACCTCAGATCACCCCAATTCCTGCACCTTCATCCCTCAAATCACCCCAATTCCTACACCTTCACACCTCAGATCACCCCAATTCCTACACCTTCACACCTCAGATCACCCCAATTCCTGCACCTTCACACCTCAGATCACCCCAATTCCTATACCTTCACTCCTCAAATCACCCCAATTCCTGCACCTTCACCCCTCAAATCACCCCAATTCCTGCACCTTCACACCTCGATCACCCCAATTCCTGCACCTTCACACCTCGATCACCCCAATTCCTGCACCTTCATCCCTCAAATCACCCCAATTCCTGCACCTTCACACCTCAGATCACCCCAATTCCTGGACCTTCACCCCTCAAATCACCCCAATTCCTATACCTTCACCCCTCAAATCACCCAAATTCCTGCACCTTCACACCTCACATCACCCCAATTCCTGGACCTTCACCCCTCAAATCACCCCAATTCCTATACCTTCACACCTCAGATCACCCCAATTCCTGCACCTTCACACCTCAAATCACCCCAATTCCTGCACCTTCACCCCTCAAATCACCCCAATTCCTGCTCCTTCACACCTCAGATCACCCCAATTCCTGCACCTTCACACCTCAGATCACCCCAATTCCTACACCTTCACACCTCAGATCACCCCAATTCCTACACCTTCACACCTCAGATCACCCCAATTCCTATACCTTCACTCCTCAAATCACCCCAATTCCTGCACCTTCACCCCTCAAATCACCCCAATTCCTGCACCTTCACACCTCGATCACCCCAATTCCTGCACCTTCACACCTCAGATCACCCCAATTCCTGCACCTTCACACCTCAGATCACCCCAATTCCTGCACCTTCACTCCTCAAATCACCCCAATTCCTGCACCTTCATCCCTCAAATCACCCCAATTCCTACACCTTCACACCTCAGATCACCCCAATTCCTACACCTTCACACCTCAGATCACCCCAATTCCTGCACCTTCACACCTCAGATCACCCCAATTCCTATACCTTCACTCCTCAAATCACCCCAATTCCTGCACCTTCACCCCTCAAATCACCCCAATTCCTGCACCTTCACACCTCGATCACCCCAATTCCTGCACCTTCACACCTCGATCACCCCAATTCCTGCATCTTCACACCTCAGATCACCCCAATTCCTGCACCTTCACACCTCAGATCACCCCAATTCCTGCACCTTCATCCCTCAAATCACCCCAATTCATGCACCTTCACACCTCAGATCACCCCAATTCCTGCACCTTCATCCCTCAAATCACCCCAATTCCTGCACCTTCACACCTCAGATCACCCCAATTCCTGGACCTTCACCCCTCAAATCACCCCAATTCCTATACCTTCACCCCTCAAATCACCCAAATTCCTGCACCTTCACACCTCAGATCACCCCAATTCCTGGACCTTCACCCCTCAAATCACCCCAATTCCTATACCTTCACACCTCAGATCACCCCAATTCCTGCACCTTCACACCTCAGATCACCCCAATTCCTGCACCTTCACACCTCAGATCACCCCAATTCCTGCACCTTCACCCCTCAAATCACCCCAATTCCTGCACCTTCACCCCTCAAATCACCCCAATTCCTGCACCTTCACACCTCAGATCACCCCAATTCCTGCACCTTCACCCCTCAGACCACCCTAATTTCTGCACCTTCACCCCTCAGTTCACCCCAATTCCTGCACCTTCACACCTCAGATCACCCCAATTCCTGCACCTTCACACCTCAGATCACCCCAATTCCTGCACCTTCACACCTCAGATCACCCCAATTCCTGCACCTTCACCCCTCAAATCACCCCAATTCCTGCACCTTCACACCTCAGATCAACCCAATTCCTGCACCTTCACCCCTCAAATCACCCCAATTCCTGCACCTTCACACCTCAGATCACCCCAATTCCTGCACCTTCACCCCTCAAATCACCCCAATTCCTGCACCTTCACACCTCAGATCACCCCAATTCCTGCACCTTCACACCTCAAATCACCCAATTCCTGCACCTTCACACCTCAAATCACCCCAATTCCTGCACCTTCACACCTCAAATCACCCCAATTCCTGCACCTTCACACCTCAGATCAACCCAATTCCTGCACCTTCACCCCTCAAATCACCCCAATTCCTGCTCCTTCACACCTCAGATCACCCCAATTCCTACACCTTCACACCTCAGATCACCCCAATTCCTACACCTTCACACCTCAGATCACCCCAATTCCTATACCTTCACTCCTCAAATCACCCCAATTCCTGCACCTTCACCCCTCAAATCACCCCAATTCCTGCACCTTCACACCTCGATCACCCCAATTCCTGCACCTTCACACCTCAGATCACCCCAATTCCTGCACCTTCACACCTCAGATCACCCCAATTCCTGCACCTTCACTCCTCAAATCACCCCAATTCCTGCACCTTCACACCTCAGATCACCCCAATTCCTGCACCTTCACACCTCAGATCACCCCAATTCCTGCACCTTCACACCTCAGATCACCCCAATTCCTGCACCTTCACCCCTCAAATCACCCCAATTCATGCACCTTCACACCTCAGATCACCCCAATTCCTGCACCTTCACACCTCAGATCACCCCAATTCCTGCACCTTCACACCTCAGATCACCCCAATTCCTGCACCTTCACACCTCAGATCACCCCAATTCCTGCACCTTCATCCCTCAAATCACCCCAATTCCTGCACCTTCACACCTCGATCACCCCAATTCCTGCACCTTCACACCTCAGATCACCCCAATTCCTGCACCTTCATCCCTCAAATCACCCCAATTCCTGCACCTTCACACCTCAGATCACCCCAATTCCTGCACCTTCACACCTCAGATCACCCCAATTCCTGCACCTTCACCCCTCAAATCACCCCAATTCCTGCACCTTCACCCCTCAAATCACCCCAATTCCTGCACCTTCACACCTCAGATCACCCCAATTCCTGCACCTTCACACCTCAGATCACCCCAATTCCTGCACCTTCACCCCTCAAATCACCCCAATTCCTGCACCTTCACACCTCAGATCACCCCAATTCCTGCACCTTCACCCCTCAAATCACCCCAATTCCTGCACCTTCACACCTCAGATCACCCCAATTCCTGCACCTTCACACCTCGATCACCCCAATTCCTGCACCTTCACACCTCGATCACCCCAATTCCTGCACCTTCACACCTCAGATCACCCCAATTCCTGCACCTTCACACCTCAGATCCCCCCAATTCCTGCACCTTCACACCTCAGATCACCCCAATTCCTACACCTTCACACCTCAGATCACCCCAATTCCTGCACCTTCACCCCTCAAATCACCCCAATTCCTGCACCTTCACACCTCAGATCACCCCAATTCCTGCACCTTCACCCCTCAAATCACCCCAATTCCTGCACCTTCACACCTCAGATCACCCCAATTCCTATACCTTCACTCCTCAAATCACCCCAATTCCTGCACCTTCACCCCTCAAATCACCCCAATTCCTGCACCTTCACACCTCGATCACCCCAATTCCTGCACCTTCACACCTCGATCACCCCAATTCCTGCATCTTCACACCTCAGATCACCCCAATTCCTGCACCTTCACACCTCAGATCACCCCAATTCCTGCACCTTCATCCCTCAAATCACCCCAATTCCTACACCTTCACACCTCAGATCACCCCAATTCCTACACCTTCACACCTCAGATCACCCCAATTCCTGCACCTTCACACCTCAGATCACCCCAATTCCTATACCTTCACTCCTCAAATCACCCCAATTCCTGCACCTTCACCCCTCAAATCACCCCAATTCCTGCACCTTCACACCTCGATCACCCCAATTCCTGCACCTTCACACCTCGATCACCCCAATTCCTGCATCTTCACACCTCAGATCACCCCAATTCCTGCACCTTCACACCTCAGATCACCCCAATTCCTGCACCTTCACTCCTCAAATCACCCCAATTCCTGCACCTTCACACCTCAGATCACCCCAATTCCTGCACCTTCACACCTCAGATCACCCCAATTCCTGCACCTTCACACCTCAGATCACCCCAATTCCTGCACCTTCACTCCTCAAATCACCCCAATTCCTGCACCTTCACACCTCAGATCACCCCAATTCCTGCACCTTCACACCTCAGATCACCCCAATTCCTGCACCTTCACACCTCAGATCACCCCAATTCCTGCACCTTCACCCCTCAAATCACCCCAATTCATGCACCTTCACACCTCAGATCACCCCAATTCCTGCACCTTCACACCTCAGATCACCCCAATTCCTGCACCTTCACACCTCAGATCACCCCAATTCCTGCACCTTCACACCTCAGATCACCCCAATTCCTGCACCTTCATCCCTCAAATCACCCCAATTCCTGCACCTTCACACCTCGATCACCCCAATTCCTGCACCTTCACACCTCAGATCACCCCAATTCCTGCACCTTCATCCCTCAAATCACCCCAATTCCTGCACCTTCACACCTCAGATCACCCCAATTCCTGCACCTTCACACCTCAGATCACCCCAATTCCTGCACCTTCACCCCTCAAATCACCCCAATTCCTGCACCTTCACCCCTCAAATCACCCCAATTCCTGCACCTTCACCCCTCAAATCACCCCAATTCCTGCACCTTCACACCTCAGATCACCCCAATTCCTATACCTTCACTCCTCAAATCACCCCAATTCCTTCACCTTCACCCCTCAAATCACCCCAATTCCTGCACCTTCACACCTCGATCACCCCAATTCCTGCACCTTCACCCCTCAAATCACCCCAATTCCTGCACCTTCACACCTCAGATCACCCCAATTCCTATACCTTCACTCCTCAAATCACCCCAATTCCTTCACCTTCACCCCTCAAATCACCCCAATTCCTGCACCTTCACACCTCGATCACCCCAATTCCTGCACCTTCACACCTCGATCACCCCAATTCCTGCATCTTCACACCTCAGATCACCCCAATTCCTGCACCTTCACACCTCAGATCACCCCAATTCCTGCACCTTCACACCTCAGATCACCCCAATTCCTGCACCTTCACACCTCAGATCACCCCAATTCCTGCACCTTCACCCCTCAAATCACCCCAATTCCTGCACCTTCACCCCTCAAATCACCCCAATTCCTGCACCTTCACACCTCAGATCACCCCAATTCCTGCACCTTCACCCCTCAGACCACCCTAATTTCTGCACCTTCACCCCTCAGTTCACCCCAATTCCTGCACCTTCACACCTCAGATCACCCCAATTCCTGCACCTTCACACCTCAGATCACCCCAATTCCTGCACCTTCACACCTCAGATCACCCCAATTCCTGCACCTTCACCCCTCAAATCACCCCAATTCCTGCACCTTCACACCTCAGATCAACCCAATTCCTGCACCTTCACCCCTCAAATCACCCCAATTCCTGCACCTTCACACCTCAGATCACCCCAATTCCTGCACCTTCACCCCTCAAATCACCCCAATTCCTGCACCTTCACACCTCAGATCACCCCAATTCCTGCACCTTCACACCTCAAATCACCCCAATTCCTGCACCTTCACACCTCAAATCACCCCAATTCCTGCACCTTCACACCTCAAATCACCCCAATTCCTGCACCTTCACACCTCAGATCAACCCAATTCCTGCACCTTCACCCCTCAAATCACCCCAATTCCTGCTCCTTCACACCTCAGATCACCCCAATTCCTGCACCTTCACACCTCACATCACCCCAATTCCTACACCTTCACACCTCAGATCACCCCAATTCCTATACCTTCACTCCTCAAATCACCCCAATTCCTGCACCTTCACCCCTCAAATCACCCCAATTCCTGCACCTTCACACCTCGATCACCCCAATTCCTGCACCTTCACACCTCAGATCACCCCAATTCCTGCACCTTCACACCTCAGATCACCCCAATTCCTGCACCTTCACTCCTCAAATCACCCCAATTCCTGCACCTTCACACCTCAGATCACCCCAATTCCTGCACCTTCACACCTCAGATCACCCCAATTCCTGCACCTTCACACCTCAGATCACCCCAATTCCTGCACCTTCACCCCTCAAATCACCCCAATTCATGCACCTTCACACCTCAGATCACCCCAATTCCTGCACCTTCACACCTCAGATCACCCCAATTCCTGCACCTTCACACCTCAGATCACCCCAATTCCTGCACCTTCACACCTCAGATCACCCCAATTCCTGCACCTTCATCCCTCAAATCACCCCAATTCCTGCACCTTCACACCTCGATCACCCCAATTCCTGCACCTTCACACCTCAGATCACCCCAATTCCTGCACCTTCATCCTCAAATCACCCCAATTCCTGCACCTTCACACCTCAGATCACCCCAATTCCTGCACCTTCACACCTCAGATCACCCCAATTCCTGCACCTTCACCCCTCAAATCACCCAATTCCTGCACCTTCACCCCTCGAATCACCCCAATTCCTGCACCTTCACCCCTCAAATCACCCCAATTCCTGCACCTTCACACCTCAGATCACCCCAATTCCTATACCTTCACTCCTCAAATCACCCCAATTCCTTCACCTTCACCCCTCAAATCACCCCAATTCCTGCACCTTCACACCTCGATCACCCCAATTCCTGCACCTTCACACCTCGATCACCCCAATTCCTGCATCTTCACACCTCAGATCACCCCAATTCCTGCACCTTCACACCTCAGATCACCCCAATTCCTGCCACCTTCATCCCTCAAATCACCCCAATTCCTGCACCTTCACACCTCAGATCACCCCAATTCCTACACCTTCACACCTCAGATCACCCCAATTCCTGCACCTTCACACCTCAGATCACCCCCAATTCCTATACCTTCACTCCTCAAATCACCCCAATTCCTGCACCTTCACCCCTCAAATCACCCCAATTCCTGCACCTTCACACCTCGATCACCCCAATTCCTGCACCTTCACACCTCGATCACCCCAATTCCTGCATCTTCACACCTCAGATCACCCCAATTCCTGCACCTTCACACCTCAGATCACCCCAATTCCTGCACCTTCATCCCTCAAATCACCCCAATTCATGCACCTTCACACCTCAGATCACCCCAATTCCTGCACCTTCATCCCTCAAATCACCCCAATTCCTGCACCTTCACACCTCAGATCACCCCAATTCCTGGACCTTCACCCTCAAATCACCCCAATTCTATACCTTCACCCCTCAAATCACCCAAATTCCTGCACCTTCACACCTCAGATCACCCCAATTCCTGGACCTTCACCCCTCAAATCACCCCAATTCCTATACCTTCACACCTCAGATCACCCCAATTCCTGCACCTTCACACCTCAGATCACCCCAATTCCTGCACCTTCACACCTCAGATCACCCCAATTCCTGCACCTTCACCCCTCAAATCACCCCAATTTCCTGCACCTTCACCCCTCAAATCACCCCAATTCCTGCACCTTCACACCTCAGATCACCCCAATTCCTGCACCTTCACCCCTCAGACCACCCTAATTTCTGCACCTTCACCCCTCAGTTCACCCCAATTCCTGCACCTTCACACCTCAGATCACCCCAATTCCTGCACCTTCACACCTCAGATCACCCCAATTCCTGCACCTTCACACCTCAGATCACCCCAATTCCTGCACCTTCACCCCTCAAATCACCCAATTCTGCACCTTCACACCTCAGATCAACCCAATTCCTGCACCTTCACCCCTCAAATCACCCAATTCCTGCACCTTCACACCTCAGATCACCCCAATTCCTGCACCTTCACCCTCAAATCACCCCAATTCCTGCACCTCACACCTCAGGATCACCCCAATTCCTGCACCTTCACACCTCAAATCACCCCAATTCCTGCACCTTCACACCTCAAATTCACCCCAATTCCTGCACCTTCACACCTCAGGATCACCCCAATTCCTGCACCTTCACACCTCAGATCACCCCAATTCTACACCTTCACACCTCAGATCACCCCAATTCCTACACCTTCACACCTCAGATCACCCCAATTCCTATACCTTCACTCCTCAAATCACCCCAATTCCTGCACCTTCACCCCTCAAATCACCCCAATTCCTGCACCTTCACACCTCGATCCACCCCAATTTCCTACACCTTCACACCTCAGATCACCCCAATTCCTGCACCTTCACACCTCAGATCACCCCAATTCCTGCACCTTCACTCCTCAAATCACCCCAATTCCTGCACCTTCACACCTCAGATCACCCCAATTCCTGCACCTTCACACCTCAGATCACCCCAATTCCTGCACCTTCACACCTCAGATCACCCCAATTCCTGCACCTTCACCCTCAAATCACCCCAATTCATGCACCTTCACACCTCAGATCACCCCAATTCCTGCACCTTCACACCTCAGATCACCCCAATTCCCTGCACCTTCACACCTCAGATCACCCCAATTCCTGCACCTTCACACCTCAGATCACCCCAATTCCTGCACCTTCATCCCTCAAATCACCCCAATTCCTGAACCTTCACACCTCGATCACCCCAATTCCTGCACCTTCACACCTCAGATCACCCCAATTCCTGCACCTTCATCCCTCAAATCACCCCAATTCCTGCACCTTCACACCTCAGATCACCCCAATTCCTGCACCTTCACACCTCAGATCACCCCAATTCCTGCACCTTCACCCTCAAATCACCCCCAATTCCTGCACCTTCACCCCTCAAATCACCCCAATTCCTGCACCTTCACACCTCAGATCAGCCCAATTCTGCACCTTCACCCCTCAAATCACCCCAATTCCCTGCACCTTCACACCTCAGATCACCCCAATTCCTGCACCTTCACCCCTCAAATCACCCCAATTCCTGCACCTTCACACCTCAGATCACCCCAATTCCCTGCACCTTCACCCCTCAAATCACCCCAATTCCTGCACCTTCACACCTCAGATCACCCCAATTCCTGGACCTTCACCCCTCAAATCACCCCAATTCCTATACCTTCACCCCTCAAATCACCCCAATTCCTGAACCTTCACACCTCAGATCACCCCAATTCCTGCACCTTCACACCTCAGATCACCCCAATTCCTATACCTTCACTCCTCAAATCACCCCAATTCCTGCACCTTCACACCTCAGATCACCCCAATTCCTGCACCTTCACTCCTCAAATCACCCCAATTCCTGCACATTCCCAGCTCAGATCACCCCAATTCCTGCATCTTCACACCTCAGATCACCCCAATTCCTGCACCTTCACCCCTCAAATCACCTCCAATTCCTGCACCTTCAACCCTCAAATCACCCCAATTCCTGCACCTTCACACCTCGATCACCCCAATTCCTGCACCTTCACACCTCAGATCACCCCAATTCCTACACCTTCACACCTCAGATCACCCCAATTCCTGCACCTTCACTCCTCAGATCACCCCAATTCCTGCACCTTCACACCTCAGATCACCCCAATTCCTACACCTTCACACTCAGATCACCCCAATTCCTACACCTTCACACCTCAGATCACCCCAATTCCTGCACCTTCACACCTCAGGTCACCCCAATTCCTATACCTTCACTCCTCATATCACCCCAATTCCTGCACCTTCACCCCTCAAATCACCCCAATTCCTGCACCTTCACACCTCAGATCACCCCAATTCCTGCACCTTCACACCTCAGATCACCCCAATTCCTGCACCTTCACACCTCGATCACCCCAATTCCTGCACCTTCACACCTCGATCACCCCAATTCCTGCATCTTCACACCTCAGATCACCCCAATTCCTGCACCTTCACACCTCAGATCACCCCAATTCCTGCACCTTCATCCTCAAATCACCCCAATTCCTACACCTTCACACCTCAGATCACCCCAATTCCTACACCTTCACACCTCAGATCACCCCAATTCCTGCACCTTCACACCTCAGATCACCCCAATTCCTATACCTTCACTCCTCAAATCACCCCAATTCCTGCACCTTCACCCCTCAAATCACCCCATTCCTGCACCTTCACACCTCGATCACCCCAATTCCTGCACCTTCACACCTCGATCACCCCAATTCCTGCATCTTCACACCTCAGATCACCCCAATTCCTGCACCTTCACACCTCAGATCACCCCAATTCCTGCACCTTCATCCCTCAAATCACCCCAATTCATGCACCTTCACACCTCAGATCACCCCAATTCCTGCACCTTCATCCCTCAAATCACCCCAATTCCTGCACCTTCACACCTCAGATCACCCCAATTCCTGGAACTTCAACCCCTCAAATCACCCCAATTCCTATACCTTTACCCCTCAAATCACCCAAATTCCTGCACCTTCACACCTCAGATCACCCCAATTCCTGGACCTTCACCCTCAAATCACCCCAATTCCTGCACCTTCACACCTCAGATCACCCCAATTCCTGCACCTTCACACCTTCAGATCACCCCAATTCCTGCACCTTCACACCTCGATCACCCCAATTCTGCACCTTCACACCTCGATCACCCCAATTCTGCATCTTCACACCTCAGATCACCCCAATTCCTGCACCTTCACACCTCAGATCACCCCAATTCCTGCACCTTCATCCCTCAAATCACCCCAATTCCTACACCTTCACACCTCAGATCACCCCAATTCCTACACCTTCACACCTCAGATCACCCCAATTCCTGCACCTTCACACCTCAGATCACCCCAATTCCTATACCTTCACTCCTCAAATCACCCCAATTCCTGCACCTTCACCCCTCAAATCACCCCAATTCCTGCACCTTCACACCTCGATCACCCCAATTCCTGCACCTTCACACCTCGATCACCCCAATTCCTGCATCTTCACACCTCAGATCACCCCAATTCCTGCACCTTCACACCTCAGATCACCCCAATTCCTGCACCTTCATCCCTCAAATCACCCCAATTCATGCACCTTCACACCTCAGATCACCCCAATTCCTGCACCTTCATCCCTCAAATCACCCCAATTCCTGCACCTTCACAGCTCAGATCACCCCAATTCCTGGAACTTCACCCCTCAAATCACCCCAATTCCTATACCTTCACCCCTCAAATCACCCAAATTCCTGCACCTTCACACCTCAGATCACCCCAATTCCTGGACCTTCACCCCTCAAATCACCCCAATTCCTATACCTTCACACCTCAGATCACCCCAATTCCTGCACCTTCACACCTCAGATCACCCCAATTCCTGCACCTTCACACCTCAGATCACCCCAATTCCTGCACCTTCACCCCTCAAATCACCCCAATTCCTGCACCTTCACCCCTCAAATCACCCCAATTCCTGCACCTTCACACCTCAGATCACCCCAATTCCTGCACCTTCACCCCTCAGACCACCCTAATTTCTGCACCTTCACCCCTCAGTTCACCCCAATTCCTGCACCTTCACACCTCAGATCACCCCAATTCCTGCACCTTCACACCTCAGATCACCCCAATTCCTGCACCTTCACACCTCAGATCACCCCAATTCCTGCACCTTCACCCCTCAAATCACCCCAATTCCTGCACCTTCACACCTCAGATCAACCCAATTCCTGCACCTTCACCCCTCAAATCACCCCAATTCCTGCTCCTTCACACCTCAGATCACCCCAATTCCTGCACCTTCACACCTCAGATCACCCCAATTCCTACACCTTCACACCTCAGATCACCCCAATTCCTACACCTTCACACCTCAGATCACCCCAATTCCTATACCTTCACTCCTCAAATCACCCCAATTCCTGCACCTTCACCCCTCAAATCACCCCAATTCCTGCACCTTCACACCTCGGTCACCCCAATTCCTGCACCTTCACACCTCAGATCACCCCAATTCCTGCACCTTCACACCTCAGATCACCCCAATTCCTGCACCTTCACTCCTCAAATCACCCCAATTCCTGCACCTTCACACCTCAGATCACCCCAATTCCTGCACCTTCACACCTCAGATCACCCCAATTCCTGCACCTTCACACCTCAGATCACCCCAATTCCTGCACCTTCACCCCTCAAATCACCCCAATTCATGCACCTTCACACCTCAGATCACCCCAATTCCTGCACCTTCACACCTCAGATCACCCCAATTCCTGCACCTTCACACCTCAGATCACCCCAATTCCTGCACCTTCACACCTCAGATCACCCCAATTCCTGCACCTTCATCCCTCAAATCACCCCAATTCCTGCACCTTCACACCTCGATCACCCCAATTCCTATACCTTCACTCCTCAAATCACCCCAATTCCTGCACCTTCACCCCTCAAATCACCCCAATTCCTTCACCTTCACACCTCGATCACCCCAATTCCTGCACCTTCACACCTCGATCACCCCAATTCCTGCATCTTCACACCTCAGATCACCCCAATTCCTGCACCTTCACACCTCAGATCACCCCAATTCCTGCACCTTCATCCCTCAAATCACCCCAATTCCTACACCTTCACACCTCAGATCACCCCAATTCCTACACCTTCACACCTCAGATCACCCCAATTCCTGCACCTTCACACCTCAGATCACCCCAATTCCTATACCTTCACTCCTCAAATCACCCCAATTCCTGCACCTTCACCCCTCAAATCACCCCAATTCCTGCACCTTCACACCTCGATCACCCCAATTCCTGCATCTTCACACCTCAGATCACCCCAATTCCTGCACCTTCACACCTCAGATCACCCCAATTCCTGCACCTTCATCCCTCAAATCACCCCAATTCATGCACCTTCACACCTCAGATCACCCCAATTCCTGCACCTTCATCCCTCAAATCACCCCAATTCCTGCACCTTCGCACCTCAGATCACCCCAATTCCTGCACCTTCACCCCTCAAATCACCCCAATTCCTGCACCTTCACACCTCAGATCACCCCAATTCCTGCACCTTCACACCTCAGATCACCCCAATTCCTGCACCTTCACACCTCAGATCACCCCAATTCCTGCACCTTCACCCCTCAAATCACCCCAATTCCTGCACCTTCACCCCTCAAATCACCCCAATTCCTGCACCTTCACACCTCAGATCACCCCAATTCCTGCACCTTCACCCCTCAGACCACCCTAATTTCTGCACCTTCACCCCTCAGTTCACCCCAATTCCTGCACCTTCACACCTCAGATCACCCCAATTCCTGCACCTTCACACCTCAGATCACCCCAATTCCTGCACCTTCACACCTCAGATCACCCCAATTCCTGCACCTTCACCCCTCAAATCACCCCAATTCCTGCACCTTCACACCTCAGATCAACCCAATTCCTGCACCTTCACCCCTCAAATCACCCCAATTCCTGCTCCTTCACACCTCAGATCACCCCAATTCCTGCACCTTCACACCTCAGATCACCCCAATTCCTACACCTTCACACCTCAGATCACCCCAATTCCTACACCTTCACACCTCAGATCACCCCAATTCCTATACCTTCACTCCTCAAATCACCCCAATTCCTGCACCTTCACCCCTCAAATCACCCCAATTCCTGCACCTTCACACCTCGATCACCCCAATTCCTGCACCTTCACACCTCAGATCACCCCAATTCCTGCACCTTCACACCTCAGATCACCCCAATTCCTGCACCTTCACTCCTCAAATCACCCCAATTCCTGCACCTTCACACCTCAGATCACCCCAATTCCTGCACCTTCACACCTCAGATCACCCCAATTCCTGCACCTTCACACCTCAGATCACCCCAATTCCTGCACCTTCACCCCTCAAATCACCCCAATTCATGCACCTTCACACCTCAGATCACCCCAATTCCTGCACCTTCACACCTCAGATCACCCCAATTCCTGCACCTTCACACCTCAGATCACCCCAATTCCTGCACCTTCACACCTCAGATCACCCCAATTCCTGCACCTTCATCCCTCAAATCACCCCAATTCCTGCACCTTCACACCTCGATCACCCCAATTCCTGCACCTTCACACCTCAGAACACCCCAATTCCTGCACCTTCATCCCTCAAATCACCCCAATTCCTGCACCTTCACACCTCAGATCACCCCAATTCCTGCACCTTCACACCTCAGATCACCCCAATTCCTGCACCTTCACCCCTCAAATCACCCCAATTCCTGCACCTTCACCCCTCAAATCACCCCAATTCCTGCACCTTCACACCTCAGATCACCCCAATTCCTGCACCTTCACCCCTCAAATCACCCCAATTCCTGCACCTTCACACCTCAGATCATCCCAATTCCTGCACCTTCACCCCTCAAATCACCCCAATTCCTGCACCTTCACACCTCAGATCACCCAAATTCCTGCACCTTCACCCCTCAAATCACCCCAATTCCTGCACCTTCACACCTCAGATCACCCCAATTCCTGGACCTTCACCCCTCAAATCACCCCAATTCCTATACCTTCACCCCTCAAATCACCCCAATTCCTGCACCTTCACACCTCAGATCACCCCAATTCCTGCACCTTCACACCTCAGATCACCCCAATTCCTGCACCTTCACACCTCAGATCACCCCAATTCCTATACCTTCACTCCTCAAATCACCCCAATTCCTGCACCTTCACACCTCAGATCACCCCAATTCCTGCATCTTCACACCTCAGATCACCCCAATTCCTGCACCTTCACCCCTCAAATCACCTCCAATTCCTGCACCTTCACCCCTCAAATCACCCCAATTCCTGCACCTTCACACCTCGATCACCCCAATTCCTGCACCTTCACACCTCAGATCACCCCAATTCCTACACCTTCACACCTCAGATCACCCCAATTCCTGCACCTTCACTCCTCAGATCACCCCAATTCCTGCACCTTCACACCTCAGATCACCCCAATTCCTACACCTTCACACCTCAGATCACCCCAATTCCTACACCTTCACACCTCAGATCACCCCAATTCCTGCACCTTCACACCTCAGGTCACCCCAATTCCTATACCTTCACTCCTCATATCACCCCAATTCCTGCACCTTCACCCCTCAAATCACCCCAATTCCTGCACCTTCACACCTCAGATCACCCCAATTCCTGCACCTTCACACCTCAGATCACCCCAATTCCTGCACCTTCACACCTCAGATCACCCCAATTCCTGCACCTTCACCCCTCAAATCACCCCAATTCCTGCACCTTTACACCTCAGATCACCCCAATTCCTGCACCTTCACCCCTCAAATCACCCCAATTCCTGCACCTTCACACCTCAGATCACCCCAATTCCTGCACCTTCACCCCTCAAATCACCCCAATTCCTGCACCTTCACACCTCAGATCAACCCAAATCCTGCACCTTCACACCTCAGATCACCCCAATTCCTGCACCTTCACACCTCAGATCACCCCAAATTCTGCACCTCCACACCTCAGATCACCCCAAATCCTGCACCTCCACACCTCAGATCACCCCAATTCCTACACCTTCACACCTCAGATCACCCCAATTCCTGAACCTTCAGACCTCAGATCACCCCAATTCCTGCACCTTCACACCTCAGATCACCCCAATTCCTACACCTTCACACCTCAGATCACCCCAATTCCTACACCTTCACACCTCAGATCACCCCAATTCCTGCACCTTCACACCTCAGATCACCCCAATTCCTACACCTTCACACCTCAGATCACCCCAATTCCTACACCTTCACACCTCAGATCACCCCAATTCCTGCACCTTCACACCTCAGATCACCCCAATTCCTGCACCTTCACACCTCAGATCACCCCAATTCCTGCACCTTCACACCTCAGATCACCCCAATTCCTGCACCTTCACCCCTCAAATCACCCCAATTCCTGCACCTTCACACCTCAGATCAACCCAATTCCTGCACCTTCACCCCTCAAATCACCCCAATTCCTGCACCTTCACACCTCAGATCACCCCAATTCCTGCACCTTCACCCCTCAAATCACCCCAATTCCTGCACCTTCACACCTCAGATCAACCCAATTCCTGCACCTTCACCCCTCAAATCACCCCAATTCCTGCTCCTTCACACCTCAGATCACCCCAATTCCTGCACCTTCACACCTCAGATCACCCCAATTCCTACACCTTCACACCTCAGATCACCCCAATTCCTACACCTTCACACCTCAGATCATCCCAATTCCTATACCTTCACTCCTCAAATCACCCCAATTCCTGCACCTTCACCCCTCAAATCACCCCAATTCCTGCACCTTCACACCTCGATCACCCCAATTCCTGCACCTTCACACCTCAGATCACCCCAATTCCTGCACCTTCACACCTCAGATCACCCCAATTCCTGCACCTTCACTCCTCAAATCACCCCAATTCCTGCACCTTCACACCTCAGATCACCCCAATTCCTGCACCTTCACACCTCAGATCACCCCAATTCCTGCACCTTCACACCTCAGATCACCCCAATTCCTGCACCTTCACCCCTCAAATCACCCCAATTCATGCACCTTCACACCTCAGATCACCCCAATTCCTGCACCTTCACACCTCAGATCACCCCAATTCCTGCACCTTCACACCTCAGATCACCCCAATTCCTGCACCTTCACACCTCAGATCACCCCAATTCCTGCACCTTCATCCCTCAAATCACCCCAATTCCTGCACCTTCACACCTCGATCACCCCAATTCCTGCACCTTCACACCTCAGATCACCCCAATTCCTGCACCTTCATCCCTCAAATCACCCCAATTCCTGCACCTTCACACCTCAGATCACCCCAATTCCTGCACCTTCACACCTCAGATCACCCCAATTCCTGCACCTTCACCCCTCAAATCACCCCAATTCCTGCACCTTCACCCCTCAAATCACCCCAATTCCTGCACCTTCACACCTCAGATCACCCCAATTCCTGCACCTTCACCCCTCAAATCACCCCAATTCCTGCACCTTCACACCTCAGATCACCCCAATTCCTGCACCTTCACCCCTCAAATCACCCCAATTCCTGCACCTTCACACCTCAGATCACCCCAATTCCTGCACCTTCACACCTCAGATCACCCCAATTCATGCACCTTCACACCTCAGATCACCCCAATTCCTGGACCTTCACCCCTCAAATCACCCCAATTCCTATACCTTCACCCCTCAAATCACCCCAATTCCTGCACCTTCACACCTCAGATCACCCCAATTCCTGCACCTTCACACCTCAGATCACCCCAATTCCTATACCTTCACTCCTCAAATCACCCCAATTCCTGCACCTTCACACCTCAGATCACCCCAATTCCTGCACCTTCACTCCTCAAATCACCCCAATTCCTGCACATTCCCAGCTCAGATCACCCCAATTCCTGCATCTTCACACCTCAGATCACCCCAATTCCTGCACCTTCACCCCTCAAATCACCTCCAATTCCTGCACCTTCACCCCTCAAATCACCCCAATTCCTGCACCTTCACACCTCGATCACCCCAATTCCTGCACCTTCACACCTCAGATCACCCCAATTCCTACACCTTCACACCTCAGATCACCCCAATTCCTGCACCTTCACTCCTCAGATCACCCCAATTCCTGCACCTTCACACCTCAGATCACCCCAATTCCTACACCTTCACACCTCAGATCACCCCAATTCCTACACCTTCACACCTCAGATCACCCCAATTCCTGCACCTTCACACCTCAGGTCACCCCAATTCCTATACCTTCACTCCTCATATCACCCCAATTCCTGCACCTTCACCCCTCAAATCACCCCAATTCCTGCACCTTCACACCTCAGATCACCCCAATTCCTGCACCTTCACACCTCAGATCACCCCAATTCCTGCACCTTCACTCCCCAAATCACCCCAATTCCTGCACATTCCCAGCTCAGATCACCCCAATTCCTGCATCTTCACACCTCAGATCACCCCAATTCCTGCACCTTCACCCCTCAAATCACCTCCAATTCCTGCACCTTCACCCCTCAAATCACCCCAATTCCTGCACCTTCACACCTCGATCACCCCAATTCCTGCACCTTCACACCTCAGATCACCCCAATTCCTACACCTTCACACCTCAGATCACCCCAATTCCTGCACCTTCACTCCTCAGATCACCCCAATTCCTGCACCTTCACACCTCAGATCACCCCAATTCCTACAACTTCACACCTCAGATCACCCCAATTCCTACACCTTCACACCTCAGATCACCCCAATTCCTGCACCTTCACACCTCAGGTCACCCCAATTCCTATACCTTCACTCCTCATATCACCCCAATTCCTGCACCTTCACCCCTCAAATCACCCCAATTCCTGCACCTTCACACCTCAGATCACCCCAATTCCTGCACCTTCACACCTCAGATCACCCCAATTCCTGCACCTTCACCCCTCAAATCACCCCAATTCCTGCACCTTCACACCTCAGATCACCCCAATTCCTGCACCTTCACACCTCAGATCACCCCAATTCCTACACCTTCCCACCTCAGATCACCCCAATTCCTGCACCTTCACCCCTCAAATCACCCCAATTCCTGCACCTTCACACCTCAGATCACCCCAATTCCTGCACCTTCACCCCTCAAATCACCCCAATTCCTGCACCTTCACACCTCAGATCACCCCAATTCCTGCACCTTCACACCTCAGATCACCCCAATTCCTATACCTTCACTCCTCAAATCACCCCAATTCCTGCACCTTCACCCTCAAATCACCCCAATTCCTTCACCTTCACACCTCGATCACCCCAATTCCTGCACCTTCACACCTCGATCACCCCAATTCCTGCATCTTCACACCTCAGATCACCCCAATTCCTGCACCTTCACACCTCAGATCACCCCAATTCCTGCACCTTCATCCCTCAAATCACCCCAATTCCTACACCTTCACACCTCAGATCACCCCAATTCCTACACCTTCACACCTCAGATCACCCCAATTCCTGCACCTTCACACCTCAGATCACCCCAATTCCTATACCTTCCCTCCTCAAATCACCCCAATTCCTGCACCTTCACCCCTCAAATCACCCCAATTCCTGCACCTTCACACCTCGATCACCCCAATTCCTGCATCTTCACACCTCAGATCACCCCAATTCCTGCACCTTCACACCTCAGATCACCCCAATTCCTGCACCTTCATCCCTCAAATCACCCCAATTCATGCACCTTCACACCTCAGATCACCCCAATTCCTGCACCTTCATCCCTCAAATCACCCCAATTCCTGCACCTTCGCACCTCAGATCACCCCAATTCCTGCACCTTCACCCCTCAAATCACCCCAATTCCTGCACCTTCACACCTCAGATCACCCCAATTCCTGCACCTTCACACCTCAGATCACCCCAATTCCTGCACCTTCACACCTCAGATCACCCCAATTCCTGCACCTTCACCCCTCAAATCACCCCAATTCCTGCACCTTCACCCCTCAAATCACCCCAATTCCTGCACCTTCACACCTCAGATCACCCCAATTCCTGCACCTTCACCCCTCAGACCACCCTAATTTCTGCACCTTCACCCCTCAGTTCACCCCAATTCCTGCACCTTCACACCTCAGATCACCCCAATTCCTGCACCTTCACACCTCAGATCACCCCAATTCCTGCACCTTCACACCTCAGATCACCCCAATTCCTGCACCTTCACCCCTCAAATCACCCCAATTCCTGCACCTTCACACCTCAGATCAACCCAATTCCTGCACCTTCACCCCTCAAATCACCCCAATTCCTGCTCCTTCACACCTCAGATCACCCCAATTCCTGCACCTTCACACCTCAGATCACCCCAATTCCTACACCTTCACACCTCAGATCACCCCAATTCCTACACCTTCACACCTCAGATCACCCCAATTCCTATACCTTCACTCCTCAAATCACCCCAATTCCTGCACCTTCACCCCTCAAATCACCCCAATTCCTGCACCTTCACACCTCGATCACCCCAATTCCTGCACCTTCACACCTCAGATCACCCCAATTCCTGCACCTTCACACCTCAGATCACCCCAATTCCTGCACCTTCACTCCTCAAATCACCCCAATTCCTGCACCTTCACACCTCAGATCACCCCAATTCCTGCACCTTTACACGTCAGATCACCCCAATTCCTGCACCTTCACACCTCAGATCACCCCAATTCCTGCACCTTCACCCCTCAAATCACCCCAATTCATGCACCTTCACACCTCAGATCACCCCAATTCCTGCACCTTCACACCTCAGATCACCCCAATTCCTGCACCTTCACACCTCAGATCACCCCAATTCCTGCACCTTCACACCTCAGATCACCCCAATTCCTGCACCTTCATCCCTCAAATCACCCCAATTCCTGCACCTTCACACCTCGATCACCCCAATTCCTGCACCTTCACACCTCAGATCACCCCAATTCCTGCACCTTCATCCCTCAAATCACCCCAATTCCTGCACCTTCACACCTCAGATCACCCCAATTCCTGCACCTTCACACCTCAGATCACCCCAATTCCTGCACCTTCACCCCTCAAATCACCCCAATTCCTGCACCTTCACCCCTCAAATCACCCCAATTCCTGCACCTTCACACCTCAGATCACCCCAATTCCTGCACCTTCACCCCTCAAATCACCCCAATTCCTGCACCTTCACACCTCAGATCACCCCAATTCCTGCACCTTCACCCCTCAAATCACCCCAATTCCTGCACCTTCACACCTCAGATCACCCAAATTCCTGCACCTTCACCCCTCAAATCACCCCAATTCCTGCACCTAAACACCTCAGATCACCCCAATTCCTGGACCTTCACCCCTCAAATCACCCCAATTCCTATACCTTCACCCCTCAAATCACCCCAATTCCTGCACCTTCACACCTCAGATCACCCCAATTCCTGCACCTTCACACCTCAGATCACCCCAATTCCTGCACCTTCACACCTCAGATCACCCCAATTCCTATACCTTCACTCCTCAAATCACCCCAATTCCTGCACCTTCACACCTCAGATCACCCCAATTCCTGCATCTTCACACCTCAGATCACCCCAATTCCTGCACCTTCACCCCTCAAATCACCTCCAATTCCTGCACCTTCACCCCTCAAATCACCCCAATTCCTGCACCTTCACACCTCGATCACCCCAATTCCTGCACCTTCACACCTCAGATCACCCCAATTCCTACACCTTCACACCTCAGATCACCCCAATTCCTGCACCTTCACTCCTCAGATCACCCCAATTCCTGCACCTTCACACCTCAGATCACCCCAATTCCTACACCTTCACACCTCAGATCACCCCAATTCCTACACCTTCACACCTCAGATCACCCCAATTCCTGCACCTTCACACCTCAGGTCACCCCAATTCCTATACCTTCACTCCTCATATCACCCCAATTCCTGCACCTTCACCCCTCAAATCACCCCAATTCCTGCACCTTCACACCTCAGATCACCCCAATTCCTGCGCCTTCACACCTCAGATCACCCCAATTCCTGCACCTTCACACCTCAGATCACCCCAATTCCTGCACCTTCACCCCTCAAATCACCCCAATTCCTGCACCTTTACACCTCAGATCACCCCAATTCCTGCACCTTCACCCCTCAAATCACCCCAATTCCTGCACCTTCACACCTCAGATCACCCCAATTCCTGCACCTTCACCCCTCAAATCACCCCAATTCCTGCACCTTCACACCTCAGATCAACCCAAATCCTGCACCTTCACACCTCAGATCACCCCAATTCCTGCACCTTCACACCTCAGATCACCCCAAATTCTGCACCTCCACACCTCAGATCACCCCAAATCCTGCACCTCCACACCTCAGATCACCCCAATTCCTACACCTTCACACCTCAGATCACCCCAATTCCTGAACCTTCAGACCTCAGATCACCCCAATTCCTACACCTTCACACCTCAGATCACCCCAATTCCTGCACCTTCACACCTCAGATCACCCCAATTCCTACACCTTCACACCTCAGATCACCCCAATTCCTACACCTTCACACCTCAGATCACCCCAATTCCTGCACCTTCACACCTCAGATCACCCCAATTCCTACACCTTCACACCTCAGATCACCCCAATTCCTACACCTTCACACCTCAGATCACCCCAATTCCTGCACCTTCACACCTCAGATCACCCCAATTCCTGCACCTTCACACCTCAGATCACCCCAATTCCTGCACCTTCACACCTCAGATCACCCCAATTCCTGCACCTTCACACCTCAGATCACCCCAATTCCTACACCTTCACACCTCAGATCACCCCAATTCCTACACCTTCACACCTCAGATCACCCCAATTCCTACACCTTCACACCTCAGATCACCCCAATTCCTGCACCTTCACACCTCAGATCACCCCAATTCCTACACCTTCACACCTCAGATCACCCCAATTCCTACACCTTCACACCTCAGATCACCCCAATTCCTGCACCTTCACACCTCAGGTCACCCCAATTCCTATACCTTCACTCCTCATATCACCCCAATTCCTGCACCTTCACCCCTCAAATCACCCCAATTCCTGCACCTTCACACCTCAGATCACCCCAATTCCTGCACCTTCACACCTCAGATCACCCCAATTCCTGCACCTTCACACCTCAGATCACCCCAATTCCTGCACCTTCACCCCTCAAATCACCCCAATTCCTGCACCTTCACACCTCAGATCACCCCAATTCCTGCACCTTCACACCTCAGATCCCCCCAATTCCTGCACCTTCACACCTCAGATCAACCCAAATCCTGCACCTTCACACCTCAGATCACCCCAATTCCTATACCTTCACACCTCAGATCACCCCAAATCCTGCACCTCCACACCTCAGATCATCCCAATTCCTGCACCTTCACACCTCAGATCACCCCAATTCCTGCACCTTCACACCTCAGATCACCCCAATTCCTATACCTTCACTCCTCAAATCACCCCAATTCCTGCACCTTCACACCTCAGATCACCCCAATTCCTGGACCTTCACACCTCAGATCACCCCAATTCCTGCACCTTCACCCCTCAAATCACCCCAATTCCTGCACCTTCACACCTCGATCACCCCAATTCCTGCACCTTCACACCTCAGATCAACCCAAATCCTGCACCTTCACACCTCAGATCACCCCAATTCCTATACCTTCACACCTCAGATCACCCCAAATCCTGCACCTCCACACCTCAGATCACCCCAATTCCTGCACCTTCACACCCCAGATCACCCCAATTCCTATACCTTCACTCCTCAAATCACCCCAATTCCTGCACCTTCACACCTCAGATCACCCCAAATTCTGCACCTCCACACCTCAGATCACCCCAATTCCTGCAACTCCACACCTCAGATCACCCCAATTCCTGCACCTTCACACCTCAGAATACCCCAATTCCTGCACCTTCACACCTCAGATCACCCCAATTCCTGCACCTTCACCCCTCAAATCACTCCAATTCCTGAACCTTCACACCTCGATCACCCCAATTCCTGCACCTTCACACCTCGATCACCCCAATTCCTGCACCTTCACACCTCAGATCACCCCAATTCCTGCATCTTCACACCTCAGATCACCCCAATTCCTGCACCTTCACCTCTCAGATCACCCCAATTCCTGCACCTTCACAACTCAGATCACCCCAATTCCTGCACCTTCACACCTCAGATCCGCCCAATTCCTGCACCTTCACATCTCAGATCACCCCAATTCCTGCACCTTCACCTCTCAGATCACCCCAATTCCTGCACCTTCACACCTCAGATCACCCCAATTCCTGCACCTTCACACCTCAGATCACCCCAATTCATACACCTTCACACCTCAGATCACCCCAATTCCTGCACCTTCACAACTCAGATCACCCCAATTCCTGCACCTTCACCCCTCAGATCACCCCAATTCCTGCACCTTCACACCTCAGATCACCCCAATTCCTGCACCTTCACACCTCAGATCACCCCAATTCATACACCTTCACATCTCAGATCACCCCAATTCCTGCACCTTCACAACTCAGATCACCCCAATTCCTGCACCTTCACACCTCAGGTCACCCCAATTCCTGCACCTTCACACCTCAAATCACCCCAATTCCTATACCTTCACTCCTCAAATCACCCCAAATCCTGCACCTCCACACCTCAGATCACCCCAATTCCTGCACCTTCACACCTCAGATCACCCCAATTCCTATACCTTCACTCCTCAAATCACCCCAATTCCTGCACCTTCACACCTCAGATCACCCCAAATTCTGCACCTCCACACCTCAGATCACCCCAATTCCTGCAACTCCACACCTCAGATCACCCCAATTCCTGCACCTTCACACCTCAGAATACCCCAATTCCTGCACCTTCACACCTCAGATCAACCCAAATCCTGCACCTTCACACCTCAGATCACCCCAATTCCTATACCTTCACACCTCAGATCACCCCAAATCCTGCACCTCCACACCTCAGATCACCCCAATTCCTGCACCTTCACACCTCAGATCACCCCAATTCCTATACCTTCACTCCTCAAATCACCCCAATTCCTGCACCTTCACACCTCAGATCACCCCAAATTCTGCACCTCCACACCTCAGATCACCCCAATTCCTGCAACTCCACACCTCAGATCACCCCAATTCCTGCACCTTCACACCTCAGAATACCCCAATTCCTGGACCTTCACACCTCAGATCACCCCAATTCCTGCACCTTCACCCCTCAAATCACTCCAATTCCTGAACCTTCACACCTCGATCACCCCAATTCCTGCACCTTCACACCTCGATCACCCCAATTCCTGCACCTTCACACCTCAGATCACCCCAATTCCTGCATCTTCACACCTCAGATCACCCCAATTCCTGCACCTTCACCTCTCAGATCACCCCAATTCCTGCACCTTCACAACTCAGATCACCCCAATTCCTGCACCTTCACACCTCAGATCCGCCCAATTCCTGCACCTTCACATCTCAGATCACCCCAATTCCTGCACCTTCACCTCTCAGATCACCCCAATTCCTGCACCTTCACACCTCAGATCACCCCAATTCCTGCACCTTCACACCTCAGATCACCCCAATTCATACACCTTCACACCTCAGATCACCCCAATTCCTGCACCTTCACAACTCAGATCACCCCAATTCCTGCACCTTCACCCCTCAGATCACCCCAATTCCTGCACCTTCACACCTCAGATCACCCCAATTCCTGCACCTTCACACCTCAGATCACCCCAATTCCTGCACCTTCACACCTCAGATCACCCCAATTCCTGCACCTTCACACCTCAGATCACCCCAATTCATACACCTTCACATCTCAGATCACCCCAATTCCTGCACCTTCACAACTCAGATCACCCCAATTCCTGCACCTTCACACCTCAGGTCACCCCAATTCCTGCACCTTCACACCTCAAATCACCCCAATTCCTGCACCTTCACACCTCAGATCACCCCAATTATTTCAATTATTATGACCGGACAGCCTGAAAATAGATGTTTACATCTTTTCTACACAGGTTAGCCATCATAGGAGGGGGGATTTTATAATATTTCAGTTAATGGGAGCTCCATATGTCATATTCACACTATAATACTTGTTGCAGCACCGTGCTGACTTGGGATTAATACCCAATAGGGTTTTGTATTTAACTCTTTTAAAATTTTCTATATATATAAATCAAAAAGGTTAAATATAAAACCCTACTGGGTATTGATCCCAAGTCAGCACGGTGCTGCAACAAATATTATAGTGTGAATATGACATATGGAGCTCCCATTAACTGAAATATTATAAAATAACCCTACTGGGTAGTGAGTCCCAATCACCGGTGCTGCAAGAACACAGAATTGTGCAAATATATAAATAAACAATCTCATTTCATATAACAATCAATAAAAAGCATCTAAAAAACATGGCTATGAATGAACATTTTATTGAGAATTATATAAATATAGTTTGTTTATTTATTTATATATTTGCACAATTGTGTGTTTTTGCAACACTGGTGATTTGGATACACTGAGAGAGACGTTGGGATCAAAGAGACATTGGGATCAGAGAGACGTTGGGATCAGAGAGACATTGGGATCAGAGAGACGTTGGGATCAGGGACGTTGGGATCGGAGAGACATTGGGATCAGAGAGACGTTAAGATCAGAGAGACGTTGGGATCAGAGAGACATTGGGATCAGAGAGACGTTGGGACCAGAGACATTGGGATCAGAGAGACGTTGGGATCAGAGAGACATTGGGATCAGAGAGACATTGGGGTCAGACAGATGTTGGGATCAGAGAGACATTGGGATCAGAGAGACGTTGGGATCAGAGAGACATTGGGATCAGAGAGACATTGGGATCAGAGAGACGTTGGGATCAGAGAGACATTGGGGTCAGAGAGACGTTGGGATCAGAGAGACATTGGGGTCAGACAGATGTTGGGATCAGAGAGACATTGGGATCAGAGAGACATTGGGATCAGAGAGACATTGGGATCAGAGAGACGTTGGGATCAGAGAGACATTGGGATCAGAGAGACATTGGGATCAGAGAGACATTGGGATCAGAGAGACGTTGGGATCAGAGAGACATTGGGATCAGAGAGACGTTGGGATCAGAGAGACATTGGGATCAGAGAGACATTGGGATCAGAGAGACATTGGGATCAGAGAGACATTGGGATCAGAGAGACATTGGGATCAGAGAGACATTGGGATCAGAGAGACAATGGGATCAGAGAGACATTGGGATCAGAGAGACATTGGGATCAGAGAGACATTGGGATCAGAGAGACGTTGGGATCAGAGAGACGTTGGGATCAGAGAGACATTGGGATCAGAGAGACGTTGGGATCAGAGAGACATTGGGATCAGAGAGACGTTGGGATCAGAGAGACATTGGGATCAGAGAGACATAGGGATCAGAGAGACATTGGGATCAGAGAGACATTGGGATCAGAGAGACATTGGGATCAGAGAGACGTTGGGATCAGAGAGACGTTGGGATCAGAGAGACATTGGGATCAGAGAGACATTGGGATCAGAGAGACATTGGGATCAGAGAGACATTGGGATCAGAGAGACAATGGGATCAGAGAGACATTGGGATCAGAGAGACATAGGGATCAGAGAGACATTGGGATCAGAGAGACATTGGGATCAGAGAGACGTTGGGATCAGAGAGACATTGGGATCAGAGAGACATTGGGATCAGAGAGACATTGGGATCAGAGAGACATTGGGATCAGAGAGACATTGGGATCAGAGAGACAATGGGATCAGAGAGACATTGGGATCAGAGAGACATAGGGATCAGAGAGACATTGGGATCAGAGAGACGTTGGGATCAGAGAGACATTGGGATCAGAGAGACATTGGGATCAGAGAGACATTGGGATCAGAGAGACATTGGGATCAGAGAGACGTTGGGATCAGAGAGACATTGGGATCAGAGAGACGTTGGGATCAGAGAGACATTGGGATCAGAGAGACATTGGGATCAGAGAGACATTGGGATCAGAGAGACATTGGGATCAGAGAGACATTGGGATCAGAGAGACATTGGGATCAGAGAGACAATGGGATCAGAGAGACATTGGGATCAGAGAGACATAGGGATCAGAGAGACATTGGGATCAGAGAGACATTGGGATCAGAGAGACGTTGGGATCAGAGAGACGTTGGGATCAGAGAGACATTGGGATCAGAGAGACATTGGGATCAGAGAGACATTGGGATCAGAGAGACATTGGGATCAGAGAGACATTGGGATCAGAGAGACGTTGGGATCAGGGAGACATTGGGATCAGGGAGACATTGGGATCAGAGAGATGTTGGGATCAGGGAGACATTGGGATCAGAGAGACATTGGGATCAGAGAGACAATGGGATCAGAGAGACATTGGGATCAGAGAGACATAGGGATCAGAGAGACATTGGGATCAGAGAGACATTGGGATCAGAGAGACATTGGGATCAGAGAGACATTGGGATCAGAGAGACATAGGGATCAGGGAGACATTGGGATCAGAGAGACATTGGGATCAGAGAGACATTGGGATCAGAGAGACAATGGGATCAGAGAGACATTGGGATCAGAGAGACATTGGGATCAGAGAGACATAGGGATCAGGGAGACATTGGGATCAGAGAGACATTGGGATCAGAGAGACATTGGGATCAGAGAGACAATGGGATCAGAGAGACATTGGGATCAGAGAGACATTGGGATCAGAGAGACATAGGGATCAGGGAGACAATGGGATCAGAGAGACATTGGGATCAGAGAGACATAGGGATCAGAGAGACATTGGGATCAGAGAGACGTTGGGATCAGGGAGACATTGGGATCAGGGAGACATTGGGATCAGAGAGATGTTGGGATCAGGGAGACATTGGGATCAGAGAGACATTGGGATCAGAGAGACATAGGGATCAGAGAGACATTGGGATCAGAGAGACATTGGGATCAGAGAGACATTGGGATCAGAGAGACATTGGGATCAGAGAGACATAGGGATCAGGGAGACAATGGGATCAGAGAGACATTGGGATCAGAGAGACATAGGGATCAGAGAGACAATGGGATCAGAGAGACATTGGGATCAGAGAGACATTGGGATCAGAGAGACATAGGGATCAGGGAGACATTGGGATCAGAGAGACATTGGGATCAGAGAGACATTGGGATCAGAGAGACAATGGGATCAGAGAGACATTGGGATCAGAGAGACATAGGGATCAGAGAGACATTGGGATCAGAGAGACATTGGGATCAGAGAGACATTGGGATCAGAGAGACGTTGGGATCAGGGAGACATTGGGATCAGAGAGATGTTGGGATCAGGGAGACATTGGAGCTGAGGGACAGGGGGAGGGGCGCTGAGAGATGATGAGAGAGATTGCTAGCCCTACCTTCCATGCCAGTATGTCTCTTTTGATCCTTCCATTGGCTCCCTGGCAGCGTGCCCCACCTCGCCCGTCCTCTGGGTCCCCGGTCAGCCTGTTCTCCGGGCCTCATGTTAGTGCGAAGAGGAAGTTGGAGCAATCCATGCTCTGGAGACACGGGAGATGCTGCGCCCGCCGCTTCTCACCTCTTGGGGGGGCGGGGTCAGGGGTGTGAGGTCAAGGAGGAGGCGGCTGTGGTGGAACTATTCTCATGACTCCAGGGCTCTCAGGGATATCTGTTCTCGGCTCGGCCCTTCGCTGATCACAGTGAGACAGAACCCCCTGCTGCTCGACAACGTGGACAACGTGGACTCGTGGACTCATCATAAGTTTTGGGGCTTTTATCCCGGTGCTGAACGGTCCACACTTGTGACAGTGCCCCTCTAAATTTTGCGCCCGGGGCGGTGGCCCCCCCTTGCACCCCCCAAGCTACGCCACTGGTAACAGGTAAAACAAGAAGTGGTATGTTATAAAAACAACTGTGGAGAACCCTGGCTCTATCCCACGCTCATTTACTAAGGCAGTCATAACTGCTTGTGACTGATGACACGGTCCATGTGTCAAGCTGGAGGGAAAAGAGTGTCTGGCAGACATAAATGATCACCTTTTCCAAAGTCCTGCTTCATAGGAAGTTGCCCCCTGTGGACCACTTGTTCTTCTCATTGTGAGGTCTTTAACCCCCTCAATACCGGGCACTTACACCCCCTTCCTGCTCAGGTCAATTTTCTGCTTTCAGCGCTCTCACACTTTGAATGACAATTACTCAGTCATGCTATGCTGTACACATGTGACATTTTTACCATTTTCTTTACACAAATAGAGATTTCTTTTGGTGGTATTTAATCACTCGGGGATTTTTTTATTTTTTCCTAAAAAAAAAAAGAAAAAAGACCCAAAATTTTGAAAAAAAACATTTCTGTCAGTAGATTTTGTAAATAAGTAATTTTTCTCCTTCACTGAAGGGCTCTGATAGGCTGAACTGATGAGCACTGATAGGCGGCACTGATGGGTGGCAGTGGTGGGCACTGGGCACAGATAGGCAGCACTGATGGGTGGCATTGATGGGCATCAGTGATGGGCTTTGATGGACAGCACTGACTGGCATCACTAATGGCCACTGATTGCTGGCACTTGTGGGCACAGATTGGTGGCAATTGTGGGCACTGGTTGGCACTGATTGCTGGCAGTGGTGGGCAATCATTTCTGGCACTGGTGGGCACTTAATTGTAATCAGGGCACTGATTACATGCCTGGATGTCCTCTGTGAGGAGATGCCGCTGATCGGCTCTCCTCTCCTTGCTCTCTGTCAGTGTGAGGGGAGGAGAGCCAGTTACCAGCATCTCCGTGTTTACATGTGACCAGCTGTGATTGGACACAGTCGATCACATGGTTAAAGAGCTGCGGCTTTTTACACAGATAAGGGTCACGTCGTGTCCTAGCAACAACACTGCGCGCCCGCGATCGCCGCACTGCGCGCCCCTAGGGGCACGCAAGAGCAGTCATCCTGGGAAGCCATCATATGACATCCACCCAGAACGAGAGCCGCCCCGCCCCGCCGTCATTTGATGGTGGGCAGGCGGCAAGTGGTTAAAGTTGAATTATTAATCCCAGCTCTACTGGGCCAGAACTCGGGAGGAATCTGTGAGTTGCACAGACCCAGCAAGTGTCTGTAGGGGCTGTAGTGCGGCGTCCTTAGAGTCGCCTGGTCTGCTTCCATGTGTGAGTTTTAATGTTAGTATGGCTACCTCAGCAAGAACCTGGGAGGCTGAAGACAGCCAATCAAATTAACTTGGCATGCTTGATTGGTTTACCTGCCGAAGTAAAAACAAACTTCTGGCCCTTCAAATGGAACCAAAAGCGCTTTATATCTCGACTATCTCAGGGGCGGATCCAGAGTCTAGTCTCGGGAGGGGCACTGCCAGGAAATAAGGCTACTTTCACACTGGGGCGGGCGTCGGCGGTAAAGCGGCACTATTTTTAGCGCCCTAGCGGGGTGGTTTTATCCCATTTATTTCTACTGAGACACACAGCCGCTATATCCCAATATGACATGCTGGTGCGGGTCCTTGAATAAACCCTGCCTGCATTCTGGGATCCACACGCATGACATATTGGGATATAGCGGCTGTGTGTCACAGTAGAAATAAATAGGATTCCGGCATTGGGATGCATGGAACACTTTATGCAGGGCCGGACTGGGAATAACATCCAGCCCTGGAAAAAATTTCATACCAGCCCCACAGCATTATTATACCACCGCAACAGCATAACGTCATTGATTTCTTGTTCATGAAAGGGAAAACCATAAAATGCACATTTGAAGAGTGTATTATATATAGATAAGACAGATATGAAATCACATAGGGCTTTATATAAGCAAATTGAGTTAAAAGTGGTAAGTGATCAATCATCAAGGGGGACCCCAGGAACTCAGAACGTGGGAGGGGGGGGGGAAACCACCTTCCGCAGAAAGAATACACTAAGGTAAGGGGGGGTGGGTTACTGATATAAGGCTGTGCTTTATATCAGTGCCCCCTTACATTATCGTATTCACTCCCCCCTTACATCAGTGACCCCCCCTTCAGACTGGCCTAGCGGTGCTGTCACTGACCTCCTCTCAGGTGCACCGTGCAGGGCTCAGTCAGGCGGCTCCAGCTCGGTGGCTCTGGTTTTATCCTATAGTCTCCTCTCCACAGTCCACACTTGTCTGACTTCTCCCATGACCCCCATCCCGGCGGTGCTCCCACTCTTGACTCCTCTGCAGACTCCCTCAGAGACTGCAGACATGATACAAGAGATGATCAGAGACTGCAGACATGATACAAGAGATGATCAGAGACTGCAGACATAGTACAGGAGATGATCAGAGACTGCAGACATAATACAGGAGATGATCAGAGACTGCAGACATGATACAGGAGATGGTCAGAGACTGCAGACATGACACAGGAGATGATCAGAGACTGCGGACATAGTACAGGAGATGGTCAGAGACTGCAGACATAGTACAGGAGATGATCAGAGACTGCAGACATGACACAGGAGATGGTCAGAGACTGCAGACATAACACAGGAGATGGTCAGAGACTGCAGACATGATACAGGAGATGGTCAGAGACTGCAGACATGATACAGGAGATGGTCAGAGACTGCAGACATGATACAGGAGATGGTCAGAGACTGCAGACATAGTACAGGAGATGATCAGAGACTGCAGACATAATACAGGAGGTGATCAGAGACTGCAGACATAATACAGGAGATGATCAGAGACTGCAGACATAGTACAGGAGATGATCAGAGACTGCAGACATGATACAGGAGATGGTCAGAGACTGCAGACATGATACAGGAGATGGTCAGAGACTGCAGACATAATACAGGAGATGGTCAGAGACTGCAGACATGATACAGGAGATGGTCAGAGACTGCAGACATGATACAGGAGATGGTCAGAGACTGCAGACATGATACAGGAGATGGTCAGAGACTGCAGACATAATACAGGAGATGATCAGAGACTGCAGACATAATACAGGAGATGATCAGAGACTGCAGACATAGTACAGGAGATGGTCAGAGACTGCAGACATGATACAGGAGATGGTCAGAGACTGCAGACATAGTACAGGAGATGATCAGAGACTGCAGACATAGTACAGGAGATGATCAGAGACTGCAGACATAGTACAGGAGATGATCAGAGACTGCAGACATAGTACAGGAGATGATCAGAGACTGCAGACATAGTACAGGAGATGATCAGAGACTGCAGACATGATACAGGAGATGGTCAGAGACTGCGGACATAGTACAGGAGATGATCAGAGACTGCAGATATAGTACAGGAGATGATCAGAGACTGCAGACATAATACAGGAGATGATCAGAGACTGCAGACATAATACAGGAGATGATCAGAGACTGCAGACATAGTACAGGAGATGATCAGAGACTGCAGACATGATACAGGAGATGGTCAGAGACTGCAGACATAGTACAGGAGATGATCAGAGACTGCAGACATGATACAGGAGATGGTCAGAGACTGCGGACATGATACAGGAGATGGTCAGAGACTGCAGACATGATACAGGAGATGGTCAGAGACTGCAGACATGATACAGGAGATGGTCAGAGACTGCAGACATGATATAGGAGATGGTCAGAGACTGCAGACATGATACAGGAGCTCAATTCAGCCTCACCAGTGCCCATCAAATGCAGCCTCACCAGAGCCCATCAAATGCAGCCTCATCAGTACCAATCAAATGCAGCCTCACTGTGCCCATCAATGCAGCCTCACTGTGCCCATCAATGCAGCCTCACTGTGCCCATCAATGCAGCCTCACTGTGCCCATCAATGCAGCCTCACTGTGCCCATCAAATGCAGCCTCACTGTGCTCATCAAATGCAGCTTTACTCTGCCCGTGAATGCAGTCTCACTGTGACCATGAATGCGGCCTCACTGTGACCACCATTGCAGCCTCACTGTGCCCACCATTGCAGTCTCACTGTGCCCATCAATGCAGCCTCACTGTGCCCATCAATGCAGCCTCACTGTGCCCATCAATGCAGCCTCACTGTGCCCATCAAATGCAGCCTCACTGTGCTCATCAAATGCAGCTTTACTCTGCCCGTGAATGCAGTCTCACTGTGACCATGAATGCAGCCTCACTGTGCCCATCAATGCAGCCTCACTGTGCCCATCAATGCAGCCTCACTGTGCCCATCAATGCAGCCTCACTGTGCCCATCAAATGCAGTCTCACTGTGCCAGTGAATGCAGTCTCACTGTGCCCGTGAATGCAGTCTCACTGTGCCCAGGAATGCAGCTTCACTGTGCCCATCATTGCAGCCCCTCCTGTGCCCCATGGCCCAGTCAGCAGTCCCTGTCTGTGGGAAGGTGTGTTGTTGATGCTCGGTACGGTACCTTGCATGCCAGCAGGATATCCATGATGGCCAACAGCAGGCAGGGTCTGTTCTCGTTTTGGATGGGGACAGTGCTCCTTCCAGAGGATCTGTTTGCTGTGAGATGGAGTGGTCCCTGGCCACCTGCACCTTCAGCCATCCTCATTTTCCAGCCCCAGTCAGCCTGTCCCCTGGTCCTGGGGAAGTGGAGAGCACTGGGTGGGAGCTGGAAAGAAGGGGGAGCAGAGAGTACTGGCGGAGTTGGAGAGCACATGGGTGGGGGCAAAGAGCAGGGGGGAGTGGAAATCACAGGGATGGGGTGCAGAGAGCGCTGGGGGGGGGGACTTGAGAGCACTGGGGGTCCAAAAAGAACAGAGGTGGAGAGCACTGTGGGGGCTAAGAGTGTGGGGTGGCGAAGAGTACTGGGGGAGGGGCAGAAAAACAGGGGTGGAGAGCACTGGGGGGTACAAAGAGCAGGGGGGGGTGGAGAGCAATGGGGGGAGCTTGAAAGCACCAGTGGGGGCCAGAAAGAACAGGGGTGGAAAGCACGGGGGACTGGAAAGCACTGGCGGGGGTTGGAGAGCACATGGGTGGGGGCAAAATGCAGGGGGGAGTGGAAAGTACAGGGGTGGGGAGCGGAGAGTGCTGGGGGGGAAGCTTGAGAGCACTGGAGGGGGAGCCAAAAAAAACAGGGGTGGAGAGCACGGGGGGCAAAGAGCACGGGGGGGCTAAGAGTGTGGGGTGGCGAAGAGCACTGGGGGAGGGGCAGAAAAACAGGGGTGGAGAGCACTGGGGGGTACAAAGAGCAGGGGGGAGTGGAGAGCAATGGGGGGAGCTTGAAAGCACCAGTGGGGGCCAGAAAGAACAGGGGTGGAAATCACGGGGGACTGGAGAGCACTGGCGGGGGAGTGGAGAGTACAGGGGTGGGGAGCGGAGAGTGCTGGGGGGGAAGCTTGAGAGCACTGGAGGGGGAGCCAAAAAAAAAACAGGGGTGGAGAGCACGGGGGGCAAAGAGCACGGGGGGCTGGAGAGGGATGGGTGGAGCTTGAGAGCACCGGGGGGACCGAAAACAGGGGTGCGGAGAATGGGGGGCTGAAGAGCACTGTGGGGGGCGGAGAGCACTGGGGTGGGGGCTGGAGAGTGATGGGGAGAGCTGGAGAGCACTGGGGGGGGGGAGAAAGAACATGGGTGGAGAGCACTGGGGGAGTGAAGAGCACTGGGATGGTGGCTAGAGTAGGATGGGGAGAGCTGGAGAGCAGGGGGGGGCAGAAAAAACAGGGTTGGAGAGAATTGTGGGGGGGGGCTGGAGAGTGTGGTGAGGGGAGGAGAGCATGGGGGGGAGCACAAGAGGAACTGGGGGGGCCAGTAAAAGAAGTTGGATAGGAGGATCGGCTGGGGGCCGCATATAGAGGAAATGAGCTTTCTATATTCCTCCATGCAGCCGCTGAATACTTAATTCTCCTCCTCTCCCTCCTGCAAGTATTCAGCGGCTGCATGGAGGAATATAGAAAGCTCATTTCCTCTATATGCGGCCCCCCTCCTCTCCCCCCGCCGATCCTCCTATACAGGCACACAGGGCGGACTGTACGGGCGGGCATCTACTGGATCCCTCTCTCCTGCTCCTGTGTGTCACGGAGCTGGTTGTGTCTGTGTTCGGTGGCCGCGCTGTAACATGGTCCCGCCCCCCTAGACCGGCTCGTGTGATAGGCGGAACACTGATTCTATCCACTATCACACAAGCCGGTCTAGGGGGGGCGGGACCATGTTACAGCGCGGCCACCGAACACAGACACAACCAGCTCCGTGACACACAGGAGCAGGAGGGGAGCACTGCAGCCGCAACTCAGGCGGCCTACCAGGAAATCTCCCGGTATCCCGGCAGGCCAGTCCGGCCCTGACTTTATGCATCCCCAAGCCAGTAAAATAAAGCCCTGCATGTTAGACGCATGTCTGCTGCACGCCCTGTGTAAATGAAGCCTAAAGATGAATTTTTCTGTCATTCTATATCATCATTATTATCATGATAATCACACAATACAGGGGCTGAGGCTCAACGCACCTGTACTGTGTGATTATCATGATTAGGGATGAGCCGAACACCCCCCGGTTCGGTTCGCACCAGAACCCGCGAACGGACCGCAAGTTCGCACGAACGTTAGAACCCCATTGACGTCTATGGGACTCGAACGTTCGAAATCAAAAGTGCTCATTTTAAAGGCTAATTTGCATGGTATTGTCCTAAAAAGGGTTTGGGGACCCGGGTCCTACCCCAGGGGACATGTATCAATGCAAAAAAAACTTTTAAAAACGGCCGTTTTTTCGGGAGCAGTGATTTTAATGATGCTTAAAGTAAAAAAAAAAAAGTGAAATATTCCTTTAAATATCGTACCTGGGGGGTGTCTATAGTATGCCTGTAAAGTGACGCGTGTTTCCCGTGTTTAGAACAGTCCCTGCACCAAATGTCATTTTTAAAGGAAAAAATCTCATTTAAAACTACTTGCGGGTTTAATGTCATGTCGGGTCCTGCCAATATGGATGAAAATCAGTGAGACAAACGGCATGGGTACCCCCCAGTCCATTACCAGGCCCTTTGGGTCTTGTATGGATATTAAGGGGAACCCCGCACCCAAATTAAAATAAGGAAAGGTCCCTATATACTCTGAACAGCAGTATACAGGCGGTGCAAACAAGACAGGGACTGTAGGTTTGTTGTTAAGTAGAATCTGTTTGTAATTTTGAACATTTTTAATGTGTTTAGCTCCAGCCAAAAAATCTTTTCTAAGCTTTTTGGAAAACATAGGGAAGGGTTATCACCCCTGTGACATTTGTTTTGCGTCTTTCCTCCTCTTCAGAAGATTTCACCTCACTTTTTTGTCCCAATGAAAAATGTTTTTTGAAAATTTGGGTTTTTTTGTGGAACAAGGATTGGAAAGCATCAGTGGAAAGGAGAAATTGTTTTCCCATATTAACTCTTACATGAGAGAATTTCCCTTCCTATGGGTAGATTTCATCTCACTTCCTGTTGTCTCCTTCCGTTTGCAAGTAGGAGTCGTTTGTAAGTTAGATGTTTGAAAGTAGGGTCCTGCCCTATATACTCAGCAGAAATTTGGGCCTTAGGTGTTGCTGTGGCCAAAACACTGTAAGCCCTCACAGGGCCCTGCTGTGAAATATTAGATCAAGAATTGTAATTACATGCCCCTGTTGAACAGGAGCTGAAAAATTAGGCCTTAGGCACTGGTGCTGGTGCCACAACACTGCAACCCCTCACAGACACTCTAGTTGGAACGCAGGAACGAGCCCTGCTGCAAAGTATTGCATCAAAAATTGTAATTACACGCCCCTGTTAGACAGGGGCAGAAAAATTGGGCCTTAGGCACTGGTGCTGGTGCCACAACACTGCAACCCCTCACAGACACTCTAGTTGGAACGCAGGAACGAGCACTGCTGCAAAGTATTGCATCAAAAATTGTAATTACACGCCCCTGTTAGACAGGGGCAGAAAAATTGGGCCTTAGGCACTGGTGCTGGTGCCACAACACTGCAACCCCTCACAGACACTCTAGTTGGAATGCAGGAACGAGCCCTGCTGCAAAGTATTGCATCAAAAATTGTAATTTCACGCCCCTGTTAGACAGGGGCAGAAAAATTGGGCCTTAGGCACTGGTGCTGGTGCCACAACACTGCAACCCCTCACAGACACTCTAGTTGGAACGCAGGAACGAGCCCTGCTGCAAAGTATTGCATCAAAAATTGTAATTTCACGCCCCTGTTAGACAGGGGCAGAAAAATTGGGCCTTAGGCACTGGTGCTGGTGCCACAACACTGCAACCCCTCACAGACACTCTAGTTGGAACGCAGGAACGAGCCCTGCTGCAAAGTATTGCATCAAAAATTGTAATTTCACGCCCCTGTTAGACAGGGGCAGAAAAATTGGGCCTTAGGCACTGGTGGTGGCGCCCAGAACCAAAAATGTTCTTACAAGCTATCAGCGTGATGATTGAGGAGGAAGAGGATAATTACTCAGGGATAATCACTCAGCATCAGCATAGGCAGTCTTTGAAGGGATCTGAAAAAAATTATTCAGTTACATCAGCATCAGGTGCTTGGTAGCTGGTGGTGATCCAAGACTGATTCATTTTTATGAAGGTCAGCCGATCGACCGAGTCAGTGGACAGACGCACCCTGTGATCGGTTACCACGCCTCCAGCAGCACTGAATGTACGTTCCGAAAGAACGCTGGATGCAGGACAGGCCAGTAGCTCAATTGCATACTGTGCAAGCTCTGGCCAGTGATCCATCCTCAAGACCCAGTAACCCAGAGGATTTTCGGTGGGAAAGGTGTCCAAGTCTGATCTTGCCCCTAGGTATTCCTGCACCATGTAAAACAGACGCTGGCGATGGTTGCTGGAACCGATCATACCTTGGGGCTGCGGACCAAAAAATTGTCTGAACGCATCGGTCAGACGGCCACCTTCTCCACCGCTCCTTCTTTGACTGACCGAAGCCTCAGCAACACGTTGTCCAGAAACAGGAGTTTGTAACCTCCCAGTCTCTGGGAACGCGTTGCACAGACCTTTCTGCAAGGCCTCCCGAAGATGTTTCATCCTCTGCTCCCTCTGCGATGGCAAGATAAGGTCCGCAACCTTACCCTTGTAACGTGGATCAAGGAGGGTTGCCAGCCAGTATTGGTCCTTCTCCTTGATACCACGAATACGAGGATCCTTACGCAGGCTTTGCAGGATCAGGGAGGCCATGCAGCGTAGGTTTGCTGAGGCATTCGGTCCGGAGTCCTCTGGGTCACTAAGGACAACAACGTCCGCAGCCACCTCCTCCCAGCCACGTACAAGTCCATGTGTTCCTTGGGACTGATCCCTTAAAGACTGCTGATGCTGAGTGCCAGGCTCCACCTCCATACTGACACAATCTTCCTCCTCCTCCTCCTCCTCCTCCTCCTCGTCCTCTTCCTGTGTGATCGGCGGGCACGCAGGAACACTGTCTGGATAAAGGGGGCCTTGAGAGCTAAGGAAGTCCTCCTCTTCCTGCCTCTGTTCTGCCTCAAGTGCCCTGTCCATTATTCCACGCAGCGTGTGCTCCAACAGGTGGACAAGGGGGACAGTGTCACTGATGCATGCACTGTCAGTGCTCACCATCCTCGTGGCCTCCTCGAATGGTGACAGGACAGTGCATGCATCCCTGATCATGGCCCACTGGCGTGGGGAAAAAAAACCAAGGTCCCCTGACCCTGTCCTGGTGCCATAGTCGCACAGGTACTCATTGATGGCCCTCTGCTGCGTGTGCAGCCGCTGCAGCATGGCCAACGTCGAGTTCCACCTGGTGGGCATGTCACAGATTAGGCGGTTCTTGGGCAGGTTAAACTCCTTTTGGAGGTCCGTCAGCCGAGCACTGGCATTATATGACCGGCGGAAATGCACAGAGACTTTCCTGGCCTGCCTCAGGACATCCTGTAAGCCCGGGTACCTGCCCAAGAACCGCTGCACCACCAAGTTAAGGACGTGAGCCAAACAGGGCACATGGGTCAGTTGTCCCTGTCGGAGGGCAGAGAGGAGGTTGGTGCCATTGTCGCAAACCACCATTCCTGCCTTAAGTTGGCGTGGCGTCAACCACCTCTGAACCTGCCCCTGCAGAGCTGACAGAACCTCTGCCCCAGTGTGGCTCCTGTCCCCCAAGCACACCAGCTCAAGCACCGCATGGCATCTTTTGGCCTGCGTACTTGCGTAGCCCCTTGAACGCCTACGGAGCACCGCTGGTTCCGAGGAAGAGGCCATGGAGGAAGAAGAAGAGGAGGGGGTGGAGGAGAGAGGTGTGTCACAATCAGCATTTTGGAGGCGTGGTGGCGGAACAACCTCCAACACTACTGCACCTTGTCCTGCATCCTTCCCAGCTGCCAGCAGAGTCACCCAATGCGCCGTGAAACTTAAGTAACGTCCCTGTCCATGCCTGCTGGACCATGAGTCAGCGGTAATATGCACCTTACCGCTGACCGCCCTGTCCAGCGAGGCATGGACATTGCCTTCCACATGCCGGTAGAGAGCCGGAATCGCCTTCCGTGAGAAAAAGTGGCGTTTGGGTACCTGCCACTGAGGAACCGCACATTCCACAAACTCACGGAAGGGGGCAGAGTCTACCAACTGAAAAGGCAGCAGTTGAAGTGCTAGCAATTTTGCCAAGCTAGCATTCAACCGCTGGGCATGTGGATGGCTGGGAGCAAACTTCTTTCGGCGGTGCAGCAGCTGGGGCAGGGAAATTTGCCTGGTACAATCTGACGTCGGTGTACCAAAAGCAGATTGCCCACAAGTACTTGGCTGTGACACACCTAATTCTACACCTTCATTCCTCTCACTGCAGGTCTCAGAGAGGACTGAAGGTCTAGTGGGGTTGGAAATCTCAGCTGATGAGGAGCAAGGAGAGATCCTCTTTGTTCTTTGGTGTGGGTCTTTCAGATACGCTTGCCAACGAACTGCATGGCAGGTCAACATATGTCTGGTCAAGCATGTGGTACCCAAGCGGGAGATGTTTTGGCCACGCGAGATACGCTTGAGACATATGTTGCAAATAGCAGCGGTGCGATCTGATGCACTCGTCTCAAAAAAGGCCCACACCAAAGAACTTTTTGAATAACGCGCAGAGACTGCAGCGCCCTGCACATGTGGAGCTTTGGGGTGTGATGCAGTCAATGTGCTGCCCTTAGGCTGGCCCCTGGAGGGCATCCTGCCTAGTTGGTGATGTGCCACCTCCTCCTCCTCCTCCTCCTCCTCTCTCCTATCAGGCACCCACGTTGAGTCAGTGACCTCATCATCCCCTCCCTCCTCATCACTGGAGCAAACCTGGCAGTATGCTGCAGCAGGGGGAGCATGACTGCCAGATTGCTGTCCTTCTTGGTCACCCCCTCTGTCCGTGCTCATGTTACTGCCTTCATTGAGCTCAGTATCATCATCAGAGCCTTCCAAACGCTGGGCATCCTCCTGGAGCATGTACCCAACACTGTGGTCAAACAGTTCGAGGGAATCCTCATGAGGACATGGTGGAGCTAGGGAAGGAGTCACTGATGACATTGAGCTGAGGGAAGAGGCCGCTGCTTTGCCAGACAAAGCACCCTGGGCATGGGTGAGAGAGGATGAGGAGGATGAGGACGGCTTGGTCATCCACTCGACCAAGTCTTCCGCATGTTGCGGCTCAACACGGCCAGCTGCCGAAAAAAAGGCCAAGCGTGTCCCATGGCCACGTGCTGATGAGGATGCACCGTCTCCACGACCAGCACTAGACACAGAGCCTGCTTGCCCTCTCTTATTGGCTTGTGACTGTCTGCCTCTCCTTCTTGGCCTTCCAGACATACTAATGGCCTGTAGCTGCACTAAGCTGGGATAGAACACCTGTAATTTTCTTCAGGTAGCTTTATATACTGTAACCAGACAAGCCTGCCTGTCAGTAGGAAGATAACAGGAACGGATCTAGCTGAACACTGTGAGCAGGACGTACTGCACTAAATGTATATAGCAGGAACGGATCTAGCTGAACACTGTGAGCAGGACGCACTGTACTAAATGTAAATAGTCTAGCTGCCTGACCGTGGTACTAATAGGATCAAAAAGAACACCTGTAATTTTCTTAAGGTAGCTTTATATACTGTAACCAGACAAGCCTGCCTGTCAGTAGGAAGATAACAGGAACGGATCTAGCTGAACACTGTGAGCAGGACACACTGTACTAAATGTAAATAGTCTAGCTGCCTGACCGTGGTACTAATAGGATCAAAAAGAACACCTGTAATTTTCTTCAGGTAGCTTTATATACTGTAACCAGACAAGCCTGCCTGTCAGTAGGAAGATAACAGGAACGGATCTAGCTGAACACTGTGAGCAGGACGCACTGCACTGAATGTAAATAGCAGGAACGGATCTAGCTGAACACTGTGAGCAGGACGCACTGCACTGAATGTAAATAGCAGGAACGGATCTAGCTGAACACTGTGAGCAGGACGCACTGCACTAAATGTAAATACCAGGAACGGATCTAGCTGAACACTGTGAGCAGGACGCACTGCACTGAATGTAAATAGCAGGAACGGATCTAGCTGAACACTGTGAGCAGGACGTACTGCACTAAATGTATATAGCAGGAACGGATCTAGCTGAACACTGTGAGCAGGACGCACTGCACTGAATGTAAATAGCAGGAACGGATCTAGCTGAACACTGTGAGCAGGACGCACTGCACTAAATGTAAATACCAGGAACGGATCTAGCTGAACACTGTGAGCAGGACGCACTGCACTGAATGTAAATAGCAGGAACGGATCTAGCTGAACACTGTGAGCAGGACGCACTGCACTGAATGTAAATAGCAGGAACGGATCTAGCTGAACACTGTGAGCAGGACGCACTGCACTGAATGTAAATAGCAGGAACGGATCTAGCTGAACACTGTGAGCAGGACGCACTGCACTGAATGTAAATAGCAGGAACGGATGTAGCTGAACACTGTGAGCAGGACGCACTGCACTAAATGTAAATACCAGGAACGGATCTAGCTGAACACTGTGAGCAGGACGCACTGCACTGAATGTAAATAGCAGGAACGGATCTAGCTGAACACTGTGAGCAGGACGCACTGCACTGAATGTAAATAGCAGGAACGGATCTAGCTGAACACTGTGAGCAGGACGCACTGCACTGAATGTAAATAGCAGGAACGGATCTAGCTGAACACTGTGAGCAGGACGCACTGCACTGAATGTAAATAGCAGGAACGGATCTAGCTGAACACTGTGAGCAGGACGCACTGCACTGAATGTAAATAGCAGGAACGGATCTAGCTGAACACTGTGAGCAGGACACACTGCACTAAATAGTCTAGATAGAAGATAACAGGAACGGATCTAGCTAAACTGAATACAGTGTATATATATATATGCAACACCTGGGATGCATATATATACACAATACACTGTAAGTGCAGCTAACTGACTGACTGTTCTGCCTAATCTATCTAACTCAAATCAAATGACACTGTCTCTCTCTCTCTCTATCTCTCAGCACACCGGAACACACACTACACAGGGCCGCCGTGCAGGCGGCCTTATATAGTGTGGGGTGTGTACTAAATCCCCTGAGCCATAATTGGCCAAAGCCACCCTGGCTTTGGCCAATTACAGCTCTCTCTACTGACGGCGCTGTGATTGGCCAAGCATGCGGGTCATAGTGCATGCTTGGCCAATCATCAGCCAGCAATGCACTGCGATGCCGCAGTGAATTATGGGCCGTGACGCGCCACACGAATTTGGCTCGAACGGCCCATATCGTTCGCAATTCGACGGACGGTCGAACAGCCGATGTTCGAGTCGAACACGAAGCTCATCCCTAATCATGATGATAATGATGATGATTGGTAATTGTAATATGACACATGGAGGGGGTTAATGTACTCACTGATGTATTACTGACCAGTGTAAATTAATGAACCCCTTTGTGCTGCATTAGTGGCACTAGTGGCAGTGTTTATAAACCCCTTCATGCTGTAGCATAAAAGGGGTTAATTAACATTGATAGTGCCACTGTCATTAATGCTGCACAGAGGGGTTAATTGCCACTGGTCAGTAATACATCAGTGAGTACATTAACCCCCTCCATGTGCCATATTACAATTACCAATGTAAATTATTTAACCCCCCTCCCCTCCCCTAAAGCGTTAACCTCTTCACAAGGTGTTCACTCATTAACATAAGAATGCCCGCCGTAGCTAATTAACATAACAATTTCTAGCTAAGTGCTCACTCACTTGCAGTGCACTGAGCTCTGGCTACAGGTCCATCTTGTCTTCAATCCTGCCGCCTCTGAATCGTGACATCACACCAGCCGGGACTAGGAACCTCCTGTCGGGTGGAGATCACTCCGACTGACAGGGAAGTGAAGTGACACTCGCACCGCTGTGCTGCAAATCTGCCAGCGTGTAGCAGTGGCCCCGGTGTCACATCACTTCCAGACCCCCATAGAGATGCCACTGGCCCCCTCTAAATGAACTGATGGGGCCCAGGGAATATATTTTAGGCCACCTGGGACTTTGGGAGAGCCAGGGGAAGCAGAAATATAGTCCCTGCAGCTGCATTTAGAAACCTCGTAACGCAAATCTGGTGAGGTGGCGGAGGGAGAAAGCCTTGGAGTCAGTACTATGTTCGGGGGGGGGGGCATTGCCCTGTTGCCCCCCCCCCCAGATCCACCCCTGGACTATATATATATATATATATATATATATATATATATATATATATATATATATACTCTTTTTATAGCTCACAGGCTTTGCTAAAACATGGAGCTCTGCAATGACTCTGAATAAAGAGTGTCCTTCTGGGTGATAAACTGCATCCTCAGTATAAAACCGGCAAAAACTATACAAAAATTGTAATATCTGGGTCTTCAGGGAGTGTGTCCTACACGGGGCTCACAGCAGCTGATTCCTATATCATCAATATAACACATGTGGGTTTCCTTTGTCTCCAGCCTCCTCCAATAGAGGCAATAAGGGGGCTGGATTCAAATGTTATAGTTACATAGTTGGGAGGGGTAATAATGTGGTCTCTCTGGTTGGAGGAGGGATAGTAATTGCATAGTTACACATAGTTACATAGTATTACATAGTAGGTAAGGTAAAGACAGAAGTCCACCAAGTCCAACCTATGTGTGTGATTATAAGTCAGTATTACATTGTATATCTCTGTATGTTGTGGTCATTCAGATGATTATCTAATACATTCTTGAAGCTATCAATGCTCCCCGCTGAGACCACCGCCTGTGGAAGGGAATTCCACATCCTTGCCGCTCTTACAGTAAAGAACCCTCTACGTAGTTTAAGGTTAAACCTCTTTAATGAGTGGCCGCGAGTCTTGTTAAACTCTCTTCCATGAAAACGTTTTCTCCCTATTGTGGGGTCACCAGTCCAGTATTTCTCTATTTTTGGGTCACCAGTCCAGTATTTATATATTGTGGGGTCACCAGTCCGGTATTTGTATATTGTGGGGTCACCAGTCCGGTATTTCTATATTGTGGGGTCACCAGTCCGGTATTTCTCTATTGTGGGGTCACCAGTCCGGTATTTGTATATTGTGGGGTCACCAGTCCGGTATTTATATATTGTGGGGTCACCAGTCCGGTATTTATATATTGTGGGGTCACCAGTCCAGTATTTATATATTGTGGGGTCACCAGTCCAGTATTTATATATTGTGGGGTCACCAGTCCGGTATTTGTATATTGTGGGGTCACCAGTCCGGTATTTCTCTATTGTGGGGTCACCAGTCCGGTATTTGTATATTGTGGGGTCACCAGTCCGGTATTTGTATATTGTGGGGTCACCAGTCTAGTATTTATATATTGTGGGGTCACCAGTCCGGTATTTATATATTGTGGGGTCACCAGTCCGGTATTTATATATTGTGGGGTCACCAGTCCGGTATTTATATATTGTGGGGTCACCAGTCCGGTATTTGTATATTGTGGGGTCACCAGTCCGGTATTTATATATTGTGGGGTCACCAGTCCGGTATTTATATATTGTGGGGTCACCAGTCCGGTATTTATATATTGTGGGGTCACCAGTCCGGTATTTATATATTGTGGGGTCACCAGTCCGGTATTTATACAATGAAATCATATCCCCTCTCAAGCGTCTCTTCTCCAGAGAGAATAAGTTCAGAGCTCGCAACCTTTCCTCATAACTAAGATCCTCCAGACCCTTTATTAGCTTTGTTGCCCTTCTTTGTACATCGCTCCATTTCCAGTACATCCTTCCTGAGGACTGGTGCCCAGAACTGGACAGCATACTCCAGGTGCGGCCGGACCAGAGTCTTGTAGAGCGGGAGAATTATCATTTTATCTCTGGAGTTGATCCCTTTTTTAATGCCAATATTCTGTTTGCTTTATTAGCAGCAGCTTGGCATTGCATGTCATTGCTGAGCCTATCATCTACTAGGACCCCCAGGTCCTTTTCCATCCTAGATTCCCCCAGAGGTTCTCCCCCCAGTCTATAGATTGCATTCATATTTTTGCCACCCAAATGCATTATTTTACATTTTTCTACATTGAACCTCATTTGCCATGTAGTCGCCCCTCCCCCATTCATTTGTTCAGATCTTTTTGCAAGATTTCCACATCCTGCGGAGAAGTTATTGCCCTGCTTAGCTTAGTATCGTCTGCAAATACAGAGATTGAACTGTTTATCCCATCCTCCAGGTCGTTTATGAACAAATTAAATAGGATTGGTCCCAGCACAGAACCCTGGGGAACCCCACTACCCACCCCTGACCATTCCGAGTACTCCCCATTTATCCCCACCCTCTGAACACGCCCTTGTAGCCAGTTTTCAATCCATGTACTCACCCTATGGTCCATGCCAACGGACCTTATTTTGTACAGTAAACGTTTATGGGGAACTGTGTCAAATGCTTTTGTAGAATCCAGATACACCACGTCTACGGGCCTTCCTTTATCTAGATGGCAACTCACCTCCTCATAGAAGGTTAATAGATTGGTTTGGAAAGAACGATTCTTCATGAATCCATGCTGATTACTGCTAATGATATCGTTCTTATTACTAAAATCTTGTATATAGTCCCTTATCATCCCCTCCAAGAGTTTACATACTATTGATGTTAGGCTGACTGGTCTGTAATTCCCAGGGATGTATTTTGGGCCCTTTTTAAATATTGGTGCTACATTGGCTTTTCTCCAATCAGCTGGTACCATTCCAGTCAATAGACTGTCAGTAAAAATTAGGAACAACGGTCTGGCAATCACTTGACTGAGTTCCCTAAGTACCCTCGGATGCAAGCCATCTGGTCCCGGTGATTTATTAATGTTAAGTTTCTCAAGTCTAATTTTAATTCTGTCCTCTGTTAACCATGGAGGTGCTTCCTGTGTTGTGTCCTGAGGATAAACACTGCAGTTTTGGTTACTGAAGCCCCCCGATTCACTCGTGAAGACTGAGGAGAAGAATAAATTCAATACCTTTGCCATCTCCCCATCCTTTGTAACCAGATGTCCTTCCTCATTCTTTATGGGGCCAATATGGTCTGTCCTCCCTTTTTTACTGTTTACATACTTAAAGAATTTCTTGGGATTTTTTTTGCTCTCCTCCGCTATGTGTCTTTCATGTTCTATCTTAGCCGTCCTAATTGCACCCTTACATTTCTTATTGCATTCTTTATAAAGTCTGAATGCTGAGGATGATCCATCAACCTTGTATTTTTTGAAGGCCTTCTCCTTTGCTTTTATATACATTTTTACATTGGAGTTAAGCCATCGAGGACTTTTGTTCGCTCTTTTAAATTTATTACCCAATGGGATACATTGGCTAATGCCCTTATTTAATATGCTCTTAAAGCAAACCCATCTCTCCTCCGTATTCTTTGTTCCTAATATTTTATCCCAATTTATGCCTTCTAGCATGACACCAATTGCTCAGTTCTCAGACAGTCCTCAGCAGTACTGTCAGTCACCGCTCTCTGCTCTGCTCCTCCAGCACTCATGGGATGGTGAGGGGGATGGGCACAGCTGGCTATGACTTGCTGAAAGCCAGAGCTACCTGTCATGCAGGCAGCTGGGTAGATCCCGACAATATGGTCAGGATCCTTCCAGAACCTGGAGCGGGCTTTAGCCCGTTGTCAGCTGACTCTGGGTCACAGACTGTGGCAGGACAAGGTCATCTAGAGCCCAGGGCAAACATACCAAACTGCACCCCCCTCCCCAAGGTGAATGAGCATTTTGTGTCAGAAAAATCCCCCCCCCCAAAAAAAAATCAAGCAGTAATCTGCATGCTTAACCCCTAAGCATAAATTTCCCCTCCTCCCAGTACAAATCTCCCCTGCCAGCACTAATCTTTGCTCTCCCATCCCCCCTCCAAGCTCAAATACTCTCTCTCTCGCCAAATTCCCCCCCCCAAAAAAATCACCCCTCTGAGAACAAATCCTCTAAGCCCCAAATTTCCCCTCCAAGTACAAATCCTCTCCCCTACTCCAAATCCCCCCCAGCACAAATTCTCCCCCCAATCCCCCCTCCTAGCACAAATTCTCCTCCTCGAATTTCCCTTCCTTGCATGAATACCCCCAATCATCCCTACTAGCCCAACACCCCCCCCCAAAAAAATCCCCTCCTAGCATGAATTTCCTCCTCCTCTACCTATCACCTTTTCTAGCGCAAATCCCTAAATCCCCCCTCCTAGCACAAATCCTCTTCCCCTATCCCCCCTCCCAAGACAAATCCCCCCCAAATCACCATTCCTCACACACACCCCTAATTCCCCCTCCTAGAACAATTCTTATCCCCTGCCACCCTCTATTTTCCTCATCCCAACACATATCCCCCTAATCTGTTGGAGGTGACCCCCTTACCTCACATGATACCACCAGTGGCGGCCCATCCATTAGGGGAGCACGGGCGAAGCCCCCCCATCCATGCGTCTGGCCCCCTGATCTACATGCAGGGCACCGGACGCATGGATTCCAATGTGGGGTGTTTTTTTTAAAGCACATGATTAAAGCCAGAGGCTCTAATAGGCTTCACAAAAGGGTGGGCTCGGGGCGCAAAGCACTGTGCCCAAAGCCCACCCAGTTGTGTGACAATAGTGAATGAATATTCACTGTTTTAACACTGAATCTCCTCCCGGACAATCAGAAAGCAGGTCATGAGACCCGTTACCCGATTGGCCGAAAGGAGATCCGATCGGATTGTAGGAGGAGGAGGAGGGAGGAGACACATGGTGCACAGAGGAAGTGAGGGAGAAGATGTTGGAGAGAAGAAGGGGGGGGTGGAATCGTCAGGTGGATTGTTTGTCCCCCCCAGAAAAAGAAACACCATCCACCACTGGATACCACAGTGCCCAGGGCAGCCGCCCCTTTTTCTCACCCCTTGTCCCCGGCCTGGTCACAGAAGTATAAAAGTAAGAGCACTGCTGTGACTCAGTAGAGAAGTAAGACTAAAAAGCTCATATTTCCCTTTTAAGCTCAGACAGGAGATTCTAATCTGACCGCCTTGTTACTGATTTGGAAATTCTGGGTGAAAAGAGGGCGGAGCTATCCTCAGTACTACTTCCCCCATTGTCTGCACACAGCCTGGGGATTGTCTGACCTCACTATTGTCACAATCATGTCATCATATTTTACCCCATATTGGAGATGTAATGTCAGGGGGAACATATGAGGGGGTGACCATTCACTGTACACCAAATTCACTTAGAGTCCTTGCACACTGGGGCGGGGGGCGGCGTCGGCGGTAAAACGCCGCTATTATTAGCGGCGTTTTACCGCCGGTATGCGGCCGCTAGCGGGGCGGTTTTACCCCCCGCTAGCGGCCGAGAAGGGGTTAAATACCACCGCAAAGCGCCTTTGCAGAGGCGCATTGCCGGCGGTATAGCCGCGCCGTCCCATTGATTTCAATGGGCAGGAGCGGTAAAGGAGCGGTATACACACCGCTCCTTCACCGCTCCGAAGATGCTGCTGGCAGGACTTTTTTTACCGTCCTGCCAGCGCATCGCTCCAGTGTGCAAGCCCTCGGGGCTTTCACACTGGAATGCAAGGAGCGGCACTTTCGGGGCGGTTTGCAGGCGCTATTATTAGCGCAATAGCGCCTGCAAACCGCCCCAGTGTGCAAGGGCTCTTATATAAGAATTGTTGTGCAGAGGGGGTGACTGCTATTGGGGCCCTCATGGGGACAGATTTTTGGTGATTTGGATGTATCCAAATTTCCGAATGCAGCGAATGCACATAATAATGAAATTGAATGAATCCAGGAAAAGTTGAAACAGAAACTTTGAATGCATTGAGAAGCGGGTTGTTAAGGAGTGGACAGCCGCCATGTCCTTAGCAACCATGACTCATCTGCTGCCAGCAAAATGTAAACAAAACAAATGTTGATATAAAAAAAACAAAAAAAAAAGAACAACCCATACCAGGCTCTTATCTGAGCATGCAGCCCGGAAAGGCCATGAAAGACGGGGGGGGGGGGGGGGGGAATGAGTGGGCGCCCCCCTGAACCATACTACATGCTCTCAACATGGGGGGTGCCTTGGATATGAATTCATATTGATGGGGACAAGAGTCTCTTCCCCACATCCCTGGGCCAGTGGTTGTGGGGGGTCTGCAGGGCAGCTTATCAGAATCTGAAAGCACCCTTTAACAAGTGGGCCCCCAGATACCGCCCCCCCATGTGAATGAGTATGCCTACTCATGCACCAAAAAAACAACCCAAAATTTGGGATATTCTTTCACTCTCAGTGATAACAGTCACCAGGACAAATAGAAAGGATATATCTCCCTAATGAGGGCAAAGACAGCAATAAAAACTGACAGGGGTTCTAATCCACCTTCACTCCATCCAACACTAAAATAACATTTTGCCTTTAGTTCTGTCACAAGGCAGAACCCCCTGTGCCCCAAAGCACACTCCCCATGTTGAGGGCATATGGCCTTGTATGGTTCGGGGGGGGGCTCCCTCGGGTAAGGGTCGGGTATGGATATTGTGTGAAGGGGGACATCTGTACTGATCATCAGTGTCCAGATCAGTGCGGCCTCATCAGCGCACATCCGTGAACGCAAAAAAATACCTATTTGCAGATAAAAATGTCACATGGGTACAGCGCTGCATGACCGCGTAATTGTCATTCAAAGTGTGACAGCGCTGAAAGCTGAACATTGGCCTTGGCAGGAAGGGGGGTAAAAGTGCCCAGTAGGCATGCAGTTAAACCTGCAGGGGGGTCCAGCTTTTTCATTAAAAAAATGACTTTACTAACGCTTTAGGCCTGGGTGACATCTATGCGGGTTTGCAGCGCATGTTTGTGGCAGATCATTCATTGGAATGGGCTGCTGTGTCTGCATTACCAATGCAGCAGCTTTTCCACTTTGCGATTTCCCTGCAGTTCAATTCTAGAAGTGTGTGTGTGGGGGGGTGACATTAAGAATGAATGGCAGCTTCGCATGTTTTTAAACAGCAGCCTGTTTTGACTCTGAGTGCGGGAATAGCTGCGATTCCTGCACACGCTGCTGTGTAAAAAACACTCGGGGCCGCCATTCATTCCTAATGGCACCCCCAGGCATGTAAAAATGCAGCGTGTTTGTGGGTGCGGAACCTGCAGGGAAATTGTATGGTGCAAAAAGCACCATGCAAATTTCAAGGCCTCTGCATTTTTTAGAATGCTGCATGCACCTTTTCCCTGCAGGAAATGCAGGCATGGGCAGCCATCCCAGCGCAAACGCGGGCCACAAACCCGCATAGATGGGAAGCAGGCCTAAAGGAAGCCCATCAAGCAGTGTTGCATTTCACTATGTCTATGTGTGGAAGACGTGCCAGTACCACTGGTGGTCCATGCTAATGCTCCAATTGGTGAACAGTTCAGCCACAGCTGATCAGGATTTAGTCCAGACTCACAGGCAGACTATTTGTGGAGGAGGACCTACCTGGTCCTGGCCAACCAGGCTCACCATCTGCTGGGTCTCAGTGCAGTGGTTACCCGCTCCCTCCCAATCCGATCCCAGCTCCAAAGCCTTTGGCTCTCACCACCACTGCCGGCTGCCGCTCCCTCCCTCCCACTCCGATCCCAGCTCCTATACTGTGGCCTCCCGAGTCCCAAACATGCCGTATACATAGGGCGGGGTCAGAGCGTCAGTGGAGCTCCCGGCCCCGCCCACTCCCTGCTAGCTGGGGAATAATACAGCACAGTGCTGCATCTCCTGCCGTATACCCAGTCACTTCGCAGGGCGGAAGAGCAGTGATAGGGGGCGGGCAGGCAGGCAAAGAGAGATGATGTCATCTCTGCTCGCCCCCGCCCGTTCGCTCGCTTCTCTCATCCGCCTGCTCAGCTTCGGCATGCAGTCCGGCCAGCGCACTCGTGGCCCGGTGGTTAGGCAGGGACCCCGCGGTAAAAGACTCTGGGCTATAGCCCCAATAGCCACCCCCTAGCAATGCCACTGCCTGTTCGGGAGTTCTGGTGCGAACTGATTTCTGCACACCTGTGAGACGTCGTTTCTTACAACCGGACCACACTATGGAAGACCTGAATGTTTTAGTTCTTAGTCACCTCAATACCGGACACTTTTCACCCCCTGACAACTACTCAGTCATGCAACACCGTACCCATATGACAATTTTATCATTTATTTGAGACAGATGGAGCTTTCTTTTTTAATCTCCACTGAATTTTTTTTATCTTTTGCTATATAAACGAAAAAAATCCAGAAAATTTGCGGAAAAAAAAAATGTTTTCTTCGTTTTCTGTTATAAGATTTTGAAATTAAATAATTTTTCTTCATAAATTTAGACCAAAATGTATTCTGCTCCATTTCTTTGGTAGAAATAACCCAAATCAGTGTATAATATTTAGTCTGTAGGAAAGTTATAGATTCCACAAACTATGAGATATATATCCAGAAAAAAAAAATCGATCAATCCTGATGTACTATTGGACATGTGCATGCTGGAAAATGTAGCTTTCGCTTGGTTTCAGATGCATTCGTTAGGTTGATATTTAATTTCTTTGTATCCATTGTGTAGGTCCAGTTCTTTTTCAGGATTTGTTTCGTATAGCCCTTATACTGAATGTATTTGAAAAATTTCCCAATTTCTTTTTTCTATCTTCATTCATTGTAAATAGTAGCTAGTTGCTAAGGAGCGGGCAGCCACCACGTCCTTAACAACCATTCCCTACTGACAGCATAATGTAAACAGAAGAAGTGCCGGTTAAATAAAATATAAAATAAAAGCGAGGGAGTCCACCCCAATCCATACAACCCCTTTGGGTCTGGTGTGGATTTTGAGGTGAACCACAGACCAAAATAAGAAAAAAAATGGTGTGGGGTCCCCCCAAAATCCAGATCTGAGCATGCAGCCTGGCAGACCTGGAAAGGGGGGGTTGAGTGAATTCCCCCCCTCTTCTGAACCATACCAGGCCACATCCCCTCAACATGGGGGGCTGGGCTTTGGGAGAGGGGGGGCATCCCTCCAAAGGACTTTGCTCCCATATTGATGAGGACAAGGGCCTCTTCCTCACAACCCTGGCCCAGCCATTGCGGGGATGCAGGGGGTGACTTATTAGAATCTGACATCCCCAGATCCTGGCCTCCCCATGTGAATGAGTACGGGGTACATAGTATCCCTACTTATTTACCAAAACATTTCAACAGTAAACAAAAACACTCACGGTTTTTGACAAGTCCTTTATTAAAAAAAAATAAAATAAAAACATGTCCTTCAATATAAATTGTCAATAACAATCAACAGAAAAAAAAAAGGAAAAACCCCACCACCTGTCGAACGCGGCGTATTCTGTTGAGAGACACTTGCTGATTGACAGGTAAACATAGCATCAGGGACATCAACACACACCCCCAACATTGAGGGCATGTGGCCTGGTATGGTTCTGGGGAGGGAGGGGGCGCTCGCCCGTCCCACCCCTTTCCTGACCTGCCGGGCTTCATGCTCTGATAAGGGTCTAGTATGGACTGGAGGGAAATCCCCACGCTGTTTTTTGTTTACATTCCACCGTCAGCGGTGAACCCCTCTGACAGCAGGTGAGTCATAGTTGTTAAGGATGCAGCGGCCAACCGCTCCTTAACAAACAGCTATTCACAATGAATTTGATCATTCTTTATGTTATCGAACAAAGAAGAAAATGTGACATCATCCAAATGAAACGAAAAAAAAAAACAAATGCATTTGTTATTTCTTGTTAAAACTTTTTCAGACTTCAAACTTTTTCATTGCCATTTGCTTTTATGTCCATGTGATTATAGAGATACCACGTGTGAGAATCTTTCAGTGTCTCGGCTGATTATATACCAGACATTGTATCTTGTGTATCACACATATCAACCAAATGTGTCAAAACCAATGTACAGTAATAGTCGCCTCTATACAAGTGGTCAGGGACTATAGCTTAGTATAGCGTCACCTATAGTGGTCCCAGTTCCTATAAGCCAAGCAAACCGAGCCTACTCGGCTGTGGCTGCCCACAGGAATGCCATGTCCACGGACCTGGTGTCTTGCAGGAATGTAGTCAGTGGGATGAGCTGATGGGTCAGTACAGGCCACAGACAGAAACATGGTCAGCAAAAAGGCAAAGGATTGGTCCAGGTAGCAGTCAGAAATGTGGTCAATAAACAGGTCAGGGTTAGTAGAGGTGGCAAGTAGAGGCAACACTGCACTGGTGTGGAGGTGATGCGGGACAAAAATGCACTGGTATGGCAGTGATCAGGGACACTGTAACTGGTGTGGTGGTGATCAGGGACACTGTAACTGGTGTGGTGGTGATCAGGGACACTGTAACTGGTGTGGTGGTGATCAAGGACACTATAACTGGCGTGGTGGTGATCTGGGACACTGTAACTGGTGTGGTGGTGATCAAGGACACTATGACTGGTGTGGCGGTGATCAGGGACAATATGAGTGGTGTGGTGGTGATCAGGGACACTATAACTGGTGTGGCGGTGATCAAGGACAATATGAGTGGTGTGGCGGTGATTAGGGACACTATGACTGGTGTGACAGTGATCAGGGACACTATGACTGGTGTGACGGTGATCAGGGACACTATGATTGGTGTGGCGGTGATTAGGGACAATATGACTGGTGTGGCAGTGATCAGGGACACTATGACTGGTGTGGTGGTGATCAGGGACACTATAACTGGTGTGGTGGTGATCAGGGACACTATGACTGGTGTGGTGGTGATCAGGGACACTATAACTGGTGTGGTGGTGATCAGGGACACTGTAACTGGTGTGGTGGTGATCTGGGACACTATAACTGGTGTGGCGGTGATCAGTGACACTATAACTGGTGTGGTGGTGATCAGTGACAATATAACTGGTGTGGCGGTGATCAGGGACACTGTAACTGGTGTGGAGGTGATCAGGGACACTATAACTGGTGTGGCGGTGATCAGGGACACTATGACTGGTGTGGTGGTGATCAGGGACACTATGACTGGTGTAGCGGTGATCAGGGACACTATGACTGGTGTGGCGGTGATCAAGGACACTGTAACTGGTGTGGCGGTGATCAGGGATACTATAACTGGTGTAGCGGTGATCAGGGACACTATGACTGGTGTGGTGGTGATCAGGGACACTATAACTGGTGTGGTGGTGATCAGGGACACTATGACTGGTGTGGTGGTGATCAGGGACACTATAACTGGTGTGGTGGTGATCAGGGACACTGTAACTGGTGTGGTGGTGATCAGGGACACTATGACTGGTGTGGAGGTGATCAGGGACACTGTAACTAGTGTGGTGGTGATCAGGGACACTATAACTGGTGTGGTGGTGATCAGGGACACTGTAACTGGTGTGGAGGTGATCAGGGACACTATAACTGGTGTTGCGGTGATCAGGGACACTATGACTGGTGTGGAGGTGATCAGGGACACTGTAACTGGTGTTGCGGTGATCAGGGACACTATGACTGGTGTGGTGGTGATCAGGGACACTGTAACTGGTGTGGAGGTGATCAGGGACACTATAACTGGTGTTGCGGTGATCAGGGACACTGTAACTGGTGTGGAGGTGATCAGGGACACTATAACTGGTGTGGCGGTGATCAGGGACACTATAACTGGTGTGGTGGTGATCAGGGACACTATAACTGGTGTGGTGGTGATCAGGGACACTATAACTGGTGTGGCGGTGATCAGGGACACTATAACTGGTGTGGTGGTGATCAGGGACACTGTAACAGGTGGATGTATCCAAATCTCAGAAAATGTCCAAAAAACTAAATTAAAACAAAACAGATTGTACACTCCTACTGCCTCTCTCATATCTTGAGGACCTAAAACACCAGGACAGTACAAATAACCCCAAATTACGCATTTTTGGAAAGTAGACAGTCCAAGGTATTTAGTAAGAGGCATGGCGACTTTTTGAAGGTGTAATTTTTTTTTACGATTTAAAAAAAAATTAAGACATTAAAATATTTTTTTCGCAAAGTTGCCATTTTAAGACGTTATTTCTCACGCACGGCATAGGCATACACATAATTACACCCCAAAACACATTCTGGTATGCCTCCTGAATAAGAATATACCACATATGTGAGACTTTTTTACATCCTGGCCACATAGAGGGACCCAAAATCCAAGGAGCACCTTCAACCATTCTAGGGGCATAAATGACACATCAAATTTTCTGACCACCTATCACATTTTTGGAGGCGCTGAAGCACCAGGACAGTGGAAACACCCACAAAATTACCACATTTTGGAGATTAAATACCCCACGGTATCTTTTAAGAGACATGATGAGGCCTTTGAATACTTTATATTATTGCCACAAGATTTAAAAAATGCAGAAAGAAAATGAAAATTTATTTTTTACACAAAGTTGTCAATTTAAGAGGACATTTCTCACACATAGCATGGACATACAAATGATCACACCACAAAACACATTCTGCTACGCCTAGCATAGAGATACCACGTGTGAGAATTTTTCAGTGTCTGGGCTGATTATATAGCGGACATTGTATCTTGTGTATCACACATATCAACCAAATGTGTCAAAACCAATGTACAGTAATAGTTGCCTCTATACAAGTGGTCAGGGAATATAGCTTAGTATAGTGTCACCTATAGTAGTCTCATTTCCTATAAGCCAAGCAAGCCTAGCCTACTAGTATGTGGCTGCCCGCAGGAATGCCATGTCCACGGACCTGGTGTCTTGCAGGAATGTAGTCAGGGGGATGAGCAGATGGGTCAGTACAGGCCACAGACAGAAACATGGTCAGCAAACAGGCAAAGGATTGGTCCAGGTAGCAGTCAGAAATGTGGTCAATAAACAGGCCAGGGCTAGTAGAGGTGGCAAGCAGAAGCGTCAATGCACTGATGTGGTGGTGACCAGGGACACTTTAACTAGTGTGGCGGTGATCAGGGACACTTTAACTAGTGTGGAGGTGATCAGGGACACTATGACTGGTGTGGCGGTGATCAGAGACACTGTAACTGGAGTTTTAAAAACGGCTGTTTTTTCAGGAGCAGTGATTTTAATAATGCTTAAAGTCAAACAATAAAAGTGTAATATCCCTTTAAATTTCGTACCTGGGGGGTGTCTATAGTATGCCTGTAAAGGGGCGCATGTTTCCTGTGTTTAGAACAGTCTGACAGCAAAATGATATTTTGAAGGAAAAACCCATTTAAAACTACTCGCGGCTATTGCATTGCCGACAATACACATAGAAGTTCATTGATAAAAACGGCTTGGGAATTCCCCACAGGGCAACCCCGAACCAAAATTTAAAAAAAAAAATGACGTGGAAGTCCCCCTAAATTCCATACCAGGCCCTTCAGGTCTGGTATGGTTATTAAGGGGAACCCCGGCCAAAATTAAAAAAAAAAAAAAATGACGTAGGGTTCCCTCTAAATTCCATACCAGACCCTTCAGGTCTGGTATGGATTTTAAAGGGAACCCCGCGCCAAAAAAAAAAAAAACGACGTGGGGTCCCCCCAAAAATCCATACCAGACCCTTATCCGAGCACGCAACCTGGCAGGCCGCAGGAAAAGAGGGGGGTATGAGAGTGCGGCCCCCCCCTCCTGAACCGTACCAGGCCACATGCCCTCAACATTGGGAGGGTGCTTTGGGGTAGCCCCCCAAAACACCTTGTCCCCATGTTGATGAGGACAAGGGCCTCATCCCCACAACTCTGGCTGGTGGTTGTGGGGGTCTGCGGGCGGGGGGCTTATCGGAATCTGGAAGCCCCCTTTAACAAGGGGACCCCCAGATCCCGGCCCCCCCCTGTGTGAAATGGTAAGGGGGTACTTACCCCTACCATTTCACTAAAAAACTGTCAAAAATTTTAAAAATGACAAGAGACAGTTTTTGACAATTCCTTTATTTAAATGCTTCTTCTTTCTTCTATCTTAGTTCATCTTCTGGTTCTTCTGGTTCTTCTGGCTCTTCTGGTTCTTCCTCCGGCGTTCTTGTCCAGCATCTCCTCCGTGGAGTCTTCTATCTTCTTCTCCTCAGGCCGCTCCGCACCCATGGCATGGGGGGAGGCTCCCGCTCTTCTCTTCTTATTTTCTTCTCTTCTTCTCTTCTTCATTTTCTTCTCCGGGCCGCTCAGCACCCATGCTGGCATGGAGGGAGGCTCCCGCTGTGTGACGCCGCTCCTCGTCTGACAGTTCTTAAATAACGGGGGGCGGGGCCACCCGGTGACCCTGCCCCCCTCTGATGCACGGTGACTTGACGGGACTTCCCTGTGACGTCACGGGGAATGCCACAGGGAAGTCCCGTCATGTCCCGTGCGTCAGAGGGGGGCGGGGTCACCGGGTGGCCCCGCCCCCATTATTTAAGAACTGTCAGACGAGGAGCGCCGTCACACAGCGGGAGCCTCCCTCCATGCCAGCATGGGTGCGGAGCGGCCCGGAGAAGAAAATGAAGAAGAGAAGAAGAGAAGAAAAGAAGAGCAGGAGCCTCCCCCCATGCCATGGGTGCGGAGCAGCCCGAGGAGAAGAAGATAGAAGATGCCGCGGAGGAGATGCTGGACGAGAACGCCGGAGGAAGAACCAGAAGAGCCAGAAGAACCAGAAGAACCAGAAGATGAAGGAAGATAGAAGAAAGAAGAAGCATTTAAATAAAGGAATTGTCAAAAACTGTCTCTTGTCATTTTTAACATTTTTGACAGTTTTTTAGTGAAATGGTAGGGGTAAGCACCCCCTTACCATTTCACACAGGGGGGGCCAGGATCTGGGGGTCCCCTTGTGAAAGGGGGCTTCCAGATCCCGATAAGCCCCCCGCCCGCAGACCCCCACAACCACCGGCCAGGCTTGTGGGGATGAGGCCCTTGTGCTCATCAACATGGGGACAACATGGGGACGAGGTGTTTTGGGGGGCTACCCCAAAGCACCCTCCCAATGTTGAGGGCATGTGGCCTGGTATGGTTCAGGAGGGGGGGCGCACTCTCGTCCCCCCCTCTTTTCCTGCGGCCTGCCAGGTTGCGTGCTCAGATAAGGGTCTGGTATGGATTTTTGGGGGGACCCCATGCCATTTTTTTTTGGCGCGGGGTTCCCCTTAAAATCCATACCAGACCTGAAGGGTCTGGTATGGAATTTAGGGGGAACCCCACGTCATTTTTTTTTTAAATTTTGGCCGGGGTTCCCCTTAATAACCATACCAGACCTGAAGGGCCTGGTATGGAATTTAGGGGGACTCCGACGTCATTTTTTTAAAAAAATTTTGGTTCGGGGTTCCCCTTTGGGGAATTCCCATGCCGTTTTTATCAATGAACTTCTATGTGTATTGTCGGCAATGCAATAGCCGCGGGTAGTTTTAAATGGGTTTTTTCCTTCAAAATGTCATTTTGCTGTCTGACTGTTCTAAACACAGGAAACATGCGCCCCTTTACAGGCATACTATAGACACCCCCCAGGTACGAAATTTAAAGGGATATTACACTTTTATTGTTTGACTTCAAGCATTATTAAAATCACTGCTCCTGAAAAAAACGGCCGTTTTTAAAACTTTTTTTTGCATTGATCCATGTCCCCTGGGACAGGACCCAGGTCCCCAAACACTTTTGATTATTCATGTTCGTGTCCCATAGACTTTAACGGTGTTCGCGTGTTCGAACCAACTTTTTTCCTGTTCGGCTCATCCCTAGTGATCAGGGACACTGTAACTGGTGTGGTGGTGATCAGGGACACTGTAACTGGTGTGGTGGTGATCAGGGACACTATAACTGGTGTGGCGATGATCAGGGACACTGTAACTGGTGTGGTGGTGATCAGGGACACTATAACTGGTGTGGTGGTGATCAGGGACACTATGACTGGTGTGGTGGTGATCAGGGACACTATAACTGGTGTGGTGGTGATCAGGGACACTGTAATTGGTGTGGTGGTGATCAGGGACACTATAACTGGTGTGGTGGTGATCAGGGACACTATAACTGGTGTGGTGGTGATCAGGGACACTGTAACTGGTGTGGTGGTGATCAGGGACACTATAACTGGTGTGGTGGTGATCAGGGACACTATAACTGGTGTGGTGGTGATCAGGGACACTATAACTGGTGTGGCGGTGATCAGGGACAATATGAGTGGTGTGGTGGTGATCAGGGACAATATGAGTGGTGTGGGGGTGATCAGGGACACTATAACTGGTGTGGCGGTGATCAGGGACACTGTAACTGGTATATCGGTGATCAGGGACACTATAACTGGTGTGGTGGTGATCATGGACACTGTAACAGGTGGATGTATCCAAATCTTAGAAAATGTCCAAAAAAATAAATTAAAACAAAACAGATTGTACACTCCTACTGCCTCTCTCATATATTGAGGACCTAAAACACCAGGACAGTACAAATAACCCCAAATTATTCATTTTTGGAAAGTAGACAGTCCAAGGTATTTAGTAAGAGGCATGGTGACTTTTTGAAGTTGTAATTTTTTTTTACGATTTAAAAAAAAAATTAAGACATTAAAATATTTTTTTCACAAAGTTGCCATTTTAAGACGTTATTTCTCACGCACGGCATAGGCATGCACATAATTACACCCCAAAACACATTCTGGTATGCCTCCTGAATATGAGGATACCACATATGTGAGACTTTTTTACATCCTGGCCACAAAGAGGGACCCAAAATCCAAGGAGCACCTTCAGCCGTTCTAGGGGCATAAATGACACATCAAATTTTCTGACCACCTATCACATTTTTGGAGGCGCTGGAGCACCAGGACAGTGGAAACACCCACAAAATTACCACATTTTGGAGATTAAATACCCCAAGGTATCTTTTAAGAGACATGATGAGGCCTTTGAAGACTTTATATTATTGCCACAAGATTTAAAAAATGCAAAAAGAAAATGAAAATTTATTTTTTACACAAAGTTGTCAATTTAATAGGACATTTCTCACACATAGCATGGACATACGAATGATCACACCACAAAACACATTCTGCTACGCCTCCCGAGTATAGAGATACCACGTGTGAGAATTTTTCAGTGTCTGGGCTGATTATATAGCGGACATTGTATCTTGTGTATCACACATATCAACCAAATGTGTCAAAACCAATGTACAGTAATAGAAATGTGGTCAATAAACAGGCCAGGGCTAGTAGATGTGGCAAGCAGAAGCATCAATGCACTGATGTGGTGGTGACCAGGGACACTTTAACTGGTGTGGAGGTGATCAGGGACACTGTAACTGGTGTGGAGGTGATCAGGGACACTATAACTGGTGTGGCAGTGATCAGAGACATTGTAACTGGTGCGGCGATGATCAGGGACACTGTAACTTGTGTGGCGGTGATCAGGGACATTGTAACTGGTATGGCAGTGATCAGGGACACTATGACTGGTGTGGCAGTGATCAGGGACAATATGACTGGTATAGCAGTGATCAGAGACACAATAACTGGTGTGGTGGTGATCAGGGACACTGTAACTGGTGTGGTGGTGATCAGAGACACGATAACTGGTGTGGTGGTGATCAGGGACACTATAGCTGGTGTGGCGGTGATCAGGGACACTATAACTGGTGTGGCGGTGATCAGGGACAATATGAGTGGTGTGGTGGTGATCAGGGACACTATAGCTGGTGTGGCAGTGATCAGGGACACTGTAACTGGTGTGGCGGTGATCAGGTACACTATGACTGGTGTGGTGGTGATCAGAGACACTATGACTGGTGTGACGGTGATCAGGGACACTATGACTGGTGTGGAGGTGATCAGAGACACTGTAACTGGTGTGGCGATGATCAGGGACACTGTAACTGGTGTGGTGGTGATCAGGGACACTATGACTGGTGTGACGATGATCAGGGACACTATGACTGGTGTGGAGGTGATCAGAGACACTGTAACTGGTGTGGCGATGATCAGGGACACTGTAACTGGTGTGGTGGTGATCAGGGACACTATGACTGGTGTGGAGGTGATCAGAGACACTGTAACTGGTGTGGCGGTGATCAGGGACACTGTAACTGGTGTGGAGGTGATCAGGGACACAATAATTGGTGTGGAGGTGATCAGGGACACTGTAACTGGTGTGGTGGTGATCAGGGACAGTATAACTGGTGTGGCGGTGATCAGGGACACTGTAACTGGTGTGGTGGTGATCAGAGACACTATAACTGGTGTGGCGGTGATCGGGGACACTATAACTGGTGTGGCGGTGATCAGGGACACTGTAACTGGTGTGGTGATGATCAGGGACACTGTAACTGGTGTGGTGGTGATCAGGGACACTGTAACTGGTGTGGTGGTGATCAGGGACACTGTAACTGGTGTGAAGGTGATCAGGGACACTGTAACTGGTGTGAAGGTGATCAGGGACACTGTAACTGGTGTGGAGGTGATCAGAGACACTGTAACTGGTGTGGTGGTGATCAGGGACACTGTAACTGGTGTGGTGGTGATCAGGGACACTGTAACTGGTGTGAAGGTGATCAGGGACACTGTAACTGGTGTGGAGGTGATCAGAGACACTGTAACTGGTGTGGTGGTGATCAGGGACACTGTAACTGGTGTGGCGGTGATCAGGGACACTGTAACTGGTGTGGCAGTGATCAGGGACACAATAACTGGTGTGGAAGTGATCAGGGACACTATGACTGGTGTGGTGATGATCAGGGACACTATAACTGGTGTGGTGGTGATCAGGGACACTGATACTAGTATGGCCGTGATCAGGGAGAATATGACAGGTGTGGCAGTGATTAGGGATACTGACTGACAACACTGGTCTGGTGACATTGTACTGGTGTGGCGGTGATCAGAGATAGTGAGTAGTGGTACTGCAATCCTGGCTGGCAGTATAGCCAATGGGCTGCAAAACAGTGAATGTGCAAGAGTACACCTCTTTCTTAAACCTACACTGCATAACCATAGGGAGTGATCTTATAGGTGTTTACCCCAGTGATCAGCTCCAAATCTTCTGCTGGCCAGCTTATTAGGGCCCACAATTTGTGTTGGAGTGCCCAGAGAAGAATCTCTTTAAAAGCTTATGCTTACTTCTATGCTTGAACTGAATGGACTTGTGTCTTTTTTTCAACCAGGATAATAATGTAACATGCAGTGACACAGTGTTCCTAGTCGGCAACTCTGTCCCTCTTTTGTGAATTTGCAGTCTAAGGTAGCGAATGGCCTCTCGCCAGTTCTATTTAGGCAGAAGTTCTCCCTCTATCCACTAAGCAAAGGGATCTAGCTTTCTTTCCCATGCTTAGGCTCCTCAGTGTCCCGTTCTTTGATTGAACAGCAGGCTTCCTGAAGTCCAGGTCTCACCCCAGTGCTCTGGTATAGCATCTGCTCATCACCTCCACTGCTTCCAGGCAGTAATTGCCCCTCTCTTCTTCCCAGGCACAGAAGGTCTGTGGCAGTCTTGGTCTCCCTGCATAAAGAGGGACCTTCCTTTCTATTAACCTGGGAAAAAGTGCCTCAATCCATCCTACTCAGTCTCTCTGTCTGGTAATTGTAGTTCTGAGCAAACCTGTAATAATGGCCGAGTCTCTTTAGTGACCTACACTCCCCAGAATCCTCCATGTTTCCTCTCAAACATCTCCAATAGTTCATGTCTTCACTTGCCCCTCCTAGTGGATGGAGGACAGTTAAACACCAGCTGCTGTGCATTATGTGATATCAGTCTCTCCTACAGCAGGGGTGGAGTGAGTAACTCCTGGGGCAGCATACTCACAAAGACCCTTTTTTTCTACTGCAGCTGCAGACTGGTTTACACAAAATTTTGCATAGGCATCTACAACGTTGACCACTATTGTACATGCCTTGTAGTAAGCTGCGTTCCATAACATTCATAACATTTCCTGTTTTCTATGGTGTTTTTAGTCCAGTCACATCAGTTTTCTGTGCAAAATGCTGAAGGTGGTCCTCATCTCCTCCATGTCTCTCCTCTGTGGTGGTCTTGGTGTCCATCTTAGAGAAGGTGGTTTTCTCCATTGCATAATCTGTATGGTCCAGCTTTTTGGTTGAAGATATTTTTTCTCTTTTGATTTTTGTGTTAGTTGAGTGTGGTTGGTGTGGGATCCCAAATGATGAGGTCTGTAAAGTACAGTGTCTTTCAGGTAATTCGCTAGAGAGATCTCCTATTGAGATGTTAGTCACGATGGTGAAGATCAGGCATTGGGTGCAGATTAGCATTGAGATAGTTTTAGGTGGCAGCTGTGTGTGGATATGCTGGATATGAGTGGCATATCCTTTCCTTGAAAGTTGAGAGGACAGTATTATCCTTGATTGGGGGAATTGTCAGATCTCTATTCCATAGATCCCAAGACTGTTCCACTCCACATGGGAATTTGAATGCTTCTGCCTACCTTGGGGTAGTTTCACTTCTCCTCTTGGATTGTCTCAAATACAACATAAAATATTCCAGCAAGAAAGGTCAAAACTCCTTTTGATGGGCATATCAGGTGTGAGGACCCAGAAACTCAGCATAGAGATCTCAGCAATAATGTCCAGAGAGATAGAACGGATAGTCAGATGGTTTACCTCTCTTCAAAATACCGAATTATCAGTTCTGGGTGCAGCAACTGTTTAATGGACATTGATGGTGAGTTCCCATACAGTCTATAATATGTGAAATGAGAAAATGCCAAGTCATCTTCCTTAATTTCTCTGTAATTTCTCTTTTCTCACGCAGACCCAATATGATGATCACAGCAATGTGCCCCCTATGTGTCCTCCTCCTGTGGGCTCTCCTATGTCCAGGCAGAGGTATGTAAGAACATTATATAGAGGTGATAATACAGTATTATTATCAGACAGAGTACATATCATAGATACCCCGACTACAGCAATTTGTCCCCTCCGTGTTCTCATCCAGTGGGCTCTTCTCTGTTAAGGCAGAGGTACAGTGCCTTGAAAAAGTATTCACACCCCTTGAAATTTCCCACATTTTGTTACAACCAAAAACGTAAATGTATTTTATTGAGATTTTATGTGATAGACCAACACAAAGTGTCACATAATTGTAAAGTGGAAGGGAAATGATAAATGATACAAATAAATATGTGAAAAGTGTGTGTGTGGGGGACATTTGTATGGCGCCCCCCAGAGTCAATACTTTGTAGAACCCCCTTTTCCTACAAGTCTTTTTGGGGATGTCTCTACCAGCTTTGCACATCTAGAGAGGACATTTTTGCCCATTCTTAAAATACTGTATCTCAAGCTCTGTCAGATTGGATGGAGAGCGTCTGTGAACAGCAATTTTCAAGTCTTGCCACAGATTCTCAATGTGATTTAGGTCTGGACTGTGACTGGGCCATTCTAACACATGAATATGCTTTGATGTAAACCATTCCATTGTAGCTCTGGCTGGATGTTTTTCGGGTCGTTGTCCTGCTGGAAGGTGAACCTCCGCCCCGGGCTCAAGTCTTTTGTAGATTCTAACAGGTTTTCTTCTAAGATTGTCCTGTATTTGTCTCCATCCATCTTCCCATCAACTCTGACCAGCTTCCCTGTCCCTGCTGAAGAAAAGCATCCCCACCACATGATGCTGCCACCACCATGGTGTGTTCAGGGTGATGTGCAGTGTTAGTTTTCCCCACACATAGCGTTTTGCTTTTAGGCCATAAAGTTGAATTTTGGTCTCATGTGACCAGATCACCTTCTTCCACATGTTTGCTGTGTCCTCCACATGGCTTCTCACAAACTACAAACAGGACTTCTTATGACTTTCTTTCTCCAATGTCTTTCTTCTTGTCACTCTTCCATAAAGGGCAGATTTGTGGAGAACACGACTAATAGTTGTCCTGTGGACAGATTCTCCCACCTGAGCTGTGGATCTCTGCAGCTCCTCCAGAGTTACCATGGACCTCTTGGCTCTTCTCTGATGAATGCTCTCCTTGCCCGGCCGGTCAGTTTAGGTGGACGGCCATGTCTTGGTAGGTTTGCGGTTGCTCCATACTCTTTCCATTTTCCGATGATGGATTGAACAGAGCTCCATGAGATGATCAAAGCTTGGGAGATTTTATTATAACCTAACCCTGCTTTATACTTCTCCACAACTTTATCCCTGACCTATCTGGTGTGTTCCTTGGCCTTCATGACTCTGTTTGTTCACTAATGTTCTCTAACAAACCTCTGAGGGCTTCACAAAACAGCTGTATTTATGCTGAGATTAAATTGCACACAGGTGGACTCCATTTACTAATTAGGTGAATTCTGAAGTCAATTGGTTCCACTAGATTTTAGTTAGGGGTATCGGAGTAAAGGGGGCTGAATACAAATGCCCCCCCCCCACACACACTTTTTACATATTTATTTGTATCATTTATCATTTTCCTTCCACTTCACAATAATGTGATACTTTGTGTTGGTCTGTCACAACCCCCCCGTATTTGGATGTAACAAGACAAAATGTAGAAAATTTCAAGGGGTGTGAATACTTTTTCAAGGCACTGTATGTAAGAACATTATATAGAGGTGATAATACAGTATTATTATCAGACAGAGTACATATCTTGGATACCTCGACTGCAGCAATGTGCCCCCTCCATGTCCTCCTCCTGTGGGCTCTACTCTGTCCAGGCAGAGGGATGTAAGGACATTATATGCAGTGGAGATTGTTCGGTGTGGGGGGAGATCGTGCCGTGTGGTGTGAGCATGCCGCGGCTTGTATCTCCCTCAGACTAGCTGCAGGTATCTGTGCTGTGACACCCACTTCCCCTGAACTAGCTGAGGACACTGGTACGATGTGGTAAGAGTACACCCAGGAAAAAACCCAGGAAAGAACTTACAGCCCTGAAGGGGAGGATAAGTCTGATGGAGGACGATGTTAATCCTTTAAAAAAAAGAAATGGAAGCAATTAGAGAAAAAGTGAATATGTATACCTCCAAAATGGAGGACATGGAGAACAGACTTTGTAGAAATAATATAAAAATTGTGGGACTTCAGGAACATTGTGAGGGGTCTAACCCCAGAGGATTTATGGAAAAATAGCTTTCAGAGACACTTGGCAAGGAATCTTTCTCACCTTTTTTTGTTATAGAGAGGGCGCACAGAATCCCCTACAGGGCGCCATTGCCACGAAGTCAGCCTAGGCCTATGCTGGTTAAAGATTTTTTTTTTTTTTAAGGATAAGGACATTATAATGCAGAGGGCAAGAGAAAAAGGAGAGTTGATTTATAACGGTACTAGAATTTCAACATATCCCGATTTTTCTCTGGAACTACAGAAGAAAGGGGCCAGGTTTATGGAGATTAGAAGACTGCAACATCTGAAAATTACATATGCCATGCTATACTATACTGTTTTTGGAGAGGCACTTTTCTTTAACACATCAAATGAAGCACTGGCCTGGCTGGAAAAAATGAAGGGAAATTGCGGACTAAATAGATATGAAAGTTACATGTATATGGGGTTGAAACCAAGTAGTGGATCAGATTGAAAAGAATGCTTTTTCTCCTATAAGATATAGTAATGAGTGAGAGGGGGAAGAAATAGGGCTTTTTTTTCTTTTATCATGTGTGAGGACCACTTTATATGCCCCTTGAGTGGGTCCAAGGAGGGCCAGGGGTGAAAGATGAGAGAATGTTTTTGCACAGGTTTTTTTTTCTTTTTTTTGTTTTTGTTTTTTCCTTTTTTCCTGCTCTCTGGATGAAGAGTGGTCAGGAGAGAGGGAGGAAAAATTACCAATGAAAAAGGAATTTATATGTAGAGTTGTCACTGGTACACAAAACGCACAAGTATACACTATATAATGCACACTGAGATAAACAATGATGATGGAGTTAGGTAAAAAGGGAGAGCTAAGGGTGAATTATGGGTAAGGGATATTGAAAGAATTATACGAAATACACCTCATAGTATATTGTTAAGTTATGTCTTTGAATACACGAATATATGCTCTTGGAATATCCGAGGGCTAGGCGACTCAATGAAGAGAAAAGCATTTTTTTCTACTGTAGACATGTATAAAGCTGGGATACTCTGTCTGCAGGAGACACATTTGACAAAAGAAACAACTTGGTATTTGAGACGAAGAAACTTTCAAACTCATTCCACTCGGTGCATATAACATACTCACGCGATGTGAGCATTTCGATTGGTGCTGGGGTTGTGTTCTCCTGCAGACGAGCTGAAATAGATAAGGGTCGATATATTTTTCTTGATTGTGCCTTTGAAAAAATGGGATGTATTCTGATTAATACAGTATATACGGTATATCCCACCTCCATTTAGAGCTGAAGTAATATATAAGTTGATATCTTTTATCTCTGATAAACCCAAAGTCCCAATTTTGGTAGTGGGAGATTTCAATGCAGTAATGGATTGGAAAATGGATAGATATCCACAAGGAAGGTGGCAGGATCAAGGATCGGATAGAAAATTATATCAGCTAGTAAATGAAGCAGGGTTAAAAGAAATATGGAGAGTAAGGAACCCAACGGAAAAAACAGTATTCATGTATAGCAGAGTCTCTGACCTTGTCCAGTCTAATGAGAACCTTTGAGGCCACAGACTGCTGACATCCTTCAATATGTGGTGGGTTGTAAGTCATAGTGGGTGCAAAGATGGTGAAAGTCATTGGGTGCCAGACACGTCTTGCATGCAAAAGAGGTTTTATTTCTTTTACCAGTCTTTTTTTATCTTGAAAGGAAAGAGGGTTAGGGCCAGGACACCCTTAAGTAGTTGCAATTTCAATAGGCAGACCCTGAGACTTCAAAAGGAGGACAGCCGTACAGGGAAAGGCCCCAGCAAGGTGCCACTTGTGCAGGATTGCTGTCTGCTATGACAACAGTGTTCAACAGTTCCTAACACAAAGTTCAACAGTTCTCTCAGCTTCACTACAACTTCTCCTTGTAGTTCTTCAGCCCCTTGAGCTCCTGGTTTCTCACTGAACTCTATGATTCACTGACTATGAATCCCTTGAGCTCCTCAAGGCTTTGTGGTGGTATCTCCCTCAAGTATCACCCCCGCTTCCCTGCTGGGTCCCTAGCTTGGCACTCCAGATACTTCTCAAGCTTCATCCCCGCTAACCGGCTTGGTCCCTGGCTTTGACACCCAGGGCTGCTCTGCAAGCGTCTCCTCTGCTGGCTGAGTCCCTGACTTGTTCACCGCCTGAAGTTTCCCGACTCTTCACCGTGCCTGTCCGGTGAGAATGCTGTTCTGGTACTTGCTTCAGTTACTCACTGTGGTCCCTGGTAAAGGTGGTTGGTCCCTTTGTGGCGACAGTTTCCCTTCTACCTCTGACCATGACAGGTACTCTGGCTGGCAAAGCAGTCACTTCTGGTTGGACTGCAAGTCGTAGTCCCAACCCTGCACTGCTCTCTTACTTCTGGATAGGCCCTCACACAGCCTAACAGCCAGACGCCCCCAGGATAGGCCCAATCTCCGGCCTAGCAGCCCGGAGCACATGACACACTTCCACCCAGACGATGGTCCGGGTGGCACAGAACATCGATCACCTGATCTCACCCAAATATATAGGTTCTCCCAGCAGGCCAAGGAATTCAAAAAAACCCCTGCCCATTGGCTGAGATACCCCATATACCCATAACCTGACCATGAGTTGTTCTTTTCATATTCAGTACCACTAAGTGCCCAGCCACCTAGTGGTAGGAGAGAAAAATACAACCAGACCAAACTTAGGGAGAAATCAATGGATCCCTAACAATTAACTACAGTAGCTACTCCTGACAAGGAATTTGGTGAGGAGCTCCCTGACCAAACCCCAGGGCACTGCACGTGCTTTTCAAAAATTCACTATACACTTTCAAGGATTGACTTGGCCCTAGGTAGTGATGATATGTTAAGCTATATCAAGCATATTAAATATATGCTCAGGGGGCTTTCAGACCACTCGCCAGTGGTATTAACAATATATCAAGGAGAGGATCATTAAAAAGGGGAGTGGAAAATTCTTTTAAAGAAGGAGAGAGTGTAGGACATTTACTGGCGTTATTGGTAAAAACAAATAAATCTGCCATGGTTATTCCAGCAATTAGGACAAGAGGAGGAAGGGTTACCTCATATACACCTGAAATTATAGACAGATTCAAAGAATATTACAGAACATTGTGTAGTACTTAGTCCCAAGCAGTGGAGGCGGAGATGTGGAGTTTTTCAGGGTTTGGAGATTCCACACCTCACTGATGAGGACAGGGAGATGTTGGATTCCCCCCATAGTTTTGGAGGAACTGCAACAGATAGTAGTAGCACTGGCGAATCAGAAGGCTCCAGGACTGGACGGTTTGCCGGAAGTGGTATATAAAAAATATGGAGAAGTATTAAAGACCGAGCTGGTGAAGGTATTTAATGGGGCAATGGAAGACAGTAGGTTGCATCAATGATGGAATATACTATTATAGTCATACCAAAGTCATACTTCTTCCTACAGGCCAATATCCTTGCTGGGTACTGATGTTAAAATCCTAGCAGGGATAATGGTCTCTACATTAACCACTTGCTTACAGGGCACTTAAACCCCCCTCCTATCCAGACCAATTTTTAGCTTTCAGCGCTAACGCATTTTGAATGACAATTGCGTGGTCATACAACGCTGTACCCAAATGAAATTTTTATCATTTTTTTTTTTTGGTGGTATTTGATCACCTCTGCGGTTTTTACTTTTTGTTAAAAAAATGTAAAAACCTGAATTTAAAAAAAAAAATAATTTTTTTTTTTTTATGTTTTGTTATAAAATTTTTTTAACGGGTAATTTTTCTCCTTCATTGATGTACTTGATGAGACGGCAGTGATGGGCACTGATAGGTGGCAGTGATGGGCACTGATGGGTGGCAGTGATGGGCACTGATGGGTGGCAGTGATGGGCAGCACTGGCAGGTGGCACTGATTGGCACTACAGGTGGGCATTGGTAGGTGGCACTTGTGGGCATTGATAGGTGGCACTTGTTGGCATTGATAGGTGGCACTGTGGGCACTGTTAGATGGCACTGTGGGCACTGTTAGGTGGCACTGTGGGCACTGTTAGATGGCACTGTGGGCACTGTTAGGTGGCACTGTGGGCACTGTTAGGTGGCACTTTTGGGTGGCACTGATGAGGAATATGTTGTGCTTCCACTTCGGGACCGATGTCCCTGACATCTGAGCCGGTGATCGGCTTTTTTCTCTACTCGCGCTGTCAGCGCGAGTAAAAAAAAAAACGATTACCGATCTTCCTGTTTACATCATGTAATCAGCTGTCATTGGCTGACAGCTGATCACATGGTAAGGGGCCGGGACCGGCCCCTAACTCAGATCGGTGATCAGCCGAGTCTCAGTGACTCGGTGATCACAGCGCGCCCGGGAGTGTGCACAGGGGAGTAGGGTGACCAGACATCCCTGGTTTCTGGGGACAGTCCCCAGATTGAGGACACTGTCCCCGGACCAAGTCTGTCCCCAGTTTTGTCCCCTGATTGGATTTGAACAGGGGCTGGGGCAATTTCAAAGACAGCCCGTGCAGAATAAAAAGAAAAAAATCTGAATTGCATCTCCCCCTCCTCTGCCGCTCCTACTAGCTTATGGGGGTTTATTTTTTTCCATTATCTGTGCCCCTTTCTGATGATCATGTGCTGGCCGGAGCGGAGGGACTATTTCTTCAGTTTCGGGCGCATGGCCATTCAGCTCCACTCGCATGTTCTTCTGCCTTGGCTCAAGTCCCGGCCAGCCGCCTGCCTGCTTATCTCCTTGCCTTCGCTGGTGAAGTGATCTTCCTCCGCTCCCCACCCAGTAGTAGTCGGGGCCCGAAGAGTAAAGCCCCATACACACTATCAGATTTTCTGCTGATTTTTATCTTCAGATTTACCAAAACCATGTAGTTCAAGGGCCTGCCTGATTGCATACAAATTGAAACTCCTAAGGTTTGACCTCATATTATATGGTTTTGGTAAATCTGAAGGAAAAAATCAGCAGAAAATCTGATAGTGTGTATGGGGCTTTAGACTTGACAGGCTGTGAGGCGGGCGGCGGCGGCGGAGACGGGCGAAGAGTCGTCGATTGCTGCCATTACAAGTAAAAAAAAAAAATATGTCCCCGGATTTCATTTTAAAAATCTGGTCACCTTACAGGGGAGGCCATCATATGACGGCCTCCCGGGAATGCAGGTCCGCGCTGTGGCCATCATTCGGCCATAGCGCGGATGTCTAGTGGTTAAAGAAGATAATCTCAAAATGTGTACAATACATCCTGATCAATGAGGATTTGTACCGAATAGGGCAACTAGTATAAACATAAGGTGGGTATACTTAAATTTGCAAGCTCCGAAGATTGACATGGGATCAAGGGCCACATTGTCATTGGACGCAGCCAAGGCTTTTGATAGCTTGGAGTGGCACTGTCTATGACAGGTTCTGGCGGCTTTTCGGTTTGGGCCAGGGTTTGTAAAATGGGTAAAACTGTTGTATGGGGACCCAAAGCTAAAGTTAAAATAAACAGTGAGTGCTCAGGAGGATTTCCATTGACCCTGGGGATAAGACAGGGGTGACCTCTATCGCCCCTGCTCTTCTCCCTGGCGATGGAACCACTGGCTATAACTATTCGATTGTCTGTAAATATCCAAGGGTTTAAGAGAACATCAGGGGAGAAAAGAATAGCAATGTAGGTAGATGACATAGTCTTATTTCTGAGGGACACTCAATCCTCCCCAATTGCAGCAATGGATGTGATAAAAGATTTTGGACAGATTTCCGGTATAAAGATAAATTGGGAAAAATCAATGCTCCTACCAGTAGATCCTATTGAGACCTCTTTGCCTGTTGGGGTTCCACAAATAGAAATAGTTAATAAAATGAAATACTGCAAACCCTAAACAGTATATTAATAGTAATCTAGTTCCATTAATGGAAAGATTTAAATGTAAGGGAGGGATGTGGTGCCGTTTACCTTTGTCATTAGCAGGAAGATGTACTCTGCTAAAGATAATCTGGATGCCTCAACTTCTATATATATATTACACAACTTGCCACTTTGGATACCAAAACAATGGTTTCAAAAGATAGATGTATTCTTTAGGGAACTAATGTGGAAAAAGAAACAACCTAGGATAAAACTACGGGTTATTAAAACGAAAAATGTTAAAACGAAAAACGTTAAAAGGAAAAAAGGGGTCTTGCGGTTCCACATCCCTGGTGCTATTTTTTGGTAGCACAATTACAACATCTGAGGGGATGTAACCTTCAGGAGGGAGAGGGGGGTGAATAGGAAAATTATGCTTTAAGGTACAAAACATAACACATTAATTGAGGCTCTAGAGGCAAAGTCATTGGTAACCTCACCCACTTCTTAGTTAATAAAAAGCTATGGAAAATAGTTTAGGAGACGTTGGGATATCGGGGCTATACTGTATTTTCTTCTATATGGAACAACAAATTTACAGGAAGTTGAAAATATAGAGAAGAGTAAGGAATGGGACAGATGTGGTTTAGTGCGACTGGCCCAACTGTATAGAGGGACAACTCATTTCAGGAACTTGGACAGGAGTTTGGAGTTTCGAAACAGTCCTTCAAAAAATATTTACAAGTCAGACATGCATTGGATAAACAATTTAAAGAAAATCCATTGGAATGGAGTGGCATAGCTGCTCTTTGTAAAGTTACTGATGCAGGTCAGTCTAAAGGGCTGACATCGGGGATCTATGGAAGGACAAGTGAAGTGGCGAGAGATGTGAAAGAGGAACTTCCTTGTAAAAGACGATGGGTGGAGGATGTGGGGGATGTAACAGAAGAACAATGGAGGTATATACTGGAGGTAGGTCCATTGGTATCTCTCATCACAACGAATTTCACATCTACTGCTACTTCATAGGACATACTATACCCGACCGAAGGCTATTTTTGTTTGAGAGGAGGTCAGATGCTAAATGCCAATGATGTGGGTTATTGAATGGAGATCTTATTCACAAGATGTGGAGATTTTCAAAGCTACATAGATATTGGGGGGAGATTACTGGTAATATAAAAATGATTTTTGAAGTAGATCTTGAATGGGGCCCCAAAATATGCATTTTGGGATATATAAGGGAACTAGGGAAGAGGGTGTAGTAAATAAAGATCAAAATGCAGTAATTAGGTGATTGTTTCTAGCGAGGAAATGAATAGCATGAAAATGGCTATCAGAGAACCCAACAACTCACGGAGAATGGGTAAAAGAGGTAGAAAATGTAATTAGAAAAGAAAGATCCGTTTACACTAAAAGAGGTAAAATTGGGACATTTAAGAAAATATGGGAGCCTGGGTTAAATGAGGAAAATATTTAGTGAGATACGGAGATAAATGGAAACAATCAGAAGAAATAAGTGGAGGAATATGTTGGAAAATGCTGGAGGAAATAACTAAATATGGATTCTCTTGGGACTTTCCTTTTTTTTAACATTTTTTTTCCTTGCTTTTAAAGTGGCAAAGGGAAGGATAGTGAAGATATAAAGTGACAGTTGTAAAGGAATACTTTTTTCCTCCTTTTTTTCCTTTTCTCTCTCCTTGGAGAAGAAGGTAATATAAAGTCGTATTGTGGTATTATAAGGAAGTGTTTTTATTAATGTATGAGAATGTTTGAGATAAAAGTGAAGATTGCCATTGTTTGTAAAAAGGGAAACATTTTTTTGGAAATAAAGTTTACATGAGTAAAAAAAGAACATTATATAGAGGTGATAGTATAGTATTATTATCAGTACATATCATAGATACCCCGACCGCAGCAATGTGCCTCCTCCGTGTCCTCCTCCTGTGTCTCCTCCATGTCCTCCTCCTGTGTCTCCTCCATGTCCTCCTCCTGTGTCCCCTCCGTGTCCTCCTCCTGTGTCCCCTCCATGTCCTCCTCCTGTGTCCCCTCTGTGTTCTCCTCCTGTGTCCCCTCCATGTCCTCCTCCTGTGTCCCCTCTGTGTTCTCCTCCTGTGTCCCCTCCATGTCCTCCTCCTGTGTCCCCTCTGTGTTCTCCTCCTGTGTCCCCTCCATGTCCTCCTCCTGTGTCCCCTCTGTGTTCTCCTCCTGTGTCCCCTCCATGTCCTCCTTCTGTGTCCCCTCCATGTCCTCCTCCTGTGTCCCCTCCATGTCCTCCTCCTGTGTCCCCTCCATGTCCTCCTCCTGTGTCCCCTCCGTGTCCTCCTCCTGTGTCCCCTCCATGTCCTCCTCCTGTGTCCCCTCCATGTCCTCCTCCTGTGTCCCCTCTGTGTTCTCCTCCTGTGTCCCCTCCATGTCCTCCTCCTGTGTCCCCTCCATGTCCTCCTCCTGTGTCCCCTCTGTGTTCTCCTCCTGTGTCCCCTCCATGTCCTCCTCCTGTGTCCCCTCCATGTCCTCCTCCTGTGTCCCCTCCGTGTCCTCCTCCTGTGTCCCCTCCATGTCCTCCTCCTGTGTCCCCTCCATGTCCTCCTCCTGTGTCCCCTCTGTGTTCTCCTCCTGTGTCCCCTCCATGTCCTCCTCCTGTGTCCCCTCCATGTCCTCCTCCTGTGTCCCCTCTGTGTTCTCCTCCTGTGTCCCCTCCATGTCCTCCTCCTGTGTCCCCTCCGTGTCCTCCTCCTGTAGGCTCTTCTCTGTATGTAAGAACATTATATAGAGGTGATAATACAGTATAACTATCTTCAATCATGGTGTCCAGAACATTGTCTATTATGATGGGTGATGTCTGCTGATGCATCAAAAGAAAAAAACTTGCCAACCCACAACATGTCTGATCTCTTTGCTCACTCACTGTGAATTTGAGCTCCCAGTCCGTGGTGTGGAATGTGGGGTCTTGGAGGTAATGTCATTGACCAGGTATGGTCATGTCTATATTTGGGCAATGATGTCAGCCAGGTCACCCTGCCCCATTATATGCATTACACAGTGAGGACCAGAAGCAGTCATTTGTGGTCAGGATTGGACATGTTGGAGTGTTTTTTTCAGCAGATCATTGAGTGTTTTTTTATTGTGAATGATGAGAATCTGCTTCGCTGGATGACTTGATTGACCATGGGTTTACATTGGGGGACTTTATTAAATAAGGGTCCTGTCACAAAGTGTGAGTGTTTATTATTTACTGTTTGCATTTTTTTATAATAGAAAGAGAGGCCCGTAGTAGACCCCAAGTCAATAAACGGAGGGCCGGCATGACAGGGGTTAATGGGGGCTTAGAGACCGGGAGTAATGGTAAGGGGAGGGGGGGCGTGTCAAGGATTGTTAGGGCTTTTCAGAGTGGGTTATGAGATGGGGGTGGAGCTTTGGGGGGAAGTGAGGTGGGGGAAGGAAAGGGGGGGGGGTGTTCTAGTTGCAGGGGAAGAGCTTGGAAACAACTTCCCACCCTCCTGCCCTAATTTTTAGTTGAATTTGTGTTGTTTTTGGAGACTTGCAAGTTTTCAGGAACAGTTGGTGCACTTGGCGGGGTGCAAGGTAATTTTAGGTCATATGGGCACTTAAAAGGTATGGTGTGGGGACCCATCTGAGGTACGGCTCCCAGTTGGTGTATGGGTACCTGCTAGTTGTCTCCGAGTCGGTGGTTTTGTGACTGGAGGTCTGAGAAGTGACTAGCAGGTACGGTTCTGGTTTTTATGCCTATTGGGACCTTGAGCTCCATTATCTTTAATAGAGCTCTTTATTGTGATTTGAAAGGTTATTTACATGTCAATTATTGGTAGTTATATTTGGTTAATAAAATGGCTGCTATGGCCAGTTTACTCCAGTTATGTGGGGTGTGGTCACTAAATGAAAGGGGTGGGGTTATTGGTATAGCGGGTAACAAGCCACGGTCAATACCATAGTCATGAATAGAATTTCTTGCATGGAATTTGGGGGTCCCTCATACCGCTGTTCATTTTATTACACAACCTCCACTCTGTTGTTTACATTCACTTGTCAGCTGGGAATGTCTGGCTGACAGCGGAATGGGCCGGATGGAGATGAGTCACCGGTTGTTAGGATGCAGGCGGCCACCGGCTCCCTAACAACCAGCAGCCGTCACATTTAGTGATGGTAGTAATAGTGCTGATAAATATTTCACTTCCCACGGCAGCTGGAGGTCCGGCTCTGCCAAACCTCCGTTTATATCAGCCGTTTACCAAACCTCCGTACAGCCGAAACTTGGACTGAACCGGCAGCTCCTTGATATTCCAAATGAATACATTGACCCTGGTCTCTCCATTCGATGAATATAATCGTTTATTTCCACATATTGGTGTAGAAGAAGTGCTGAGTGTTCACCGTCCTCCACCTTGTGATAGAAGCCGTCCTTCTTTATCAGAAGGTTGTTGGATGTTGAGTTCCTGGTGTTGTGTTTTCTCTTCTTATTATCTGTAGTGATAATTGTATGAATTTCAGGACTCCACACCGGATAATTGACTTTCTACAATCAGAGGTGTTCCTAGGAGACAGAAAGACCAGGAGCTTCAGCCCAAAGTCCAAGGCCGGGGGGAGGGGCAGTAGTTGCACTTGGTTTTTTGGTTGGGCGGAGGGGTTGTGTGATGATTGTGTGGCAGGGGGTAGGCTCACTTGCTGGTAGCTGCCTGACTTACCAGTGCCCATCAATGCTGACTACTAAACTGGCCTACCTACCTGACACACACTGACCTACCTGACACACACTGACCTACCTACCTGACACACACTGACCTACCTGACACACACTGACCTACCTACCTGACACACACTGACCTACCTACCTAACATACACACGCACTGACCTACCTACCTGACACACACTGACCTACCTACCTAACATACACACGCACTGACCTACCTACCTGACATACACTGACCTACCTGACATACACTGACCTACCTACCTGACATAAACTGACCTACCTGACATACACTGACCTACCTACCTGACATACACTGACCTACCTACCTGACATACACTGACCTACCTGCCATACACTAACCTACCTACCTGACATAAACTGACCTACCTGACATACACTGACCTACTTACCTGACATACACTGACCTACCTGACATACACTGACCTACCTGACACACACTGACCTACCTGACACACACTGACCTACCTGACATGAACTGACCTACCTACCTGACACACATTGACACGTACTGACCTACCTGACATACACTGACATGCACTAACCTAAATACCTGACACACACTGACCTACTTGACTTACCTGACATACACACACACACTGACCTACCTACCATACACTGACCTACCTGACACACACTGACCTACCTGACATATACACGCACTGACCTACCTACCTGACATGCACTGATACACACTGACCTACCTGACACGCACTGACCTACCTACCTGACATACACACACACTGACCTACCTACCTGACACGCACTGACCTACCTACCTGACACACACTGACCTACCTACCTGACATACACTGACCTACCTACCTAACATACACACGCACTGACCTACCTACCTGACACACACTGACCTACCTACCTAACATACACACGCACTGACCTACCTACCTGACACACACTGACCTACCTACCTAACATACACATGCACTGACCTACCTACCTAACATACACACGCACTGACCTACCTACCTGACACACACTGACCTACCTACCTAACATACACACACACTGACCTACCTACCTGACATACACACACACTGACCTACCTACCTGACACACACTGACCTACCTACCTGACATACACTGACCTACCTACCTGACACACACTGACCTACCTAACATACACACGCACTGACCTACCTACCTGACACACAATGACCTACCTACCTAACATACACACGCACTGACCTACCTACCTGACACACACTGACCTACCTACCTAACATACACACGCACTGACCTACCTACCTGACACACACTGACCTACCTGACATATACACGCACTGACCTACCTGACATACACAAACACTGACCTACCTACCTGACATGCACTGATACACACTGACCTACCTACCTGACATACACACACACTGACCTACCTACCTGACACGCACTGACCTACCTACCTGACACACACTGACCTACCTACCTGACATACACTGACCTACCTACCTAACATACACACGCACTGACCTACCTACCTAACATACACATGCACTGACCTACCTACCTAACATACACACGCACTGACCTACCTACCTAACATACACACGCACTGACCTACCTACCTGACACACACTGACCTACCTACCTAACATACACACACACTGACCTACCTACCTGACATACACACACACTGACCTACCTACCTGACACACACTGACCTACCTACCTGACATACACTGACCTACCTACCTGACACACACTGACCTACCTAACATACACACGCACTGACCTACCTACCTGACACACACTGACCTACCTACCTAACATACACACGCACTGACCTACCTACCTGACACACACTGACCTACCTACCTAACATACACACACACTGACCTACCTACCTAACATACACAAGCACTGACCTACCTACCTGACACACACTGACCTACCTACCTAATATACACACGCACTGACCTACCTACCTGACACACACTGACCTACCTACCTGACATACACTGACCTACCTACCTAACATACACACGCACTGACCTACCTACCTGACACACACTGACCTACCTACCTAACATACACACGCACTGACCTACCTACCTGACACACACTGACCTACCTACCTAACATACACACGCACTGACCTACCTACCTGACACACACTGACCTACCTACCTGACATACACTGACCTACCTACCTAACATACACACGCACTGACCTACCTACCTGACACACACTGACCTACCTACCTAACATACACACGCACTGACCTACCTACCTGACACACACTGACCTACCTACCTAACATACACACGCACTGACCTACCTACCTGACACACACTGACCTACCTACCTGACACACACTGACCTACCACCTAACATACACAAGCACTGACCTACCTACCTGACACACACTGACCTACCTACCTAACATACACACGCACTGACCTACCTACCTGACACACACTGCCCTACCTACCTAACATACACACACACTGACCTACCTACCTGACACACACTGACCTACCTACCTAACATACACAAGCACTGACCTACCTACCTGACACACACTGACCTACCTACCTAACATACACATGCACTGACCTGCCTACCTGACACACACTGACCTACCTACCTAAAATACACACGCACTGACCTACCTACCTGACACACACTGACCTACCTACCTAACATACACAAGCACTGACCTACCTACCTGACACACACTGACCTACCTACCTGACACACACTGACCTACCTACCTAACATACACACGCACTGACCTACCTACCTGACACACACTGACCTACCTACCTAACATACACATGCACTGACCTGCCTACCTGACACACACTGACCTACCTACCTAAAATACACACGCACTGACCTACCTACCTGACACACACTGACCTACCTACCTATCATACACAAGCACTGACCTACCTACCTGACACACACTGACCTACCTACCTGACACACACTGACCTACCTACCTAACATACACACGCACTGACCTACCTACCTGACACACACTGACCTACCTACCTAACATACACACGCACTGACCTACCTACCTGACACACACTGACCTACCTACCTAACATACACACGCACTGACCTACCTACCTGACACACACTGACCTACCTACCTAACATACACACGCACTGACCTACCTACCTGACACACACTGACCTACCTACCTAACATACACAAGCACTGACCTACCTACCTGACACACACTGACCTACCTACCTGACACACACTGACCTACCTACCTAACATACACACGCACTGACCTACCTACCTGACACACACTGACCTACCTACCTAACATACACACGCACTGACCTACCTACCTGACACACACTGACCTACCTACCTAACATACACACGCACTGACCTACCTACCTGACACACACTGACCTACCTACCTAACATACACATGCACTGACCTACCTACCTGACACACACTGACCTACCTACCTAACATACACAAGCACTGACCTACCTACCTGACACACACTGACCTACCTACCTAATATACACACGCACTGACCTACCTACCTGACACACACTGACCTACCTACCTGACATACACTGACCTACCTACCTAACATACACACGCACTGACCTACCTACCTGACACACACTGACCTACCTACCTAACATACACACGCACTGACCTACCTACCTGACACACACTGACCTACCTGACATATACACGCACTGACCTACCTGACATACACAAGCACTGACCTACCTACCTGACATGCACTGATACACACTGACCTACCTGACACGCACTGACCTACCTACCTGACATACACACACACTGACCTACCTACCTGACACGCACTGACCTACCTACCTGACACACACTGACCTACCTACCTGACATACACTGACCTACCTACCTAACATACACATGCACTGACCTACCTACCTAACATACACACGCACTGACCTACCTACCTAACATACACACGCACTGACCTACCTACCTGACACACACTGACCTACCTACCTAACATACACACACACTGACCTACCTACCTGACATACACACACACTGACCTACCTACCTGACACACACTGACCTACCTACCTGACATACACTGACCTACCTACCTGACACACACTGACCTACCTAACATACACATGCACTGACCTACCTACCTGACACACACTGACCTACCTACCTAACATACACACGCACTGACCTACCTACCTGACACACACTGACCTACCTACCTAACATACACAAGCACTGACCTACCTACCTGACACACACTGACCTACCTACCTGACACACACTGACCTACCTACCTAATATACACACGCACTGACCTACCTACCTGACACACACTGACCTACCTACCTGACATACACTGACCTACCTACCTAACATACACACGCACTGACCTACCTACCTGACACACACTGACCTACCTACCTAACATACACACGCACTGACCTACCTACCTGACACACACTGACCTACCTACCTAACATACACACGCACTGACCTACCTACCTGACACACACTGACCTACCTACCTGACATACACTGACCTACCTACCTAACATACACACGCACTGACCTACCTACCTGACACACACTGACCTACCTACCTAACATACACACGCACTGACCTACCTACCTGACACACACTGACCTACCTACCTAACATACACACGCACTGACCTACCTACCTGACACACACTGACCTACCTACCTAACATACACACGCACTGACCTACCTACCTGACACACACTGACCTACCTACCTAACATACACACGCACTGACCTACCTACCTGACACACACTGACCTACCTACCTAACATACACACGCACTGACCTACCTACCTGACACACACTGACCTACCTACCTAACATACACACGCACTGACCTACCTAACATACACAAGCACTGACCTACCTACCTGACACACACTGACCTACCTAACATACACATGCACTGACCTGCCTACCTGACACACACTGACCTACCTACCTAAAATACACACGCACTGACCTACCTACCTGACACACACTGACCTACCTACCTAACATACACAAGCACTGACCTACCTACCTGACACACACTGACCTACCTACCTGACACACACTGACCTACCTACCTAACATACACACGCACTGACCTACCTACCTGACACACACTGACCTACCTACCTAACATACACACGCACTGACCTACCTACCTGACACACACTGACCTACCTACCTAACATACACACGCACTGACCTACCTACCTGACACACACTGACCTACCTACCTGACATACACTGACCTACCTACCTAACATACACACGCACTGACCTACCTACCTGACACACACTGACCTACCTACCTAACATACACACGCACTGATCTACCTACCTGACACACACTGACCTACCTACCTAACATACACACGCACTGACCTACCTACCTGACACACACTGACCTACCTACCTAACATACACACGCACTGACCTACCTACCTGACACACACTGACCTACCTACCTAACATACACACGCACTGACCTACCTACCTGACACACACTGACCTACCTACCTAACATACACACACACTGACCTACCTACCTGACACACACTGACCTACCACCTAACATACACAAGCACTGACCTACCTACCTGACACACACTGACCTACCTACCTAACATACACACGCACTGACCTACCTACCTGACACACACTGACCTACCTACCTAACATACACACACTGACCTACCTACCTGACACACACTGACCTACCTACCTAACATACACAAGCACTGACCTACCTACCTGACACACACTGACCTACCTACCTAACATACACATGCACTGACCTGCCTACCTGACACACACTGACCTACCTACCTAAAATACACACGCACTGACCTACCTACCTGACACACACTGACCTACCTACCTAACATACACAAGCACTGACCTACCTACCTGACACACACTGACCTACCTACCTGACACACACTGACCTACCTACCTAACATACACACGCACTGACCTACCTACCTGACACACACTGACCTACCTACCTAACATACACACGCACTGACCTACCTACCTGACACACACTGACCTACCTACCTGACATACACTGACCTACCTACCTAACATACACACGCACTGACCTACCTACCTGACACACACTGACCTACCTAACATACACACACACTGACCTACCTACCTAACATACACAAGCACTGACCTACCTACCTGACACACACTGACCTACCTACCTAACATACACACGCACTGACCTACCTACCTGACACACACTGACCTACCTACCTAACATACACACGCACTGACCTACCTACCTGACACACACTGACCTACCTACCTAACATACACACACACTGACCTACCTACCTGACACACACTGACCTACCACCTAACATACACAAGCACTGACCTACCTACCTGACACACACTGACCTACCTACCTAACATACACACGCACTGACCTACCTACCTGACACACACTGACCTACCTACCTAACATACACACGCACTGACCTACCTACCTGACACACACTGACCTACCTACCTAACATACACACACACTGACCTACCTACCTGACACACACTGACCTACCACCTAACATACACAAGCACTGACCTACCTACCTGACACACACTGACCTACCTACCTAACATACACACGCACTGACCTACCTACCTGACACACACTGACCTACCTACCTAACATACACACACACTGACCTACCTACCTGACACACACTGACCTACCTACCTAACATACACAAGCACTGACCTACCTACCTGACACACACTGACCTACCTACCTAACATACACATGCACTGACCTGCCTACCTGACACACACTGACCTACCTACCTAAAATACACACGCACTGACCTACCTACCTGACACACACTGACCTACCTACCTAACATACACAAGCACTGACCTACCTACCTGACACACACTGACCTACCTACCTGACACACACTGACCTACCTACCTAACATACACACGCACTGACCTACCTACCTGACACACACTGACCTACCTACCTAACATACACACGCACTGACCTACCTACCTGACACACACTGACCTACCTACCTAACATACACACGCACTGACCTACCTACCTGACACACACTGACCTACCTACCTAACATACACACGCACTGACCTACCTACCTGACACACACTGACCTACCTACCTGACACACACTGACCTACCTACCTGACACACACTGACCTACCTACCTGACTCACACTGACCTACCTACCTAACATACACACGCACTGACCTACCTACCTGACACACACTGACCTACCTACCTAACATACACACGCACTGACCTACCTACCTGACACACACTGACCTACCTACCTAACATACACACACACTGACCTACCTACCTGACACACACTGACCTACCTACCTAACATACACACGCACTGACCTACCTGACACACACTGACCTACCTACCTGACACACACTGACCTACCTACCTGACACACACTGACCTACCTACCTGACACACATTGACCTTCCTACCTGACATACACACACACACACACACTGACCTACCTGACACACACTGACCTACCTACCCGATATACACTGACCTACCTAACTACCCTACACACACTGACCTACCTGACACACACTGAACTACCTACCTGACACACACTGACACGCACTGACCTACCTGACCAGGAGACAGACTTCATGTTGTGTCCTGCAGCAGCAGCTCAGCCGTGTTGTGTGAGGCAGCCAGAGGAGAGGCGGAGAGCTGCCTGCCCAAGTGGGGATCGATGTGGCGTGGCACCCGCATTGTAATTCCTGCCTTCTGGAGCCTGCAGCCCCTATAATGGACGTCACACATCCTGCGGTCCCGGCATTGGACCAGTGGGATGTCCATCATAGGCGCTGCAGGCTCCAGAAGGCGGGACCTGCTATGTGACTCGGCCGCACTCTGCCTCACTCGGCGGCGCTCGGGATCAGATCGGTCCCCGCTCAGTGACGCTCGGGGCTAATATTAAAATTGTGCATGCCTGACACCCGGGGCTTTTCCGGGACCCCTTTGGGGCTCCAGTCCCCCCCCCCCCCGACACCACCGTCTACAATGTATATGCATCTCTTAGACCAGATAGTAAGAAACATCTGGTACAGGTACTCGTTGTACCCCACCCCCACCTCTGACCGGGCTGACCATCTTTGTTCATGTATGGATGGAGGGTCACCATCATCTACTGAGAGCTCACATATTATCTCACCTGGCTTCATTCTATCTGTAATACATTCCCTATTTATCATCTGTTCATAAATACTTCTTACAGCCAACAAACTCCCTCACTGGGGATGATGGGGGTCCGGTATGTATCTGTAATGTTTGTCTATTCATTGATCATTTTTGTGTAGAATCGATGAGAGTATAGGGGTGTCAGAGGAGATTTCTCAATGATCTGAGTGGGGATGAGCTCAGGTGTGCTCAGATATTAGTCCCAACCCACCTGAGCTCATCCCACCAAAGAAGCTGTCACTGCAGACCACCAATCATAAGCAGATGAAGCCTTCCCACCAGCCTTACATAAATACACCACCTGTATACATGGAGATGCAGGGCAGGCAATGCCTTGATCACCTATGATTGGTGGTCTGCACAGTGACACTTCCTGATGGGATAGCTCAGTTGGGTTTGGACCAGTACCTGAACACACCTGAGCTCAGTTCTGGCTCTTAGATGCTGTGGTAACACTTGAAGCCCAGAAAGACACCAGAGGTTTCTGAGGAATCTAATCTGAACATTACTGGTTCCCTATAGAGCAATATGAATTATATGAGGGGGAGGGGAGTACAACTGTGACCTGACTGGGATCTGTATTCTGTCTGTGCAGGAAATGGTATTCAGGAGGAAATATTTACCCGGCCGGGATCTGACCTTCTCCTCCCCATCAGAGTCCATCTCACCCTCAACCGTACAGATAAAGGTGGATGTGACCAGATTGAATGGAAATATAAAGGCCCAACCAAAAATGATAGCAGCAGAATACTTATACACAAAAAATGTACACTAAATAAAAATGACAGCCTATTTTCCAATATGAGGATATCAGAGAATGGAAGTCTGAACATATCTGATGTGACTCCGGAGGATGACGGGATATACAGTGTGATTATATACAACTCTACAGGACACCATATACAGAGAGATTATTACATCGTCCATGTAGAAGGTAAGTCCATCCAACCCCCACCTCCAGTCCTAGCAGTGTCCTCACCGCTCCGTGTCTTTATATACACAGTCCATGTAGAAGGTAAGTCCATCCAACCCTCACCCCCAGTCCTAGCAGTGTCCTCACCGCTCCGTGTCTTTATATACACCGTCCATGTAGAAGGTAAGTCCATCCAACCCTCACCCCCAGTCCTAGCAGTGTCCTCCCCGCTCCATGTCTTTATATACACCGTCCATGTAGAAGGTAAGTCCATCCAACCCCCACCTCCAGTCCTAGCAGTGTCCTCACCGCTCCGTGTCTTTATATACACAGTCCATGTAGAAGGTAAGTCCATCCAACCCCACCCCCAGTCCTAGCAGTGTCCTCCCCGCTCCGTGTCTTTATAATATACCATCCATGTAGAAGGTAAGTCCATCCAACCCCCACCCCCAGTCCTAGCAGTGTCCTCACCGCTCCATGTCTTTATATACACTGTCCATGTAGAAGGTAAGTCCACCCAACCCCCACCCCCAGTCCTAGCAGTGTCCTCCCCGCTCCGTGTCTTTATATACACCGTCCATGTAGAAGGTAAGTCCACCCAACCCCCACCCCCAGTCCTAGCAGTGTCCTCCCCGCTCCGTGTCTTTATATACACCGTCCATGTAGAAGGTAAGTCCACCCAACCCCCACCCCCAGTCCTAGCAGTGTCCTCCCCGCTCTGTGTCTTTATATACATCGTCCATGTAGATGGTAAGTCCATCCAACCCCCACCCCCAGTCCTAGCAGTGTCCTCCCGTGTCTTTCTATCCATACATTATATAGTAGAAGATCTGGGAGAGACGTATGTACAATGTCCTCTGATTACTGCCCCATCCTCACCATTCCCTGTGGATTCACATCTGCAGTGCTCAGCCCTCCTGAAGTTGCTGTGATCTGAACTGTGCTGTGCCTTCTGCTCGGGGGCCCCATGTGGTAGATGTGACCATTGATGGCGGGGTGACAGATCCCAAATACACACACTGACAATGCAGCAATCTGGAGACCTCGGACGGGATTTCAGTGACCACAGTTGGGCCTCCGACCCTCAGGCTGACCTCTGACCTGGGCGGAGCTGCCTCTCCGCTGTAAGTTGGAGGTCAGTTTACTGGGATGGAGCCGATTCATCTACATTAGAGGGCGGAGCTTCTGCGAATAGCAACCAATCAGGTTTCTTAGGAAAATAAACAGAAAATTCTGATTGGTAGCTGTGGGCAGCCCCTCCCCCCGTGCTCATTTTCCTCTCTCACTATGAGGACTCCATGATCTGGATGGTGGGAATTCTGCTGATGGGTGACATTGGTAGATCTCCAGCTGGAAACAGACGGAGTGTGAAGATCTCATCCTTCACCTGAGTGGGGAAATCTTCACCCCTCCCCCCTGCACAGATGTTGGGGGATTCCCAGCATGGGGGGGGGGGCATTTACAGCTTCGGAGACTCTTCATCCCAACTCCTCACCCCCCCATTTTGTATTACAATGAGGGATGAGCTTATAGCGGAACTGAACTCAGCCACATATACTTTCAATGTAGACTAAACTACATAAAACATAACCATTACATTTTACCACTAATGCTTGTTTGTTTGAATATAAAATTAAAATCCCAAAAATAAATGAGCCGTCTGTTGCACCATCTTTGAAATGTCCTTATGCCCCGTACACACGGTCGGATTTTCTGACGGAAAATGTGTGATAGGACCTGGTTGTCGGAAATTCTGACCGTGTGTGGGCTCCATCACACATTTTCCAAAGGAATTTCCGACACACAAAGTTGGAGAGCAGGATATAAAATTTTCCGACAACAAAATCCTTTGTCGGAAATTCCGATCGTGTGTACACAAATCCGACAGACAAAATGCCACGCATGCTCAGAATAAATAAAGAGATGAAAGCTATTGGCCACTGCCCCGTTTATAGTCCCGACGTACGTGTTTTACGTCACCGCGTTTAGAACGATCAGATTGTCCGACAACTTTGTGTGACCGTGTGTACGCAAGACAAGTTTGAGCCAACATCCGTCGGAAAAAATCCTAGGATTTTGTTGTCGGAATGTCCGAACAAAGTCCGACCGTGTGTACGGGGCATTACAGTTTTCTTCCTGTTGACATCATCTGCCCAATGGCAGACTGAATGGAATCTTGAATATATATTATAATATTAATAAAACAGAGTGGGGTGAAACTATTAGACATGTGCAATTCGTTTAGTTACAAATTTGTTTTTTAACGAACTTTGACAAATTCGTTAATTCTGAAATATCTGAATTTTTCATTTTCTAAGATTTCAAATTTTCAAATTTCAGATTTTTCAATTTTCAATTTCCAAATTTCAAATTTCCGAATTTTCAAATTTCGGAAATTCAAAAATCGGAAATTCGAGATTTCAGAAACTGGAAAATTCTAAATTTCAGAAATTCAAAGTTTCGGAAATTCAACATTTCGGAAATTCAAAATCCGGAAATTCAAAATCCGGAAATTCTAAATTTCAGAAATTGGAAATTCTGAAAACTGGAAATTTGGAAATGCGAAATTCGGAAATTCGGAAGTTTGTAAATTCGAAATTTCGGAAATTGGAAAATTTGAAATTTCATAAATTTGAAAATTCAAAAATTTCGAAATTCAAAAATCCAAAAATAAGAATGAAAATCTGAAAATTCAAAAAAATGAAGATCTGAAGATTCGAAAACCCAAAAATCTGAAATAATTCAGAAATCTAACTAATAATAAATATTAAATTATAGGTATTGTAATTTCCTTTCAAATTTGGCTGTGAACATAACGAGTACGAATTTATCCGAAGTTATGAATTATCTGAAATAACGATACCGTATCTAAACGGAATGGAACGTAATGATCTAATAATAATAAATAACAATAATAATTATAAAACCTTTTTATTATTATTTATTATTAATTTGTTCCAATCCATTTGTTATTTCAGATAAATTCGTAACTTCAGATAAATTTGTATTCGTTACATTCACAAGCAGCCAGATTTGAAAGGAAATTCCAATACCTATAATTTAATAGTTAGTTATTATTAGTTAGTTATTTTTTTCGAATTTTACTGATTTTCTATCTTTTTTTCAGATTATCAAATTTCTGGATTTTCGAATTTTTGAATTTCCGAATTTCTGAATTCCGAAAATTCGGAAATTCGGAAATTCGAAAAGTTGAAAATTTGTAAATTCAGAAACCCTAAAATTCGAAATTTGGAAATTTGAAAATTCGGAAGTTTGGAAATTTGAAAATTTGAATTTTCGGATTTACGAATTCGGAAATTTGAAAACACGAAAAATTCGGAATTCGGAAATCCGAAAATTCAGAATTTTAAATTTCCGAAAAAAACGAATGAAGCGAAAACAAAAATGAACAAATTTTTTGTCAGTGCACATGTCTAGAAACTATTGGGAAAAACCAATGAGAAATACATAAATCAATGTATGAAACATATAAAAACACAATACAATAACTAGGCTGCAGATGGCAATAAGTCTGTGCTCACCAGCAATGCTGCCTGTAGAGGATGTAAGTTCCGTCCATGACTTGTGCTGCAGGAATGACGGCTGGTTTCCTCTCCCTTAGTTTTTAAAATGGAGTCTGGGCTCCCAGGATGCACCTGTTTCCTTTTCTTAGAATATAGGATGATAGGAACTTTTATTAAAGCTAAACAGTCTCTATCTTCTGTAAAACAGTACAGGGCTCCATCTAGTGGCCAAATTTAATATCGCAGGCAGGACAACATGATGTGTCCTGTCTGCTGAAGGCAGAACAAACAGTGACCGACTCCCTGCTCACATGAATAGAAAAGCTTTGCCCTGTGATTGCCTGATGTATTACCTTGAACCCAGTGCTGGTGCATTTGTCCCATCACCAACACACATGTCCCCCTTTACAAGAAAAATCTAACATCCAGCCTAGCTCACCAAGGGAAATGTCTTTGCTCTCCAGCTCCACTAGTGGCAGAGGCATTTGGCTATTGTGCACACGTGTTTTCACGCCTCATGTACAGGGCAGCCCAATCATTTCGAAGGGCTCTCCTCCTTCTAAGAAACATGGAAAAGAGGTCCATGACCCTGTTCCAAAAATGTGCTTTACTAAACTGCGCCACCATCTGGCGTGTATGAAAATGCGTGACCTTAGAAGATGCATGGAGAGGCTATTACCGATTAAGGGCACCACTGGATGTCTGGGCAACGAGTTCACAGGTGGGTCAGAAAAACGCATTTGATTTCGTACGCATTTCCGACATGCAAAGCTGTCAACTTAGCCTTAGAGGGGATGCCTTTGGTTGAACGCCTGAATATTGACCTATTGGGTGGGAGCGGAACATCATGTATTATAGAAGTATTACTTCCTCTATTGTACATGACAGTTTCCCCCTGTCAGTGGTTGTCAATGACACCAGTGGGCAATGACGCCGGTGGGCAATGACGCCGGTGGGTGCACCACCTGGTCACTAACAACCAGCAACGTCACCGGCTGCCATTCACTTATATGGTCGGGAATTCCTGGCTATGTAAGAAAAGGAGAGGTGCAAACAGGGGACCCTACACAACCCCCCCAAAAGTATATGGATCCATGTCAGTAATGATGCCCGCAGACCCACCAAAAGAAAAAAAATGCCGTCTGCTGAGAACCGTCTTACCAGAACATTTCATTCCAACCACATGACAGATACAAAGGGGTGGGGCATCCCAGGTGACATCAGATCTTTTGGTGGGTGTCATGACTGACATGGATCTACTCCAATGGATGACGTGATTAATGGTGGATGTACATTGTGGGACATACTACAAAACTGTTATGCCCCGTACACACGATCGGACTTTCCGCCAACAAAACTGTGGATTTTGTTTCCGAAGGTTGTTGGCTCAAACTTGTCTTGCATACACACGGTCACACAAATGTTGGCCAAAAATTCCGAACGTCAAGAACGCGGTGACGTACAAGACGTACGACGAGCCGAGAAAAAGGAAGTTCAATAGCCAGTGTGGCTCCTTCTGCTTGATTCCGAGCATGCGAGGAACTTTTGTGCCACGGACTTGTGTACACACGATCAGACTTTCCGACAACAAGTTTTGTTGGCTGAAAATTTGCGAACCTGCTCTCACACATTTGATGACAGAAAATTCCGACAGCAAATGTTCGATGGAGCGCACACACGGTCGGACTTTCCAACAACAAGCTCACATCGAACATTTCCTGTTCGAAAGTCCGACGGCATTAGTGTTTTTTGTTTGCTTTTAATGTACTGTTTACTTTTTGTTGTAAACGAGTAGGGGTACAATGTATCTCATACTCCTTCACATAGGTGGAAGACAGTACCTGGGAACCCCCTGTATTTTTAAAGAAGGCTTTCCCCCTTGGTAGAGCCCCACAACCCCTTTTCTGGCCAGCTAGACTGCATGCTCAGATTAAAGGTCAGGTGTAGATATATGGGAGACCCTACACCATTTTTTCTTGTTTTCTGCATTGGGTTCCCCATAAATTTCCATACCAGACCTGAAGGGTACAGCATCCTGTGGGGGTTTCCCATTAACACATATACAAGACATTCATAAGGGTTTGGTATAGATGAAAGAAATCCCTGCCCGTTGACTTCAGTGGGGTTTGAATCCGGCACCGAACTTTAGTCATGTTCCTGCTCAAACCAAACCCGGGTGTGTTCAGCTCATCCCTTTACAATGTACAGAATCTCTCTCACACGGCAGTAGCCATGTACAATATACAATGTTCTTAGAGCCGATCATCCAGATGAGATTGTATACCGCTGTGTATGGGGGTCACATGACTGAAGAAAATGGGTGTAATGTTAGTGGGGGGATTTAGTGTTTGGGGGAGGGGTGCACACAGACACAATCTATCTCCTCCAGTCTCCAGGAAGATGTCTGCACACCTGATTATAGGTAAGGATGGGGGAGGGGCATGCTGTATATATATTGGATCTAATCAATGGAAATGATTGTCTCTCTCAGTTCCAGTATCGGGTCCGGATCTGAATGTCTCATGTCTCCGGAATGGCAGCACTGAGATCTCCTGCGGGGTGAAGGAGGGGACTAAGCCGAATATCCATCTATCTGTGTTTGGAGGATCCCAGAGGAATTATTCTGATTCTGCCAATAACATTACAGCCATTGTGGAGCCACCTGGGCCCTGGAACATCACCTGTACTGTGAAGAATAGACTCAACCAGTCTGAGATAAGCAAAGCCGGGGTCACCTGTCCAGGTGAGTGAAGAGCAAAGGACACTGTACAGAGCCATTTAAAGAGTGCAGGCAGAAGGGCAAGGGGTGGAGTCACTGCTCTGGAAGGGTAGGAGGGTATAGCAAACAGATAAGCACAGAGCTCCACCTACTGACTGAAATAGAGAATATAACCAACCTAATATTGAGTAGGTTCCCCTTTTTCTGCCAAAACAGCCCTGACCAGTCCAGACATGGACTCCACTAGACCTCTAAAGGTACACTATGGTATCTGCCACCAAGCCATCAGTAGCAGATCCTTTAAGTCCTGTAAGTTGAGAGGTAGGGCCTCCATGGATTGGACTTTGGAGGCCAAGCCAACAAGTGGAACTCATTGTGTTCCTCATACCATGCCTAAATCATTTTTGAAGTGTGGCAGGGCGCATTTTTCCAGCTGAAAGAGGCCACTGCCATCAGGGAATACAGTTTCCATGAAGGGTTGTACTTGGTCACCAACAATGTTTAGATGGTTACGTATCAAGTAACATCCACATGAATGGCAGGAGCCAAGGTTTCCCAGCAGAACATTGCCCAAGCATCACTGTCTGTGCTGGCTTGTCTTCTTCCCATACTGTATCCTGGTGCCATCTCTTCCCCAGGTAAGTGATTCACCCGGCCATCCACATGATGCAAAAGAAAATGTCATTCATCAGACCAGGCCACCTTCTTCCATTGCTTCGTGATCCAGTTCTGATGCTCACATGCCCATTGTAGGTGCTTTTGGCTGTGGAAACGGGTCAGCATGGAACCAGGTTGGGACTGGCCATAGGGCACACTGGGCCGCAAAACAAGAGCTGGCTAATGCAGGGGTTTCAGTACCCTGGGCCACAGACCAGTACCAGTCCGTGGCTTGTTGATGACCAGGCCACACAGCAGGAGGTAAGCTGTGACTGTGGTCCAGACAGGGCTAACACAGGCCCCGCTCCCCTCCCGCTGTGTGCCAATGCCTGCCTCCTCTCCCGGCTCTCCCGCCCTACCAATGATGTCATCTTATCAGCAAAACAGGGGCGGGAGGAGCTGGAGATCTGCACAGAGAGTGGGAGTCTTTTCATAATAAATAATCATCTGCTTGTGTTAAAATGATACGGATCTTCAGATCCTCCCACCCCCTGCCCTGATAATAGGAGGACATCGTGTGCAGGGCAGGAGACCCTGGAGAGGACACACAGGCTGAATCCTGCCTCTGTCAAGCTGAAGGTAGGACTGTGCAAGGGAGGCAGGGAGTGAAAGGGGGAACTGTGATTAGAGAGAAAAAGGGGGCATGACTGCAAGGGGCACTGTGATTAGAGAGAAAAGGGGGCATGACTGCAAGGGGCACTGTGATTAGAGAGAAAGGGGGGAGGGGGGCATGACTGCAAGGGGCACTGTGTTTAGAGAGAAAGGGGGGGGCATGACTGCAAGGGGAACTGTGATTAGAGAGAAAAGGGGGCATGACTGCAAGGGGCACTGTGATTAGAGAGAAAAGGGGGCATGACTGTAAGGGGCACTGTGATTAGAGAGAAAAGGGGGCATGACTGCAAGGGGCACTGTGATTAGCGAGAAAAGGGGGCATGACTGTAAGGGGCACTGTGATTAGAGAGAAAGAGGGGAGGGGGGCATGATTGCAAGGGGCACTGTGATTAGAGAGAAAAGGGGGCATGACTGTAAGGGGCACTGTGATTAGAGAGAAAGAGGGGAGGGGGGCATGATTGCAAGGGGCACTGTGATTAGAGAGAAAAGGGGGCATGACTGTAAGGGGCACTGTGATTAGGGAGAAAAGGGGGCATGACTGCAAGGGGCGCTGTGATTAGTGAGAAAAGGGGGCATGACTGTAAGGGGCACTGTGATTAGAGAGAAAAGGGGGCATGATTGCAAGGGGCGCTGTGATTAGCGAGAAAAGGGGGCATGACTGCAAGGGGCACTGTGATTAGAGAGAAAGGGGGGGCATGACTGCAAGGAGCACTGTGATTAGAGAGAAAAGGGGGGGCATGACTGCAAGGGGCACTGTGATTAGAGAGAAAAGGGGGCATGACTGTAAGGGGCACTGTGATTAGAGAGAAAAGGGGGCATGACTGTAAGGGGCACTGTGATTAGAGAGAAAAGGGGGCATGACTGCAAGGGGCACTGTGATTAGAGAGAAAAGGGGGCATGACTGTAAGGGGCACTGTGATTAGAGAGAAAGGGGGAGGGGGGCATGATTGCAAGGGGCACTGTGATTAGAGAGAAAAGGGGGCATGACTGCAAGGGGCACTGTGATTAGAGAAAAAAGGGGGCATGACTGCAAGGGGCACTGTGATTAGAGAGAAAAGGGGGCATGACTGTAAGGGACACTGTGATTAGGGAGAAAAGGGGGCATGACTGCAAGGGGCGCTGTGATTAGCGAGAAAAGGGGGCATGACTGTAAGGGGCACTGTGATTAGAGAGAAAAGGGGGCATGACTGCAAGGGGCACTGTCATTAGAGAGAAAAGGGGGCAAGACTGCAAGGGGCACTGTGATTAGAGAGAAAAGGGGGCATGACTGTAAGGGGCACTGTGATTAGAGAGAAAAGGGGGCATGACTGCAAGGGGCACTGTGATTAGAGAGAAAAGGGGGCATGACTGTAAGGGGCACTGTGATTAGAGAGAAAGGGGGAGGGGGGCATGATTGCAAGGGGCACTGTGATTAGAGAGAAAAGGGGGCATGACTGCAAGGGGCACTGTGATTAGAGAAAAAAGGGGGCATGACTGCAAGGGGCACTGTGATTAGAGAGAAAAGGGGGCATGACTGTAAGGGACACTGTGATTAGGGAGAAAAGGGGGCATGACTGCAAGGGGCGCTGTGATTAGCGAGAAAAGGGGGCATGACTGTAAGGGGCACTGTGATTAGAGAGAAAAGGGGGCATGACTGCAAGGGGCACTGTCATTAGAGAGAAAAGGGGGCAAGACTGCAAGGGGCACTGTGATTAGAGAGAAAGGGGGGGGCATGACTGCAAGGGGCACTGTGATTAGAGAGAAAAGGGGGGGCATGACTGCAAGGGGCACTGTGATTAGAGAGAAAAGGGGGAATGACTGCAAGGGGCACTGCGATTAGAGAGAAAGGGGGGAGGGGGGGCATGACTGCAAGGGGCACTGTGATTAGAGAGAAAAGGGGGGCATGACTGCAAGGGGCACTGCGATTAGAGAGAAAGGGGGGAGGGGGGGCATGATTGCAAGGGGCACTGTGATTAGCGAGAAAGGGGGGGGCATGACTGCAAGGGGCACTGTGATTAGCGAGAAAGGGGGGACTGCACTGTACAGGGGCACTGTAATCATTGAAAATTATATAATTAGTGCGCTTGCAAACCAGTGACTAAAAAATATTGTAAGTGAATGGTAACAAAGTAGATCATTAAATCAATCTGAAGTAAGTATATCAATTACCAATAATATTGTGAATAAATTCTAAAAACAAATATGAAAAAATGTGACAAACACAAATAAGTATTAATTCAGTGATCTTATACCAAAAAAATCAAGTCCATAATAGCTGAAATCATCCCAAAATTCATAAGTGACTGGTAAATAATTGAGAGAAAAAAGTAGTGAAAGTGAATTGTGTCCAATCATAGAGGGTTCAGTGAGGATACACCAATCATAGAGGGTTCAGTGAGGATACACCAATCATAGAGGGTTCAGTGAGGATACACCAATCATAGAGGGTTCAGTGAGGATACACCAATCATAGAGGGTTCAGTGAGGATACACCAATCATAGAGGGTTCAGTGAGGATACACCAATCATAGAGGGTTCAGTGAGGATACACCAATCATAGAGGGTTCAGTGAGGATACACCAATCATAGAGGGTTCAGTGAGGATACACCAATCATATGGGGAGGGATCACATGTCCACAGTTCATTTAGACACAGCCCATGTAGATGAGAAAGGAGCGGAAAAAGGTATGAAGAAGAATCCCAGCAACCGGTGACTTGAAGGGGCAATAAGGATGGACCCTCACCTTACCGGACATGGTGGACCTCCTAAATAGCGAGGTCTTATGAGCGTGCAGATACAGCCCTCTGCAGGGACAGGTGGATGGCGGCGTCTGAATCCTCGTTCCGACAGGAGGCAATTCCGGCGTGTCAGTCTCGAGGGAGGCACTCGCTGGTCCGAAGAGCCGTAAATGCAAGAGGGGGCAAAAAAAGCTCCAATAGTGGGGTCAATTTTAAAAAGGTGTATTGCTACAGAAAAGCAGAGAGCATAACTCTGCCAAACAATGTGAATACAAAAAGTTTAAAACATCCGGCATAAAAAGCGAACACCCGTGTGCTACAACATGGGGTGAACAGCGTGATGGCGTACAGTGCGTAGTGGCTATTATTGGTTATTAAATTGGTTATTAAATTTATTTATTATTGGTGATTAAAGCGGTCCGGTCGTTTTTAATTTTTTTTTTTTAAGTCAGCAACTACAAACACTGCAGCTGCTGACTTTTAATAAGGGCACTTACCTGTCCAGTGAGCCCGCGATGTCGCCCCCCCCCCCCCCCCGAGGCTGATCCGTCCACCGGTTCAGGTTGCGGCGCCGCCATCCTAACGAAGGGAAACAGGCAGTGGAGCCTTGCGGCTTCACTGCTCGTTTCCTACCGCGCCTGCGCGAGTCTCGCGGCGCTTTGTGAATGGACGCCTGTTTACTGGGACACACACATGTCCCAGAAGACATCGCGCCCCATCACCCAGGAGACAACGTGAGGGAGGACAAGAACCGTGGAGTAGGAAGTGGCAGATTAGGACGATCTGCCTAGCAACAGCCATTATTGGTATGTAAAAAAGTTTTTTTTTCAAATGTTTTTTAATGTATTTTAAGGAGCGTGTTTATGTATTTTTTTTTTGGGTGGACCTCCGCTTTAAATACCACCAAAAGAATCTCTATATGAGTGAAGAAAATGATAAAAATGTCCTATGTGTACAGTGTTGTATGACTGCACAATTGTCATTTAAAGTGTGAGAGCGCTGAAAGCTAAAAATTGTCCTGGGCAGGAAGAGGGGTGAAAGTGACTGGCATTGAAGGGGTTAAACCCCAAAAATTAACATAAATAAATGGCACATGTAATGAGGGGTAATCACCACTAGATGACAATCGTCCTTAAAAAATGATAATAGTGCAAAGAACCATAAATTAGGTGCATATCAACCTTCCTCCTTAATAAATGCATATGCAGTGTCCCCAAGTGCAGAAATAATCCACGTTGTCACTGACAGTGCACCACACCGCCGCCTCGGCAATGCACTCACCAGATAGATGAAATGTATAAGCAAATACACATCCAATCCATATATCAGGTGCCGGCGATCCTTTCTCTGCATATAAAGCTCACTCCATGGAGTCCATACAGAAGAAGTATATAGTGTAGTATTTTATTAAAATATAACCAGTAGTACATAAAATAAGCAATGCACGTGGAAAGTATATAAAAAATGCAGTAAACAAACTCCAGTAGCCACCGATCCGACTCGTGGACTTGGTGGCATGACGTCAGCACATACAGGCCCCACCCAACGTGTTTCGTGCGCATACACATCCTCAGGAGATCCGCCTACCGGGGGCCCCTCTGCGGCCTACACAAGTGATTGAGTGGCTGTTCATTGTAAATCAGAATCACCGGCTTAAAATTCTGATACCAGGGTGATGTGTGTAGCTGCAGGCATCATCCCGGTATCACCACTGCCAACCAAAGACGTCATATGACATCCTACAGTCGGCAAGTGATTAACCCCTCCCCGCTTGTGCTATAGCCGAAAGACATCTAAAGTGTGGGCTTAAAATGCCGGGCAGCATGCTCTGTGATCGCCAAGTCCTCTGGACTCAGATAATCACAGATGGGGTAAAGGGCCAATCACAGCGGCCCTTTACCACGTGATCAGCTGGCAGCCAATGCCAGCTGATCATGGAAGTAAACAGAAGCCGATTATCAGCTTTTTTTTCCCTCACGCTCACAGCAAGTGGAGAAAAGGGAAATCCAATAGCCGGCTTCTGTTAGTCCCAAAATTAATGATCAGTGCCACCTATCAGTGCCTATCAGTACTGCTAATCAGTGCCCATCAGTACTGATAATCGGTGCCCATCAGTGCCTCATTAATGTCACTTATTCGTGCTGACTATCAGTGCCACCTACCAGTGCCCATCAGTGCCTATCAGTGTCACTTATCAGTGCTGCCTATCGATGCCACCTCTCAGTGCCCTTCAGTGCTGCCTATCAGTGCCCATCAGTGCCACCTCTAAGTGCTCATCACTGTCCATCAGTGCCACCTCTCCGTGCCCTTTAGTGCTGCCTATCAGTGCCAACTATTAGTGTCCATCAGGGCCACTTATCAGTGCCTCCTGACTAGGGATGAGCTTCATGTTCGAGTCGAACCCATGTTCGACTCAAACATCGGCTGTTCGGTCATTCGCCGAATTGCGAACAATATGGGCCGTTCGCGCCAAATTCGTGTGGCGCGTCGCGGCCCATAATTCACTGCGGCATCGCAGTGCATTGCTTGCTGATGATTGGCCAAGCATGTACTATGACCCGCATGCTTGGCCAATCACAGCGCCGCCTGAACAGAGAACCGTAATTGGCCAAAGCCAAGGAGGCTTTGGCCAATTATGGCTCAGGGGATTTAGTACACGCCCCACACTATATAAGGCCGCCTGCACGGCGGCCCTGTGCAGTGTGTTCCGGTGTGCTTAGAGAGAGAGAGAGAGAGAGACAGTGTCATTTCATTTGAGTTAGCTAGATTAGACAGGACAGTCAGTGAGTTAGCTGCACTTACAGTGTATTGTGTATATATATGCATCCCAGGTGTTGCATATATATATATACACTGTATTCAGTTTAGCTAGATCCGTTCCTGTTATCTTCTAGACTATTTACATTTAGTGCAGTTCGTCCTGCTCACAGTGTTCAGCTAGATCCGTTCCTGTTATCTTCCTACTGACAGGCAGGCTTGTCTTGTTAAAGTATTTAAAGCTACCTAAAGAAAATTACTGGTGTTCTTTTGATCCTATTAGTACCACGGTCAGGCAGCTAGACTATTTACAGTTAGTGCAGTGCGTCCTGCTCACAGTGTTCAGCTAAACCTACAAGTTAGTGGGGTGCGTCCACCTCACAGTGTTCAGCTAAAGCTACCTGTAGAAGGTTGGTGGTGTTCTCATACTACAGGCAGGCAGTTGATTTTGCTAGCTGCAGTATATATATATATATATATATATATATATATTTATATATATATCCCAGCTTAGTGCAGCTACAGGCCATTAGTATGTCTGGAAGGCCAAGAAGGAGAGGCAGACAGTCACAAGCCAATAAGAGAGGGCAAGCAGGCTCTGTGTCTAGTGCTGGTCGTGGAGACGGTGCATCCTCATCAGCACGTGGCCATGGGACGCGCTTGGCCTTTTTTTCGGCAGCTGGCCGTGTTGAGCCGCAACATGCGGAAGACTTGGTCGAGTGGATGACCAAGCCGTCCTCATCCTCCTCATCCTCTCTCACCCATGCCCAGGGTGCTTTGTCTGGCAAAGCAGCGGCCTCTTCCCTCGGCTCAATGTCATCAGTGACTCCTTCCCTAGCCCCACCATGTCCTCCTGAGGAGTCCCTCGAACTGTTTGACCACAGTGTTGGGTACATGCTCCAGGAGGATGCCCAGCGTTTGGAAGGCTCTGATGATGATACTGAGTTAGATGAAGGCAGTAACATGAGCACGGACAGAGGGGGTGCCCAAGAAGGACAGCAATCTGGCAGTCATGCTCCCCCTGCTGCAGCATACTGCCAGGTTTGCTCCAGTGATGAGGAGGGAGGGGATGATGAGGTCACTGACTCAACGTGGGTGCCTGATAGGAGAGAGGAGGAGGAGGAGGCACATCACCAACGAGGCAGGATGCCCTCCAGGGGCCAGCCTAAGGGCAGCACATTGACTGCATCACATGTGCAGGGTACTGCAGTCTCTGCGCATTATTCAAAAAGTTCTTTGGTGTGGGCCTTTTTTGAGACGAGTGCATCAGATCCCACCACTGCTATTTGCAACATATGTCTCAAGCGTATCTAACGTGGCCAAAACAACTCCCGCTTGGGTACCACATGCTTGACCAGACAAATGTTGACCTGCCATGCAGTTCGTTGGCAAGCGCATCTAAAAGACCCACACCAAAGAACAAAGAGGACCTCTCCTTGCTCCTCATCAGCTGAGATTTCCAACCCCACTAGACCTTCAGTCTTCTCTGAGACCTGCACTGAGAGGAATGAAGGTGTAGAATTAGGTGTGTCACAGCCAAGTACTTGTGGGCAATCTGTTTTTGGTACACCGACGTCAGATTGTACCAGGCAAATTTCCCTGCCCCAGCTGCTGCACCGCCGAAAGAAGTTTGCTCCCAGCCATCCACATGCCCAGCGGTTGAATGCTAGCTTGGCAAAATTGCTAGCACTTCAACTGCTGCCTTTTCAGTTGGTAGACTCTGCCCCCTTCCGTGAGTTTGTGGAATGTGCGGTTCCTCAGTGGCAGGTACCCAAACGCCACTTTTTCTCACGGAAGGCGATTCCGGCTCTCTACCGGCATGTGGAAGGCAATGTCCATGCCTCGCTGGACAGGGCGGTCAGCGGTAAGGTGCATATTACCGCTGACTCATGGTCCAGCAGGCATGGACAGGGACGTTACCTAAGTTTCACGGCGCATTGGGTGAATCTGCTGGCAGCTGGGAAGGATGCAGGACAAGGTGCGGTAGTGTTGGAGGTTGTTCCGCCACCACGCCTCCAAAATGCTAATGATTGTGACACACCTCTCTCCTCCACCCCCTCCTCTTCTTCTTCCACCATGGCCTCTTCCTCGGAACCAGCGGTGCTCCGTAGTCGTTCAAGGGGCTACGCAAGTACGCAGGCCAAAAGATGCCATGCGGTGCTTGAGCTGGTGTGCTTGGGGGACAGGAGCCACACTGGGGCAGAGGTTCTGTCAGCTCTGCAGGGGCAGGTTCAGAGGTGGTTGACGCCACGCCAACTTAAGGCAGGAATGGTGGTTTGCGACAATGGCACCAACCTCCTCTCTGCCCTCCGACAGGGACAAATGACCCATGTGCCCTGTTTGGCTCACGTCCTTAACTTGGTGGTGCAGCGGTTCTTGGGCAGGTACCCGGGCTTACAGGATGTCCTGAGGCAGGCCAGGAAAGTCTGTGTGCATTTCCGCCGGTCATATAATGCCAGTGCTCGGCTGACGGACCTCCAAAAGGAGTTTAACCTGCCCAAGAACCGCCTAATCTGTGACATGCCCACCAGGTGGAACTCAACGTTGGCCATGCTGCAGCGGCTGCACATGCAGCAGAGGGCCATCAATGAGTACCTGTGCGACTATGGCACCAGGACAGGGTCAGGGGAGCTTGGTTTTTTTTCCTCACGCCAGTGGGCCATGATCAGGGATGCATGCACTGTCCTGTCACCATTTGAGGAGGCCACGAGGATGGTGAGCAGTGACAGTGCATGCATCAGTGACACTGTCCCCCTTGTCCACCTGTTGAAGCACACGCTGCGTGGAATAATGGACAGGGCACTTGAGGCAGAACAGAGGCAGGAAGAGGAGGACTTCCTTAGCTCTCAAGGCCCCCTTTATCCAGACAGTGTTCCTGCGTGCCCGCCGATCACACAGGAAGAGGACGAGGAGGAGGAAGAGGAGGAGGAGGAGGAGGAAGATTGTGTCAGTATGGAGGTGGAGCCTGGCACTCAGCATCAGCAGCAGTCTTTAAGGGATCAGTCCCAAGAAACACATGGACTTGTACGTAGCTGGGAGGAGGTGGCTGCGGACCATGTCGTCTTTAGTGACCCAGAGGACTCCGGACCGAATGCCTCAGCAAACCTACGCTGCATGGCCTCCCTGATCCTGCAAAGCCTGCGTAAGGATCCTCGTATTCGTGGTATCAAGGAGAAGGACCAATACTGGCTGGCAACCCTCCTTGATCCACGTTACAAGGGTAAGGTTGCGGACCTTATCTTGCCATCGCAGAGGGAGCAGAGGATGAAATATCTTCGGGAGGCCTTGCAGAAAGGTCTGTGCAACGCGTTCCCAGAGACTGGGAGGTTACAAACTCCTGTTTCTGGACAACGTGTTGCTGAGGCTTCGGTCAGTCAAAGAAGGAGCGGTGGAGAAGGTGGCCGTCTGACCGATGCGTTCAGACAATTTTTTGGTCCGCAGCCCCAAGGTATGATCGGTTCCAGCAACCATCGCCAGCGTCTGTTTTACATGGTGCAAGAATACCTAGGGGCAAGATCAAACTTGGACACCTTTCCCACCGAAAATCCTCTGGGTTACTGGGTCTTGAGGATGGATCACTGGCCAGAGCTTGCACAGTATGCAATTGAGCTACTGGCCTGTCCTGCATCCAGCGTTCTTTCGGAACGCACATTCAGTGCTGCTGGAGGCGTGGTAACCGATCACAGGGTGCATCTGTCCACCGACTCGGTCGATCGACTGACCTTCATAAAAATGAATCAGTCTTGGATCACCACCAGCTACCAAGCACCTGATGCTGATGTAACCGAATAATTTTTTTTGAAATCTCAGATCCCTTCAAAGACTGCCTATGCTGATGCTGAGTGACTATCCCTGAGTAATTGTCCTCTTCCTCCTCAATCATCACGCTGATAGCTTGTAAGAACATTTTTGGTTCTGGGCGCCACCACCAGTGCCTAAGGCACAATTTTTCAGCCCCTGTTTGACAGGGGCGTGTAATTACAATTTTTGATGTAATACTTTGCAGCAGGGCTCGTTCCTGCATTCCAACTAGAGTGTCTGTGAGGGGTTGCAGTGTTGTGGCACCAGCACCAGTGCCCAAGGCCCAATTTTTCTGCTCCTGTCTAACAGGGGCGTGTAATTACAATTTTTGATGCAATACTTTGCAGCAGGGCTCGTTCCTGCATTCCAACTAGAGTGTCTGTGAGGGGTTGCAGTGTTGTGGCACCAGTGCCCAAGGCCCAATTTTTCTGCTCCTGTCTAACAGGGGCGTGTAATTACAATTTTTGATGCAATACTTTGCAGCAGGGCTCGTTCCTGCATTCCAACTAGAGTGTCTGTGAGGGGTTGCAGTGTTGTGGCACCAGCACCAGTGCCCAAGGCCCAATTTTTCTGCTCCTGTCTAACAGGGGCGTGTAATTACAATTTTTGATGCAATACTTTGCAGCAGGGCTCGTTCCTGCATTCCAACTAGAGTGTCTGTGAGGGGTTGCAGTGTTGTGGCACCAGCACCAGTGCCCAAGGCCCAATTTTTCTGCTCCTGTCTAACAGGGGCGTGTAATTACAATTTTTGATGCAATACTTTGCAGCAGGGCTCGTTCCTGTGTTCCAACTAGAGTGTCTGTGAGGGGTTGCAGTGTTGTGGCACCAGCACCAGTGCCTAAGGCCCAATTTTTCTGCCCCTGTCTAACAGGGGCGTGTAATTACAATTTTTGATGCAATACTTTGCAGCAGGGCTCGTTCCTGCTATCCAACTAGAGTGTCTGTGAGGGGTTGCAGTGTTGTGGCACCAGCACCAGTGCCTAAGGCCTAATTTTTCAGCTCCTGTTCAACAGGGGCATGTAATTACAATTCTTGATCTAATATTTCACAGCAGGGCCCTGTGAGGGCTTACAGTGTTGTGGCCACAGCAACACCTAAGGCCCAAATTTCTGCTGAGTATATAGGGCAGGACCCTACTTTCAAAGATCTAACTTACAAACGACTCCTACTTGCAAACGGAAGGAGACAACAGGAAGTGAGATGAAATCTACCCCTAGGAAGGGAAATTCTCTCCTGTAAGAGTTAATATGGGAAAACAATTTCTCCTTTCCACTGATGCTTTCCAATCCTTGTTCCACAAAAAAACCCAAATTTTCAAAAAACATTTTTCATTGGGACAAAAAGTGAGGTGAAATCTTCTGAAGAGGAGGAAAGACGCAAAACAAATGTCACAGGGGTGATAACCCTTCCCTATGTTTTCCAAAAAGCTTAAAAAAGATTTTTTGGCTGGAGCTAAACACGTTAAAAATGTACCCGTTCAAAATTACAAAGAGATTCTACTTAACAACAAACCTACAGTCCCTGTCTTGTTTGCACCGCCTGTATACTGCTGTTCAGAGTATATAGGGACCTTTCCTTATTTTAATTTGGGTGCGGGGTTCCCCTTAATATCCATACAAGACCCAAAGGGCCTGGTAATGGACTGGGGGGTACCCATGCCGTTTGTCTCACTGATTTTCATCCATATTGCCAGGACCCGACATTACATTAAACCCGCAAGCAGTTTTAAATGAGATTTTTTCCTTTAAAAATGACATTTGGTGCAGGGACTGTTCTAAACATGGGAAACACGCGTCACTTTACAGGCATACTATAGACACCCCCCAGGTACCATATTTAAAGGAATATTTCACTTTTTTTTTTTACTTTAAGCATCATTAAAATCACTGCTCCCGAAAAAACGGCCGTTTTTAAAAGTTCTTTTTGCATTGATACATGTCCCCTGGGGTAGGACCCGGGTCCCCAAACCCTTTTTAGGACAATACCATGCAAATTAGCCTTTAAAATGAGCACTTTTGATTTCGAACGTTCGAGTCCCATAGACGTCAATGGGGTTCTAACGTTCGTGCGAACTTTCGGTCCGTTCACAGGTTCTGGTGCGAACCGAACCGGGGGGTGTTCGGCTCATCCCTACTCCTGACCAGTTCCCACCAGTGTTGCCTCATCAGTGCCACCTACCAGTGCCCATCAGTGTCCATTAGTGTCCCCTATCAGTGCCACCTCTCAGTGTCCTTCAGTGCTGCCTATCGGTGCCCATCAGTGCAGCCTCATCAGCGCACATCAGTGAAGGAGAAAAATTACCTGTTTACAAAATTTTATAACAAACTATGGAAAAAAATTTTTTTTTCAAAATTTTCAGTCTTATTTATTTAGCAAAAAATTAATAAAAAAAACCCAGTGGTGATTAAATGCCACCAGAAGAAAGCTCTATTTGGGTGAAGAAAAGGATAAAAATGTCCCATGTGTACAGTGTCACATGACCGAGTAATTGTCATTCAAAGTGTGAGAGGGCTGAAAGCTGAGGATTGGCCTGGGCAGGAAGAGGGAGGGGATTAAAAGAGAAAGTTAAAAGAAAAAATAGATAAAAAATGCCCCGTGAAATGTCTTTTTTCCACCTCGCCTACTATGTAATTATTATTATCCATGATTTATAGAGCACCAACCAACGCAGCACTTTACAATGTAGAGGGGGACAGCACAATTACAGTACAATACAGAAGGTACAGGAGGGCCCGACTCGTAGAGCTTACAATCTAAAGGGAGGGGGGTGGTGGTACAAAAGGTAATAGATGCGGAGAATGATTTGATTGGGTTTTTAGGTGGGTGTGGGGTAGGCTTCCCTGAATAAGTGAGCTTTCAGGGATTTTACACGGTGGGGTAGGAGAAGCCAGTGAAGGGATTGGCAGAGAGGGGCAGCAGTCACGGATCGATTAGTGAGGTGTATTAGTCTAGCAGCAGCATTCATAATAGACTGAAGGGGGGAGGAGCCTGTCTAAGGGTCGGCCATTAAGGAGAGAGTTGCAGTAGTCGAGGCGGGAAATAATCAAGGAGTGAAGAAGTTGCTTTGTGGTGTCATTAGTCAGGAAGGGTGGAATTCTGGAGATGTTGCGGACTTTAAGGCGGCAGGATTTAGCCAGTGATTGGATATGGGGGCTGAAGGAGAGGTCAGAGTCAAGGATTACACCCAGGACCCTGGTCTGTGTGGAGGGACCAATGGTTGTGCTGTTGATCTTAATGGTAAAGTCATGGGGGGGGCGAGGAAATATAACAAGCTCAGTTTTAGAAAGATTGAGTTTGAGGAAGTGGTGTGACATCCATACCGATATGTCATTCAGTAAGTTTGAGATCCGTGAGGAGATAGTGGGGGTGAGTTGAGGAGTGGAGAGATAGATCTGTGAGGAGATAGTGGGGGTGAGTTGAGGCGTGGAGAGATAGATCTGTGAGGAGATAGAGGGGGTGAGTTGAGGAGTGGAGAGATAGATCTGTGAGGAGATAGTGGGGGTGAGTTGAGGAGTGGGGGGATAGATCTGTGAGGAGATAGTGGAGGTGAGTTGAGGAGTGGAGAGATAGATCTGTGAGGAGATAGTGGGGGTGAGTTGAGGAGTGGAGAGATAGATCTGTGAGGAGATAGTGGGGGTGAGTTGAGGCGTGGAGAGATAGATCTGTGAGGAGATAGTGGGGGTGAGTTGAGGAGTGGAGAGATAGATCTGTGAGGAGATAGTGGGGGTGAGTTGAGGAGTGGAGAGATAGATCTGTGAGGAGATAGTGGGGGTGAGTTGAGGACTGGAGAGATAGATCTGGGTGTCATCGGCATAGAGGAGGTATTGGAAGCCATGGGAGGTTATCAACTGGCCCAGGGAAGAGGTATAGATTGAGAATAGGAGAGGCCCGAAGGACGGAGCCTCGGTGTACCCCAACAGAGAGGAAGAGGAGAGGAGGAGATGGAGTTGTAAGTGACACTGAAAGTGCGCTGAGATAGGTAGGAGGAGAACCAGGATAAAGCAGAATCACAGAGGCCAAGGGAGTGTAATTTGCTGAGGAGAAGCAGGTGGTCAACTGTGTGGAAGGCAGCAGATCGGTCTAAGAGTATGAGTATGGAGTACCGGCCAGTTCTGGTGAAGGTTAGGAATATAGGGTGGTTTCCACCGCTGCTCATGAAAATGCTACTTTTTTGGCTGTCTGTGATTTCCGTGTAGATAGCGAGTCTCTGATTCAGAACAAGCATGCGTCAAGTGAAGTCAGGGCACAGTCAGAGCTCCCAAGCAATATACCGTATTCATTTCAATTCAGTGGATCTTGTAGTCAGAGGACCAGCATAAGGAGAGCATAGCCTTCCATAGTCCTAGAGGACCATTGTGATAAGTCTCAGTCTCTATGCCATAACTCTGACCAATCATATCCTTGAATTCTGTTCCCCCAGCCCCCCTCTCTGACATCAATGTGACCTCCTCCTGTCTCCCGGATGGGAGCGCAGTGGCCGAATGTTCGGTGAAAGGATCAGATCCGCGTTATTCCTGGAGTTTGGATGGAAGATCCGTCTCCTCACACAGCCGGGTAACTCTTCCTCCTCCGGTCTCCGGAACCCTCCGCTGTGATGTCACCAATCAGATCAATAATCTAAATAGATCCATCAACATCTTCTGTCCAGGTGAGTGAGAGAGCGAGACCAGACGGGGCAATTCATTTTGTTACCAATCAAAATTCTGACAACATTTTCCATATTCAGAGATTTGAATGTATCTGAATTTTCAGATCACAATATTGTAGTAATGAACTTCAACAAATCCAAAATAAATTATAATAAATGAATTTGAATTGGAAATAGAAACATATTGCAATAAATACAGTAAGGCCTGAAATAAGATGATGATTCCTACTTAGGCTGCTTCATAGACTAGAATAACATAGGGTAGAATAGAATAAAACACAATAGAATAGAAAAGAAATAAATATAATAGAAAATAAAGGAATATAACAGAATACAAAAGAATAGAAGAGAAAAGAAAAGAATAGAAAAGAAAAGAAATGAATACATTAGCAAAAAATTGAATTGAACAGAAGAAAATAGAAAGAATATAGCCATCTTCCAAAATTTTAATTTCGAGTTTCAAAATTCAAAATTTCATAATTAGAATTTTGAATACAATAAAATAGAAAAAAATATAGCTGTCTTCCAAAATTCAAACTTAGAATATAATAAAATACAAGAAAATAGAAAGAATATAGTCGTCTTCTGAAATTCAAATTTTGAATAGAATAGAATCAAATAGAAAGAGTATAGCTGTTTTCCGAAATTCAAACTTAGAATAGAATAAAATGAAATAAAAGAATATAGCTGTCTTCCAAAATGTGAATTTCAAAATTCTAATTTTGAATGGAATAGAATAAAGTAGAAAGAATATAGCCGTCATCCGAAATTCTAATTTCAAATAGAATAGAATAAAATAAAATATAGCCGTCTTCTGAAAGTCTAATTTCAAATAGAATGAAATAGAAAACATATAGCCGTCTTCTGAAGTTTGAATTTTGAAATTCTAATTTTGTATAGGCTAAAATAAAATAGAAAGAATAGAACTGTCTTACGAAATTCTGGTTTAGAATAAAAAAGAATATTCAAATTTCAAACATAAAATATCGAATAGAATAAAATATAAAAAATACAGCTGTCTTCCAAAATACAAATTTCCAAAAGAATAGAATATAAAATAAAGGAATACACTAGAATAGAGAAGAATAGAATAGAAAATAAATAATAGAATTGAATAAAATAGAATATATGGAAAAAAGGAAAAAATACTGCGCTACCACTGTATCGGTGAAACCCCCCCAAAAAAGCAGAAGTTTAACAGTGAGATGTGCACCAAAAATATCAAATGTAAAGAAAAAAACGCGCTAAAATATAAGTGTATATACTGTATATACTCGAGTATAAGTCGAGACCCTAATTTTACCACAAAAAAATGGGAAAAACTTATTGACCCGAGTATAAGACGAGGGTGAGAAATGCACAGCTACTGTAAGTGGAAAAGAGGGTCAACAATGCCCATTTGCAGCCTCACTGTGCCCATTTGCAGCCTCACTGTGCCCATTTGCAGCCATAGGTCCCCTGAACTTCAAACTCGGTAGTTAAGGGTTCCTAGATGCCCCCTAGCTGCAGCCAAAATTTGGGGTCTCTGAACCCAAAGGGTCCCGAAATGACATTGCTGCAGATGGACACAGTTGACCGGTTTTGGGGCCCCGTATCTCAGGGCCACTTGGTGCTAGGAACCCTAGCTTTGGATATGTTATGGTACCAGTTCCCCTGGGTTTGTACACCCAATTTGGGGTTCCCAGCACCAAGTGGCCCTGAGATATGGGGTCCCAAAGTCGGTTCAGAAAATCTCAAAGCACTTTTCTGCAGCAGAGAATGACATTTTCCGAACCGATTTTGGGGCCCCGTATATAAGGGCCACTTAGTGCTAGGAACTTCAGCTTTGGATATGTTGTGGTACCAGTTCCTCTGGGTTTGCACACCAAATTTGGGGTTCCTAGCACCAAGTGGCCCTGAGATACGGGGCCCCAAAATCGGTTCGGAAAATGACATTTTTTGCTGCAGAAAAGTGCTTGACTCCAGTATAAGTCGAGGGGGGCACTTTCAGCACTTATACTCGAGTATATACGGTAAGTGAATCATACATAAATTATAATCTTGAAATTATAATCTGAAAATTCCTCTTGGGAAATCACAACACCAAAGAGATTTCAAACTAATACAATAATCAGAAAAATGTATAAAAAAAACAGTGATGTCCATATATATTAAATGGGAATCAATATATGCATGAGATCTTGACTGAAAATAGTCCCAAAGGAAAGCCCCTCAAAATAGCACAACGAAGACTTGGTGGTGAAGATGAAAAAGACACCCCGCTCACAGTGATCCGCCACCACATAGATTTTGCACTTACCACAAAGCAAGCAATAAAAACCTGTATGCTATCCAAGCAGGGGATGTCCAGCTGATGTTATAACTTGTCTGTATACAGCGTGGCTATAGAGGTACAACCTTATTTATTGCAGGAGAGACACTGATCTCCCCCCTGTGACAGGTTGCTGGTAGGAGTGCTGCTATCTTCAGCTATCTCACTGTTTGTTGACCTTGTCTCCAGTTACAGAGTTATACTGTCCCAGCAGTAAATAAGTCTGAGTCTCAGTCTCAGACTTAGACTCTGTCTCAGAACTTGACTGGCCTGCACAGAGTCCTGACCTCAACCCGATAGAACACCTTTGGGATGAATTAGAGTGGAGACTGCGAGCCAGACCTTCTCGTCCAACATCAGTGCCTGACCTCACAAATGCTCTTCTGGAAGAATGGTCAAACATTCCCATAGACACCCTCCTAAACCTTGTGGACGGCCTTCCCAGAAGAGTTGAAGCTGTTATAGCAGCAAAGGGTTTGCCAACTCAATATTGAACCCTACGGACTAAGACTGGGATGCCATTAAAGTTCACTTGTGTGTAAAGGCAGGTGTCCCAATACTTTTGACAATATAATGTATAGAATAAAAGTAGTTGTGCTGCCCAGCACAGACCAACACACGGTGATGTGAGCGGCCCTAATAGTAATAACAGTAATATTAATAATTGGTTTATTCGGATTATAGTAATGCTGCATTGGTTACAAAGTCCATCATTCCAGCAATGATAAAAAATGGACAAGGTGGTGCTTTGTTGCCTCACATGTGTGACCTTTATGTCTCCCGTTACTGTTCCTCCTCCACTTAGTGGTTGGACAAGAGCCGGTCTCAGGATATGTAGTGCATGGCCTTATTGGTGATCTGTGCCATGATGGTGAAGATGTGACCATCACCGAGTGAGATGGAGAGGCAGCTCTTACCCTCTGAAGAGCCAGGTCTTACCCTCTGGAGACCCGGCTCTTACCCTCTGGAGACCTGGCTCTTACCCTCTGGAGACCCGGCTCTTACCCTCTGAAGAGCCAGGTCTTACCCTCTGGAGACCCGGCTCTTACCCTCTGGAGACCTGGCTCTTACCCTCTGGAGACCCGGCTCTTACCCTCTGGAGACCTGGCTCTTACCCTCTGGAGACCCAACTCTTACCCTCTGAAGAGCCAGATCTTACCCTCTGGAGAGTCGGCTCTTACCCTCTGGAGAGTCGGCTCTTACCCTCTGGAGAGTCGGCTCTTACCCTCTGGAGAGCCAGATCTTACCCTCTGGAGATCCAGGTCTTACCCTCTGGAGAGCCGGCTCTTACCCTCTGAAGACCCGGCTCTTACCCTCTGGAGACCCGGCTCTTACCCTCTGGAGAGTTGGCTCTTACCCTCTGGAGAGCCGACTCTTACCCTCTGGAGAGCCAGGTCTTACCCTCTGGAGAGCCAGGTCTTACCCTCTGCAGAGCCGACTCTTACCCTCTGGAGAGCCAGGTCTTACCCTCTGGAGAGCCAGGTCTTACCCTCTGGAGAGCCAGGTCTTACCCTCTGGAGAGCCAGGTCTTACCCTCTGGAGAGCCAGATCTTACCCTCTGGAGAGTCGGCTCTTACCCTCTGGAGAGCCAGGTCTTACCCTCTGGAGAGTCGGCTCTTACCCTCTGGAGACCCGGCTCTTACCCACTGGAGACCCGGCTCTTACCCTCTGGAGACCCGGCTCTTACCCTCTGGAGACCTGGCTCTTACCCTCTGGAGAGTCGGCTCTTACCCTCTGCAGAGAAGATGTGATCTTTGTTCAGTTCACTAAGTGGATCGAATTGGACATCCAGTCTCCATGGATCCACCAGATTTGCCAGTTCTGATTTGGTGGAACCAGTTCCTCTGTCTCTGGTTGTGTCCTATCCAATATACAACGTAAGAAAACTTAAATCAGTTCTTAGTTACTATAAAGACTCTGACTTCTTCTCCATCTCTTTGTCTCTTAGTTCCGGTATCAGATCCGGTCCTGGATGTGAATTGTCTCCAGAATGGCAGCGCTGAGATCTCCTGCAAGGTGGAGAAGGGAACTGACCCCTCCATCAACCTGACTGTGAATGGAGAATTGGTGGAATATAATGTCACCGGATCGGAGCGGACAGTCCGTGTCACTAAGCCTCCTGTGTCACCATCCGATTCCTGGAATATCAGCTGTTCAGCACAGAATGCCATTAGTCAGAGATCCACCAATAGGACACGTGACAGTTGTTCAGGTGAGAGCTGTGGGTGTGTCCTTTAACTCTGTATACACCTGGGTGGTGTTCCCCATCAATATGGCACAGTACTGAGGTTCCATCATCTCTGCTTTCAGGCTCCAGACTGAGTTAGGTTTCAGGTTATAGTTGGGTTAAGTTTTGGGGGAAGGTTAAATTAGGGTTAAAGCTCATCTCCAGAGCAGTGGTGGCTGGTGCTCAATATTTTTTGGGGGCGGGCGCAAACATTTTTTGAAAAAAATCAATTCCAGCCACTGTGCCCTCAAATGCTGCCACTGTGCCCATTAAACACTGCCACTGTGCCCATCAAATGTTGCCACTATGCCCTTCAAATGCTGCCAGTGTCCCTCCCAGGACACCCCGCTCACAGCGCCCCCCCCCCCACGTGGATGGATCGCGGGACACACTACAGACACCCCCTCCGCAGATGGATTGGCGCTTACCTTGTCCTCTTCTCTGGCATCCCCTCTCCTCTTGCTTCCTCCGTCGCACTTCTGCTAAAGCCCTGAGCTTCCGATAGGGACACCTGCCGCTTTGGCCAATCAGGAAACAGGTCTCCCTGACCTGCCCCTAGATTGAAGAGAACAAGGAGACCTGGACAACTGCACACCGGAATGGATAAATTCATCTTATTTTATTCAAAATACAGGATCATGGGGTACACAAAAGACGACTGTGGGGTGGTACAAAAATAGCTGACACGTTTGGCACTTACACCAAGTGCTTAGTAGGCACTTGGTGTAAGTGCGAAACGCGTCAGTTATTTTTGTACCACCCCACAGTCGTGTTTTGTGTACCCCATGATCCTGTATTTTGAATAAAATAAGATGAATTTATCCATTCCAGTGTGCGGCTGTCCAGGTCTTCTTGTTCTCTTCTACTTGTACCAGCATTTAGCCAGCACCTGGGGCTCTTCTCTTCCTGGAGGTAATGAGACACAAGCACTCTGGTTTAAGCCCCTCTTTGAGCAGAGGATCCCACATCATCTCGTTTATTTCTAGACTTCTGCCTCCAGATTGGTGGGGAGGCAATGCGGTGTGAAAATGGTCACACAACTGGGTGGGATCAGAGCGCACTCTCTGCGCCCCCGAGCCCACCCTTCTTTGAAGCCTATTAGAGCCTCTGGCTCTAATCAGGTGCTTAAAAAAAAATTAAATAAACCCCCCTCCCACCCCCGCCATAGGAGTCCATGTGTTCGGCATCCTGAAAGGGCCGGGCACATGGGTAGGGAGGCAGCAGCAGGGATAGGGGTGGGTGGCGCCCGTGCACCCACAATGCACGGGCCGCCACTGCTTCAGAGAAATTGAAGCTTCCCTCCCACCCTTCCATTCTTGGCATCAGAAAAGAATATCTAAAATGCTCTTTTTATCCACCAAAAGCTGCAATCAAATGACGTTCCAGTGCCAAATCTATTCTGTTCTTCTGTATAAAAGAAGTGGGGTCCCTCTCCAGGTATCTGCATTAGGGACGGGTCATACACCCCCCCGGTGTGGTACGCACCACAACACCTCGAACAGGAAAATAGTTCAGGCCAACATACAAACTCCACTTCCCCGCCTGCCATAGAACAGAATTGAAGTGTGACTGCTGTGCCATGTCTCTAAGGTACCAGGCAGGCAGTCTTACGTCTGGGTAACAAAGTGCTGCCTGGTCTATGAAAGACTCTTACAAGTCTAACAGTCCTAAAGGTGAAGGATATAAACATTAATGACCCAAGTGAAAAGAGCCCCTTCCCTTCTTCAGTACAAACCACACACAGAATCCAGGACAACAGTGTCAAAAGGAAATGCTGAGTCCGGGATAAAACTTTTCCAGGGAAGGGAATTTAATAAGACTCGTGGCCACTCATTACAATTAGAAGAAAAGAGGTTTAACCTTAAACTACGTAGAGGGTTCTTTACTGTAAGAGCGGCAAGGATGTGGAATTCCCTTCCACAGGCGGTGGTCTCAGCGGGGAGCATTGATAGCTTCAAGAAACTATTAGATAATCACCTGAATGACCGCAACATACAGGGATATGTAATGTAATACTGACACATAATCACACACATAGGTTGGACTTGATGGACTTGTGTCTTTTTTCAACCTCGCCTACTATGTAACTATGTATGTGGTTGTACGGTGAGTCGGGTTAGGCAGACACAACTGGAGTTCTCGGTCATCCTGTGCCCCTAATAGACACAGGGTGACTTACACATGGGAGGTGCCGGGGGAGCTGGACAAGGAGCTTCCAGTGCTCTCCAAGGTAAACTGGGTTCCGCAAACCCCCCACCCCAAGTGACTCACATTACAGCTGTGTATTGACTTTTCCTCCACTTGGGCTCACAGACGTGGGTAGAGGAGAGCCGATCGGCTGCTCTCCTGACAGGGGGGTCTGCTCTGATTGATTATCAGTGCAGCCCCCATGAGGATGCCCAACCAGGAATACCAGGGATACCACCAGGGATGCCCACCATGGATGCCCACCCAGGGCCACCAGGGATGCCACCCAGGACCACCCAGAATCACCAGGGTTGGCAATCAGTGCCCATCAGAGGTGCCAATCAGAGCCCAGCAGTAATGCCTGCCAGTGCCTCCTCATTAGTGCTGCTTATCAGAGCCATCTATCAGTGCCCATCAGTGCCACCCATCAGTGCCACCTATCAGTGCCCCTCAGTGCCCATCAGTGTCTCCTATCTGTGCCGCCTAACAGTGCCCATCAGTGTCACCTATCAGTGCCCATTAGTGCCTTCTATGAGTGCCCATCAATGCCCATCAGTGTTGCATATCAGATTCACCTATCATTGCCCATCACTGCTGCATGTTATTGCCTCATCATCAGTGCCACCTCATTAGTGCCACCTCACCAGTGCCCATCAGTGAAGGAGAAAACTTACTTATTTACAAAATTTTATAGCTTATTTACAAAAATTTTTTCTAAAGTTTCTGTCTTTTTTTGTTTGTTTAGCAAAAAAAGAAAAAAAAAACCCCAGAGGTGATCAAATACCACCAAAAGAAAGTTCTATTTGTGGGAAGAAAATGAATACAATGTAGTTTGGGTACAGTGTTGTATGACCGTGTAATTGTCATTCAAAGTGCGACAGCGCTGAAAGCTGAAGATTGGTCTGGGCAGGAAGGGGGGAAAGTGCCCAGTAAGCAAGTGGTTAAGGTCTATGGGACAGGATCATAAAGAATCAAAAGTGCTGATTTTAAAGGTTTATATGCAAGTTATTGCCTTAAAAAGTGTTTGGGGACCCGGGTCCTGCCCCAGGGGACATGGATCAATACAAAAAAAAGTTTTAAAACAATTGTTTTTTTTCAGGAGCAGTGATTTTAATGATGCTTAAAGTGAAACAATAAACATGAAATGTTCCTTTAAATATCGGGCCTGGGGGGTCCCCTTAGTCTGCCTGTAAAGTGGTGCATCTGTGCGATGTATAGAATGCCGCAGCTATAATGACATTTCTAAAGGAAAAAATTCATTCAGGTTTGCTCACGGCTGTAATGTATTGCCGGCTCCCGGCAATATAGATAAAATAAAAAATAAAAAAACGATGTGGGGTCCCCCCTGCAGTCCATAACAGGCTCTTCGGGTCTGGTATGGATTTTAAATGGAACCCCATGCCAAATTTTTTTAAAAAATTGGCGTGGAGTCCCCCCAAAATCCATACCAGACCCATATCCAAGCAAGCAGCCTGGCAGGCCAGGAAAGGGGAGGGATAAGCGAGCCCCCCCCACTCCTGAACCATACCAGGCTTGCCCTCAATATGTTGATGGGAACAAGGACTTCTTCCCAACAACCCTGACCAGTGGTTGTCAGGGTCTGTGGGTGGGGAGGTGTCACGTACCTTACAGCGGAGTCTGAAATGACGAGGGCGGCCTCTTGCACGGTCCCGGTCCTAGCGTCCCTGGAGGTTGAGACAGGGTTGCTAGGGCGGCGGAAGGGTGCAGGTGCCTGCTGGCAGGATCAGGAACCCAGAAGTCTTCGGAAGGAAGCTGAGGTGCTGATCCCTGGATGGATGCAAGAGAGGTCCAGCAGAGGAACTTGCAGGGTCAAGGCAGGCAGGAGTTGGCAACGTGCTGGCAACGAGGTACACAATCGGCAGGCAGAGACGTGGTCAGGGACTGGCGGAGGTTGGCAACAAACTGGCAGCGGGGTACCGAATCAGGAGACAGAGCCGTAGTCAAGAGTCCAAGCCGGGTTCAATACAGGAAGCAAGGCAGGCAGAGATGTAGGGGTGATCCGAGGGGGTAGTCAAGGCAAGCAGAGGTTCAAGATCAGGGTCAAGTAAACAAGGCAACAGCAAGGGTTCAGGAACGAGCTGAGACAATCCAGCATTGATGCTAGTCTGCTGATCGTTTAAATAGGGCGCCTTGCGCCGTGATTCGTTAGTGTGCGAGCGTGCACGCGCTGACGTGCCCTCGTTCGTACGATCGCATTACGTGCGTGCCTAGTCCGGGGCTCGCTCGTTCTTATTGTACGTCCGGCTGGCACCCTGGAACGAGCGTTAGTGACGGTTCTCTGACATTGCCCCCTCCTTACGGGCAGCCTCCGGATGCCCACCTGAGACCTCCTTTCCGGATGAGCACGATGAAAAGCTTGTATGAGTCTTGGGGCATGGAGGTTCGTTTCCGGTTCCCAGGAGTTTTCTTCTGGACCAAAACCCTTCCATTTAATTAAATATTGATTTTGTCCCCGCCTTCTCCTGCAATCTACAATGGTCTCAATTTCAAACTCTTCTTCCCCGTCTACCATTATGGCCTCTGGGGGTCCTCTTTCACGACCAGGAAAGGGATTGACCACATCAGGCTTCAACAAAGAGGTATGAAACACAGGGTCTCTGGAGCAATTCTGGAATCAGAGGCAAGGGGTAGCGATTTTTAACGGTGATCCGGTTTAGCTCTCTGTAATCCACACATGGACGGAGCGAATGGTCTTTCTTTTCAACAAAGAATATTCCTGCCCCGGCTGGTGATGTTGAGTGACGGATGAACCCCTTCTTGAGGTTCTCATTCACATAGTCGTTTAGGACTGCGAGTTCAGGCTCTGACAGAGGAAAGATCCTCCCAAATGGGATTTCAGCCCCTGGTAAAAGTTCAATCGGGCAATCGTAGGCCCGGTGCGGGGGAAGAGTATCAGCTTTCTGCTTGTCGAAAACATCCAAGAAATCATGGTACACGGATGGGACGAGGTCTTGGGATTCGGATACTGGTTTGAGACACCCAATAACTGGAGCTGTGTGGTGGGGGACCTGGAGACAGTTCTTGAGACAGTAGGAGGACTGAAAGACTACCTGGCCGGTTGTCCAGTCTATCTGTGGGTTGTGTGCTTGCAACCATGGCATTCCTAAAATGATCGGAAAAAGTGGTGAGGATATAACGTCCAGGCACAACAGTTCTTGGTGATTAGGTAAGATGTTGGCAGGCAAAGGTTGGGTTTCTTGGATGATAGGCCCAGATTTGATATTGGACCCATCAGCTAATCGGATGAATAGTTTATGTTGCTTCGATCGCAGCGGAATGTTGTGTTGCAGGGCAAAAGCACGGTCAATGAAGCAACTGCAGGCACCGGAGTCAATTATGGCCTGGATCTGAAGCACCCCTTCTGGAAGCTGTAGAGAGACAGGAACAGCAATGTGAGTCGTTCTTGCTAGAGTTAATGCATATCGATCAAGAAGAGGTGAGTCACACTTACGGGTCTTGTTGGGACACATATTGGCGTAATGACCGGCTCCCCCGCAGTAGAGACAGAGATTATTCATACGACGGCGTTGTTTTTCTTCCGGAGTCAAGGGTGCACGAAGCAAACCCAACTGCATTGGTTCTGGAGGTTCAGTGGTAGAAGCAGATAGTGGGGGTGTGGAGGTAGGTAGGCGACTGGGTACCCTGGGTAGCATCCACATGGGCCGATACTGGCTGGTCCTTTCAGATCTTCGCTCCCTCAGCCGGCGATCGATCTGAATGGACAGTTGAATTAGTTCTTCGAGGGAATCAGGGATCCCCACACGAGCTAGTTCATCCTTGAGTGCCTCTGAAAGCCCTAAACGGAACTGAAAACGGAGAGCGGCGTAGTTCCAATGTGTGTCGGTACTCCACTGTTTAAAGTCTGTAACATAGTCCTCCACGGGCCTACGACCCTGCTGGAGGGTGTGGAGGCTGGCCTCTGCGGTGGTAGTACGCTGGGGATCATCATACAGTTTGGCCATTTCATCCAAAAAAGAGTCCATGGTACCCAGCAAGGGACTGGCTTGTTCCAGTAAATGATGAGCCCAGGTCTGAGGTTCTCCCTGCAGTAATGAAATGATGAACCCCACCTTGGTACTTTCCAAAGAAAAGGTGCGGGGCTGAAGCAAGAAGTACAAATGGCAGGCATTCCTGAAAGCACGGAATTTGCTGCGGTCACCCATAAATTTCTCCGGAGCAGGAACTCGTGGTTCTGGGGGTGGCACCACTACTGTGGGTGTAGAAACTGGAGTTGATGATGCAGGTGCTGTGGTCCGAGGTGCTGAGGTACTTGGAGAGAGAGACTCTACTCGCTGTTCAAGTCGTTGGTAGCCATCTTGCAGGCCCTGAACTGCTTGAGTGAGATTTGCGATCTGTTGACACAGAGCGTCCATAGCTGAGGCCCCCCTTTCAGACTCCATTTCTGGCTGGATTGTACTGTCACGTACCTTACAGCGGAGTCTGAAATGACGAGGGCGGCCTCTTGCACGGTCCCGGTCCTAGCGTTCCTGGAGGTTGAGACAGGGTTGCTAGGGCGGCGGAAGGGTGCAGGTGCCTGCTGGCAGGATCAGGAACCCAGAAGTCTTCGGAAGGAAGCTGAGGTGCTGATCCCTGGATGGATGCAAGAGAGGTCCAGCAGAGGAACTTGCAGGGTCAAGGCAGGCAGGAGTTGGCAACGTGCTGGCAACGAGGTACACAATCGGCAGGCAGAGACGTGGTCAGGGACTGGCGGAGGTTGGCAACAAACTGGCAGCGGGGTACCGAATCAGGAGACAGAGCCGTAGTCAAGAGTCCAAGCCGGGTTCAATACAGGAAGCAAGGCAGGCAGAGATGTAGGGGTGATCCGAGGGGGTAGTCAAGGCAAGCAGAGGTTCAAGATCAGGGTCAAGTAAACAAGGCAACAGCAAGGGTTCAGGAACGAGCTGAGACAATCCAGCATTGATGCTAGTCTGCTGATCGTTTAAATAGGGCGCCTTGCGCCGTGATTCGTTAGTGTGCGAGCGTGCACGCGCTGACGTGCCCTCGTTCGTACGATCGCATTACGTGCGTGCCTAGTCCGGGGCTCGCTCGTTCTTATCGTACGTCCGGCTGGCACCCTGGAACGAGCGTTAGTGACGGTTCTCTGACAGGAGGCTTAACAGAATCTGGAAGACCCCTTTAACAAGGGGCCCCCAGATCCCAGCCCTCCTATGTGAATGGGTATCGGGTACATCGTACCCCTACCCATTCACAAAAAAAGTGTAAAAACGTAAAAACCACAAGAGACAGTTATTGACAAATCATTTATTTAAAGAGAAAAGAAAAAAAAAGTGTCCCGCCATGTAAATCGACCATCCACCATGCTGCCCGAAGTACCCGAAAAAAGCAAGAAAGAAAACGATCCGCCTCCATGGGACGCCTCCCGCCGACTGCTCTCTTTTCACTTTCACGGTTCTTATATAGGCAAGGGCGGGGCCACCTGGTGATGTGACCAGCTGACCCCGCCCCCTTCTGACATCATATGTTTTCATTTTTGCTATTTTCCAGGTTCAGTTGGCGGCATGATTGATAGTGGATTTACATCGCAAGACTTTTTTTTTCTTTTTATTAAAAGATTTGTAAAAAACTGTCTCTTGTGGTTTTTACTTTTTTGACACTTTTTTGGTGAATAAGCAGGGGTACGATGTACTAGACATGTGCAATTAGTTTAGTTCCGAAATAGTTTTTTAACGAATTTTGACAAATTCGTTAATTCTGAAGTTTCCGAATTTCCGAATATCGAATTTCCGAATTTTCGAATTTCCGAAAATTCGGAATTTCGGAAATTCGGAATTCAGAAATTCTAAATTTCGTAATTTGGAAAATTCTAAATTTCAGAATTTGTAAATTCAGAAATTGGAAATTTCGGAAATTTGAAAATTCAAAAATTTGGAAATTTGAAAATCTGAAAATTCGAAAACCCGAAAATCTGAAATAATAACTAACTAATAATAACTATTAAATTATAGGTATTGGAATTTCCTTGCAAATTTGGCTGTTTGTGAACGTAACGAGTACGAATTTATCCGAAGTTACTAATTATCTGAAATAACGAATGCCGCATTTAAACGAATGGAACGTAACGATCTAATAATAATAAATAACAATAATAATAATAAAACCTTTTTATTATTATTATTTATTATTAATTTGTTCCATTCTATTTGTTTAGATGCGGCATTCATTATTTTGGATAATTTGTAACTTCAAATAAATTTGTATTTGTTATATTTACAAACAGCCAAATTTGAAAGGAAATTCCAATACCTATAATTTAATAGTTATTATTTAGAATTTTATTGATTTTCTTTCTTTCTCTCTGGGATCACCAAGGAACGGGTGAATTTCAAGTTGTATCAGGAAATTCTACAGCATGGTATCATAGAATAAGTTTGACGTGAATCTCAGCTAGACAAAGACCCAAACCACCCCATTGACAAAACATTTCCTGCTTTTAGATTTGCTGGGCTATAAGAAATATAATGGAATGATGATCAGGGAAGATATGGGATTGTCTTTGGTGATCAAAAAGGAATTTTGAATAGTTGCAGCAAACTTGAGCATGATCTCCAAAGTTTTTTCTTGGCTTACTCTGGATCAGCTACAGGCCAACTGCTGACATGCTGATTCAACCAATGCCCACTTTCCACCACCATCACCATCACCATCACCACCACCACCACCAACACCACCACCACCACCACCATCATCACCATCATCACCACCACCATCATCACCACCACCATCACCACCATCACCACCACCACCATCATCATCACCACCACCACCATCATCATCACCACCACCACCATCACCACCACCACCATCACCACCATCACCACCACCACCACCACCACCACCATCACCACCACCACCGTCACCACCATCACCACCACCATCACCATCACCACCACCACCATCATCACCAATATTAGTATATCATAAGAGAGCTGTAGAATTGATCCATTGAAAGGAAATGATCAAAACTAGAGCAGGCAGAATCTGGAGCAGCTGTGCGTGGCAACCAATCAGCTTCTATCTTCAGCTTGTTCAGTTAAGCTTTGAAAATGAAAGAAAGCAGCTGATTGGTTAACATGCACAACTGCTCCAGATTCTGCCTGCTCCAGTTTTGATAAATTCCCCTCATATTGTCATTCCCATCATGTACATCTCAGCCCATCTTGTTGGAGAAACAAGAAACAGGTTTGTTGCCAGATGTAGTTGTGATAGACTCACCCGGGACAGAGGCTTTTGGAGGGGACTGAATGCCAGCCTCTTGCCAACTGACTATGGGCCCTGGTTTGTTAACCTTTGTTTCATCTCTCCATGCCCTCTTATGTCTAAGTCACCCTGTGTCTATTAGGGGCACAGGGTGACCAAGCAAATGGAACAGTAATATTTATCCACAATATCTCCCAGGAAATATACAAAGACTTTTCTTGGTTTATTTGATTCTGAGCTATACATGTTAATTGCAGAGCTGATCACATTGGCCTCTGTACAATGGGGGAGACGGATAGTCTGCTACTGGTGGGCTCCTGCTATTATGAGAAGGTGTCTTGTGTTTATACATATGATAATGTTGATTGTGTCTTTTAAACTAGAAGACAACAAGGCTGACCTGAAAGGTCAAACCTCTAAGTCACCTAGGCTGGTTAAATGACTAGTTAATTAGCTCATGTTAATTTATATTTCTGGTTACAGTTGTATTGTTAGGGTAATATAATCAGGAGGGGGGAACCTCCTCCTCAAGTGTATATAAGACTGTATTCTTGTTCTAATAAACAGTTCTATTTCTGATGTACTCCAAGACTGGTGTTGCCTGGTTTTTGGGGTTACTATATCCCGATACATTGGTCTCGTAATCCAGGTCGTGGGAAGCAGTTTTTTGGTGGAGATCCCCAACAGGGTGTCCGGAGTCCATCACAGTAGTACTCTTTATTTGATGCCACTCTCCTGGTGATGTAGTAGGTGGAGTCTGTGCCAGTTTTTTATACCAGCTGTGGTTGGAGATTGGCAGTTTGGGTATGGGAACAGGTCACCCCTGACCAACACCATGTAGGTCTGTGGCCAGTGCATAAGTAAGAGAGAGAGACCTCTGTGGGCTGAACTACCAGGAGGACTAGGAATGGACAATAGTTAGAAGGTGGAGGAACCTTGTCATTATTGATCTTCACTTAGCAGGTCTGTGGCTTGGTTCAGGATGGCCTTGGGGCCTATGTTTGAGGAATAACTTCTGTGTGGTGTCTAATTGGCAACACAGAGGAAGATGGCTCAACAGTACTGTGTTTTATATCAAGTGTTCTGTACTGTGACTGTGAACCATGAGGAAGATGTGTTGATGTTCGAACTTGAGTTGATGCAGTAAAGCATTGAAAATTGTTTCGGACTGGACATTCTTTATTTCGGGTAACAGGCCTCAAGCCAGGAATATGCACAGAGGTGGGCCTCAGGCTATGAGAGTGAGTGAAACAAGATGGTGGAGCGTCTCCGAAAAGACAGGTAGTTGAGTAGCCCATCTGGAGAAAAAGTGGGGTGGGACCTAGGCCAGCTTGGTGAGAATTACTGCCCAATCCAGGTCCCTTACAGGTTACTCTTATTAAATAAGGAACTCCACCCTTCCCAATTAAAATTGTATTCTTATCCATTGGTAATTGTTCCTGTATATAGATACTTACTAGTTCATGGAGTCCAGTGTTCTCTTCCAGCCCAAAGTCTCTGCCATCTTGGATTGATATCCTCTGCATGTGTAGACATACCATGGGTCTACACCAGTGGTCATCAACCCGGTCCTCAGGGCCCACTAACAGGCCAGGTTTTCAAGATAACTGACATACATCACAGGTGATATCATCTGCTGCTCAGTGATTGCCGTATTCTAGTCTGCATAAAACCTGGTCGCATAAAACCTGGCCTGTTAGTGGGCCCTGAGGACTGGGTTGATGACCACTGCTCTATAGGACTTTTCAGAGACCCTCTGTGTGTCTGTACATGTGCAAAATCATGCTAGGCCCCTCATGCATGCACATATACTTCATGGGTCTCTGCCCATCTATGGAACCCAATAGGTTTAGGGTGTGGGTTAGGATATCAAAAAATTCTGCGCGGCCAAACAAAGGATAAAAATAAGCAGCTAACACGACCAATGGAATATGGGTATGTAACAACAGGCAAAACAAAATGTGTAGCGCTAAACTTTCAACAAAAACAAAAATGTCCAACTGATGATTCCAGGTATCACAAAAAGCTCAAACAATCCTCCATAAATATGAAGCTTGTGGATAAACAGATACTATTCCGATAACTTCGTGCAAAGAATGTATCGTATGTGTGACATCAAAGGTGATCACAGAGGGGAAGCACCACCACCAACATTAGGAAGGCTTACCAGATGGCGTTGACCCAAAAGAGCATACGCCCAGCTGGGTCAAATCAGGCTTGGGTGGTGTGTGGTGATGGTCGTTCCAGAAGGATGATGGAAATGAAAATTCGGAAGCCGACCAGTAGCTAGTAGGTCCCTCAGGGTGATGATGAAGAGCAATTGGCCATGAAATGGGATGAGAAGGAGAGAAGCCACATAGTGTAATTCCGTATAAAATATACCAAATTTTATTTAAAAAAAGGGTACACTCACATGAAATAATAAAATCAGCGCTGTAAAAAGAATGGCGGCAGTGGGGTCCTACCCGACGCGTTTCGTCCTCTTAGACATCGAGGATTGTTTGAGCTTTTTGTGATACCTGGAATCATCAGTTGGACTTAGGGTGTGGGTTAGCATGATTTTGGGGGGGGGGGGTTAGCATGATTTTGCACATGAGTAGACAAGTCGTAAGTCTCTGCCAAGTCATATAGACACATAGTGTGCCTGCATATTTGTGAGATATGCATAGATATCACACAGCATCCTTCCCTAGGTGAGGGTGACAGAATTAAAACCAATGGAAATTAAAAAAAGGTGTTTATTGTTAAAAAAAATTCCAATTGCTTAAGTGGGAATGGGAGAAGTCAGTGGAAGTGCTTTCCATTGGTGAAGGTCCACGTTCATAATTATAATTACAATTAGGTGAACATGCACAGCACTCTAAACGTAACCCTATAAGTCCCAATACTATTTCAGTGTAGTTCTAATAAAAATCAGCCAATGCTAATAATCTCATTGCAAAAGATGTGCAAATTAATACAAAGCATGATGTCCAATAATGGTGTAAATCTAATAAAGTGTCCAAAATTTGCGGACATAGTCCTTGGCTCTCCATCAACAATCTGTGATCTCATTTAACAAGATCATATAACGATGTTCTTCAACCTCCAACCGTGTGATCAGAGCCGCTCACCGGACTGAATTATCCCCAAAATCAGTAGATGATCAATAGTGCTTTAGACAGTAAAATCTCCACCATCGATCCCCTCCTTTACTAAAATGATATTCCGTGTTTACAATATAATGCTATGGGAGTTTTTGTTCTATGATTGGATATTGGAGGACCATGTCAATCTGCACCTGCCAGTTGAGGAATGTGGAGCATCATCTGAGTAATGGAGAGGATTAGTGATGAGCTGAACATACCTGGGTTCCGTTTAAAGGTGGGTTTGGCAAACAACACTAATGCTCCGTACACACGGTCGGATTTTCCGACGGAAAATGTTCAATAGGAGCTTTTTGTCGGAAATTCCGACCGTGTGTAGGCTCCATCGGACTTTTTCCATCGAAATTTCCGACAAACAAAACTTGAGATCTGGATCCGTTGTCGGAAATTCCGATCGTGTGTACAACAATTCCGAAGCACAAAGTTCCACGCATGCTCGGGATCAAGCAGAAGAGCCGCACTGGCTATTGAACTTCAGTTTCCTCGGCTTGTCGTACATCACTGCGTTCTTGACGTACAGAATTTCCGACATTTGTGTGACCGTGTGTATGCAAGACAAGTTTGAGCCAACATCCGTCGGAAAAAATTCCATGGATTTTTTTGTCGGAATGTCCGATCAATGTCCGACCGTGTGTATGGGGCATAAAGGATGCCCAATCCGAACTCTTCTGAAGTCAACAAATGATAAAGAATTTTGGCCGTTTTCTAGGCTTATAGACAAGGGATTGTCCAACAAATTTCATGGTGGGTCTGGGCACCGCCCTGGGAAACATGTACCAAAGCAAAAAAATAAACATTTTAAATTTCCATTCAACGAGGGGCAGTGATTTTAATTATGCTTAGAGAACATCAATCAAGAGGAACATTATAATGCAAAATTCCTTTAAATAACGTGTGTGTGTGTGTGAGGGGGGGGGGGGGTGCTCTGTGAAGTGGGGTATCTGTATGATGTATACAATCTACTACTGCAAATCTGACACTTGCTGGTTGCTGCTCGGCTCACCAGTGCCCATCCGTGCTGACCACTAAACTGACCTGCCAAACCCCTACACTGACCCCCCTGATACATGTACTGACCCCCTGATACATGTACTGACCCCCCTGACACCTACACTGACCCCCCTGATACATGTACTAACCCCCCTGACACATACACTGACCCCCCTGACTCCCGCACTGACCCCACTGACATCTACACTGACCCCCCCGACACATACACTGACCCCCCTGACACCTACACTGACCCCCCCTACACATACACTGACTCCCCTGACACCTACACTGACCCCCCTGACACCTACACTGATCCCACTGACACCTGCACTGACCCCCCTGACACCTACACTGACTCCCCTGACACCTACACTGAACCCCCTGACACCTGCACTGACCCCCCTGACACCTACACTGACCCCCCTTACACCTGCACTGACCCCCCCTGACACCTACACTGACCCCCCTAACACCTGCACTGACCCCCCCTGACACCTACACTGACTCCCCTGACACCTACACTGACCCCCCTGACACCTACACTGACCCCCCTGACACCTACACTGACTCCCCTGACACCTACACTGACCCCCCTGACACATAAACTGACCCCCCGACACCTACACTGACCCCTCTGACATATAAACTGACCCCCTGACACATACACTGACCCCCTGACCCATACACTGACCCCCCTGACACATACACTGATCCACCTGACACCTACACTGACCCCCCTGACACCTGCACTGACCCCCTGACACCTACACTGACACCCCTGACACATAAACTGACCCCCCGACACCTACACTGACCCCTCTGACACATACACCGACCCCCTGACACATAAACTGACCCCCCGACACCTACACTGACCCCTCTGACATACACCGACCCCCTGACCCATACACTGACCCCCCTGACACATACACTGACCCCCCTGACACATAGACTGACCCCCCTGACACATACACTGACCCTCTGACATCTACACTGACCCCCCTGACACATAAACTGACCCCCTGACACCTACACTGACCCCCCTGACACATAAACTGACCCCCCGACACCTACACTGACCCCCCTGACACATACACTGACCCCCCTGACACATAAACTGACCCCCCAACACCTACACTGACACCCCTGACACATAAACTGACCCCCCGACACCTACACTGACCCCTCTGACATATAAACTGACCCCCTGACATCTACACTGACCCCCCTGACACATAAACTGACCCCTCTGACATATAAACTGACCCCCTGACATCTACACTGACCCCCCTGACACATAAACTGACCCCCCGACACCTACACTGACCCCCCTGACACCTGCACTGACCCCCTGACACCTACACTGACCCCCCTGACACCTACACTGACCCCCCTGACACATACACTGACCCCTCTGACATATAAACTGACCCCCCTGACACCTACACTGACCCCCCTGACACCTGCACTGACCCCCTGACACCTACACTGACCCCCCTGACACATACACTGACCCCCCTGACATATAAACTGAGCCCCCTGACACCGACACTGACCCCCTGACACCTACACTGACCCCCTGACACCGACACTGACCCCCTGACACCGACACTGACCCCCTGACACATACACTGACCCCCTGACACCTACACTGACCCCCTGACACCTACACTGACCCCCTGACACCGACACTGACCCCCTGACACCTACACTGACCCCCTGACACTGACACTGACCCCCTGACACCCGCACTGATCCCCCTGACAGGTGATCTCTTGACACTCCTGCAGCTCAGCCTTACCTGTGTAGTGTAGCCCATCTCATTCATGACCACTCAGAGACAGCAGGCTGGGTGCACCAGGCAGCCAGAGAGCCAGGATAGGAGAGCTGCTCCGCTGCCCGCCTATTTATACAGAGCGAGCGGGGATCTCAGCGCTCGGTGTGGCTCGGTTCCGCCTCCTGGACCCAGTGGTGCCTATGATGGACGTCACACATCCTGCGGTTCAGGTGTTCTGTCAAAATCACAGGCATTGGACCATCTGGCTGAGTCATGTGACAGTCTGACTCTTTCTCTTTGCTCGGGCTCGGGGCTAACAATGCAATTATAAATGCCCGAGACCCGGGCTTTTTGGGGGACCACTCGGGGCTCCAGCCCCCCTCAGCCCCCCCCCCCTGCCAACACCACTGGTAAGGGGTATGTGACAGAACCCTCTGTCACTGTGTGTTTTGGAGGGGGCTGTGGGCTGGCCTCCTACCCACCGACTATGGCCCAGCAAAGAACGGGAGATTTGGAGGGCGATTTGCCATCTCCCGCAACCAGGAGACAACGCCACCTCCAGACATTGGTGTCTACGGTCTCCGGTTCATCGGAACCGGGTGAATGCGGTATCTGTGGCCGGGCTTGTGGAGCCGTTTCCGGCTACTTAAACTTTTATTCCACAAACAATGTACTTTTAGCTAATAAAGGCATATACAAGATGGCGGTATGCCCAAAGCGTGGGGCTACGAGACTTGGGGACAAAATAGCATTGGGGTAATGTAATTATGTCCCTATATAAGTTGCATCCCTTCTCCCCGTCCTCCCCCTCTTCTTATTGTGAGTTAGGTCATGGCATGTAGACAAAAGGTGTGGAGACACATCCCAGTGGGGGGTGTGTAAGGAGGGGCTGTCTGCTTCTCGTAATCCCTTTATGTGTTTCAACCATAGTTTCTGTTGGAATGTACAAGTGTCGAGTTTCCATTGGTTCTTCCTTGTCCCCTCCCCCTCCATGACAAGGCTAAGGGAAGTGTCCATAACTGTGTTTAAATGTGTATGTTTTGTACTTAATAACAGTTCATGTTCAGCAGCCAAAACGAGTACTGCCTAGTTATTGGTTGCCAGAGGTTGGAAGATCTGACATCTATATTCAGACTGGGAGGAAGCGGTATATGACGAAACCACTCAAGCGGAGTGTGGGGGATGTTTTGTTACAGGGTACATAGTAAAGTGTAAACTAGACACAGTGTTTGACCTTTAACCATTTGCTGCCCGCCCACCATCATATGACGGCGCAGGCTTCCAGGTCCCCCAGGGGGCACGCGTGTGCCCACCGCGTCACTCGGGTCCCGGTGCGCGTGCCCGGCTGCCACGATGTCCAACGGGCACCCGCGATTGCCCAGTAACCGAGCAGGACCGTGGATCTGTGTGTCTAAACACACAGATCCACGTCCTGTCAGATGGGAGGAGACCAATGGTGTGTTCCTTGTACAGAGGAACACCGATCGGTCCCCTCCCCTTGTGAGTCCCCTCCCCCTACAGTTAGAGCCACTCCCTAGGAACATAATTAACCCCTAGAGCGCCCCCTCCTGGTTAACCCTTTCATTGCCACTCACATTTATACAGTAATCAATGCATTTTTATAGCGCGGATCGCTGTATAAATGTGAATGGTTCCAAACTTCTCCGCAGGATGTGGAAACCTTGCAAGAGGACCTGAACAAATTAATGGGGGAGGGGCGACTACATGGCAAATGAGGTTCAATGTAGAAAAATGTAAAATAATGCATTTGGGTGGCAAAAATCTGAATGCAATCTATAGACTGGGGGAAGAACCTCTGGGGGGATCTAGGATGGAAAAGGACCTGGGGGTCCTAGTAGATGATAGGCTCAGCAATGGCATGCAATGCCAAGCTGCTGCTAACAAAGCAAACAGAATATTGGCATTAAAAAGGGATCAACTCCAGAGATAAAACGATAATTCTCCCGCTCTACAAGACTCTGGTCCGGCCGCACCTGGAGTATGCTGTCCAGTTCTGGGCACCAGTCCTCAGGAAGGATGTACTGGAAATGGAGCGAGTACAAAGAAGGGCAACAAAGCTAATAAAGGGTCTGGAGGATCTTAGTTATGAGGAAAGGTTGTGAGCTCTGAACTTATTCTCTCTGGAGAAGAGACGCTTGAGAGGGGATATGATTTCAATGTATAAATACCGGACTGGTGACCCCACAATATACAAATACCGGACTGGTGACCCCACAATATATAAATACCGGACTGGTGACCCCACAATATATAAATACTGGACTGGTGACCCCACAATATAAAAATACTGGACTGGTGACCCCACAATATACAAATACCGGACTGGTGACCCCACAATATACAAATACCAGACTGGTGACCCTACAATATATAAATCCTGGACTGGTGACCCCACAATATATAAATACCGGACTGGTGACCCCACAATATACAAATACCGGACTGGTGACCCCACAATATACAAATACCGGACTGGTGACCCCACAATATATAAATACCGGACTGGTGACCCCACAATAGGGAGAAAACTTTTTCGCAGAAGGGAGTTTAACAAGACTCGTGGCCACTCATTAAAATTAGAAGAAAAGAGATTTAACCTTAAACTACGTAGAGGGTTCTTTACTATAAGAGCGGCAAGGATGTGGAATTCCCTTCCACAGGTGGTGGTCTCAGCAGGGGGCATCGATAGTTTCAAAAAACTATTAGATAATTGTCACGGAACGCCCCACACTCCGCTTTGAGTGCTTCCGTCAGTATACCGCTTCCTTGTGGTCTGGATACAGATATCAGATAGTCCAACCTCTCTGAGCACAAAACAAGGCGACACTTGCTTGTTGCTCACATCTACTGACTCTTTATTTGAGATCTCACACAAATATATACACAGCAGAATGACTAAAACCTAACATAATTAACATGAGCTAATTAACTAATCCTTTTACCCAGACTAAGTGACTACGTCTCCTAGCTCATTGACTATTCAACACACATTACCATAAACATCAATACAGGGTTAATTAGAACAAACAACAATGAGTTGAATACCCTTAGAACCTGTGGTAAGCCAGACTAGACTCATTTACATTAAACACATTATAGCAGACATCAGACAGGTAGTTGGAGTTGATGACATTAGCATCTTCTCATAGTATGTGTCCCAACAGTATGACTCAGTCACTATTGCTAACATGGCAAATACAGGGTCCCCAGAGTCTGTGTGTCCTGGGGGACAAGGACCCAAAGCCAAAGTAACAACACCTCAAGGGTACCCCAAATGCCAGGGCCCATAATCTGTAGGCAAGAGGCTCACATTCAGTCCCCTCCAAAAGCCTCTATCTGAGTCTGTCACAATAATCACCTGAATGACCACAACATACAGAGATATATAATGTAATATGACATATAATCACACAACATACAGAGATATATAATGTAATATGACATATAATCACACAACATACAGAGATATATAATGTAATATGACATATAATCACACAACATACAGGATATATAATGTAATATGACATATAATCACACAACATACAGAGATATATAATGTAATATGACATATAATCACACAACATACAGAGATATATAATGTAATATGACATATAATCACGCAACATACAGAGATATATAATGTAATATGACATATAATCACACAACATACAGAGATATATAATGTAATATGACATATAATCACACAACATACAGAGATATATAATGTAATATGACATATAATCACACAACATACAGGATATATAATGTAATATGACATATAATCACACAACATACAGGGATATGTAATGTAATACTGACACATAATCACACACATAGGTTGGACTTGATGGACTTGTGTCTTTTTTCAACCTCACCTACTATGTAACTATGTAACTATTATTATACACGATTTATGTGGCACCAACAGTTTATGCAGCGCTTTACAATGTAGCTAGTACAGTACAATTACAGTACAGTTCAATGCTCATGGAGCTTACAATCTAATTGGAGGGGGAGGTGGTATAAAAGGTAATGGCTGTACGGGATGATGTGATGGGGGGTGGCTCGGGTGCGGTTCTTAGGTGGGTGTGGGATAGGCTTTTCTGAACAAATGAGTTTTCAGGGATCGTCTGAAGGTGGTGATCGGATATACTGGGGCAGGGAATTCCAGAGGATCGGAGAGGCTCTGGAGAAGTCCTGAAGATGAGCATGAGAGGAGGTAACAAGGGAGCTAGAGAGCAGGAGGTCCTGGGAGGAGACGATTTGGGCGATATCTGCAGATAAGGTTGGTGATAGTTACATAGTTACATAGTAGGTGAGGTTGAAAAAAGACACAAGTCCATCAAGTCTAACCTATGTGTGTGATTATGTGTCAGTATTACATTACATATCCCTGTATGTTGCGGTCATTCAGGTGCTTATCTAATAGTTTCTTGAAGCTATCAATGCTCCCTTCTGAGACCACCGCTTGTGGAAGGGAATTCCACATCCTTGCCGCTCTTACAGTAAAAAATGTATGTGATGTAGCTGGGGGCGATGTTGTGGATGGCCTTGTATGTTGTATGTTGTGGTTAGTATTTTGAATTTTATACGGTGGGGGAGGGGAAGCCAGTGAAGGGATTGGCAGAGAGGAGCAGCAGTCACCGATCGGTTACTGCCTTTTTTCAGCCTCGCCTACTATGTAACTAGTTACTGTAAGTAACAGACCTGCTAAACACTTCTCCAGGAAGTCTGAAGCCTGAACCCGAACATCTCTCAGGCAAGATATCAGGAGTTTGTTCATTACCTTGCCATCAAAGTCTCCACAATTAGAGATGGGATTCATTCTGAAATATCATCATCAGACCTCCCAAGGTCCAGTAGTACAGACTCCCCATCAACAAGCCTACAGAGAACATTTGATATCAGTGATGATGGAGAAACTGTGCCAATGATTAAGTGGCTCAATTCAACCACATGTGACCTTGGCCCAGATCCAACAGGCCAGCTACTGGTTATCATCACGTAGGGAACACCAGACAGCAGCTGATAGACATATAATGTGTTGTTAGGATGTGTAAACGTGTTGGATGTCTCCTCAGATCCCCTCTCTGCACCCCACCTGAATGTCTCTTGCAACAATATTGGAAGTGCCAGTGTCTCCTGTGTGTTAGAAGAGAATAAGGATGTATCTTATCAATGGACAGTGAATGGGAAATTTCTTCCTGGAAATCACTCCCGTAATATCACCATTACTAATGAAGGATTCATCTCTGGCCCTCAGAATGTCAGCTGTTCTGTAAATAACTCAGTGAGCAAAAAAGAGAGCAACAACGCCAACATTTTCTGCCCAGGTGAGTAGAGAGAGAACTCTACTCCCTGTCCTTCCCCACACTCTTCCTCAGTTCCCTGTCCTTCCTCACACTCTTCCTCAGTTCCCTGTCCTTCCTCACACTCTCCCTCAGTTCCCTGTCCTTCCCCACACTCTTCCTCAGTTCCCTGTCCTTCCTCACATTCTCCCTCAGTTCCCTGTCCTTCCTCACACTCTTCCTCAGTTCCCTGTCCTTCCTCACATTCTCCCTCAGTTCCCTGTCCTTCCTCACACTCTCCCTCAGTTCCCTGTCCTTCCCCACACTCTTCCTCAGTTCCCTGTCCTTCCTCACACTCTCCCTCAGTTCCCTGTCCTTCCCCACACTCTTCCTCAGTTCCCTGTCCTTCCTCACATTCTCCCTCAGTTCCCTGTCCTTCCTCACACTCTTCCTCAGTTCCCTGTCCTTCCTCACATTCTCCCTCAGTTCCCTGTCCTTCCTCACACTCCCCCTCAGTTCCCTGTCCTTCCCCACACTCTCCCTCAGTTCCCTGTCCTTCCTCACACTCTTCCTCAGTTCCCTGTCCTTCCTCACACTCTCCCTCAGTTCCCTGTCCTTCCTCACACTCTTCCTCAGTTCCCTGTCCTTCCTCACACTCTTCCTCAGTTCCCTGTCCTTCCCCACACTCTCCCTCAGTTCCCTGTCCTTCCCTACACTCTCCCTCAGTTCCCTGTCCTTCCTCACACTCTCCCTCAGTTCCCTGTCCTTCCTCACACTCTTCCTCAGTTCCCTGTCCTTCCCCACACTCTCCCTCAGTTCCCTGTCCTTCCCCACACTCTCCCTCAGTTCCCTGTCCTTCCCCGCATTCTTCCTCAGTTCCCTGTCCTTCCTCACACTCTCCCTCAGTTCCCTGTCCTTCCTCACACTCTCCCTCAGTTCCCTGTCCTTCCTCACACTCTCCCTCAGTTCCCTCTCCTTCCTCACACTCTCCCTCAGTTCCCTGTCCTTCCTCACACTCTCCCTCAGTTCCCTGTCCTTCCTCACACTCTCCCTCAGTTCCCTGTCCTTCCTCACACTCTCCCTCAGTTCCCTGTCCTTCCTCACACTCTCCCTCAGTTCCCTGTCCTTCCTCACACTCTCCCTCAGTTCCCTGTCCTTCCTCACACTCTCCCTCAGTTCCCTGTCCTTCCCCACACTCTCCCTCAGTTCCCTGTCCTTCCTCACACTCTCCCTCAGTCCCCTGTCCTTCCTCACACTCTCCCTCAGTTCCCTCTCCTTCCTCACACTCTCCCTCAGTTCCCTGTCCTTCCTCACACTCTTCCTCAGTTCCCTGTCCTTCCTCACACTCTCCCTCAGTTCCCTGTCCTTCCTCACACTCTCCCTCAGTTCCCTGTCCTTCCTCACACTCTCCCTCAGTTCCCTGTCCTTCCCCACACTCTCCCTCAGTTCCCTGTCCTTCCTCACACTCTCCCTCAGTTCCCTCTCCTTCCTCACACTCTCTCTCAGTTCCCTCTCCTTCCCCACACTCTCCCTCAGTTCCCTGTCCTTCCTCACACTCTCCCTCAGTTCCCTCTCCTTCCTCACACTCTCCCTCAGTTCCCTCTCCTTCCTCACACTCTCCCTCAGTTCCATGTCCTTCCTCACACTCTCCCTCAGTTCCCTCTCCTTCCTCACACTCTCCCTCAGTTCCCTGTCCTTCCTCACACTCTCCCTCAGTTCCCTGTCCTTCCCCACACTCTCCCTCAGTTCCCTGTCCTTCCTCACACTCTCCCTCAGTTCCCTCTCCTTCCTCACACTCTTCCTCAGTTCCCTGTCCTTCCCCACACTCTCCCTCAGTTCCCTGTCCTTCCTCACACTCTCCCTCAGTTCCCTGTTCTTCCTCACACTCTCCCTCAGTTCCCTGTCCTTCCTCACACTCTCCCTCAGTTCCCTGTCTTTCCTCACACTCTCCCTCAGTTCCCTGTCCTTCCCCACACTCTCCCTCAGTTCCCTGTCCTTCCCCACACTCTCCCTCAGTTCCCTGTCCTTCCCCACACTCTCCCTCAGTTCCCTGTCCTTCCTCACACTCTCCCTCAGTTCCCTGTCCTTCCCCACACTCTCCCTCAGTTCCCTGTCCTTCCTCACACTCTCCCTCAGTTCCCTGTCCTTCCTCACACTCTCTCCCTCAGTTCCCTGTCCTTCCCCACACTCTCCCTCAGTTCCCTGTCCTTCCCCACACTCTCCCTCAGTTCCCTGTCCTTCCTCACACTCTCCCTCAGTTCCCTGTCCTTCCTCACACTCTCCCTCAGTTCCCTGTCCTTCCCCACACTCTCCCTCAGTTCCCTGTCCTTCCCCACACTCTCCCTCAGTTCCCTGTCCTTCCTCACACTCTCCCTCAGTTCCCTGTCCTTCCCCACACTCTCCCTCAGTTCCCTGTCCTTCCCCACACTCTCCATCAGTTCCCTGTCCTTCTCAATGCTCTCCCTCAGTTCCCTGTCCTTCCTTATAGTCACATTTTTCCTCTTACTCTGCTCTCTGTCCTTCCCCATGCTCATAGTATGATGACTGTCTTTTTCCATACTCTATCTCTACTAGTAATGGGTGAATCTGTGTCAGGGTCCCGATCTGAACCTGCAACCTCTTTGGTGTCTGGCCCCAGCGCTTCTTGCTGGACAGCTCCCTGTCTGATCCTTTTGGACACTCTTGCCTTGTTTCTGATGAACCTTGAACTCTTAGCTCTTCCCGTGAACTCCTTGACGTAAGCCATGACTCTGGACTTCCTGTTTGCCAGATTATTGTGCTCTCTTTAGTGAATATCTTGCCTGTCATTATCTCGACTACCATTTGTTACCAGGCCTTTGGCTTGTTCCTCGACTATGCTTCCACTTTGATCTCAACCTGCAACTGCTTGTTACTGACCTTTGGCTTTTTTACTGATCACACTTCTGCTTGATTCCTACCTGCTATATCTGCCTACTGGACCCTGGGTTGCTCACCTCTTGGTGGGGCGATCCTGAGGACCGTGACCTGGTACCAACATGCAGCAAAACCCACCCCCACCATCAGGAGCTCTGGCGAACACTGGTTAGTGCTGCTTGGACCCCGCACTTTGGGTGAGCCCACATGATTCGCCAGGGTGACCTGCGTGTATACCTATCCTGCTGGTTGGCGGGTCGCCTCTCTACTGGCATAGCTACTGGTCTCCGTTCCTGACCCTGGACAATGACAATCTGCTTGAAATTGATTCAGGGGCAGGTCCAGCCAACATGTCCAAACAAAATTCGATATGAACCCCATTAAGGTCAATGGGAGGTGAGTCTTGACAATGAATTCTCTACATTTTCAAGGTTAATAGGCAAGGGGTTGTCAAACAAAGGGCACTGCCAGGGTATGGTGACCAGATTTTTAAAATGAAATCCGGGCGCATATTTTTTTTTTATTGGCAAATGGTAAACAATTATATATGCATATTTTCTCTTATATGAAATATGCAGTGTATGTGTTTATGGAATGATTGTATGCAAACATCTCCGGGCCCCCTGTGTTCAGTGGGAGCCGGGTGACAGTAAGCGGACTATTTCTTTATTTTTGGGGGCTGGGCTTCAACTGTATAGCGTGCTGTGGCAGATTAATCTGCCTAAACCCGAAAATAAAGAAATAGTCTGCTTACTGTCCCCCTGCCCACACTGAGCACAGGGGGGCCGTAGATGTTTGTTTTGTAAAAAGCTACACTGTGGGGGATTAGCTTAATGGTGGACAGGATTTGGGAGTCTCCGCCCGCTCTACCTCCGGGCCCCTCTGCCGAGATGACAGATCTGGGGACAGATCCGGGGACAGATGGGCTCCGGGGACAGCGTCCTCAATCCAGGGGACTGTCCCCGGAAACAGGGGACGTCTGGTCACCCTATGCCAGGGCGGCGTGTGTCAATGCAAAAAATAATAATACTGTTCAACAGTTCCTGTTAATTAGGATTAAGGTGCAACATTTCAAAAATACACAATTCCTTTAAATAACATTAAAATAAAAAGTAATACTGCGCCATTTCAAATAAAGACAAACAAATCAAATTAATTACCCTGACAGCAGCAACTTTGCTGTGAGACGCACACAGTGCAAATTAAATGGTCCAAATTAAAGTTGCGCTATGAATTAAAAAAAGAAGGAAAGAAAAAACAAATGCAAACATTGCAAAAATGTACTCCATGAAGTGATAAGTAATCCAATATATCCCTCGGTGCAAGGAAACATTCACCTGAACGGTGTGTGAGTTCCAGAAAAGCCTTCACCTCATGACGATGGCCGCTCACCAGTTTCTTATGACCTCCTATAATGGAAGGTCTTTCCCGCTTGTGGCTATAAACCCAGCCAGGGCCTTTATTCACCCAGGGGAATCACGCTGCAGAGCCTCCACCGCTCAAGGAAGAGCCCGATCATCTAAGAACCCCAAAAGTAATAAGGCCTCCATAGTATAAAATCTTTTGTTGTTTTAATAGTATAAAAAAGGCGGACGCACAAAAAACACGCACAAATGCACTTACACAAGGAAGTGGTAAAACACGCACAAATAAGTCGACTGGCTCGTTACAACAGCCCGTCCTTTCCGGGACCTGCACAAGCGCGGTGACGTCAGCAGGTCGCTTCTCCCTACGCATTTCGTCACAAGATGATGTCGTCCTGTGCCGCACCGTGGGATATATTGGATTCCTTATCACTTCATGGACTACTTTGTTGCACCGTTTTTGCATTTGTTTTTTCTTTCCTTCTTTTTTTAATTTATAGTGCAAATTTAATTTGAACCCTTTAAATAACATGCTTGGGGGGATACCTTAAAGGGGCTGTAAACCCTTGTGGTTTTTCACCTTAATGCATCCTATACATTAAAAAAAAACACCTGGCAGTGACCGGCCCCCCAGCCCCCCCCATTTTACTTACCTGAGCCCTGTAATTTCCCACGGCAAGGACGCGCTGTCCCTCTGCCCGGGGTTCTCGGCACTTGATTGGATAGATTGAGAGCAGCACAGCCATTGGCTTCCGGTGCGGTCAATCAAATCCAGTGAGGTGGACGCCGGGGGGGCGGGGCCTAGTCATACATTCGGCGGCTATGGACGCCGCAAGGTAACCCCCCCCAAAGAGTGCTTCTCCTAGGGGGTTATTTGATGAGGGGAGGAGCAACGAGAGCAGCTAGGGGATCCCAGAAGTCGGTGTTCTGGGCCACTCTGTGCAAAACGAGCTGCACAGTGGAGGTAGGTATGATATGTTTGTTATTTAAAAAAAAATAATTGAAGCTTTACAATCACTTTAAACTTTCCTGTGAAGTGGCTCATTTGCAAAATGTACTGCAGCAAATGTGAAATTTACAAAGAAAATAAAATGGAAAATTCTCTTTTACATACTTTCCCGTAATTTTCATTCCCTGATCACCTCAATGGCAGTGTATGAATGGGTAGTCTCCATCCTCACTCCTACTCCATAGGACCCCACTCTCATACATTTGAGGCTAGCACAGGCCATGTGTTCTATAACTAGCCTACTCATTAAACTGGGAGAGATATCCTATACTGCCATGGAGTTAATAAGGAAAGGAAAATGAAGATAAGTATTTGACAAGGAAATTCCATTTTTCTGACTAATTCCCTGGCAGCTCATGAATAGGGAATAACTCACCACAGACAAGAGTGGGGTGCAGAAAAGAGAAAGTTATAATCACAGTTCTTGACTAACAGAAACAATAAGGCCAAGATTACCAAGATAAAGGTTCTGGCTCCATGCCTAGTGAGCCATAAAGGTAATACTGGAGCACCATGCTGTCACCCTACATTTACTTCTGGTGCCCCGTGACAGGGAGTCCACAAAGTCCACACACTTTTGGTTAGGTTGGTCATCGCTTCTGAAGTAGTCAAGCCTTTAGCCCCATAAACCCATTAGCTAGCCAGCATAATCCATCCAGAGATGATTCTGGATGATGTTTCTTCTCTCTGATTCTGCCAGGGAAGGTGAAAGCGATGGTCTAAGTTCCTAAAACAAGCTGAAGCTTGTAAGTTGGAAGTGACCTGCAGACATCCAGCAGAGTCATCCTTAGTCTTTCCACAAGTGGGAAGAGAATTTTTTTTCTTAGAGGATGCTTAAATCACTTTGAATTACATCCCAGCAAGGAAATGAGTGCTACCCAGACTGGGCTGAACTTCAAAAAACAGGTCCATTGTAGCTCAATGCCGAGCCCAGCAAACTTCCTGGCTGAGGTGATAACCATTAGAAAGGCCGTATTTATGAACCAAGCCTTTTCTTGCAATACTACTTAAAGAGGGGGGCTTGTAAGAAGTTCAAAATGTAATGGACATGAGGATTGAAGCAGGACAAATCAGCAGCAGTTAGAACTGGAAGAATCTTATTGAAAATCGGCAGTAAACTAGGCTGGTGCTCGATCATCCAGAATTATAGATATCAGTTTAGAGAAATAGCCAAGGCTGGTTAGTATTTCCCTCTCAAGAGCCTGACCATTAACAGAAGGTGGGATGGACAAGGAGGCAGTATTGTACCCTGTGGCCAAAGATCTTGTCTGAGTGACAGAGGGACTGATACTGAGATGGAGTCGAAGAGAGAACCATGGCGTGTTTAGTCAACAGGGGGAATTGCTACAACTTTTTTGCAGCAACGTAAGGGAAGTTCTTTCCATAACACATCTTGTTAGGTAGTAAGAGGATCACAAAATAGATCACATGGCCTGGGCCAGCCTCAAATTCATGGGAGCAGGGTCCTCTGGGATAGAAGCAAGGGAAGAGACTACCCACTTGTGTCCTGCCATTGAGTGAGCCAGAAAATACCATTTAAATTACCATTAATTGACATAACCTGGCCACTTCATGCACTGTAAACATAGCTGCCATGATACCTCTTAACATCCATACAAGGCCTTTATCCTAGATGAAGGTCTGTTATGGATTGTAAGGGGTTCCCCCTAAAAATCCATACAACACCAAACCCTTATCTTTGATTAGGATCAGGAAATGAAATGAAAAAAAAATGAGTGGGGTCCCCCCTCAAATGCTATACCAGACCCAAAGAATTTGAGGGAGAACCTCAGCTAAAAACATAAGCACCACGAGATCCTTATCCAAGCTGGCTGACCAGGAAAGGCAGCAGCAGTGAGAGTGCTTCCCCTGAAACATTTCCGGCCACATGCCTTTAACATATGGGGAGAGAAACAAAATATTCCCCGTGCCCACGTTCCTGAAAATGAAGAAGGTGCTATGCTAGGGGGGTCCCCCTAGAAGGGTACCCTCCATATGTTTGAGTGAAGAAATGTCCCCAGTACACAGAGGATTCTTCAAAATGGACCAAAGCTTTATTTTCTTTTTCACATGGTAAACATAAGGCAATGTTTTGGACCTACGCAGAGCCCCTTCGTCAGGCAAGTCACTTGCCTGACAAAGGGGCACTGTGTGGCTCCGCAACGTTGCCTTATGTTTACCATGTGACAAAGAAAATAAAGCTTTGGTCCATTTTGAAGAATCCTTGGTGTGCTGGTGACATTTCTTCACTCAACCTTGTATCCATGTTGATGAGGATAAGGGATTCTTCTCCACATTCTTAGCTGAGTAGATGTGGAATTCTGCAGGGGGGAATAGAAAAATAAAGTGACCCCCAGATTTCCAGCCTACCTTTACATGAATGAGTAGGGGGTATATATTCTGACAAACTCCTCCACAGCTGAATGTCAACATATGGACTGGGCTCTGGCTGACGTCTGTGTCCAAATAGGATCATGACCCTATTTGGTCCTCACCCAGGATTCCCATCAGCATTTTTATGAGCCACCAAATATAGGGATTGTGGTTGCTAGGATGCTGGTGGCCGCCTTCACCTTGGCAACCAACAACCATAGCATCCTGCGAGGTGTTACTACCATTTTTTACTGGCAGTAGTAATACCACCAAATAATCAATGGCTGAAGCTGCTTACATCAAGAGGTTTGGGTGGGCAAAAAAACTGAATAGTTTGGCTGGTCTTTGACCCACAAACAAGTGGGTACGAAGCAAACCCTACGCTGCCAAACACTCGAGCACCAACCCTAATCCTGCCCCACATTCACACTCTGATCCCTGTTCTTTCCCATGCTCACTGTACAATTCCTCATCTTCCTTGTAGTAACATTACAATTCCTCATCCTTCCCCATACTCTGCTCCTCTCATCTTCCCTTTCTCTCTTTTCTTCTCCTCTCCTCACCTCTACACTCTTCTTGTTTTTACCTTTATTTCCTTTCTTCCCCTTTCCTCTCTTCTCCTTCCTCATCATCTCTTCCTTTGTAAGTTTCCTCAATGTCTTTTCAGCTCCACCCTCTACACCTAAGGTGATCTTCTCTTGCCAAAAAAATGGAAGTGTCATTGTCTCCTGTGTGGTAGAAAAGGACCAGAATGTCACTTATAAATGGACAGTGAATGGGATAGCATTTTATAGAGAAAACTCCAGTAATGTGACCTTCTCTAAAGAAGAACTCAAGACTGTCCCAATGAATGTCAGCTGTTCTGTACAAAACTCAGTGAGCATGAAAGAGAGCAACAACACCCAAATCTCCTGCCCAGGTGAGTAGAGAGTGACCTCTCCTCCCTGTCCTTCCTTATGTTCACACTCTGCTCCTTGTCCTTCCCCACACTCACACTCTGCTCCTTGTCCTTCCCCACACTCACACTCTGCTCCTTGTCCTTCCCCACACTCACACTCTGCTCCTTGTCCTTCCCCACACTCACACTCTGCTCCTTGTCCTTCCCCACACTCTGCGCCTTGTCCTTCCCCACACTCACACTCTGCTCCTTGTCCTTCCCCACACTCACACTCTGCTCCTTGTCCTTCCCCACACTCACAGTCTGCTCCTTGTCCTTCCCCACACTCACACTCTGCTCCTTGTCCTTCCCCACACTCACACTCTGCTCCTTGTCCTTTACCACACTCACACTCTGCTCCTTGTCCTTCTCCACACTCACACTCTGATCCTTGTCCTTTACTGTTATATCCTCTGAGTTGTGAGAGACACAAGACTCTGGTCTGGAACACTGGATGTTTATTTCAGTACACACTGTACACTGCAACATGCATCTCAGGACAGGTACATCTGATATGCTTCCTTACATGTGCTCTAAGATGGCTACTATACCCCTTGACCCTTGTCATCACTCCTGGGTGGAGCCAGCCTTAAAGTGACAGTACATGTGGAACCTTTCAGGTATAACACCTTCCATCCATCCCTAAAAAAAAATAAAATACAACAAAACGAGAAAAGGCACAAAACATTAACTAATAACTGTCCAATAACAGTCCTCCAAACACAGGAGATGCACCGGATATTTCCTGCATCCATATGTGAGACCAAGCTTCCAGGGACAGTTGCGGGGATACAATGTCATCGGATCACTTTCGGCGGCCCCGTCGAAAGTCTCGTAACCGGTCTGGAAGCTGAAACCGATCAGGAGGGCGACAGTGTTGTTGAGGTCGGGCACCCAGTGATTCAGGACCGGAGGAAACAGGGCTGACCGGAATGGGCACCGGCAGGGCCAAGAAGGGATCCACCAGCTCAGTGGGTGAACAGACCTCCGGACCAGGGCTGAAGGGCTCTGTTGGAGCTGAGTTCAAAAGTTCAGAGTCCCCCCAATCATCAGTCCCCGTGCATTCTGATCCGCTGGTAGCAGATCCTTGCGACACTGGTGGTTCAGCTGGCGTCAGGGATTCGGGCAATTAAAAATGAGGACGCAGTTGGTCTGCATGCCGTCTGCAAATGGAACCATCTTCCAGGCAGACCCTATACATCTTGGGTCCCAAAGTCTCTGCAATGACAGCAGGAAGCCACCGGGCGTTGGAAGCCCCATAAGATCTGGCCCATACCTTTTGTTGGGCTGTGAATCGAGGGAGCTCATCATGTTTGACCATCTTGTCTTGGGACTGCAGTACATGTTCCTGGACTGTTTGAGGACGGAGCATGTCCAAAACAGTCCATGGCTGCCGACCCAGAAGGAGTTCTGCTGGAGTTTTCCCGGTGGTTGCATGTGGTGTATCTCTGTAAGCAGAAAGGAAGGAATCCAGCTGCTGGGGTGACAGGGACTGTTGTTTACTTGCAGCCACTGTAGCTTTGAAATAGCGTTTAAAAGTCTGCACAAACCGTTCTGCTTGACCATTAGTAGCCGGGTGGTAAGGTGCAGTCAACTTGTGCTTGATGTTGTGGGCAGTCAGGAAACGCTGAAACTCCTGACTGGTGAATTGTGCACCATTGTCAGTGACGATCTCTCTGGGGTATCCAAACGTAGCAGCGAGATGTAACAGTATGGAAACCGTTGCCTTAGTCGTTGGCTGAGTAACAGGAATTACCTCAGGCCACTTTGAATGGGCGTCCACTATGATCAAGAAGGTGTGTCCTCTGATCGGGCCTGCAAAGTCCAAGTGTAGGCGAAACCAAGGAACCGTGGGCCAAGTCCAGGGCTGGACACAACCTCGAGGAGGGTCTCTTGCAGTTTGTGCACATCCAGCACAAGCATTCACATATGTTGTGATATCTGAGTCTAGGTTTGGCCACAACACATAGCCTCTGGCTTTTTGTTTCATACATGTGCCCCCGGGATGACCAGTATGTAGCAAGCCCAGAATGTGTCTCCGGAGGGTCTGTGGAATGATCACTCGGTCTCCCCATAAAACATAGTTGCCAGCCACAGTTAATTCCATACGCCTACGAAAATAAGGTTCATAATCCTGTGTGACGGTTGCAGGCCAACCGGACCGTACCCAGGAGAGTATTGTTTTCAGAAAGGTATCCTTGGCTGTATGGGCTGCTATCTCCCCAGAAGACAAGAAGGACAGGCTGGTGTAACGACAACTCTTGACCGGTGGAGAAGAGTCCATCGACTTCCCTGTCAGTCGGGACATTGCGTCCGCATTCGCATTGGCATCATGACCGCGATACTGGATTTTGTAGCTGTATGCTCCCAAGAATAGGGCATAGCATTGGAGGCGGGCCGCAGTAGTCTGAGAGATGCCTTTGTCAGGGCTAAAGATCTGAAGGAGTGGTTCATGGTCTGTCAGTATGGTGAATTCCCTACCATACAGGTAAAGATGAAACTTCTTAATTGCCCATATCAGCGCTAGAGCCTCTTTGTCAATGTGTGAGTAATTGCTTTCTGCTTTTGTCAAAGACCTGGAGGCAAATGCCACTGGTTTTTCTGACCCATCTGGTAAGATGTGAGATAGTACAGCACCCAGACCATAGGGTGAGGCATCACAAGCCAAGGTGAGAGGCTTCTGGAGGTCATAGTGCACGAGCATGCGTGACGCCAACAGCTTCCGCTTAGAGACTTCAAAAGCCCGTTGGCATGCAGCCGACCAGTCCCATCTTGAGTGTTTTTCCAAAAGCTTGTTCAGCGGAAACAAGGTGTGTGCCAGATCTGGCAGGAATTTGTGGTAATAGTTCAGCAAGCCAAGGTATGATCTCAACTGCTGGACGTTGGTTGGGGCTGGAGCTTTGACTAAAGCATAAACCTTGGCTTCCGTGGTGTGTATACCCTCTGCATCCACAAGGTGGCCACAAAACTCCAATTTAGGCACCATGAATTGGCATTTTGCTAAGTTCACTTTTAGACCCTGTTCTTGGAGTCTCGCCACCACAAGTTCCACGTTCCGCTTGTGTTCCTGCTCTGTCCGTCCTGTGATGAGCATGTCATCTAGCAGGCACTGTGTGAAAGGAATGTCCGCCAAAATCTCGTCCATTTTTCGTTGCCAAATGGCTGGGGCGGAGGCTACACCAAACACCATCCGATTGTATTCATACAGTCCCTTGTGGGTGTTGATGGTTAGAAACTTGCGGGAAGAAGGATGGACCTCAAACTGTAAATATGCTTGTCTGAGATTAAGCTTGGTGAACTTTTGGCCCCCTGCAAGAGAGGCAAAAATTTCATCTACTCTGGGTAGAGGATACTGGTCTATCTTCAGTTGGGAGTTCAGTGCCATGCGGAAATCGCCACAAATGCGTAAGTCCCCATTTGCTTTCTTTACTGGTACAACTGGTGATGCCCACTCGCTGTGCTCTACCTTGGAGATGACACCTTGTTCCTCCAGCCGACTTAGTTCTGCTACCACTCCTGCTCGCAGTGCGAAAGGTACTGTCCGAGCTTTGAAGAACTTAGGCTGAGCGTTGGGTTTCAGCTTGAGTCTTACACAGTCGTGCTTTATTTTCCCCAACTGGTCATCAAAGATCTTTGGGAAACGCTGCTTCAGGGACACCACCCATGCCTCATTATCTCCTAATGGAATTGTAACAGTGTTACAGGGATTTATGGTGATGTCTGGCATTCCAAAGTGAGCAATCCAGTCCCTCCCAAAGAGAGGGGGTCCCCCATTTTCTAGGATATATAATGGCAGTCTCTTTGTCTGACCCTTGTACAATACCTGTACTTTCGCATAACCCAGTGGATGGAGTATCTGCTTTGAATATGTCTGCAGTTTGATTGGTGTTGGGCGGACAGTTGTTTGGGTCTGAAGTTGTCTCCATTGTTTCTGGGTGATAACTGAAACTGCTGCTCCTGTGTCTACATCCATCTTGAGTTTCTTTCCCTCCACAGTTACCTCTACAGTCATTGCGGAGGGTGCTGAATGCATATGATGTATGTCTAATCTGTGGAGCACTTCCTCATCCTCTGACTCAGATGATGATGTATATCTTCCCACCATATATGTCTTTTTCTTGGGGTTCAGAGGTTGTTTATCTCGCACCTTCTTGCTACGGTAAACTTGTTTAAGATGGCCTGTCTTACCGCAATTATGACAGGTCTGATCCTTAAACCTGCAGACTTTGTGGTCATGGTCTGTATTTCCACAACGGTAGCAGGCTGACTCCCGGCTTGGTGGGGGTCTGTATTTCCAGTTTGCGGCAGTTGGCTTGACTGCTGTTCTGAAAACTTCCTGTTTCACCTCTTCTTTTCTGCCCTGGGGGTTCAATTCCTCTGTATCTTTCACAGCCATTTCCATCACTGAAGCTAGTTCAATTGCCTTTGTAAGGGTAAGATCTTTCTCTGTTAATAGTCTCTTTTGGCTAGACTCACAATTCGGTCCCATTACAAACTTATCTCTCAGTGCAGTAGGTAGATACTCCCCAAAAGAACAGGTAGAGGCTAGTCTGCGAAGGGCGAGCACATAAGCTTTAATTTCTTCACCTGGCTGCTGCTGCCGCTGATAAAACCGAAATCTTTCTGCAATCTCTAATGGTTTAGGCTGGAAGTGATCCTCTAACAGTGTCAGGAGCTCTGCCAATGTCTTAGTTGCTGGCTTTACAGGGAAAAGGAGATCTCTAATGCCCCGTACACACGGTCGGATTTTCCGATGGAAAATGTCCGATCGGAGCGTGTTGGCGGAAATTCCGACCGTGTGTGGGCTCCATCGGACATTTTCCATCGGATTTTCCGACACACAAAGTTGGAGAGCAGGAGATAAAATTTTCCGACAACAAAATCCGTTGTCGGAAATTCCGATCGTGTGTACACAAATCCGACGGACAAAGTGCCACGCATGCTCAGAATAAATAAAGAGATGAAAGCTATTGGCCACTGCCCCGTTTATAGTCCCGACGTACGTGTTTTATGTCACCGCGTTCAGAACGATCGGATTTTCCGACAACTTTGTGTGACCGTGTGTATGCAAGACAAGTTTGAGCCAACATCCGTCGGAAAAAATCCTAGGATTTTGTTGTCGGAATGTCCGAACAAAGTCCGACCGTGTGTACGGGGCATTAGAGTGTCATATGTCTTAGCACCAACCACTGTCAGAAATACTGCTACTTGCCTGTTGTCTGGGATGGCATTTGCACTGAAATACTGTTCCAGTCTCTCAACCCAGGAACTCCAGGATGTCTGTTCCCCATCAAATTCACCTAATGTCCCGATCAATGACATTTTCCTACTGGGCTCTGTGATTGCTTTTATCCAGATGACAATCCACACTGCCTTTTCTCTCTCTCAGACTGATATACACTTTGTAAATCCCATCCTCGTCGCCACTGTTATATCCTCTGAGTTGTGAGAGACACAAGACTCTGGTCTGGAACAATGGATGTTTATTTCAGTACACACTGTACACTGCAACATGCATCTCAGGACAGGTACATCTGATATGCTTCCTTACATGTGCTCTAAGATGGCTACTATACCCCTTGACCCTTGTCATCACTCCTGGGTGGAGCCAGCCTTAAAGTGACAGTACATGTGGAACCTTTCAGGTATAACATTTACCACACTCACACTCTGCTCCTTGTCCTTCCCCACACTCACACTCTGCTCCTTGTCCTTCTCCACACCCACACTCTGCTCCTTGTCCTTCCCCACACTCACACTCTGATCCTTGTCCTTTACCACACTCACACTCTGCTCCCTGTGCTTCCCCACACTCACACTCTGCTCCCCGTCCTTCCCCACACTCACACTCTGCTCCCCATCCTTCCCCACACTCACACTCTGCTCCTTGTCCTTCTCCACACTCACACTCTGATCCTTGTCCTTCTCCACACTCACACTCTGCTCCTTGTCCTTCTCCACACTCACACTCTGCTCCTTGTCCTTCTCCACACTCACACTCTGATCCTTGTCCTTCTCCACACTCACACTCTGCTCCTTGTCCTTCTCCACACTCACACTCTGCTCCTTGCCCTTCTCCACACTCACACTCTGCTCCTTGTCCTTCCCCACACTCACACTCTGCTCCTTGTCCTTTACCACACTCACACTCTGCTCCTTGTCCTTCTCCACACTCACACTCTGCTCCTTGTCCTTCTCCACACTCACACTCTGCTCCTTGTCCTTCCCCACACTCACACTCTGCTCCCCATCCTTCCCCACACTCACACTCTGCTCCTTGTCCTTCTCCACACTCACACTCTGCTCCTTGTCCTTCTCCACACTCACACTCTGATCCTTGTCCTTCTCCACACTCACACTCTGCTCCTTGTCCTTCTCCACACTCACACTCTGCTCCTTGTCCTTCTCCACACTCACACTCTGCTCCTTGTCCTTCCCCACACTCACACTCTGCTCCTTGTCCTTTACCACACTCACACTCTGCTCCTTGTCCTTCTCCACACTCACACTCTGCTCCTTGTCCTTCTCCACACTCACACTCTGCTCCTTGTCCTTCCCCACACTCACACTCTGCTCCTTGTCCTTCTCCACACTCACACTCTACTCCTTGTCCTTCTCCACACTCACACTCTGCTCCTTGTCCTTCTCCACACTCACACTCTGCTCCTTGTCCTTCCCCACACTCACACTCTGCTCCTTGTCCTTCTCCACACTCACACTCTGCTCCTTGTCCTTCTCCATACTCACACTCTGCTCCTTGTCCTTTACCACACTCTGCTCCTTGTCCTTCTCCACACTCACACTCTGCTCCTTGTCCTTCTCCACACTCACACTCTGATCCTTGTCCTTCTCCACACTCACACACTGCTCCTTGTCCTTCTCCACACTCACACACTGCTCCTTGTCCTTTACCACACTCACACTCTGATCCTTGTCCTTCTCCACACTCACACTCTGCTCCTTGTCCTTCCCCACACTCACACTCTGCTCCTTATCCTTTACCACACTGACACTCTGCTCCTTGTCCTTCTCCACACTCACACTCTGCTCCTTGTCCTTCTCCACACTCACACTCTGCTCCTTGTCCTTCCCCACACTTACACTCTGCTCCTTGTCCTTCTCCACACTCACACTCTACTCCTTGTCCTTCCCCACACTCATACTCTGCTCCTTGTCCTTCTCCACACTCACACTCTGCTCCTTGTCCTTTACCACACTCACACTCTGCTCCTTGTCCTTTACCACACTCACACTCTGCTCCTTGTCCTTCTCCACACTCACACTCTGCTCCTTGTCCTTCCCCACACTCACACTCTGCTCCTTGTCCTTCTCCACACTCACACTCTGCTCCTTGTCCTTCCCCACACTCACACTCTGCTCCTTGTCCTTCTCCACACTCACACTCTGCTCCTTGTCCTTCTCCACACTCACACTCTGCTCCTTGTCCTTCTCCACACTCACACTCTGCTCCTTGTCCTTCTCCACACTCACACTCTGCTCCTTGTCCTTCTCCACACTCACACTCTGCTCCTTGTCCTTCTCCACACTCACACTCTGCTCCTTGTCCTTCCCCACACTCACACTCTGCTCCTTGTCCTTCTCCACACTCACACTCTGCTCCTTGTCCTTCCCCACACTCACACTCTTCTCCTTGTCCTTCTCCACACTCACACTCTTCTCCTTGTCCTTCTCCACGCTCACACTCTACTCCTTGTCCTTCCCGACACTCACACTCTGCTCCTTGTCCTTCTCCACACTCACACTCTGCTCCTTGTCCTTCTCCACACTCACACTCTGCTCCTTGTCCTTCTCCATACTCACACTCTGCTCCTTGTCCTTTACCACACTCACACTCTGATCCTTGTCCTTCTCCACACTCACACTCTGCTCCTTGTCCTTCTCCACACTCACACTCTGCTCCTTGTCCTTCTCCACACTCACACTCTGCTCCTTGTCCTTCCCCACACTCACACTCTGCTCCTTGTCCTTTACCACACTCACACTCTGCTCCTTGTCCTTCTCCACACTCACACTCTGCTCCTTGTCCTTCTCCACACTCACACTCTGCTCCTTGTCCTTCCCCACACTCACACTCTGCTCCCCATCCTTCCCCACACTCACACTCTGATCCTTGTCCTTCTCCACACTCACACTCTGCTCCCCGTCCTTCTCCACACTCACACTCTGCTCCCCGTCCTTCTCCACACTCACACTCTGCTCCTTGTCCTTCCCCACACTCACACTCTGCTCCTTGTCCTTCCCCACACTCACACTCTGCTCCCCATCCTTCCCCACACTCACACTCTGCTCCTTGTCCTTCTCCACACTCACACTCTGCTCCTTGTCCTTCTCCACACTCACACTCTGCTCCCCATCCTTCCCCACACTCACACTCTGATCCTTGTCCTTCTCCACACTCACACTCTGCTCCTTGTCCTTCCCCACACTCACACTCTGCTCCTTGTCCTTCCCCACACTTACACTCTGCTCCTTGTCCTTCTCCACACTCACACTCTGCTCCCCATCCTTCCCCACACTCACACTCTGCTCCTTGTCCTTCTCCACACTCACTCTCTGCTCCTTGTCCTTCACCGCACTCACACTCTGCTCCTTGTCCTTTACCACATTCACACTCTGCTCCTTTGACAAGGAAATTCCATTTTTCTGACTAATTCCCTGGCAGCTCATGAATAGGGAATAACTCACAGCAGACAAGAGTGGGGTGCAGAAAAGAGAAAGTTGTAATCACAGTTCTTGACTAACAGAAACAATAAGGCCAAGATTACCAAGATAAAGGTTCTGGCTCCATCCCTAATGAGCCATAAAGGTACTACTGGAGCACCATGCTGTCACCCTACATTTACTTCTGGTGCCCCGTGACTGGGAGTCCATAAATTCCACACACTTCTGGTTAGGTTGGTCATCGCTTCTGAAGTAGTCAAGCCTTTAACCCCCATAAACCTATTAGCTAGCCAGCAAAATCCATCCAGAGATGATTCTGGATGATGTTTGCTTCTCTCCGATTCTGCCAAGGAAGGTGAAAGCGATGGTCTAAGTTCCTAAGTTCCTAAAACAAGCTGAAGCTTGTAAGTTGAAAGTAACCTGCAGACATCCAGCAGATGGAACAGGTCATCCTTAGTCTTTCCACAAGTGGGGAGAGAATTTTTTTTTCTTAGAGGATGCTTAAATCACTTTGAATTACATCCCAGCAAGGAAATGAGTGCTACCCAGACTGGGCCGAACTTCAAAAAACAGATCTCTTGTAGCTCAATGCTGAGCTCAGCAAACTTCCTGGCTGAGGTGATAACCATTACAAAGGCCGTATTTATGAACCAAGCCTTTTCTTGCACTACTACTTAAAGAGGGGGACCTGTAAGAAGTTCAGAATGTAATGGACATGAGGATTGAAGCAGGACAAATCAGCAGCAGTTAGAACTGGAAGAATCTTATTGAAAATCGGAAGTAAACTAGGCTGGTGCTCGATCATCCAGGATTATAGATATCAGTTTAGAGAAACAGCCAAGGCTGGTTAGTCTTTCCCTCTCAAGAGCCTGACCATTAACAGAAGGTGGGATGGACAAGGAGGCAGTATTGTACCCTGTGGCCAAAGGTCTTGTCTGAATGACAGAGGGACTGATACTGAGATGGAGTCGAAGAGAGAACCATGGCGTGTTTAGTCAACAGGGGGAATTGCTACAACTTTTTTGCAGCAACGTAAGGGAAGTTTTTTCCATAACACATCTTGTTAGGTAGTAAGAGGATCACAAAATAGATCACATGGCCTGGGCCAGCCTCAAATTCATGGGAGCAGGGTCCTCTGGGGTAGAAGCAAGGGAAGAGACTACCCACTTGTGTGCTGCCATTGAGTGAGCCAGAAAATACCATTTAAATTACCATTAATTGACATAACCTGGCCACTTCATGCACTGTAAACATAGCTGCCATGATACCTCTTAACATCCATACAAGGCCTTTATCCTAGATGAAGGTCTGTTATGGATTGTAAGGGGTTCCCCCTAAAAATCCATACAACACCAAACCCTTATCTTTGATTAGGATCAGGAAATGAAATGAAAAAAAAAAATGAGTGGGGTCCCCCCTCAAATGCTATACCAGACCCAAAGAATTTGAGGGAGAACCTCAGCTAAAAACATAAGCACCACAAGATCCTTATCCAAGCTGGCTGACCAGGAAAGACAGCAACATTCCCGGCCACATGCCTTTAACATATGGAGAGAGAAACACAATATTTCCCGTGCACACGTTCCTGAAAATGAAGAAGGTGCTATGCTAGGGGGGTCCCCCTAGTAGGGTACCCTCCATATGTTTGAGTGAAGAAATGTCCCCAGTACACAGAGGATTCTTCAAAATGGACCAAAGCTTTATTTTCTTTTTCACATGGTAAACATAAGGCAATGTTTCGGACCTACGCAGAGCCCCTTCGTCAGGCAAGTCACTTGCCTGACAAAGGGGCACTGTGTGGCTCCGCAACGTTGCCTTATGTTTACCATGTGACAAAGAAAATAAAGCTTTGGTCCATTTTGAAGAATCCTTGGTGTGCTGGTGACATTTCTTCACTCAACCTTGTATCCATGTTAAAGAGGATAAGGGATTCTTCTCCACATTCTTAGCTGAGTAGATGTGGAATTCTGCAGGGGGGAATAGTAAAATAAAGTGACCCCCAGATTTCCAGCCTACCTTTACATGAATGAGTAGGGGGTATATATTCTGACAAACTCCTCCACAGCTGAATGTCAACATATGGACTGGGCTCTGGCTGACGTCTGTGTCCAAATAGGATCATGACCCTATTTGGTCCTCACCCAGGATTCCCATCAGCATTTTTATGAGCCACCAAGTATAGGGATTGTGGTTGCTAGGATGTTGGTGGCCGCCTTCACCTTGGCAACCAACAACCCTAGCATCCTGCGAGGTGTTACTACCATTTTTTACTGGCAGTAGTAATACCACCAAATAATCAATGGCTGAAGCTGCTTACATCAAGAGGTTTGGGTGGGCAAAAAAACTGAATAGTTTGGCTGGTCTTTGACCCACAAACAAGTGGGTACGAAGCAAACCCTACGCTGCCAAACACTCGAGCACCAACCCTAATCCTGCCCCACATTCACACTCTGCTCCTTGTTCTTTCCCATGCTCACTGTACAATTCCTCATCTTCCTTGTAGTAACATTACAATTCCTCATCCTTCCCCATACTCTGCTCCTCTCATCTTCCCTTTCTCTCTTTTCTTCTCCTCTCCTCACCTCTACACGCTTCTTGTTTTTACCTTTATTTCCTTTCTTCCCCTTTCCTCTCTTCTCCTCTTCTCCTTCCTCATCATCTCTTCCTTTGTAAGTTTCCTCAATGTCTTTTCAGCTCCACCCTCTACACCTAAGGTGATCTTCTCTTGCCAAAAAAATGGAAGTGTCATTGTCTCCTGTGTGGTAGAGAAGGACCAGAATGTCACTTATAAATGGACAGTGAATGGGACAGCATTTTATAGAGAAAACTCCAGTAATGTGACCTTCTCTAAAGAAGAACTCAAGACTGTCCCAATGAATGTCAGCTGTTCTGTACAAAACTCAGTGAGCATGAAAGAGAGCAACAACACCCAAATCTCCTGCCCAGGTGAGTAGAGAGTGACCTCTCCTCCCTGTCCTTCCTTATGTTCACACTCTGCTCCTTGTCCTTCCCCACACTCACACTCTGGTCCTTGTCCTTCCCCACACTCACACTCTGCTCCTTGTCCTTTACCACACTCACACTCTGCTCCTTGTCCTTCCCCACACTCACACTCTGCTCCTTGTCCTTCTCCACACTCACACTCTGCTCCTTGTCCTTCTCCACACTCACACTCTGCTCCTTGTCCTTTACCACACTCACACTCTGCTCCTTGTCCTTTACCACACTCACACTCTGCTCCTTGTCCTTTACCACACTCACACTCTGCTCCTTGTCCTTTACCACACTCACACTCTGCTCCTTGTCCTTCTCCACACTCACACTCTGCTCCTTGTCCTTTACCACACTCACAGTCTGCTCCTTGTCCTTTACCACACTCACACTCTGCTCCTTGTCCTTTACCACACTCACACTCTGCTCCTTGTCCTTTACCACACTCACACTCGGCTCCTTGTCCTTCTCCACACTCACACTCTGCTCCCCGTCCTTCCCCACACTCACACTCTGCTCCTTGTCCTTTACCACACTCACACTCTGCTCCCCGTCCTTCCCCACACTCACACTCTGCTCCTTGTCCTTTACCACACTCACACTCGGCTCCTTGTCCTTCCCCACACTCACACTCTGCTCCCCGTCCTTCCCCACACTCACACTCTGCTCCTTGTCCTTTACCACACTCACACTCTGCTCCCCGTCCTTCCCCACACTCACACTCTGCTCCTTGTCCTTTACCACACTCACACTCTGCTCCTTGTCCTTTACCACACTCACACTCTGCTCCTTGTCCTTTACCACACTCACACTCTGCTCCTTGTCCTTCCCCACACTCACACTCTGCTCCTTGTCCTTCCCCACACTCACACTCTGCTCCTTGTCCTTCCCCACACTTACACTCTGCTCCTTGTCCTTCCCCACACTCACACTCTGCTCCTTGTCCTTCTCCACACTCACACTCTGCTCCTTGTCCTTCCCCACACTCACACTCTGCTCCTTGTCCTTCCCCACACTCACACTCTGCTCCTTGTCCTTCCCCACACTCACACTCTGCTCCTTGTCCTTTACCACACTCACACTCTGCTCCTTGTCCTTCCCCACACTCACACTCTGCTCCTTGTCCTTCCCCACACTCACACTCTGCTCCTTGTCCTTCTCCACACTCACACTCTGCTCTCCGTCCTTCCCCACACTCACACTCTGCTCCTTGTCCTTCTCCACACTCACACTCTGCTCCTTGTCCTTCCCCACACTCACACTCTGCTCCTTGTCCTTCCCCACACTCACACTCTGCTCCTTGTCCTTTACCACACTCACACTCTGCTCCTTGTCCTTCCCCACACTCACACTCTGCTCCTTGTCCTTCTCCACACTCACACTCTGCTCCTTGTCCTTCTCCACACTCACACTCTGCTCCTTGTCCTTCCCCACACTCACACTCTGCTCCTTGTCCTTCCCCACACTCACACTCTGCTCCTTGTCCTTCCCCACACTCACACTCTGCTCCTTGTCCTTCCCCACACTCACACTCTGCTCCTTGTCCTTCCCCACACTCACACTCTGCTCCTTGTCCTTTACCACACTCACACTCTGCTCCTTGTCCTTCCCCACACTCACACTCTGCTCCTTGTCCTTCTCCACACTCACACTCTGCTCTCCGTCCTTCCCCACACTCACACTCTGCTCCTTGTCCTTCCCCACACTCACACTCTGCTCCTTGTCCTTCTCCACACTCACACTCTGCTCCTTGTCCTTCCCCACACTCACACTCTGCTCCTTGTCCTTCCCCACACTCACACTCTGCTCCTTGTCCTTCCCCACACTCACACTCTGCTCCTTGTCCTTTACCACACTCACACTCTGCTCCTTGTCCTTCCCCACACTCACACTCTGCTCCTTGTCCTTTACCACACTCACACTCTGCTCCTTGTCCTTTACCACACTCACACTCTGCTCCTTGTCCTTCTCCACACTCTCACTCTGCTCCTTGTCCTTCTCCACACTCACACTCTGCTCCTTGTCCTTCTCCACACTCACACTCTGCTCCTTGTCCTTCTCCACACTCACACTCTGCTCCTTGTCCTTTACCACACTCACACTCTGCTCCTTGTCCTTCTCCACACTCACACTCTGCTCCTTGTCCTTTACCACACTCACACTCTGCTCCTTGTCCTTTACCACACTCACACTCTGCTCCTTGTCCTTCTCCACACTCACACTCTGCTCCTTGTCCTTCTCCACACTCACACTCTGCTCCTTGTCCTTCTCCACACTCACACTCTGCTCCTTGTCCTTCTCCACACTCACACTCTGCTCCTTGTTCTTTACCACACTCACACTCTGCTCCTTGTCCTTTACCACACTCACACTCTGCTCCCTGTCATTCCTCTACCCTGAGTTTTATCAATGTATATCTGCAGTGTGATATCATCTAAGGCACTTCTGACTGTCTGTTGGTATATCCAGATGCAGAGTAAGGTTTGGTGATATCAGTGCTGCTCACTGTTTTCCTTACTGGAGAGGAAGTTGTACTTGAGGCCCTGCCATGCAAGGATCTCCGTACTTCTGATTCATCCATTCCAAGGATCTGTGCTTCCTCCACCTCTATCATTCCCCCACCAGTCATCAGGACATCTGTGGGCAGCTTTGAAATGAGAAAGCATAGCCCCGCTTGTACCAAGATGGTCACCTACTTACAGCAACACAGTGCAGAACAAGGCATTATAGGCCAGTAATGAGGAGATGTTTAGCTGCTGGGAGGCCAGAGGAAATACTGGCCACTCGTCCTTTGTCCTCTCCTTGACTGTTTTTGCACAGCTTGCTATAGGGGTCACCTGTAGGAGGAGAGGAGCAGACAGTGCAGCGGGGGGACTCCAGAAGAAGAGGTAAGAGACCACTCTCTGCAATACCATTGAACAAAGAAGGTAAGTTTACCCGATTTTTTATTTTAACAAAAAATATAGACTTTGCAATCACTTTAATAACAGACATTGTGATGCGGTAAATTTTTCATGGGTGGGGTTCTGTATCCACTGAGAGGAGGACAGTTCTGGTGATTATTTCAGGAATGGATTGAAGGGTAGAGTCATCAGATGGTACTGAAGGTGGAGCATAGTATGCCAGACAACTGCAGAGTGTGTCAGAATCTATGATTAGACACTGATGTCATGGAGGTTTCACTAGAATGCTTCAAAATCACTAGAGTCATGGGGCACAAAGGGGCACACTGGGGTCACCAGAGGGCAGTACAGAGAACACTTGGCAGCTTAAGAAGCACAGAGGACATAGAGGACCAGTGCTGTGTCCTGATTGGTTGTGGCACTGGCACTCCAGGTGAAACCCAGAAGTCCTGGTGGCCACACACCAAAGAGTAGACTCAGCATTGGATTGGAAAAGGGGGTGAGTGTGATATAATTAGGGTTTTTATATAACGGAGAGAGAATGTAAGGTTCACATTGCTGGGTTTGGCACATAACAAGTCAGAATTCCAGCTTGCAGTGGATTAATAAAATAATTGTCCATAATTTCCGGTTTGTGTTTCTTCATTGTGAGTCTACAAGTGACATGTTCTGACTGAAGAGTGTCATTGTCCAACTAATACAGATAAAAGCTGAAAAAACATACCTTTTGTAAATATCTCACACTCTGATCTCTCCCGTCTCTTATAGGTCAGTCTTGTTTCAAATGTTTGAGGAATTCCCTAATTGGGGGCTCTGTGGCTCTGCTTCTGACGATGCCCCCTGTCTTCATCGCCCATTGGTGCATACTACATGGTATGAAAAAGAAACCTTAGACTGTCTTCACATAGGACACAGAGGAACAATCCGCCTTCCAACATGAGACAACAAGGACACAAGAACTGGGTCTGATTTATATAAAAAGATCTGGGTCTTCAGAATGGACTTCTACTGCAGAACGATCCCTTTATCACCTCTACCTGGCTATGGAAGACATAAAGATTTCCTAGAATCCCTCCAAGTTCTCCGATACTACCCACCATCCTCTTGAATGATCACAGCGTGTCTACATTTCCCACCAACCCTCCTACTTCTATCCACATCTTCTATGACCTCATCGTGTCTACATTTCCTTCAATCCCTCCTCTTTCCCCAGTACTACCCGCCATCTTCTTGTATGACCTCAGTGTGTCTACATAATACTACTATACTACCATTATCTTAAAGGATCTCAGTGTGTCTAAATTTTCTACAATCTCTCCTTTTTATCCAATACTACTCACCATCTTCTTATATGAGCTGATCGTGTCTACATTTCCTACAATCCCTTCTTGTTTCCCCTCCATTATCCTGTATGACCACAGCATGTCTACATTTCCTATAATCCCCCCTCTTTCCTAAATACTACTATACTACCGTTATCTTGAAGGACCTTAGTGTGTCTACATTTCCTTCAATCCTTCCTCTTTCCCCAGTACTACCCGCCATCTTCTTGTAAGACCTCAGTGTGTCTACATTTCCTTCAATCCTTCCTCTTTCCCCAGTACTACCCGCCATCTTCTTGTATGACCTCAGTGTGTCTACATTTCCTTCAATCCTTCCTCTTTCCCCAGTACTACCCGCCATCTTCTTGTATGACCTCAGTGTGTCTACATTTCCTTCAATCCTTCCTCTTTCCCCAGCACTACCCGCCATCTTCTTGTATGACCTCAGTATGTCTACAATCTACATAATACTACTATACTACCATTATCTTGAAGGACCTCAGTGTGTCTACATTTCCTAAATCTCTCCTTTTTCTCCAATACTATTCACAATCTTTTTACATGAGCTGATAGTGTCTACATTTCCTATAATCCCCCCTTGTTCTTCAATACTACCCAACAACTTCTTGTATAATCTCAGTGTATCTACCTTTCCTACAGTTCCTCCCCATTTCTTAATACTTCCATCCACCTACTTGTATGATTTCAGCATATCTACATTTCCGACATTCCCTCCTGGCTCCCCCATACTACCTGCCCCCTTATTGTATGATCTCAGTGTGGCTACATTTTCTACAATCCCTTCTTGGTCCCTGCCATCTTCTAGTATGACCTCAGCATGACTACACTTCCTACAATGCTTTTTTGTTCCCAAATAATACCCGACATTTTTTTGTATGATCTCAGCATGTCTACATTTCCTACAATCCCTCCTTGTTCCCCAATACTGCCCACCACCTCCTTAAATGCCCTCAACATGTCTACATTTCCTACAATCCCTCCTTCTTTGCCCCATAATACCCACCATCTTCTTGTATGACCTCAGGGTGTATGCATTTTATTCAGTCCCTCCATGTTCCCCAATACTGCCCACCATCTTCTAGTATGCCCCCAGCATGTCTACATTTCCTACAACCCCTTCTTCTTCCTCCCATTCTACACACCATCTTCTTGTATGACCACAGCATGGTTACATTTCCTACAATCCCTTCTTGTTCCCCAATTCTACCCGTCATCTTATTGCATGACCTCAGCATGTCTACATTTCCTACATTCCCTCCTGGCAACCCCAAACTAAACAACATCTTCTATCACCCCAGCAAGTCTACATTTCCAACAGTTCTCCTCATTATCAATACTACCTACCTTCTTCTTGTATGACCCCAGTGTGTCTACATTTCCTACAATCCCTTCTTCTTCCTCCCTTACTACCCGCCATCTTCTTGTATGACATCCCCGACGTGTCACAGATTAAATTCTGGTGATCCCTCTAATCGTGTCCCACCTAAACTACTGCCGCCTTTCCTGGATTTGCACTGTAACTAGGAGTTCCTGCTTCTTTGTAATATAAATATTGTTATTTTTGTTTACATTTTATGCATTTTTTTGGGAATAATCAGATGATTTTATTTGATGTATTTTATAAAGCTTTACTGTATATGTTGTTTTATATAATCACTTTCTATGGATTTTCTTTTCCATGGCTTGTACATGAAAGTATGAGAAACATGAATTCAATAGTTCAATGAATTAATTCTTGTGTTCATTTATTGGATTGTATTTTGTACTGGTCTGACATCATCCAATCAGAGTCAGGCCGGGGTAGGACAGAACTAAAGGCCAGATATAGGAAGGCAAGGGGCACCTAGTCCTCAGTCAGGACTTGAGAAGGGGTTTGTAGTCTAAAACAGCTGACTTGATGTAGCGCTGCCCCCTCAGGGGGTTCTTCCCTAATAGTACAGAGGCTGTCCACCACCACAAGCACCAGTCCATACACTCCGGCTCCAGTACCTCAGCCTAGGAGATGTCTTTTTAAAACGTATTGGTGGAAGAACGTAAACCAGGAGAAGGGTTAGGGCATGGGATACTCCAAAACCCAGCACAGCAACAGGAAGACACTCTCCTCTAGGCTGACACGCCCAAATTCTGCTGAGGATGGAGAATGACAAATACTTTAGACCCTATGAGAGGCGTCCCAGTCCAAGCTATCTCTGGCATTTATATCCCAAACGCACACAGTCACCAGGAGGCAATCCTTCTCCAGACCAGATCTCTTATGGTGTAGTCCCACAGCCAGCTCCTCAGAAGATCACTCCAGGCCCTCAGCCCTGACACAGCTGAGACACCAAAAAACAGTTACACAGTCCACAGGCTGCCTCAAAGGGGCAGCAGCCCCCCCCCCAAGGCTTGAAATCCTCCTGAGGAACGAGAACAATCTCTCCAGGGCATCAGACTATCTCAACTCCCTAGCCACCTTCTGGACACTCCTCTCCAGGGATTGGCCAGGCCATGATAAAAATTCAGGCTGGTCATTTTAGTCTCCCTCCCTAAGCTCTGGAAGCTTCTCCCAGTGGCAGGGGGAAACAATCAAACTCCCAATCTGTGAAACCCTAAACAGACCAGAATAAATGATCATTGCTCCCTTGACTACAGAAAGAGCCAACAACAAGATTGGCCGTACATCCTGCGCCAGGAGGGTGCTACACCTGCCAAGATCTGCTACCGGTCCATGGAATTCATATCCACACCAGAACGCTAAAGGTTTAAAGTGCTCAAAAAAAGATGAAAGGTGACTCATCTACAATAGGCAAGAAGTTTTATGTATAGTCCATTTTTAATACATCCAGGGATGTAGATAAGGAGGGGGTCAGGGGGGTCTGAATCCCCCCCGGAGAGTCCTGCCAAAATTTGAAGTGTCACTGCCCTGCTGCTGTGCATGGCGGCGCTGCCACAGAGCAAAAGGCAGCACAGTGGTCCGTGTGGTGGAATGATCTGCCGGTGTAGTACTAGGCAGTGACTCTCATTGTACAAGGCCAGGCTGGCTGATGGATCCCTCCGCTGCTGTTGGGCCCAGTGGGTCACAGTGACATATTCCCAGTGCAGTGTCCAGAACCTGTACTCCCATCCACCCCGCTCTACACTATATTCTCCTGCCACCACATCGCTCCTTTGGAGTGGGAGGAGCCTGACCTGGAGGATAGAATGGGCAGGGCTGGTAGTCTGCTGGACCGGCGAACTGATGCTCCCGTCCTCCCTTTAGCCTCAGCATCATAGACCACTTACCTCTGCTGCCATACATGGGTAAGTGACTGTGGCAAAGTCGGTGACTGGACCTCTGCTTACTGTTGCCCACTCTAGACATGTGCAGAATAAAAAATATTGTCTCGTTTTGTTGTGATTCGTTATTCAAAGTTTAGTTAAATTTGTTTTTGGAATTTGTTTCATTTCGTTAAAAAAAAAAAAAAATTGATTAAAATTATCCAAATTCGGTCGCATTTAACTAAATAATTCGGAAAATTCGAATCGAATTTGAATTCAAATTCATTCTGCTCGAAATTAGAATTTTGGAAGACGGTTGTATTCTTTCTATTCTATTGTTTTTCTGTTCTATTCTTTTCTTTTCTGTTCTAAGCTTTTCTAATCTATTATAATATATTCTATTCAAATTCAAATTTACTCTATTCAAAATTTGAATTTTGGAAGACGTTATATTCTTTCTATTTTTTTTCTATTCTATTCTTTTTTATTCTATTCTTTTCTATTCTGTACTAATCTATTCTATTCTAAATTCAAATTTATTCTATTTGAAATTCGAAATTATTCTATTCAAAATTCGAACTTCGGAAGACAGTCATATTGTTTGTATTTTAATTCTGTTCCATTGTTTTTTCCATTCTGTTCTTTTATTTTCTATTCAATTCTAATCTATTCTATTCAAATTCGAATGTATACGATTCAAAATTAGATTTTCGGAAGACGGTTATATTCTTTCTGTTCTATTGTATTTTATTGTTTTTTTTTTCTATTCTATTCTATTCTATTCTATTCTATTCTATTCTATTCTTTTTTCTGTTCTAACCTTTTCTATTCTATTAAAATTCTAATTTATTCTATTTTATTCTATTCTAGTGTTTTTTTTTCTATTCCATTCTTTTATTTTCTATTCTATTATTTTTTATTATATTCTTTTCTAATCTATTCTATTTGAGTTCAGATCGATTCTATTGACATTCAAATTTTGGAAGACTTTTATAGTCTTTCTATTTTGTTCAATTCTATTGTTTTTTCTATTCTATTGTTTTTTATTCTATTCTGTTCTTTTATTTTCTATTCCATACCTTTATTTTCTGTTCTATTTTATTCTATTCTTGTTTTCGAATTCAATTAGAATTTCGGACAAACTTTTGTTTCGTTATTTTGGATTTGTTTAACCACTTAAGGACCGGAAGGATTTGCCCCCTTAATGACCAGGCCATGTTTTGCGTCACTTTAACTGAAAATTGCGCGATTGTGCGACGTTGTACACAAACAAAATCCACGTCCTTTTTTCCCCCACAAATAGAGCTTTCTTTTGGTGGTTTTTGATCACCTCTGCGGTTTTTATTGTTTGTGCTATAAATGATAAAAGACCAACAATTTTGAAAAAAGAACAATGTTTTTTACTTTTTGCTATAATAAATATCCAAATTTAAAAAAAACAAACAAAACAAATTTCTTCCTCAGTTTAGGCCGATACGTATTCTTCTATATATATTGTTGGTTAAAAAAAATTGCAATAAGCGTATATTGATTAGTTTGCGCAAAATTTATCGCGTCTACAAAATTGGGAAAAGATTTATGGCATTTTTATTATAATTTTTTATCTTTACTAGTAATGGCGGCGATCTGCGTTTTTTAGCGGAACTGCGACATTGCGGAGGACAGATCGGACACTTTTGAAGCTTTTTTTGAGACCGATGACATATATACAGCGATCAGAGCTAAAAATAGCCACTGAGTACTATATAAATGTCACTGGCAGGGAAGAGGTTAACACTAAGGGGGCGATCAAGGGGTTAACTGTGTTCCCTAGGGAGGTGTTTCCAACTGTGGGGGGATGGGACTGCCTGGAGGAGGAGACCTATCGCTGTTCCTAATCAGTATGAACAGCAGATCTGTCTCTCGTCCCCTAACAGAACATTTACATTGACAAACATCTGTTCTGTCTATGTCAGGAGCGATCGCGGGTGGCCGGCGGGCATCGCATGTGTGCATACACCACCTAGAGCTCTTACAGCGGCCGACGTACCATGGCGGTGATTCGCCCAGGGAAGCCAACCTGCCGCATTACAACTGTGGCGTCTGGTCCTTCAGTGGTTAAATTCATTACTATTGTGAGTCGGGAAATTCAGATAAATCCGAATCCCCAAATAATACAAAATTTGCCCTAATTTTGATTAGGAACGAAACGCGTCGCACGTGTCTGCCCCACTCGGCCCTCTAACTTGGCTCTACAACATGACTGCCAGACTGCGCTGTCTGCTGCCCTCAGTGCCCTGGCCAAACTCATGGCCCCCCCAGCCATAATGCTGGCACCAATATATAGCGGGTATTGTAAAAGAGGCCTCAACCCCTCCTTACCAACTGTATGCATATATACAGCCTCATGGAATACATAAATATACAGCCTCATGGAATATATATACAGCCTCATGGAATATATATATATACAGCCTCATGGAATATATATATATACAGCCTCATGGAATATATATACAGCCTCATGGAATACATAAATATACAGCCTCATGGAATATATATATATATATACAGCCTCATGGAATATATATATATATATACAGCCTCATGGAATATATATATATATATATACAGCCTCATGGAATATATATACAGCCTCATGGAATATATATATACAGCCTCATGGAATATATATATATATATACAGCCTCATGGAATATATATACAGCCTCATGGAATATATATATATACAGCCTCATGGAATATATATATATATATACAGCCTCATGGAATATATATATATATATACAGCCTCATGGAATATATATATATATATATACAGCCTCATGGAATATATATACAGCCTCATGGAATATATATATATACAGCCTCATGGAATATATATATACAGCCTCATGGAATATATATATACAGCCTCATGGAATATATATATACAGCCTCATGGAATATATATATACAGCCTCATGGAATATATATATACAGCCTCATGGAATATATATATACAGCCTCATGGAATATATATATACAGCCTCATGGAAGTGGGTCTTTCTCTGTGGGGGACTCATATATGTGTATCTCTTGTTTATGATGGGAGTGCGCTCACCAAGAGATCCCCTAAAGATTGGGACCTGGGTTTATCGATTCCGGCTCAACCGATCGCTGTGATTGCCTCTAATTGGCTATCCCAATGATCAGTCACTGTGAGCCCGCCCCCCTGAATGAAGAGGAAGATACATTGTAGAGGAGAGGAAGATATACACAAAGAAGTGTGTGCAAAAATAAATAAATAGACATGTAAAAATAAAGAATAAAAAATAAAGAGGAAAAATATATATAACAAGGTTTGGCAGGGTTGGTGTTAGGGTCAAAGTCGAGGTCAAAGGTCAAGGTCAGCATATTTTGGGTAGAATTAAAAGAAAAATAAATATTTAACCACTTCAGCCCCGGAAGATTTTACCCCCCCCCCTTCCTGACCAGAGCACTTTTTGCGATTCGGCACTGCGTCACTTTACCTGACAATTGTGCGGTCGTGCGACGTGGCACCCAAACAAAATTGATGTCATTTTCTTCCCACAAATAGAGCTTTCTTTTGGTGGTATTTGATCACCTCTGCGGTTTTTATTTTTTGTGCTATAAACAAAAAAAGAGCGACAATTTTGAAAAAAAAGCAATATTTTTTACTTTTTGCTCTAATAAATATCCCCAAAAAATATATAAAAAAACTATTTTTTTTCCTCAGTTTAGGCCGATACGTATTCTTCTACATATTTTTGGAAAAAAAAAAATCACAATAAGCGTTTATTGATTGGTTTGCGCAAAAGTTATAGTGTCTACAAAATAGGGGATAATTTTATGGCATTTTTATTATTAATTTTTTTTTTACTAGTAATGGCGGCGATCTGCGATATTTATCTGTGAGATTATGGTGGACACATCGGACACTTTTGTCACTGGCAGTGAAGGGGTTAACCACTAGGGGGTAGTGAAGGGGTTAAGTGTGTCCTTGTGTGTGTTCTAACTGAAGGGGGGAGGGGACTGTGCAGGGGAGATGACAGATCGTCTGTTCTCCCCTCAGAGAACTGGAAACTGTGTGTTTACACTCACAGATCCCGTTTCTCGGTGTGCCCAGAGTGATTGCGGGAGCCCGGCGGTGATCGCAACTGTTGGGCACTCACATTGGCTCTGTGGGTGAGCAGGGGGCATGCGACCCCTAGTGTCCGTCTATGGTACCGACATACCATGACGGCGATTCGCGCAGCCAAGCCATGTTGCCGCATAACTGCGGCGGCCGGTCGGCATGCGGTTAACCACTGTCATTATACTGCGGCGGGTCGACACGTTCCCGCGAATTGCCGTAGCTGTATGTCGGCCCTTTGAACAGCTCTAGCAGGCGTGGCCCGTGAGCCCGCTGCGTGGCGGGGGGACACAATGCACATGGCCGGCCAACACACGATCGCGGGCACGAGAGCCAGAATGGGGATCTGTATATGAAAAAACACACGAATCCCCGTCCTGACAGCGGAGGAGAGACAGATCTACTAAGTCTCCTCATACAGTTAGAAACACCTCCCAGGGAACACATTTAACCCCTTGATCGCCCCCCTAGTGTTAACCTCGTCCCTGCCAGTGACATTTATACAGTAATCAGTGCATTTTTATAGCACTAATAGCTGTTTAAATGTCAATGGTCCCAAAAATGTGTCAAAAGTGTCCAATCAGTCCGCCACAATGTCGCAGTCCCGCTAAAAATCATAGATTGCCGCCATTACTAGTATAAAAAAATCGGCATAAATCTATTCCCTATTTTGTAGATGCAATAACTTTTGCGCAAACCAATCAATATACGCTTTTTGCAATTTTTTTTACTAAAAATATGTAGAAGAGTATATATCGGCCTAAACTGTGGAAGAAATTTGTTGTTTTATATTTTTTTGGGGGATATTTATTATCGTAAAAAGAAGAAAAAATTGTTTTTCTTTCAAAATTTTTGCCTTTGTTTTGTTTATAGCACAAAAAAAAAACCGCAGAGGTGATCAAATACCACCAAAAGAAAGCTCTATTTGTGGGGAAAAAAGGACATCAATTTTGTTTCAGTGCCGCATCGCACGACCGCGCAATTGTCAGTAAAGCGAAGCAGTGCCGTATCACAAAAAATGGCCTGGTCATTAAAGGGGAAAATTCTTCTGGACACAAAGTGGTATCGAGCACCTTAAAAATAATATGCAGTAAAATACCGCTCAGCGTTTTTCAAAGCATTTTTCGACACTCACAAAGAAAATGCTACAAAAATGCCACATGAGCTATTTTATGAAGTCATGCGGTTTTTTAGTTGTGAAATCCTGCGGTAATTAAACACCTGACGGTAGCCGTCGTATTTATTCACAGTACCAAATACCGCATTGTGAAGGAGCGGGCAGCCGATGGCGTCCTTAACAACCAGTAACCGTCATGCCTGTTAAGGAGCGGGCAGCCGATGGCGTCCTTAACAACCGATTAGTCATCAGCTGCTAGCCGGGTTCCCAGCTGATAGCTGAATGTAAAAAAAGAATTGATGGCAATAAAAAAATTAAGAAAAAAATGGCGTGGGGTCTCCCCCCAATCCATATCAGACCCTTATCTGAGCCATGCAGCCCAGCAGGACAAGAAAAGGGGGGGGTGAGGGAGCCCCCCTCTCCTGAACCATACCAGGCCACATGCTCTCAACATGGTGGGGGGTGCTTTGGGGCGGGGGGCTCTGCTCCCCCCAAAGCACATTGTCCCCATGTTGATGAGGTCAAGGGCCTCTTCCCCGCAACCCTGGCCAATGATTGTAGGGGTCTGCAGGCAGGGGGCTTATTGGAATCTTAAAGTCCCCCTTTAAAAAGGGGCCCCCCAGATCTCGCCCCTCCCCCTACGTGAAGGAGTATGGGGTAAATGGAACCCCTACTTATTTACCAAAGCTGAAGGAGATGTAAAGGCGGTCCGCTCCCAAGCTGACATCACTTCCACCATATACCTATGGGGTCCCAGAACTTCTCCTCCAGCCCCGTGAGCACCTCCAGCACCCCTGATTTACTACCATCGGCGGATTTTTTGAACTGCCCACTAGATGGCGCTTTATTCCCTTCCTGTATACACAGGACCAGTGGGGGAAATCACATGCAATTCTTTGCAGTTGTGCCAATTTTTTTTGTAGTGATGCAAATCACACAGCAAAGTATCGGTCCTCAATATTGTAAATGCTCTTTGGGGTCTCCATTTCTGGACTGATAAAAGAGGCTGCTGTGTTGTCCTGGAGACTGTCCGGGTGTTTTCCCTCCTGTTTAGTGGCAGTGTGGACCCGCGGTGACATCACGTCCGGGTGACATCACGTCCGGGTGACGACACTTCCGGTGACGTCAGTTTCTGTCTTCTGCGCACCGAGGAGATCGATCGTCTTTCCATCTTGCGTCTGGCTTAGTTCCCCCTTCTTTTTACTGGTCTGCCCCCATCATCACTCCGATCTGAGTGGCCCCCGAGGGCCGGGTCATGTAAAGCCGGCAGTTTAACATGCAGTGCTGCCGAGTGATGTTGTGGGAGAGACGTTCTGCATCATTTTGGTACGATGAACCACCCAAATGATGACATGATAGTCCACCACTTCAATACTGGGCACTCCCCTCCCCCTTCCTGCCCAGGACAATTCTCAGCTTTTAGCGCTCTCACACTTTGAATGACAATTACTCAGTCATGTAACATTTGTACACAGAGGACATTCTTATCATTGTTTATACACAAATAGAGATTTCTTTTGGTGGTATTTATTCACCACTTTTTTTGCTAAACAAATGAAAAATGACCGAAAATTAAACAAAAAAAGTTTTCTTTGTTTTTGCAAATACGTTTTCTTCTTCACTGATGGGCACTGATAGGCAGCACTGGTAGGCACTGATAGGTAGAACTGTGGGCACTGATGGGCACTAATAGGCACTGATAGGTAGCACTGGGGGGCACTAATGGCTACTGATGGGCACTGATGAGTGGGCACTGATAGGTAACACTGATGGGCACTGATGGGTAGCACTGATAGGTAGCACTGATGGGTACTGATAGGTAGCAGTGATAGGCACTGATAGGTAGCACTGATAGGTAGCACTGATGGGCACTGATAGGTAGCACTAATGGCTACTGATAGGTAGCACTGATGGGCACTAAAAGGGTAGCACTGATGGACAGTAATGGCTACTGATGGGCACTGATGAGGCGGCACTGATAGGTAACACTGATAGGCATTGATGGGTAGCACTGATAGGTAGCACTGATGGGCACTGATAGGTAGCACTGATAGGTAGCACTGATAGGTAGCACTGATGGGCACTGATAGGCAGCACTGATAGCACTGATGGCTACTGATAGGTAGCACTGATTGGCACTAAAAGGGTAGCACTGATGGACACTAATGGCTACTGATGAGGTGGCACTGATAGGTAGCACTGATAGGTAGCACTGATGGGTGCTGATGGTAGCACTGATGGGCACTGATAGGTAGCACTGATGGGTACTCATGGGCAGCACTGATAGGTAGCACTGATAGGCACTGATAGGTAGCACTGATGGGCACTCATGGGCAGCACTGATGGGCACTGATTGGCAGATAGCACTGATGGGCACTGATAGGTAGCACTGATGGGTACTCATGGGCAGCACTGATAGGTAGCACTGATAGGCACTGATAGGTAGCACTGATGGGCACTCATGGGCAGCACTGATAGGTAGCACTGATGGGCACTGATTGGCAGGTAACACTGATGGGCACTGATAGGTAGCACTGATTGGCACTGATGGGCACTAATGGGCACTGTATAGGTAACACTGACGGGCACTGATAGGTAACACTGATGGGCACTGTATAGGTAACACTGATGGGCACTGTATAGGTAACACTGATGGGCACTGATGGGCACTAATGGGCACTGTATAGGTAACACTGATGGGCACTGATAGGCAGGTAGCAATGATGGGCACTGATAAAGAGGCACTATATGGAAAAATTGAATTTGGAGGCTGTTTGGACCCACATGGAGAACAAACACCGGAATAGTCTACAAACTTTATTTTATTACATCAATCAAATAAATGATACCCGTATTGTGCCATGACAAAGACACTAAAGCCACTCTCTCATTGGTGGATAATTACATCAGCTCTTCTGATTTTATCATCCAATCATGTGCAAGCTAAAATGCTGTTTTTTATTTTCCTTGCATGTCCCCCTCAGATCTCCAGCGACTGAACTTCCAAGTGCCCTTTCAGTGCAAAGTGGATTTGCCTTTAGTAAATAACCCCCCATGTGTCTCTAAACATGTTTTCAGTCAAGGCCCCCCTTCACAACGATTGACAGTCCTGAGGGGCCCCATTCTAAAATGTAAAAGCTATTCTAATAGTTTCACATAATGCAGCAACATCCACAAGTCCAAGTAGGACACCCAACATTAGAGGAGATTTATTTTTCCAAAGCAAACACACGTTTGCACACTGGTACTGACTAGTATTCCTATGTTTCTCTTCTCCCTCAGTTTCTCTCCATCACTCGGCTAATATGACCCCCAAAGCTGATAAAGAGAGGCGGGGGAGGGTCAAACAAGGATTCTATGCAGGCAACTGACATCCTCCTTATCAACTGATGATGCCATTTGTCATTAGGATGGCGGCACCTCGAAGGTTGTAATGGTGCACAATGAAAACTTGTGGTTTTGTGTAACTAAAAGGAAAATGTCACCCACCCTCCACCTTGTATATAAGATTTGGGCAAATTTTAGGCTTTTTGTTAAGACACCCCTGGAGAAACCTCAAGGCTCCTCAGGGTGCTGGGCATCATGATTAAATTGGCTGGTTTATCACATAGAGCTTATACATATCTTCTCAACATGTTTCATGGTATTATCAGCTTCTTCAGGAGTATTTTTACACATAGAACTTATCCATATCTTCTCAACATGTTTCACGTTACTATCAGCTTCTTCAGGGGTATTTTAATTAAAAAGATCTTATCCATATCGTCTCAACATGTTTTGTGGTACTATCAGCTTCTTCAGGAGCATTTTTACACATACAGCTTATTCATATCTTCTCAACATGTTTTGCGGTACTATCAGCTTCTTCAGGAGTATTTTTACACATGGAGCTTATACATATCTTCTCCACATGTTTCACGGTATTATCAGCTTCTTCAGGAATATTTTTACACATAGAGCTTATACATATCTTCTCAACATGTTTCATAGTACTATCAGCTTCTTCAGGAGTATTTTTACACATAGAGCTTATCCATATCTTCTCAACATGTTTCACAGTACTATCTGCTTCTTCAGGAGTATTTTTACACATAGAACTTATCCATATCTTCTCATCATATTTTGCAGTACTATCAGCTTCTTCAGGAGTATTTTTTTTTTTAACTTATAACAAACTTTTTATTTACAAGATTGTACATAATACATGAAAAGCATTGGTATACATGGTTAACATCTTACAGAAGGTATTCCGTATTCAAAGAACATGATACACACATATTTCTATCATGTAGTTAGTTCTGTAGGTTCATATATAATCCGTACACTTCCACACTCATTTTTAGTAAGTATCAGGATAAGCACCATTTATGTGCATGTCATAGACTCTTGTAACCATCTATCCCATATTTTGTTATACTTGTTTGGGCAACCTCTGTTAATATAGAGGAATTTTTTATATGGAAGGGTTGTGTTAATTTCTCTTTTCCAGTCCACCAATTGAGGGGGTTCGGATCTCATCCATTGTCTGGCAATAATTTTCCTAGCTGAAAATAAAGATTCATGTAGGAATATTAGTGTGAATTTGTCTAGTACATCTGGAAAAATTCCCAGTAGGCATTGCTTTGGGTCAAGAGTTAATGGGGACCCCATGTCGTCATGCAAGAAGGTAACTATTTGTTCTTCGGGAGTATTTTTAGAGAGCAAAACTATCTAAAGAAAGACAAAAATGATTACAAAAAAGGAAGTAAAACACAATATAATTTATATGGTTGGATACGAAGACCCAGATAATGAAGATTTATAGGGGCTTACCCATCACCCAAGGAGGTTCACAGCATGTGGGACGCCAAAGACACACTCCCCTCCCCCCAGGGGGTATGGGAGCACTAAAACAAAGGGCACAAGAATCCTGCCTCTCAAATATATAAAATAATTCGATTTTACAGGAAAAAGATAATTCGTAGACATGAAACCTCCCATTAAAATGTGTAGGACTTTATAGGATGTAAATTGTCAAAAAGGCAACAAAGTGAAAATCATATATTACAATCAAGTAAAGCTTTATTCCAAAAGAGTAAAAAACAACAAGTATCAGTCAATATGCTGTACACAAGTTTAGAATTGTCACAATGTGTATAGATGACAGAACACAGCTGATAATATACATAGAGTTGAAAATTCTGGATATTGATTCCAATGCGTTTCGCAGAGTTGGTCTGCTTCCTCAGGGAATATTAATATCTAGAGAATCATAATTTCATGTAGTATTATACTCTTACAGTAATTCTTTACATTCAGTCTGAATAAAATATATTGCGATTTTAGTGAAAGACACAGAACATATACCCAAAACCCCAGAACTTTAGCTTTAACATTTAATAGACATTGTATCAAGGTGAAGGTTAGAACAATTCTAGGGGTAGCTATAACTTGAATGAACATCGATGGTGGCTCAAAATTCCTACATTAAGGCATGTCCATGACAATAATACAGAAGAGTCTAGATTAAAGAAGAGATAAGAAAATATATAAATGTGAAGGCGACGTAATAGGACCAAAGAATGAAACCTATCATTACATAGAGCCATGGGAAACCTATACAGAAATGATGTACATCACACCATAAATACAGATATGTGTAATAAATGTATCCGCCACAAGAGGTCACTAGTGCCAAGGCTGAGATCCACAATCTGCAGAAATGTATCCGAGTCTCAGGGAACGGATATCGGGGAAAAGCACAAATCCTGCCCATAAATATCAATCTCTGGATACCAAGAAACATGTTGAGGAGATTCGGGTAAGCTCTATGTAATAGGCCTTAAGATTCAGCTATTGATATCACAATGTAATTATCCACCAATCAGAGGGAGGTTTTAGTGTCTTTGTCATGGCACAATACTGGGTATGTTTTATTTGAATGATGTAATAAAATACAAAAAAAATAAAAAACTATTCTTGTGTTTGTTCTCCATGTGGGTACATTAAAATCCATACAGCCTCTAAATATAATTGTTCCATATAAAAAAGATCGTAATACAAAAGGTACTTTGAAGCGTTTAACACCTATTGCCCCCTAATTAACATTAACGATGAAGAGGCACTGATGAGGCTGCACTGATGGGCACTGATAGGTAGCACTGATGGGGACTGATAAGGCGGCACTGATGAGGCGACATTAATGAGGCAGTACTGATGAGACAGCACTGATGAAGCTGCTCCGATGAGGCGGTACTGATGAGGCGACACTGATATGGCAGCACTAATGAGGTGTCACTGATGAGGCAGTACTGATGAGGTGGCACTGATGAAGCTGCACTGATGAGGCGGTACTGATGAGGCTGCACTGATAAGGCAGCACTGATGAGGTGGCACTGATGAGGCAGTAGTGATGAGGTGGCACCAATGAAGATGCACTGATGAGGCTGCACCGATAATTTGGCACTGATGGGGCTGCACTGATGAGACAGCACTGATGAGGCTGCACTCATGAGGCCTGCACTCATGAGGCTGCACTGATAAGGTGGCACTGATGAGGCGGCACTGATGAGGCGGTACTGATAAGGTGGCACTGATGAGGCGGCACTGATGAAGCTGCACTGATGAGGTGGTACTAATGAGGCAGCACTGATGAGGTGGCACTGATGAGGCAGCACTGATGAGGCAGCACTGATAAGGCAGCACTGATGAGGCGGCACTGATGAGGCGGTACTGATAAGGTGGCACTGATGAGGCGGCACTGATGAAGCTGCACTGATGAGGTGGTACTAATGAGGCAGCACTGATGAAGTGGCACATATAAAGCTGCACTGATGAGGCTGCACTGATAAGGCAGCACTGATGAGGCTGCACTGATGAGGCAGCACTGATGAGGCAGCACTGATAAGGTGGCATTTATAAGGCGGCACTAACGAGGCGGCACTAATGAGACCTGCACTGATAAGGTGGCACTGATGAGGCGCCACTGATGTGGCTGAACTGATAAGGCAACACTGATGAGGCCTGCACTGATGAGGCCTGCACTGATGAGGCCTGCACTGATGAGGCCTGCACTGATAAGGCTGCACTGATAAGGTGGCACTGATGTGGCTGAACTGATAAGGCAACACTGATGAGGCCTGCACTGATAAGGCTGCACTGATAAGGTGGCACTGATGTGGCTGCACTGATAAGGCTGCACTGATAAGGCAGCACTGGTGAGGTGGCACTGATTAGGCTGCACTGATGAGACTGCACTGATAAGGCTGCACTGATAAAGCAGCACTGATGAGGTGGCACTGATGGGCACTGATGTGGCTGCACTGATTATCAGTGTCCCCTGTCACAGGATACCCGGTGTGAGAGTACAGTTCCCTGTCATGGTGTTTGTTGCCCAGGATTCTCAACCAGGTGGGTTGAGGGGCTCTAGGACGATTCTGTGATTTAGGAGGAATTCTGTGTTTTAGATTCTTCTGTGGTTTGTAAAGTCCAGTTGAGGATCTGGAGCCTGGAGATTTCCCAGTAATCTGGGTTGGCGGAAAGGGACCAGGTTTTGGGAGCAGCCAGGAGATTGATTGTACAGGTAGGTCCTGGGCTGATAGTAAAGTCAGGACCAGAGTTCTGGGCTCCACCCTCCCGAGGTGTGCAAGACGGAGCAGACGGAGGGCCGAGGTCTGTGGGCGGAAGCTGGAAAAGAGAGTCAGCAGAGGCACAAACCGTGTTGGGGACATTATGGTTACCGGGTCAAGAGGACCGAGGCCAAAGCTTGTAAACACCGAGTCTGAAAATAAGGCCTGGTCCTTAAGTGGTTAACCACTTCCCGCCCGGCCTATAGCGGATTGACGGCCGGGCGGTGGTTCAGTTATCCTGACTGGGCGTCATATGACGTCCTTCAGGATAACATGCCGCAGCGCGCCCCCGGGGGCGCGCATCGCGGCGATCGGTGGACCGGTGTGTCAGTCTGACACACCGCTACACCGATCTTGGTAAAGAGCCTCCGGCGGAGGCTCTTTACCACGTGATCAGCCGTGTCCAATCACGGCTGATCACGCTGTCAATAGGAAGAGCCGTTGATCGGCTCTTCCTCACTCGCGTCTGACAGACGCAAGTAGAGGAGAGCCGATCGGCGGCTCTCCTGGCAGGGGGGGTCTGCGCTGATTGTTTATCAGCGCAGCCCCCCCGCAGATCACCACACTGGACCACCAGGGATCGCCACTAGGACCACCAGGGAAGGGAAACATGTGGATGGCCAGGTATGTACCCCATGGCCATCCACATGTGCCCAGTCAGTGCCAAATCTGTGCCAATCAGTGCCCACAAATGGGCACTGATTGGCACAATTATGTTGCAGTGATGCCCAGCAATGCCAAACTTAGGGGCATCACTGCCATCAATTAGTATCATTAGTGCCACCCATCAGTGTCCATCGGTGCCACCTGTCAGTGCCCATCTGTGCCCACCTATCAGTGCCCATCCGTGCCTATCTGTGCCAACTATCAGTGCCACCCATAACTACCCATCAACGCCACCTACGAGTGCCCATCAATGCCACCTACGAGTGCCCAACAGTGCCGCCTATCAGTGCCCATCGTGCCACCTATCAGTGCCCATCAGTGCCACCTACCAGTGCCACCTATCAGTGCCCATTAGTGCCACCTATCAGTGCGCATCAGTGCCGCCTATCAGTGCCCATCATCAGTGCCCGTCAGTGCCACCTCATCAGTGCCACCTCATTGGTGCCACCTCATCGGTGCCCATCAGTGCCGCCGTATCAGTGCCCGTCAGTGCAGCCATATCAGTGCCCGTCATTGAAGAAGAAAACGTACTCATTTACAAAAAATTTTAACAGAAACAAAGAAAAACGTGTTTTTTTTCAAAATTTTCGGTCTTTTTTTATTTGTTGCGCAAAAAATAAAAACCCCAGAGGTGATCAAATACCACCAAAAGAAAGCTCTATTTGTGGGAACAAAATGATAAAAAATTTGTTTGGGTATAGTGTAGCATGACCGCGCAATTGTCATTCAAATTGTGACAGCGCTGAAAGCTGAAAATTGGGCTGGGCGGGAAGGTGTCTAAGTGCCTGGTATTGAAGTGGTTAAACTCATTACAAAGATACAGCGGGACAAAAAGGAAAAGGGACACTAACTAGGTATCCCTAAATCGGACTTTGAAGGCATAAGAAACAAGAGTGAAGTATGAAAAAATAACAATATTTATTGAAAAGATACACATAACATCAATAAATCATTCGAGAATTAAAAATCATATAGCATGATAGAAGATATACAGTGAGCCCTTCTGCACTCCTTGTATAGGGGGAGGCCTCAAACATAAAGCTGTTTTGGGTTTAAGGTGAATAAAAAAATATTCAAGCTAAACTTTTCATGTGTCTCATGTTCTGTACCCCGGAATTCACGCACACATTCTAACTAGACACCGGCGATTTGTTTAATTCTGAATTCATTTTTTAACGACTTTCAACAAATTCATTAATTCAGAAATATCCGAATTAACGAAAACCCATTTAACGAATTTTCCTGAATATTCGTAAGTTCGAATATTCGAAAAAATTCATACATTCGTACGTTCATACGTTCGTAAATGCGTACATTTATACATTTGTACATTCGTAAATTTGTAAATTAGTGAATTCGTAAATTTGTAAATTCAGAAATTCGGAAATCTGAAATAATAACTTAACTATTACTAACTATTAAATTATAGGTATTGTAATTTCCTTTCAAATTTGGCTGTTAGTGAACGTAACACATACAAATTTATTCGAATTATCCGAAACAACGAATGCCGTATCCAAACAAATGGAACGTAATGAATTAATAATAATAAATAACAATAATAACAATAAAAAATTTTTATTATTATTATTTATTTTTAATTTGTTCCGTTCCATTTGTTTAGATGCAGCATTCTATATTTCGGATAATTCATAACTTCGGATAAATTCGTATTTGTTATTTCAAATGTTATTTCAAATGTACAAACTTTCGAATTTTCTAATTTACAAATGTACGAATTTTCTAATTTACAAATGTATGAATTTACAAAGATACGAATTTTCTAATTTACGACTTTATGAATGAATGAATTTCCGAATGTGCAAATGTACGAATTTATGAATTTACGAATGTGCGAATGTACAAATTTACGAATTTACGAATTGCGATCATAACGAATGACCCGAAAAAAAAAAATTAACAAGTGAAACGAAAACGAACAAATTTTTTGGCGGTGCACATGTCTAATTCTAACCCGATAGTATGTTGGACGGATGAGTAGAGGACATCAATGTCCTTCCAGACCACCCTCTGGGGTTCAGATATCTTCTATTTTATTCTTTATGAAGCTGGGGAGCTCTCTTACTAACTATTTTATATGTTTCTACACAAATCTGCTGACTTTCTCTGCTAGACTATCACATCCCAATCCTATAATCAGATAGGGAGTCCCGAGGAGATTATTCAGATCCTTGTGTAGTTTGGATAGACAACAAATCTGGGAATTTTTTTGTTTTCTCTACCCTCATATCACCTTTTCCTTGCTTACTGCTCCATTTTCATCAGCCCTTATTTTTTTTTGTTCAATCATTTTTATTTGAGTTTATCGGTAAAACAAAATAACAAAAAATCCTAGTCTGCCCACGCAGAGGCTAGGACTGGCGACCTGGGTAAAGACAGACTTACACATTATGACCAAAAGAGGAGGAACATCCTCCACAGGCAATCTTAATGTACAGTCAATTCACTACAGAAAAAGGGTTCTGAGGAAGTCCTGTCCATGTCAGAACATGTGGAGTTCCAGACCACACTGCAGTTGAGTCTGGACTCACTGAACATTCAAAAAGGGACATAGAGACTAGTTAGGAAAGAAAAAATAAGAGAAAGAGAAGAAGAAAGAGAGAGGGGCACAGGAGTTGGGGAGAATGGAAAGAAAGGGACTTGGGATCATCGGGTATGACAGTCAAAGCCAACCCAAACTATTTAGTGGGAGAACAGGGAAGGCATATGCCCACCATGGTTCCCAAATTTTCAAGAACTTTGCGTGAGAGTCATTAAGGATACTAGACATGTGTTCATTGAGCATCATAGCCATCAAACAGTCTCTTCCTCCCTGAAAGGGGAGCGTGGGTTTCTTCCCAGCCTGGGCAATTGTCCTCTTAGCTGCTATAAACAGATAGGATGCCACATTTTTGCTGAAAAGCAAAAAAGCCTGGAACGGAGCAGTGCAGTAAGGCAAATTTAGCATCCTTTCGGATGTTCAGATGGAATATGGTATACAACAGGTCGAACACTCAAGACCAAAAGCTTACCAGTCACGGAAATGTTCACCAGGTGTGCAGAACATCCCCACGAAGGCCACACTGCTGAAAGCAGCAGTCACTGAAAGTTGCGTTAGCATGGTTGATACAGACAGGACACAATACCACCATAGAAGCACTTTATAACCCCGCTTCTAGAGTGGCACTGTGTAATGAACATTTAGCAACTGAAGACCAGGCCTTGCTTCAGTCGCTGACTGATGACAGTATGTAAAAAAAAGAATAATAATATTTTTTAATTTTTTTTTACATTTTTTTTAATCTTCTTATTAAATTTTTTTCCTTTGTTTAGATTTTTTTGCACATAGAGTGACCAGAACAATACAGTGTTACTATAGTAACACTGTACTACTGTGAATTTTACCACCATAAGCAACCTTTTTTACTGAATGAAAATGATTGTGATGAGCCGTGATTGGCCACAGCTGATCACATGGTACAGATGGGCTGTGATTGGCTTTCTCTGTACCATGTGATCATTGTGGCCAATCACAAAGCTCATCACAAAAGTACACAATGAAAGGCATGAATCAAAGCCTTTCATTGTGTACAACTATTGAGTGATCTGCTGTGATTGGCCACAGCGATCACATGGTACCGGCAGTGGGCCAGTACAGTGGATCTGTCATCAGCCATGTTTGGTGGATGCAGAGGGTGACAGATTGCACTGAAGCACGGCCTGTGGGGCCAGTGGAAGGTGTATTCCTGGGAGGACGTCATATGACCTCCTCCCAGGAAATGTCATATTACAATAGACCGGGCAGGAAGGGGTTAATATTAAATATTCTGCGTGTATTTTCCTTGTTTTATTTTCTGTCTTCACAATCCTTTTTTGACAAAAACATTAAGATTCTCGCACACATTTTCAAACTTAAGCTGTCCATACATGGAAGGAATTGTGTCTGGTTCCTGATGAACAGACATGGGCACTGCCAAAAAATTTGTTCGTTTTCGTTTCATTCGTTTTTTTGTTTTCGTTTTTCGGGTCATTCGTTATGATCGCAGTTAGTAAATTCATATATTTGTACATTCGTACATTTGTACATTTGTATATTCATAAATTTGTAAATTAGAACATTCGGAAATTTGGAAATTCCAAATTCGAAAATCCGAAAACCCAAAAATTCGAAAATCTAAAATAGTAACTTACTATTAAATTATAGGTATTGCAATTTCCTTTCAAATTTGGCTGTTAGTGAACGTGGCGAATACAAATTATCCGAAATAATGAATGCCGCATCTAAACAAATGGAACGGAACAAATTAATAATAAATAATAATAATAAAAAGCTTTTATTATTATTATTGTTATTTATTATTACTAATTCGTTACGTTCCATTCGTTTGGATACGGCATTCGTTATTTCGGATAAATTTGTATTTGTTACGTTCACAGAATTGGAAAGGAAATTACAATACCAATAATTTAATAGCTAGCAATAGTTAAGTTATTATTATTTAATTATTATTACAAATTTCCGAATTTCCAAATTTACTGATTTACTGATTTACAAATTTATGAATGTACGAATGTATGAATTTACGAAAGTATGAATTTGTGAATGTACGAATTTACGATTTTCTGAATGTACGAATTTACGATTTTCTGAATGTACGAATTTACGAATGTACGAATTTATGAATGTACGAATTTATGAGTGTACGAATGTATGAATGTACGAATGTACGAATTTACGAAAGTATGAATTTGTGAATGTACGAATTTACGATTTTCTGAATGTACGAATTTACGAATGTACGAATTTATGAATGTACGAATTTATGAGTGTACGAATGTACGAATTTATGAATGTACGAATGTACGAATTTACGAAGGTATGAATTTGTGAATGTACGAATTTACGATTTTCTGAATGTACGAATTTACGAATGTACGAATTTATGAATGTACGAATTTATGAGTGTACGAATGTACGAATTTATGAATGTACGAATGTACGAATTTATGAATGTACGAATTTACGAAAGTATGAATTTGTGAATGTACGAATTTACGATTTTCTGGATGTACGATTTTCTGAATGTACGAATTTATGAATGTACGAATTTACGAATTTATGAATGTACGAATTTACGAATGTATGAGTTTACGAATGTACGAATTTATGAATGTACGAATTTCCGAATTTATGAATGTACGAATTTACGAATGTATGAGTTTACGAATGTACGAATTTATGAATGTACGAATTTACGAATTTATGAATGTACGAATTTACGAATGTATGAGTTTACGAATGTACGAATTTATGAATGTACGAATTTCCGAATTTACAAATATACGAATGTACGAATGTATGAATTTACGAATGTACGAATTTACGAAAGTATGAATTTATGAATGTACGAATTTCCGAATTTCCGAATTTACAAATATACGAATGTACGAATGTATGAATTTCCGAATGTACGAATTTACGAATTTACGAATGTACGAATTTACAAATATACGAATGTACGAATTTACTAATGTATGAATTTATGAATTTACAAAAGTATGAATTTGTGAATGTACGAATTTACGATTTTCTGAATGTACGATTTTCTGAATGTACGAATTTATGAATGTACGAATTTACGAATTTACAAATATACGAATGTACGAATGTATGAATTTACGAATGTACGAATTTACGAATTTACGAAAGTATGAATTTGTGAATGTACGAATTTACGATTTTCTGAATGTACGAATTTACGATTTTCTGAATGTACGAATTTACGAATTTATGAATGTACGAATTTACCAATGTACGAGTTTACGAATGTACGAATTTATGAATGTACGAATTTCCGAATTTCCAAATTTACAAATATACGAATGTACGAATGTATGAATTTCCGAATGTACGAATTTACGAATTTTCGAATGTACGAATTTACAAATATACGAATGTACGAATTTACGAATGTATAAATTTACGAATGTACGAATTTATGAATGTGTGAATGTACGAATTTACGAATATACGAATGTACAAATTTACAAATATACGAATGTACGAATTTACGAATATGCGAATGTACGAATTTACAAATATACGAATGTACGAATGTATGAATTTACGAATGTACGAATTTACGAAAGTATGAATTCGTGAATGTACGAATTTACGATTTTCTGAATGTACGAATTTACGATTTTCCGAATGTACGAATTTACGAATGTATGAATTTATGAATGTACGAATGTACGAATTTACGAAAGTATGAATTTGTGAATGTACGAATTTACGATTTTCTGAATGTACGAATTTACGATTTTCTGAATGTACGAATTTGCGAATTCATGAATGTACGAATTTACGAATGTACGAGTTTACGAATGTACGAATTTATGAATGTACGAATTTCCGAATTTCCGAATTTACAAATATACGAATGTACGAATGTATGAATTTCCGAATGTACGAATTTACAAATTTCCAAATGTACGAATTTACAAATATACGAATGTACGAATTTACTAATGTATGAATTTATGAATTTACAAAAGTATGAATTTGTGAATGTACGAATTTACGATTTTCTGAATGTACGATTTTCTGAATGTACGAATTTATGAATGTACGAATTTACGAATTTCCGAATTTACAAATATACGAATGTACGAATGTATGAATTTACGAATGTACGAATTTACGAATTTACGAAAGTATGAATTTGTGAATGTACGAATTTACGATTTTCTGAATGTACGAATTTACGATTTTCTGAATGTACGAATTTACGAATTTATGAATGTACGAATTTACGAATGTACGAGTTTACGAATGTACGAATTTATGAATTTACGAATTTCCGAATTTCCAAATTTACAAATATACGAATGTACGAATGTTTGAATTTCCGAATGTACGAATTTTCGAATGTACGAATTTACAAATATACGAATGTACGAATGTATGAATTTACGAATGTACGAATTTACGAATTTACGAAAGTATGAATTTGTGAATGTACGAATTTACGATTTTCTGAATGTACGAATTTACGATTTTCTGAATGTACGAATTTACGAATTTATGAATGTACGAATTTACCAATGTACGAGTTTACGAATGTACGAATTTATGAATGTACGAATTTCCGAATTTCCAAATTTACAAATATACGAATGTACGAATGTATGAATTTCCGAATGTACGAATTTACGAATTTTCGAATGTACGAATTTACAAATATACGAATGTACGAATTTACGAATGTATAAATTTACGAATGTACGAATTTATGAATGTGTGAATGTACGAATTTACGAATATACGAATGTACAAATTTACAAATATACGAATGTACGAATTTACGAATATGCGAATGTACGAATTTACAAATATACGAATTTACGAATGTACGAGTTTACGAATGTACGAATTTATGAATTTACGAATTTCCGAATTTCCAAATTTACAAATATACGAATGTACGAATGTTTGAATTTCCGAATGTACGAATTTTCGAATGTACGAATTTACAAATATACGAATGTACGAATGTATGAATTTACGAATGTACGAATTTACGAATTTACGAAAGTATGAATTTGTGAATGTACGAATTTACGATTTTCTGAATGTACGAATTTACGATTTTCTGAATGTACGAATTTACGAATTTATGAATGTACGAATTTACCAATGTACGAGTTTACGAATGTACGAATTTATGAATGTACGAATTTCCGAATTTCCAAATTTACAAATATACGAATGTACGAATGTATGAATTTCCGAATGTACGAATTTACGAATTTTCGAATGTACGAATTTACAAATATACGAATGTACGAATTTACGAATGTATAAATTTACGAATGTACGAATTTATGAATGTGTGAATGTACGAATTTACGAATATACGAATGTACAAATTTACAAATATACGAATGTACGAATTTACGAATATGCGAATGTACGAATTTACAAATATACGAATGTACGAATGTATGAATTTACGAATGTACGAATTTACGAAAGTATGAATTCGTGAATGTACGAATTTACGATTTTCTGAATGTACGAATTTACGATTTTCCGAATGTACGAATTTACGAATGTATGAATTTATGAATGTACGAATGTACGAATTTACGAAAGTATGAATTTGTGAATGTACGAATTTACGATTTTCTGAATGTACGAATTTACGATTTTCTGAATGTACGAATTTGCGAATTCATGAATGTACGAATTTACGAATGTACGAGTTTACGAATGTACGAATTTATGAATGTACGAATTTCCGAATTTCCGAATTTACAAATATACGAATGTACGAATGTATGAATTTCCGAATGTACGAATTTACAAATTTCCAAATGTACGAATTTACAAATATACGAATGTACGAATTTACTAATGTATGAATTTATGAATTTACAAAAGTATGAATTTGTGAATGTACGAATTTACGATTTTCTGAATGTACGATTTTCTGAATGTACGAATTTATGAATGTACGAATTTACGAATTTCCGAATTTACAAATATACGAATGTACGAATGTATGAATTTACGAAAGTATGAATTTGTGAATGTACGAATTTACGATTTTCTGAATGTACGAATTTACGATTTTCTGAATGTACGAATTTACGAATTTATGAATGTACGAATTTACCAATGTACGAGTTTACGAATGTACGAATTTATGAATTTACGAATTTCCGAATTTCCAAATTTACAAATATACGAATGTACGAATGTTTGAATTTCCGAATGTACGAATTTTCGAATGTACGAATTTACAAATATACGAATGTACGAATTTACTAATGTATGAATTTACGAATTTACGAATTTATGAATGTGCGAATGTACGAATTTACGAATATACGAATGTACAAATTTACAAATATACGAATGTACGAATTTACGAATATGCGAATGTACGAATTTATGAATTTACGAATATGCGAATGTATGAATTTACGAATTTACGAATGTATAAATTTACGAATGTACGAATTTATGAATGTGCGAATGTACGAATTTACGAATATACGAATGTACAAATTTACAAATATACGAATGTACGAATTTACGAATATGCGAATGTACGAATTTATGAATTTACGAATATGCGAATGTACGAATTTACGAATATATAAATTTACGAATGTATGAATTTATGAATATGCGAATGTACGAATTTACGAATGTGCGAATTTACAAATTTTCGAATATTCGATTTTACAAATATTCGGAAAAATTTGTTAATTCGGATATTTCCGAATTAACGAATTTGTCGAAATTCGTTAAAAAACGAATTTGGAACGAGACGAATTGCACATACTGATGAACCACCTGCAGGTGAAGCCTTAACCACTTCAGCCCCGGAAGGATTTACCCCTTCCTGACCAGAGCACTTTTTACAATTCGGCACTGCGTCGCTTTAACTGCTAATTGCGCGGTCATGCAATGCTCTACCCAAATGAAATTTGCGTCCTTTTCTTCCCACAAATAGAGCTTTCTTTTGATGGTATTTGATCACCTCTGCCGTTTTTATTTTTTGCGCTATACACGGAAAAAGACCGAAAATTTTGAAAAAAAGGATATTTTCTACTTTTTGTTCTAAAAAAAATCCAATAAACTCAATTTTAGTGATATATTTAGGCCAAAATGTATTCGGCCACATGTCTTTGGTAAAAAAAAAAGTCAATAAGCGTATATTTATTGGTTTGCGCAAAAGTTATAGCGCCTACAAACTAGGGTACATTTTCTGGAATTTACACAGCCTTTAATTTATGACTGCCTATGTCGTTTCTTGAGGTGCTAAAATGGCAGGGCAGTACAAAACCCCCACAAATGACCCCATTTTGGAAAGTAGACACCCCAAGGAAATTGCTGAGAGGCATGTTGAGCAACACTGATGGGCACTGATGGGTAGCACTGATAGGTAGCACTGATGGGTACTGATAGGTAGCAGTGATAGGCACTGATAGGTAGCACTGATAGGTAGCACTGATGGGCACTGATAGGTAGCACTAATGGCTACTGATAGGTAGCACTGATGGGCACTAAAAGGGTAGCACTGATGGACAGTAATGGCTACTGATGGGCACTGATGAGGCGGCACTGATAGGTAACACTGATAGGCATTGATGGGTAGCACTGATAGGTAGCACTGATGGGCACTGATAGGTAGCACTGATAGGTAGCACTGATAGGTAGCACTGATGGGCACTGATAGGCAGCACTGATAGCACTGATGGCTACTGATAGGTAGCACTGATTGGCACTAAAAGGGTAGCACTGATGGACACTAATGGCTACTGATGAGGTGGCACTGATAGGTAGCACTGATAGGTAGCACTGATGGGTGCTGATGGTAGCACTGATGGGCACTGATAGGTAGCACTGATGGGTACTCATGGGCAGCACTGATAGGTAGCACTGATAGGCACTGATAGGTAGCACTGATGGGCACTCATGGGCAGCACTGATGGGCACTGATTGGCAGATAGCACTGATGGGCACTGATAGGTAGCACTGATGGGTACTCATGGGCAGCACTGATAGGTAGCACTGATAGGCACTGATAGGTAGCACTGATGGGCACTCATGGGCAGCACTGATAGGTAGCACTGATGGGCACTGATTGGCAGGTAACACTGATGGGCACTGATAGGTAGCACTGATTGGCACTGATGGGCACTAATGGGCACTGTATAGGTAACACTGACGGGCACTGATAGGTAACACTGATGGGCACTGTATAGGTAACACTGATGGGCACTGTATAGGTAACACTGATGGGCACTGATGGGCACTAATGGGCACTGTATAGGTAACACTGATGGGCACTGATAGGCAGGTAGCAATGATGGGCACTGATAAAGAGGCACTATATGGAAAAATTGAATTTGGAGGCTGTTTGGACCCACATGGAGAACAAACACCGGAATAGTCTACAAACTTTATTTTATTACATCAATCAAATAAATGATACCCGTATTGTGCCATGACAAAGACACTAAAGCCACTCTCTCATTGGTGGATAATTACATCAGCTCTTCTGATTTTATCATCCAATCATGTGCAAGCTAAAATGCTGTTTTTTATTTTCCTTGCATGTCCCCCTCAGATCTCCAGCGACTGAACTTCCAAGTGCCCTTTCAGTGCAAAGTGGATTTGCCTTTAGTAAATAACCCCCCATGTGTCTCTAAACATGTTTTCAGTCAAGGCCCCCCTTCACAACGATTGACAGTCCTGAGGGGCCCCATTCTAAAATGTAAAAGCTATTCTAATAGTTTCACATAATGCAGCAACATCCACAAGTCCAAGTAGGACACCCAACATTAGAGGAGATTTATTTTTCCAAAGCAAACACACGTTTGCACACTGGTACTGACTAGTATTCCTATGTTTCTCTTCTCCCTCAGTTTCTCTCCATCACTCGGCTAATATGACCCCCAAAGCTGATAAAGAGAGGCGGGGGAGGGTCAAACAAGGATTCTATGCAGGCAACTGACATCCTCCTTATCAACTGATGATGCCATTTGTCATTAGGATGGCGGCACCTCGAAGGTTGTAATGGTGCACAATGAAAACTTGTGGTTTTGTGTAACTAAAAGGAAAATGTCACCCACCCTCCACCTTGTATATAAGATTTGGGCAAATTTTAGGCTTTTTGTTAAGACACCCCTGGAGAAACCTCAAGGCTCCTCAGGGTGCTGGGCATCATGATTAAATTGGCTGGTTTATCACATAGAGCTTATACATATCTTCTCAACATGTTTCATGGTATTATCAGCTTCTTCAGGAGTATTTTTACACATAGAACTTATCCATATCTTCTCAACATGTTTCACGTTACTATCAGCTTCTTCAGGGGTATTTTAATTAAAAAGATCTTATCCATATCGTCTCAACATGTTTTGTGGTACTATCAGCTTCTTCAGGAGCATTTTTACACATACAGCTTATTCATATCTTCTCAACATGTTTTGCGGTACTATCAGCTTCTTCAGGAGTATTTTTACACATGGAGCTTATACATATCTTCTCCACATGTTTCACGGTATTATCAGCTTCTTCAGGAATATTTTTACACATAGAGCTTATACATATCTTCTCAACATGTTTCATAGTACTATCAGCTTCTTCAGGAGTATTTTTACACATAGAGCTTATCCATATCTTCTCAACATGTTTCACAGTACTATCTGCTTCTTCAGGAGTATTTTTACACATAGAACTTATCCATATCTTCTCATCATATTTTGCAGTACTATCAGCTTCTTCAGGAGTATTTTTTTTTTTAACTTATAACAAACTTTTTATTTACAAGATTGTACATAATACATGAAAAGCATTGGTATACATGGTTAACATCTTACAGAAGGTATTCCGTATTCAAAGAACATGATACACACATATTTCTATCATGTAGTTAGTTCTGTAGGTTCATATATAATCCGTACACTTCCACACTCATTTTTAGTAAGTATCAGGATAAGCACCATTTATGTGCATGTCATAGACTCTTGTAACCATCTATCCCATATTTTGTTATACTTGTTTGGGCAACCTCTGTTAATATAGAGGAATTTTTTATATGGAAGGGTTGTGTTAATTTCTCTTTTCCAGTCCACCAATTGAGGGGGTTCGGATCTCATCCATTGTCTGGCAATAATTTTCCTAGCTGAAAATAAAGATTCATGTAGGAATATTAGTGTGAATTTGTCTAGTACATCTGGAAAAATTCCCAGTAGGCATTGCTTTGGGTCAAGAGTTAATGGGGACCCCATGTCGTCATGCAAGAAGGTAACTATTTGTTCTTCAGGAGTATTTTTAGAGAGCAAAACTATCTAAAGAAAGACAAAAATGATTACAAAAAAGGAAGTAAAACACAATATAATTTATATGGTTGGATACGAAGACCCAGATAATGAAGATTTATAGGGGCTTACCCATCACCCAAGGAGGTTCACAGCATGTGGGACGCCAAAGACACACTCCCCTCCCCCCAGGGGGTATGGGAGCACTAAAACAAAGGGCACAAGAATCCTGCCTCTCAAATATATAAAATAATTCGATTTTACAGGAAAAAGATAATTCGTAGACATGAAACCTCCCATTAAAATGTGTAGGACTTTATAGGATGTAAATTGTCAAAAAGGCAACAAAGTGAAAATCATATATTACAATCAAGTAAAGCTTTATTCCAAAAGAGTAAAAAACAACAAGTATCAGTCAATATGCTGTACACAAGTTTAGAATTGTCACAATGTGTATAGATGACAGAACACAGCTGATAATATACATAGAGTTGAAAATTCTGGATATTGATTCCAATGCGTTTCGCAGAGTTGGTCTGCTTCCTCAGGGAATATTAATATCTAGAGAATCATAATTTCATGTAGTATTATACTCTTACAGTAATTCTTTACATTCAGTCTGAATAAAATATATTGCGATTTTAGTGAAAGACACAGAACATATACCCAAAACCCCAGAACTTTAGCTTTAACATTTAATAGACATTGTATCAAGGTGAAGGTTAGAACAATTCTAGGGGTAGCTATAACTTGAATGAACATCGATGGTGGCTCAAAATTCCTACATTAAGGCATGTCCATGACAATAATACAGAAGAGTCTAGATTAAAGAAGAGATAAGAAAATATATAAATGTGAAGGCGACGTAATAGGACCAAAGAATGAAACCTATCATTACATAGAGCCATGGGAAACCTATACAGAAATGATGTACATCACACCATAAATACAGATATGTGTAATAAATGTATCCGCCACAAGAGGTCACTAGTGCCAAGGCTGAGATCCACAATCTGCAGAAATGTATCCGAGTCTCAGGGAACGGATATCGGGGAAAAGCACAAATCCTGCCCATAAATATCAATCTCTGGATACCAAGAAACATGTTGAGGAGATTCGGGTAAGCTCTATGTAATAGGCCTTAAGATTCAGCTATTGATATCACAATGTAATTATCCACCAATCAGAGGGAGGTTTTAGTGTCTTTGTCATGGCACAATACTGGGTATGTTTTATTTGAATGATGTAATAAAATACAAAAAAAATAAAAAACTATTCTTGTGTTTGTTCTCCATGTGGGTACATTAAAATCCATACAGCCTCTAAATATAATTGTTCCATATAAAAAAGATCGTAATACAAAAGGTACTTTGAAGCGTTTAACACCTATTGCCCCCTAATTAACATTAACGATGAAGAGGCACTGATGAGGCTGCACTGATGGGCACTGATAGGTAGCACTGATGGGGACTGATAAGGCGGCACTGATGAGGCGACATTAATGAGGCAGTACTGATGAGACAGCACTGATGAAGCTGCTCCGATGAGGCGGTACTGATGAGGCGACACTGATATGGCAGCACTAATGAGGTGTCACTGATGAGGCAGTACTGATGAGGTGGCACTGATGAAGCTGCACTGATGAGGCGGTACTGATGAGGCTGCACTGATAAGGCAGCACTGATGAGGTGGCACTGATGAGGCAGTAGTGATGAGGTGGCACCAATGAAGATGCACTGATGAGGCTGCACCGATAATTTGGCACTGATGGGGCTGCACTGATGAGACAGCACTGATGAGGCTGCACTCATGAGGCCTGCACTCATGAGGCTGCACTGATAAGGTGGCACTGATGAGGCGGCACTGATGAGGCGGTACTGATAAGGTGGCACTGATGAGGCGGCACTGATGAAGCTGCACTGATGAGGTGGTACTAATGAGGCAGCACTGATGAGGTGGCACTGATGAGGCAGCACTGATGAGGCAGCACTGATAAGGCAGCACTGATGAGGCGGCACTGATGAGGCGGTACTGATAAGGTGGCACTGATGAGGCGGCACTGATGAAGCTGCACTGATGAGGTGGTACTAATGAGGCAGCACTGATGAAGTGGCACATATAAAGCTGCACTGATGAGGCTGCACTGATAAGGCAGCACTGATGAGGCTGCACTGATGAGGCAGCACTGATGAGGCAGCACTGATAAGGTGGCATTTATAAGGCGGCACTAACGAGGCGGCACTAATGAGACCTGCACTGATAAGGTGGCACTGATGAGGCGCCACTGATGTGGCTGAACTGATAAGGCAACACTGATGAGGCCTGCACTGATGAGGCCTGCACTGATGAGGCCTGCACTGATGAGGCCTGCACTGATAAGGCTGCACTGATAAGGTGGCACTGATGTGGCTGAACTGATAAGGCAACACTGATGAGGCCTGCACTGATAAGGCTGCACTGATAAGGTGGCACTGATGTGGCTGCACTGATAAGGCTGCACTGATAAGGCAGCACTGGTGAGGTGGCACTGATTAGGCTGCACTGATGAGACTGCACTGATAAGGCTGCACTGATAAAGCAGCACTGATGAGGTGGCACTGATGGGCACTGATGTGGCTGCACTGATTATCAGTGTCCCCTGTCACAGGATACCCGGTGTGAGAGTACAGTTCCCTGTCATGGTGTTTGTTGCCCAGGATTCTCAACCAGGTGGGTTGAGGGGCTCTAGGACGATTCTGTGATTTAGGAGGAATTCTGTGTTTTAGATTCTTCTGTGGTTTGTAAAGTCCAGTTGAGGATCTGGAGCCTGGAGATTTCCCAGTAATCTGGGTTGGCGGAAAGGGACCAGGTTTTGGGAGCAGCCAGGAGATTGATTGTACAGGTAGGTCCTGGGCTGATAGTAAAGTCAGGACCAGAGTTCTGGGCTCCACCCTCCCGAGGTGTGCAAGACGGAGCAGACGGAGGGCCGAGGTCTGTGGGCGGAAGCTGGAAAAGAGAGTCAGCAGAGGCACAAACCGTGTTGGGGACATTATGGTTACCGGGTCAAGAGGACCGAGGCCAAAGCTTGTAAACACCGAGTCTGAAAATAAGGCCTGGTCCTTAAGTGGTTAACCACTTCCCGCCCGGCCTATAGCGGATTGACGGCCGGGCGGTGGTTCAGTTATCCTGACTGGGCGTCATATGACGTCCTTCAGGATAACATGCCGCAGCGCGCCCCCGGGGGCGCGCATCGCGGCGATCGGTGGACCGGTGTGTCAGTCTGACACACCGCTACACCGATCTTGGTAAAGAGCCTCCGGCGGAGGCTCTTTACCACGTGATCAGCCGTGTCCAATCACGGCTGATCACGCTGTCAATAGGAAGAGCCGTTGATCGGCTCTTCCTCACTCGCGTCTGACAGACGCAAGTAGAGGAGAGCCGATCGGCGGCTCTCCTGGCAGGGGGGGTCTGCGCTGATTGTTTATCAGCGCAGCCCCCCCGCAGATCACCACACTGGACCACCAGGGATCGCCACTAGGACCACCAGGGAAGGGAAACATGTGGATGGCCAGGTATGTACCCCATGGCCATCCACATGTGCCCAGTCAGTGCCAAATCTGTGCCAATCAGTGCCCACAAATGGGCACTGATTGGCACAATTATGTTGCAGTGATGCCCAGCAATGCCAAACTTAGGGGCATCACTGCCATCAATTAGTATCATTAGTGCCACCCATCAGTGTCCATCGGTGCCACCTGTCAGTGCCCATCTGTGCCCACCTATCAGTGCCCATCCGTGCCTATCTGTGCCAACTATCAGTGCCACCCATAACTACCCATCAACGCCACCTACGAGTGCCCATCAATGCCACCTACGAGTGCCCAACAGTGCCGCCTATCAGTGCCCATCGTGCCACCTATCAGTGCCCATCAGTGCCACCTACCAGTGCCACCTATCAGTGCCCATTAGTGCCACCTATCAGTGCGCATCAGTGCCGCCTATCAGTGCCCATCATCAGTGCCCGTCAGTGCCACCTCATCAGTGCCACCTCATTGGTGCCACCTCATCGGTGCCCATCAGTGCCGCCGTATCAGTGCCCGTCAGTGCAGCCATATCAGTGCCCGTCATTGAAGAAGAAAACGTACTCATTTACAAAAAATTTTAACAGAAACAAAGAAAAACGTGTTTTTTTTCAAAATTTTCGGTCTTTTTTTATTTGTTGCGCAAAAAATAAAAACCCCAGAGGTGATCAAATACCACCAAAAGAAAGCTCTATTTGTGGGAACAAAATGATAAAAAATTTGTTTGGGTATAGTGTAGCATGACCGCGCAATTGTCATTCAAATTGTGACAGCGCTGAAAGCTGAAAATTGGGCTGGGCGGGAAGGTGTCTAAGTGCCTGGTATTGAAGTGGTTAAACTCATTACAAAGATACAGCGGGACAAAAAGGAAAAGGGACACTAACTAGGTATCCCTAAATCGGACTTTGAAGGCATAAGAAACAAGAGTGAAGTATGAAAAAATAACAATATTTATTGAAAAGATACACATAACATCAATAAATCATTCGAGAATTAAAAATCATATAGCATGATAGAAGATATACAGTGAGCCCTTCTGCACTCCTTGTATAGGGGGAGGCCTCAAACATAAAGCTGTTTTGGGTTTAAGGTGAATAAAAAAATATTCAAGCTAAACTTTTCATGTGTCTCATGTTCTGTACCCCGGAATTCACGCACACATTCTAACTAGACACCGGCGATTTGTTTAATTCTGAATTCATTTTTTAACGACTTTCAACAAATTCATTAATTCAGAAATATCCGAATTAACGAAAACCCATTTAACGAATTTTCCTGAATATTCGTAAGTTCGAATATTCGAAAAAATTCATACATTCGTACGTTCATACGTTCGTAAATGCGTACATTTATACATTTGTACATTCGTAAATTTGTAAATTAGTGAATTCGTAAATTTGTAAATTCAGAAATTCGGAAATCTGAAATAATAACTTAACTATTACTAACTATTAAATTATAGGTATTGTAATTTCCTTTCAAATTTGGCTGTTAGTGAACGTAACACATACAAATTTATTCGAATTATCCGAAACAACGAATGCCGTATCCAAACAAATGGAACGTAATGAATTAATAATAATAAATAACAATAATAACAATAAAAATTTTTTATTATTATTATTTATTTTTAATTTGTTCCGTTCCATTTGTTTAGATGCAGCATTCTATATTTCGGATAATTCATAACTTCGGATAAATTCGTATTTGTTATTTCAAATGTTATTTCAAATGTACAAACTTTCGAATTTTCTAATTTACAAATGTACGAATTTTCTAATTTACAAATGTATGAATTTACAAAGATACGAATTTTCTAATTTACGACTTTATGAATGAATGAATTTCCGAATGTGCAAATGTACGAATTTATGAATTTACGAATGTGCGAATGTACAAATTTACGAATTTACGAATTGCGATCATAACGAATGACCCGAAAAAAAAAAATTAACAAGTGAAACGAAAACGAACAAATTTTTTGGCGGTGCACATGTCTAATTCTAACCCGATAGTATGTTGGACGGATGAGTAGAGGACATCAATGTCCTTCCAGACCACCCTCTGGGGTTCAGATATCTTCTATTTTATTCTTTATGAAGCTGGGGAGCTCTCTTACTAATTATTTTATATGTTTCTACACAAATCTGCTGACTTTCTCTGCTAGACTATCACATCCCAATCCTATAATCAGATAGGGAGTCCCGAGGAGATTATTCAGATCCTTGTGTAGTTTGGATAGACAACAAATCTGGGAATTTTTTTGTTTTCTCTACCCTCATATCACCTTTTCCTTGCTTACTGCTCCATTTTCATCAGCCCTTATTTTTTTTTGTTCAATCATTTTTATTTGAGTTTATCGGTAAAACAAAATAACAAAAAATCCTAGTCTGCCCACGCAGAGGCTAGGACTGGCGACCTGGGTAAAGACAGACTTACACATTATGACCAAAAGAGGAGGAACATCCTCCACAGGCAATCTTAATGTACAGTCAATTCACTACAGAAAAAGGGTTCTGAGGAAGTCCTGTCCATGTCAGAACATGTGGAGTTCCAGACCACACTGCAGTTGAGTCTGGACTCACTGAACATTCAAAAAGGGACATAGAGACTAGTTAGGAAAGAAAAAATAAGAGAAAGAGAAGAAGAAAGAGAGAGGGGCACAGGAGTTGGGGAGAATGGAAAGAAAGGGACTTGGGATCATCGGGTATGACAGTCAAAGCCAACCCAAACTATTTAGTGGGAGAACAGGGAAGGCATATGCCCACCATGGTTCCCAAATTTTCAAGAACTTTGCGTGAGAGTCATTAAGGATACTAGACATGTGTTCATTGAGCATCATAGCCATCAAACAGTCTCTTCCTCCCTGAAAGGGGAGCGTGGGTTTCTTCCCAGCCTGGGCAATTGTCCTCTTAGCTGCTATAAACAGATAGGATGCCACATTTTTGCTGAAAAGCAAAAAAGCCTGGAACGGAGCAGTGCAGTAAGGCAAATTTAGCATCCTTTCGGATGTTCAGATGGAATATGGTATACAACAGGTCGAACACTCAAGACCAAAAGCTTACCAGTCACGGAAATGTTCACCAGGTGTGCAGAACATCCCCACGAAGGCCACACTGCTGAAAGCAGCAGTCACTGAAAGTTGCGTTAGCATGGTTGATACAGACAGGACACAATACCACCATAGAAGCACTTTATAACCCCGCTTCTAGAGTGGCACTGTGTAATGAACATTTAGCAACTGAAGACCAGGCCTTGCTTCAGTCGCTGACTGATGACAGTATGTAAAAAAAAGAATAATAATATTTTTTAATTTTTTTTTACATTTTTTTTAATCTTCTTATTAAATTTTTTTCCTTTGTTTAGATTTTTTTGCACATAGAGTGACCAGAACAATACAGTGTTACTATAGTAACACTGTACTACTGTGAATTTTACCACCATAAGCAACCTTTTTTACTGAATGAAAATGATTGTGATGAGCCGTGATTGGCCACAGCTGATCACATGGTACAGATGGGCTGTGATTGGCTTTCTCTGTACCATGTGATCATTGTGGCCAATCACAAAGCTCATCACAAAAGTACACAATGAAAGGCATGAATCAAAGCCTTTCATTGTGTACAACTATTGAGTGATCTGCTGTGATTGGCCACAGCGATCACATGGTACCGGCAGTGGGCCAGTACAGTGGATCTGTCATCAGCCATGTTTGGTGGATGCAGAGGGTGACAGATTGCACTGAAGCACGGCCTGTGGGGCCAGTGGAAGGTGTATTCCTGGGAGGACGTCATATGACCTCCTCCCAGGAAATGTCATATTACAATAGACCGGGCAGGAAGGGGTTAATATTAAATATTCTGCGTGTATTTTCCTTGTTTTATTTTCTGTCTTCACAATCCTTTTTTGACAAAAACATTAAGATTCTCGCACACATTTTCAAACTTAAGCTGTCCATACATGGAAGGAATTGTGTCTGGTTCCTGATGAACAGACATGGGCACTGCCAAAAAATTTGTTCGTTTTCGTTTCATTCGTTTTTTTGTTTTCGTTTTTCGGGTCATTCGTTATGATCGCAGTTAGTAAATTCATATATTTGTACATTCGTACATTTGTACATTTGTATATTCATAAATTTGTAAATTAGAACATTCGGAAATTTGGAAATTCCAAATTCGAAAATCCGAAAACCCAAAAATTCGAAAATCTAAAATAGTAACTTACTATTAAATTATAGGTATTGCAATTTCCTTTCAAATTTGGCTGTTAGTGAACGTGGCGAATACAAATTATCCGAAATAATGAATGCCGCATCTAAACAAATGGAACGGAACAAATTAATAATAAATAATAATAATAAAAAGCTTTTATTATTATTATTGTTATTTATTATTACTAATTCGTTACGTTCCATTCGTTTGGATACGGCATTCGTTATTTCGGATAAATTTGTATTTGTTACGTTCACAGAATTGGAAAGGAAATTACAATACCAATAATTTAATAGCTAGCAATAGTTAAGTTATTATTATTTAATTATTATTACAAATTTCCGAATTTCCAAATTTACTGATTTACTGATTTACAAATTTATGAATGTACGAATGTATGAATTTACGAAAGTATGAATTTGTGAATGTACGAATTTACGATTTTCTGAATGTACGAATTTACGATTTTCTGAATGTACGAATTTACGAATGTACGAATTTATGAATGTACGAATTTATGAGTGTACGAATGTATGAATGTACGAATGTACGAATTTACGAAAGTATGAATTTGTGAATGTACGAATTTACGATTTTCTGAATGTACGAATTTACGAATGTACGAATTTATGAATGTACGAATTTATGAGTGTACGAATGTACGAATTTATGAATGTACGAATGTACGAATTTACGAAGGTATGAATTTGTGAATGTACGAATTTACGATTTTCTGAATGTACGAATTTACGAATGTACGAATTTATGAATGTACGAATTTATGAGTGTACGAATGTACGAATTTATGAATGTACGAATGTACGAATTTATGAATGTACGAATTTACGAAAGTATGAATTTGTGAATGTACGAATTTACGATTTTCTGGATGTACGATTTTCTGAATGTACGAATTTATGAATGTACGAATTTACGAATTTATGAATGTACGAATTTACGAATGTATGAGTTTACGAATGTACGAATTTATGAATGTACGAATTTCCGAATTTATGAATGTACGAATTTACGAATGTATGAGTTTACGAATGTACGAATTTATGAATGTACGAATTTACGAATTTATGAATGTACGAATTTACGAATGTATGAGTTTACGAATGTACGAATTTATGAATGTACGAATTTCCGAATTTACAAATATACGAATGTACGAATGTATGAATTTACGAATGTACGAATTTACGAAAGTATGAATTTATGAATGTACGAATTTCCGAATTTCCGAATTTACAAATATACGAATGTACGAATGTATGAATTTCCGAATGTACGAATTTACGAATTTACGAATGTACGAATTTACAAATATACGAATGTACGAATTTACTAATGTATGAATTTATGAATTTACAAAAGTATGAATTTGTGAATGTACGAATTTACGATTTTCTGAATGTACGATTTTCTGAATGTACGAATTTATGAATGTACGAATTTACGAATTTACAAATATACGAATGTACGAATGTATGAATTTACGAATGTACGAATTTACGAATTTACGAAAGTATGAATTTGTGAATGTACGAATTTACGATTTTCTGAATGTACGAATTTACGATTTTCTGAATGTACGAATTTACGAATTTATGAATGTACGAATTTACCAATGTACGAGTTTACGAATGTACGAATTTATGAATGTACGAATTTCCGAATTTCCAAATTTACAAATATACGAATGTACGAATGTATGAATTTCCGAATGTACGAATTTACGAATTTTCGAATGTACGAATTTACAAATATACGAATGTACGAATTTACGAATGTATAAATTTACGAATGTACGAATTTATGAATGTGTGAATGTACGAATTTACGAATATACGAATGTACAAATTTACAAATATACGAATGTACGAATTTACGAATATGCGAATGTACGAATTTACAAATATACGAATGTACGAATGTATGAATTTACGAATGTACGAATTTACGAAAGTATGAATTCGTGAATGTACGAATTTACGATTTTCTGAATGTACGAATTTACGATTTTCCGAATGTACGAATTTACGAATGTATGAATTTATGAATGTACGAATGTACGAATTTACGAAAGTATGAATTTGTGAATGTACGAATTTACGATTTTCTGAATGTACGAATTTACGATTTTCTGAATGTACGAATTTGCGAATTCATGAATGTACGAATTTACGAATGTACGAGTTTACGAATGTACGAATTTATGAATGTACGAATTTCCGAATTTCCGAATTTACAAATATACGAATGTACGAATGTATGAATTTCCGAATGTACGAATTTACAAATTTCCAAATGTACGAATTTACAAATATACGAATGTACGAATTTACTAATGTATGAATTTATGAATTTACAAAAGTATGAATTTGTGAATGTACGAATTTACGATTTTCTGAATGTACGATTTTCTGAATGTACGAATTTATGAATGTACGAATTTACGAATTTCCGAATTTACAAATATACGAATGTACGAATGTATGAATTTACGAATGTACGAATTTACGAATTTACGAAAGTATGAATTTGTGAATGTACGAATTTACGATTTTCTGAATGTACGAATTTACGATTTTCTGAATGTACGAATTTACGAATTTATGAATGTACGAATTTACGAATGTACGAGTTTACGAATGTACGAATTTATGAATTTACGAATTTCCGAATTTCCAAATTTACAAATATACGAATGTACGAATGTTTGAATTTCCGAATGTACGAATTTTCGAATGTACGAATTTACAAATATACGAATGTACGAATGTATGAATTTACGAATGTACGAATTTACGAATTTACGAAAGTATGAATTTGTGAATGTACGAATTTACGATTTTCTGAATGTACGAATTTACGATTTTCTGAATGTACGAATTTACGAATTTATGAATGTACGAATTTACCAATGTACGAGTTTACGAATGTACGAATTTATGAATGTACGAATTTCCGAATTTCCAAATTTACAAATATACGAATGTACGAATGTATGAATTTCCGAATGTACGAATTTACGAATTTTCGAATGTACGAATTTACAAATATACGAATGTACGAATTTACGAATGTATAAATTTACGAATGTACGAATTTATGAATGTGTGAATGTACGAATTTACGAATATACGAATGTACAAATTTACAAATATACGAATGTACGAATTTACGAATATGCGAATGTACGAATTTACAAATATACGAATTTACGAATGTACGAGTTTACGAATGTACGAATTTATGAATTTACGAATTTCCGAATTTCCAAATTTACAAATATACGAATGTACGAATGTTTGAATTTCCGAATGTACGAATTTTCGAATGTACGAATTTACAAATATACGAATGTACGAATGTATGAATTTACGAATGTACGAATTTACGAATTTACGAAAGTATGAATTTGTGAATGTACGAATTTACGATTTTCTGAATGTACGAATTTACGATTTTCTGAATGTACGAATTTACGAATTTATGAATGTACGAATTTACCAATGTACGAGTTTACGAATGTACGAATTTATGAATGTACGAATTTCCGAATTTCCAAATTTACAAATATACGAATGTACGAATGTATGAATTTCCGAATGTACGAATTTACGAATTTTCGAATGTACGAATTTACAAATATACGAATGTACGAATTTACGAATGTATAAATTTACGAATGTACGAATTTATGAATGTGTGAATGTACGAATTTACGAATATACGAATGTACAAATTTACAAATATACGAATGTACGAATTTACGAATATGCGAATGTACGAATTTACAAATATACGAATGTACGAATGTATGAATTTACGAATGTACGAATTTACGAAAGTATGAATTCGTGAATGTACGAATTTACGATTTTCTGAATGTACGAATTTACGATTTTCCGAATGTACGAATTTACGAATGTATGAATTTATGAATGTACGAATGTACGAATTTACGAAAGTATGAATTTGTGAATGTACGAATTTACGATTTTCTGAATGTACGAATTTACGATTTTCTGAATGTACGAATTTGCGAATTCATGAATGTACGAATTTACGAATGTACGAGTTTACGAATGTACGAATTTATGAATGTACGAATTTCCGAATTTCCGAATTTACAAATATACGAATGTACGAATGTATGAATTTCCGAATGTACGAATTTACAAATTTCCAAATGTACGAATTTACAAATATACGAATGTACGAATTTACTAATGTATGAATTTATGAATTTACAAAAGTATGAATTTGTGAATGTACGAATTTACGATTTTCTGAATGTACGATTTTCTGAATGTACGAATTTATGAATGTACGAATTTACGAATTTCCGAATTTACAAATATACGAATGTACGAATGTATGAATTTACGAAAGTATGAATTTGTGAATGTACGAATTTACGATTTTCTGAATGTACGAATTTACGATTTTCTGAATGTACGAATTTACGAATTTATGAATGTACGAATTTACCAATGTACGAGTTTACGAATGTACGAATTTATGAATTTACGAATTTCCGAATTTCCAAATTTACAAATATACGAATGTACGAATGTTTGAATTTCCGAATGTACGAATTTTCGAATGTACGAATTTACAAATATACGAATGTACGAATTTACTAATGTATGAATTTACGAATTTACGAATTTATGAATGTGCGAATGTACGAATTTACGAATATACGAATGTACAAATTTACAAATATACGAATGTACGAATTTACGAATATGCGAATGTACGAATTTATGAATTTACGAATATGCGAATGTATGAATTTACGAATTTACGAATGTATAAATTTACGAATGTACGAATTTATGAATGTGCGAATGTACGAATTTACGAATATACGAATGTACAAATTTACAAATATACGAATGTACGAATTTACGAATATGCGAATGTACGAATTTATGAATTTACGAATATGCGAATGTACGAATTTACGAATATATAAATTTACGAATGTATGAATTTATGAATATGCGAATGTACGAATTTACGAATGTGCGAATTTACAAATTTTCGAATATTCGATTTTACAAATATTCGGAAAAATTTGTTAATTCGGATATTTCCGAATTAACGAATTTGTCGAAATTCGTTAAAAAACGAATTTGGAACGAGACGAATTGCACATACTGATGAACCACCTGCAGGTGAAGCCTTAACCACTTCAGCCCCGGAAGGATTTACCCCTTCCTGACCAGAGCACTTTTTACAATTCGGCACTGCGTCGCTTTAACTGCTAATTGCGCGGTCATGCAATGCTCTACCCAAATGAAATTTGCGTCCTTTTCTTCCCACAAATAGAGCTTTCTTTTGATGGTATTTGATCACCTCTGCCGTTTTTATTTTTTGCGCTATACACGGAAAAAGACCGAAAATTTTGAAAAAAAGGATATTTTCTACTTTTTGTTCTAAAAAAAATCCAATAAACTCAATTTTAGTGATATATTTAGGCCAAAATGTATTCGGCCACATGTCTTTGGTAAAAAAAAAAGTCAATAAGCGTATATTTATTGGTTTGCGCAAAAGTTATAGCGCCTACAAACTAGGGTACATTTTCTGGAATTTACACAGCCTTTAATTTATGACTGCCTATGTCGTTTCTTGAGGTGCTAAAATGGCAGGGCAGTACAAAACCCCCACAAATGACCCCATTTTGGAAAGTAGACACCCCAAGGAAATTGCTGAGAGGCATGTTGAGCCCATTGAATATTCATTTTTTTGTCCCAAGTGATTAAATAATGACAAAAAAAAAATAAAAAATTACAAAAAGCTGTCACTAAATGATATATTGCTCACACAGGCCATGGGCATATGTGGAATTGCACCCCAAAATACATTTAGCTGCTTCTCCTGAGTATGGGGATACCACATGTGTGGGACTTTTTGGGAGCCTAGCCGCGTACAGGGCCCCGAAAAACAATCACTGCCTTCAGGATTTCTAAGGGCGTAAATTTTTGATTTTACTCCTCACTACCTATCACAGTTTTGAAGGCCATAAAATGCCCAGATGGCATAAAACCCCCCCAAATGACCCCATTTTGGAAAGTAGACACCCCAAGCTATTTGCTTTGAGGCATGTTGAGTCCATGGAATGTTTTATATTTTGACACAAGTTGCGGGAAAGTGACAATTTTTTTTTTTTTTTTTGCACAAAGTTGTCACTAAATGATATATTGCTCACACAGGCCATGGGCATATGTGGAATTGCACCCCAAAATACATTTAGCTACTTCTCCTGAGTACGGGGATACCACATGTGTGGGACTTTTTGGGGGCCTAGCCGCGTACGGGGCCCCGAAAACCAATCACCGCCTTCAGGATTTCTAAGGGTGTAAATTTTTGATTTCACTCTTCACTGCCTATCACAGTTTCGGAGGCCATGGAATGCCCAGGTGGCACAAACCCCCTCAAATGACCCCATTTTGGAAAGTAGACACCCCAAGCTATTTGCTGAGAGGCATGGTGAGTATTTTGCAGCTCTCATTTGTTTTTGAAAATAAAGAAAGACGAGAAAAAACATTTTTTTTTCTTTTTTCAAATTTCAAAACTTTGTGACAAAAAGTGAGGTCTGCAAAATACTCACTATACCGCTCAGCAAATAGCTTGGGGTGTCTACTTTCCAAAATGGGGTCATTTGGGGGGGGGGGGGGGGTTTGCCACCTGGGCATTCCATGGCCTCCGAAACTGTGAAAGGCAGTGAAGAGTGAAATCAAAAATTTACGGCCTTAGAAAGCCTGAAGGCGGTGCTTGGTTTTCGGGGTCCCGTACGCGGCTAGGCTCCCAAAAAGTCTCACACATGTGGTATCCCTGTACTCAGGAGAAGCAGCAGAATGTATTTTGGGGTGTAATTTCACATATTCCCATGGCATGTTTGAGCAATATATCATTTAGTGACAACTTTGCGCAAAAAAAAATAAAAAAAATTTGTCTCTTTCCCGCAACTTGTGTCACAATATAAAATATTCCATGGACTCGACATGCCTCTCAGCAAATAGCTTGGGGTGTCTACTTTCCAAAATGGGGTCATTTGGGGGGGTTTGAACTGTCCTGGCATTTTATGCACAACATTTAGAAGCTTATGTCACACATCACCCACTCTTCTAACCACTTGAAGACAAAGCCCTTTCTGACACTTTTTGATTACATAAAAAAATATTTTTTTTTTGCAAGAAAATTACTTTGAACCCCCAAACATTATATATTTTTTTAAAGCAAATGCCCTACAGATTAAAATGGTGGGTGTTTCATTTTTTTTTTTTCACACAGTATTTGCCCAGCGATTTTTCAAACGCATTTTTTGGGGAAAAAACACACTTTTTTAAATTTTAATGCACTAAAACACACTATAGTGCCCAAATGTTTGATGAAATAAAAAAGATGATCTTAGGCCGAGTACATGGATACCAAACATGACATGCTTTAAAATTGCGCACAAAGGTGCAGTGGCGACAAACTAAATACATTTTTAAAAGCCTTTAAAAGCCTTTACAGGTTACCACTTTAGATTTACAGAGGAGGTCTACTGCTAAAATTACGAGAGGGAAATGGGACTTTAAATGAAGCAGCTGAACTGCGGAGGTGATAATATAAATATACAATTTTATTTATAACAAGGTAAATATGGTAATTTCATATATACATAAAAGCACAAGGTATAGACACAGTAATACAAAGTATATAAATATAGACATAAATAAAGATAAATTCATGAGGTTAATGAATAGTATATGACAGCAATCTGGCCTTAAAATGCTAAACACAGCATGCCCGGCACCTGTGTTAATAATCACATAAAAGGAATCTACAAATGTTGGGTTCATGTTATAACATCGTCAAAGCGTAGTATGTGTCTCTGCAGCATCCAATAGCTCTACGCGTTTCGTGGAATTGTCTCCACTCATCAGGAGCAGATGCAACAGGTTCCAGCCCCGCAGTGGGAGCGATAAGGGGCGAGCGAGACAGGTGAACCGGAAGCACCGGCCACATCGCGGGAGCTGAGGCGGCGTAACTGTACATGGGCAGCTTGGGGTGGTGGTATGGTGCCTAAGGTGGTCCCCAAATCAAAACATCCAAGCTGCATGCCATGCAACACCAGGCGGTGGAATAGCTGGTGTGCAGGAGCCCCAGGCAGAGACCGGTCTCTGCCTGGGGCTCCTGCACACCAGCTATTCCACCGCCTGGTGTTGCATGGCATGCAGCTTGGATGTTTTGATTTGCTCATACTTCCAAGCCAGCACCTACATTCATGGGGACCACCTTAGGCACCATACCACCACCCCAAGCTGCCCATGTACAGTTACGCCGCCTCAGCTCCCGCGATGTGGCCGGTGCTTCCGGTTCACCTGTCTCGCTCGCCCCTTATCGCTCCCACTGCGGGGCTGGAACCTGTTGCATCTGCTCCTGACGAGTGGAGACAATTCCACGAAACGCGTAGAGCTATTGGATGCTGCAGAGACACATACTACGCTTTGACGATGTTATAACATGAACCCAACATTTGTAGATTCCTTTTATGTGATTATTAACACAGGTGCCGGGCATGCTGTGTTTAGCATTTTAAGGCCAGATTGCTGTCATATACTATTCATTAACCTCATGAATTTATCTTTATTTATGTCTATATTTATATACTTTGTATTACTGTGTCTATACCTTGTGCTTTTATGTATATATGAAATTACCATATTTACCTTGTTATAAATAAAATTGTATATTTATATTATCACCTCCGCAGTTCAGCCGCTTCATTTAAAGTCCCATTTCCCTCTCGATTAGATTCAATTTAGGGATGGAGGTGCCTACCCGCGCCTCATTTAAAGTCCCAAACCTTCCCCCCTCTTTTTTACTGCTAAAATGACTGCCCTCAATCTGACCTTCACGGTGACACCTCACATGCATGTAGATTTAGGAAGGACAGAGATAGTCATCTGAAAGCACCACATCCCATAATTAATTATGAACTGGGAATAAAGGCTTAATTCGCCAAAAGGGGGGAGGGGAAAAGGTTTTCCCCAGGGACTTTTAAGGTGCTATTTAAATCAACAATTTAATCAAAAAATCAAAAAATCTGTACAATCATATTGAATAAAATTTCTGTTTTATTGAATCAAGAATAAAATATCTATGCCCCACACAAAGAATGAGACATGATTCTAAACACGCTTTGACATGAATAAATTCACCCAAAATCATTCACATTATAAAGTGCAACAGGAAAAAACTACTTAAAGATGCCATGACAATCTGCCGCTCGACATGTTTCGCTCTAATACGAGCTTCTTCAGGAGTTTAAAGGCAATGATTGTAGTGGACTCTAAACAATGGGGAAATAACAATAATCAATACATAAGTTATTGAACATACACAGAATACATCTGATAATATTAGATTCAATTGATGAAGTGAAGATTAGTACAGAACACTCAAAAAAACACATAAATTTTGAAACCGAACAACAAAGCTATTTATACATAAAGGTTTTAGGTTTACAGATCTTACCAGGCTGTAGTGCACCAATACGACGTAAATAATTGAATAAATTGAAAAACTGCTACCAATTTCCAACCGGGGGGTTCTCATATGTGAGGGACCTTGCTGCCATAGTGTGACCACAGGGGAATATAAAGTCTTAAAATGGCCCTTTAAAAGCAAGGATAAACTCAAGGTTAGAAAAAGGGGAATGGAATCGCATCCGATTTTATTCCTGTCTAATTTAAAGAGTATATTACCTTAGATAGAACCAATTATAAATCTTGGCTTGAAACATAAAAGTCTCACAGCACAGGTGGATTATATAGATTGGGATACAACCATAGTGTGGTAAACTTATCACTGGTAAATGCTCAATTTGGTAGTGCAGGGGGAGCGATCTCCTTCAGGACTGTTTTCTAGATGGGGAAGAAAAATGAGATAAAGGGAACCATTAGAGTTCAAAAAGTGCGGCTTGCTGTCACAAATGACAGGGCTGCAGATGTAAAACTTACTTTAGAAACATCAATGCGGCATGTGGGCTTGAGAGAGCTTCATGCATCCTCTGTGGAACAGCGCCGGTAGCAGAACCGTATGCGGTGTATAACCGCCTTTATATACCCCCATCACAGCGGTGTCTGATCTCACCGCCGGGATACGGAGGCTCGTTGAGGTTACCTGCGTCATGACGGCGTGGGGGAACGTAGCGGCGTCAATCTGACGTCAGCGGCGTCCTTGGTACTTAGTGCGCATGTTTGCATTGTTTAAGAGCCTGTAAATCGTGTGGGCGCCGATGGCGCCATCTTAGCTCAGGGAAAACGTGAGGTAAAGGCAAACGGATTCAGCTTGAACCATTGTGCCTGCCTTAAAGTGCTACTGCTGTTCATACACTTAGAACGAATATTCCTAAAGGCTATATTGAAGGCTCAATGTGAATAATTATTTGATATAAAAAACCCAACGTGACATGACCGGACTCAATTATGTAGGCCCTACACCCTGGGGGCGATTGGTTATTCACCTCCAAAGGTGGGTGCCCCGGGCGTCCGTGTGGTCTAGATTGACAGGGATGGCCCCAATATGAGAATATTCCGAAAATTTACCAAAAATTTGGGATAGGAGCAAAGATTTAAATATGTAATTGCAACAACAGCCTGCAAGATAAATAACAGCAAATCAGTGGAAGTTCAACAATATCAAAAACAAGAACATATGGTCATATTGCAACAATTTTGTACAGCTCATACATAGATATGATGCCAACTAAATCAAAAACTGAAAATAATGAATATAATCAGTGACCTAAGGACAAGAAAATGATGAGAAACAAAAAAAGGAGAAAGGAGAAGAAAAAGAAGGAAGGGGAAGGAGGGGGGGGGGAAAGAGGAGAGGAAAGGGGAGGGGCCGAACCCAGGCTGGGGATGCCTTAGTTCTCAGAGAAATGGCTTAAAACTGAACGCATCATTCATGCCTGGATACTTGAGGGCCGACAGCTCGTGTATCCACCGTGCTTCTTTTTGAAGAAGAAGCCTGTCATAGTCTCCCCCTCTGTCTCCAGGAGGAATATGCTCTAAGGCAAAAAAATGTAAGCAATTAGTGTCAAAGTTATGTTGCAGGCCAGCATGGCGGCTGATGGGGGTTTCCATTTTCTTTTTCTGTATTAGGGAAACATGATCCCTGATTCGACAGAAAAAGGGTCTCTTAGTCTTTCCGATGTAAAACATCTTACATTCACATAGCATAATGTACACTATGCCAATGGATTGACATGTTACTGCAAATCTTGGTTTAAATAAATGCCCATTGGGCAACAAAAGACTTCGGGTCGCCAAAATATATCTGCAATAAGAACAATGATGGCAGGGTCTGCTGCCCTTGTCAGCTTCTTTAACTTTGCCGGTGTGGCTTTCGTAATGACTGTGTACCAACGAATCCCTCAGAGAACGGGATCGTCTGAAGGTAATCTCCGGATACGGATTTAAACGCCACTCTGGTCTCTGATCAGCTCTATGGTCAGCAGGCTGAATCACCGGCTGCATTTTCAGGTTCCCTGTTGAGACAGGAGAGCCAGAGAAAAACACGGAAGACGTTGGGGGGGGGCATTCCCTCCCACTGCTTGTAAAAGCAGTCTAGAGCCTAATTAGCCGCTAGGATTGCTTTTACATGAAAGCCGACCGCTGGCTGAAAAGAATGATACCAAGATGATACCTAAACCTGCAGGCATCATTCTGGTATAACCACTCAAAGTCGTGAATGGCGTACCTGAAGAATGGTTAACAATAAAACAGTAAAGTATAAAAAATTGCATACCTGAAAAGCAAACATGATAAAACATAATAACAATAAAACATTGCAGAATAGAATACAGTAAAAAAGAGCAGAACAATAGAGAGAGAGAATAGAGAGAGAGAGAACAATAAAACGACAACTATTTTTTTTTATTTTATATTTTTGTATGTGTTTTTTTTTTTTGACACTTTTTTTGTAACTAACTTTTATAACTGTAACCGGTTCCAGGTTCGGGTCTCTCAAAATGCGATGGCATCTTGGGAGACCCTGTGAAAGTGTGCCTAGTCTGTGGAATGCTGTACCCTACGCTAATACTCAACTAGTGAATGGTAGCGTTCAAAACATTCACCAATGCAAAGACCAGGATTGTCAGGACAGGAGGGACAATAATAGGCGGGTGTCACCCCTATATCCGCGCTTGCTGCAGACACAACATCTTTTTTGGGGGGGTTCGCTGGGTAGGGGTACTTGGGAGGACATAAAGAAAATGCCTCTCATGCAGCCGACTGCATTTGGTTGGGGATGTGAATGGGGGAAGTACGGGCGCTGCAGAAGTGGTGGGTTCCCAATTAGGATTGGCGAATGCAGCAGGAAGGGCACTATGGGCACGACGGGCCTGTGTTTGTCTTCTTCTTGGTGGCACCGGGACACTACTTGTGCTTGCCACCTCACCAGCTTGAACTGCACTTATGGGACTTGCCACGTCACCAAGTGTTACTGCAGTGCGGGTTTGACTACGACCGGGGTGTACTAGGCCGCTGGCGCTTGCCAGTTCACCAAAACGCTACCAAAAAAACTGTTAGCGATCGCAGGGATCAGGCCTGACTCTGCGAACGCTGCAGTTATGTGTTTAGTGTTTTGTAAGTGACAGTGATCGATCGATACTGCACTTGGGTGGGCTGGGCTGGGCCGGGCGGAGGGGCAAAACGCAGGTGCTAGCAGGTATCTGGGCTGATCCCACTAACACTGCGTTTTTGGGAACCCTAAACTGCTGGGGACGCTAGTATAGATCTGATCGGACCAGATATTGATCTGTTCAGATACTATACCACTAAGGGAGGTGTACGGTGCGTGCGTGGGTGTTAGCGGTACTGGCGCTAACCTGACGCTGCCTGGGGCTGGTGCTTGCCAGTTCACCAAAACGCTACAAAAAAAACTGTTAGCGATCGCAGGGATCAGGCCTGACTCTGTGAACGCTGCAGTTATGCGTTTAGTGTTTTGTAAGTGACAGTGATCGATCGATACTGCACTTGGGTGGGCTGGGCTGGGCTGGGCGGAGGGGCAAAACGCAGGTGCTAGCAGGTATCTGGGCTGATCCCGCTAACACTGCGTTTTTGGGAACCCTAAACTGCTGGGGACGCTAGTATAGATCTGATCGGATGAGATATTGATCCGTTCAGATACTATACCACTAAGGGAGGCGTATGCTGCGTGCGTGGGTGTTAGCGGTACTGGCGCTAATCTGATGCTGCCTGGGGCGACGCATATCACCGCCGGGTGATCAGGGGCTAAACCTTTATTCGGTAATGAACGGCGGGTGCCCTGACACTATAAAAAATAAACAAACTAACCAGCGTCACCCGTAACGGTTATACGGTGATCAGTGGTGAAAGGGTTAACTAGGGGGCAATCAAGGGGTTAAAACATTTATTAGATAGTATATGGGGGTCCCTGACGCTATAAAACGCTGACGGCGAACCTCAATATTTACCTCCCTAACTAGCGTCACCAGCGACACTAATACAGCGATCAGAAAAATGATCGCTTAGTGACACTGGTGACAGGGGGTGATCAAGGGGTTAAAACTTTATTAGGGGGGTTAGGGGGGTACCCTAGACCTACAGGGGGCTAATACTAACTGCCCTACCACTTCCAACTGTCACAAACTGACACTATGCAGTAATCAGAAAAAAAAAAAATACTGCTTGGTGTCAGTTTGTGACAGGGGGGGGTGATTGGGGGGGGATCGGGGGGCGATCAGGGGGGATCGGGGTGTTTTATGTGCCTGGCATGTTCTACTGTGTGTGTTTGTGTTTTGTGCACTTACATGTCTTCTCTCCTCGGCGCTGGAACGGAAACTGCCAAAGCCGAGGAGAGATGACATCACATCCTCTGCCTGTGTGAAACTACACACAGGCAGAGGAGGATTCCGATTGGCTGGGAGCGATCGCGAGGGGGGGACCACGATCGGATGGTCTCCCCCTCGCCTCCCAACGCTCCCAGTGAAATGCCGACCGCCGCTGGCACCGGGGGGGGTCCGATCGGACCCCCCGCCCGCGGGAGGCAGATCACGTATGGGAACGTGATTCTGCCTGCCCGTGCCATTCTGCCGCAGTATATCTGCGTTAGGCGGTTGGCAAGTGGTTAAGCCTCGTACACATAATGAGAATATCGGACGAACGATCGTCTGTTTTTTTTGCATGCTAGTCTCATATCGAAAACCAATAAGCTACTAAAGTTACGAAATATCTCGTATGGCAGAACACAACTTGGGAAGTGATGGAATGTGTTTTTTTGTAATGTGCTCTTCAATTTCTGAGCATGCGTGGTCTTTCGATTTATTTCAGGTGAATACTGTACTGAACAAAATGAAAATAGTTTGTTCTGGTATCGTACAAAAAACATATTCAGTGTTGTCCCATTGGATAATTTTGGATGAACTGTCATGATTGGCTCTGGAAAGCTGTGTACTAACGATCAGATTATCGTCCGATCGCTTCAAAAGCCGTATTTTTGTCCTTTTTCCTGTGTACGAGGCATTAGGTGGCCTTCTGGCACCCCTCCGCCCTGAATCCTTTGATAAGAAAATTGAAGACGGTGGATTGAAAATGATCAGCTGAACAATGACTATCACCATTGATCGGGAATTGTGACGGCTGTAGGTGCCGGCTGTCAGAAGAGAATTCTCCATCCATGTTTTTGGGGGAATTGAAAGAAATGTAAGAATTTCTGGCCGGCTTTATCATCTTATAAAGAATATTCCCAAGAGTCCTCCTCCCAGAGCTCAGAGATCATCTTTATATGGCGATACTCATTAGGTGTTGGGGAGCACCAATCACTGATATTCCTTTCTAGAGGACCTTTTTTTTCTTCTTTCTCCTTATCTCCATATAGTTGGGCTAACAAAATTTTTCCGGCATACAAATAAAAATCTTTAATTGAGTTGAAGGTCTCTATGCTGCCCTTATGGCAAAAAGAGAAACCTACAGTATCTCACAAAAGTCAGTACACCCCTAAGTGAAAATGTCCAAATTGGGCCTAAAGTGTCAATATTTTGTGTGGCCACCATTATTTTCCAGCACTGCCTTAACCCTCTTGGGCATGGAGGTCACCAGAGCTTCACAGGTTGTCACTGGAGTCCTCTTCCCCTCCTCCATGATGACATCACAGAGCTGGTGGATGTTAGAGACCTTGCGCTCCTCCACCTTCCGTTTGAGGATGTCCCACAGATGATCAATAGGGTTTAGGTCTGGAGACATGCTTGGCCAGTCTATCACCTTTACCCTCAGCTTCTTTAGCAAGGTAGATATGTCACCAGCATACCAAGAAAATATAAGGATCCAAAGCAGTGGGAGAACCAGGGCTTTTTTTCAGCGGGAACGCGAGGGAACGCAGTTCCAGCAACTCCAGCACTGAATGTATGTAATAGCATGGGGTGTGGGGTGTGCTGGAGGGTCTATTGATGTTGGCTTCTGGGGGATCTATTGTCACTGGTGGGGATCTGATTTTGTGTGAGGGTCTATGGTTGCTGATGGGGGATCTATTGTTGCTGGGGGGTCCTATGTTGCTGGAAGGGATCTACTGTTGAGGGAGAGGTCTATTTTTATTGGCTGCTGGAGGATGTATTGATGCTGGCTTTTGGGAGATCTGTTGTTGCTGCTGGGGAGGGGTTCTAATGTTACTGGGTGTGATATTTTGTTGTGGGTGGTTCACTGTTGCTGCAGGATATCTATTGTTGTTGGGGTGGAGTCCATTGTTGCTGGGGGAGTCTATTGTTGTGTGGGGATCTATTGCTGGGATTCTATTGTTTCTGGCTGCAGGGGATTTATTTTACTGCTTTTCTTTTTATCATTACCATGTTCCATACAAATGATTTAGCACCACAAAATGATACTTGGTTCTGGATTCTCTAAAAGGTGCAGTACTGGTAGGTGGGTAGGGGGTGGAATCAAGGGACAGTGGTCAGAGATGGGTAGGGGGCAGAGAGAAGGGGTGACTCAGATGGGGGGAGTTCCTGCACCTCTTCTCCGAGAAAAAAAGCCCTGGGGAGAACTATCAGGGTTGCAAAGGTTGTCTTGCCATCGGGCCCTGGTGTTCTGCCACTGTGGGGTTCCCCAGCCTCCTCTTGCTGTCCTGCCCCTGCTATTGACAGCGCTGGTCTGACATCTCTTGGAATTTACAGGCTGGTTCTCCTGTCCTAAGGACGGGTGAAATCAGTCTGTTTTTTAAGTAACTGAGAGTCCTGATGGAGTCCTTCCTGCAACTCGCTCTTCTCCCTGCCAATGAGGATGCAGGAGAAGGAGCAGATCGGTTGTGTGAGCGCTCGCATTATGCAGTGTCAGCGAGCAGAGGGAGGGGGGAGGAATCACCCGCAGGAGCTGACGGGGGACGCTCTCCCTCTTAGACATTGTCTTTTTGTAAAAAAAAAAATTTAAATTGGGGGGCACATGGTGGGGCACAGCATAATGTTGGGGGGGTCAGGGCCCCCTCTGGCCCCCCCTAGGGACACCATTGTGTGTAGATTTTATATGAATGCGCTGACTATGATTGGTGTTGTATATTACATAGTTACATAGTTACATAGTAGGTGAGGTTGAAAAAAGACACAAGTCCATCAAGTCCAACCCATGTGTGTGATTATATGTGAAGCACTGACCCCCGAAGGAGCTGCTAATATTTGATTGGGCCTGTACTCTGCTCTTACACCCCCAATAGCTTGGCTCAATCCCCTTGACACAGCTGTGGTGCAATGTTGGTGTGAAGCTAATGATAAAGGATAACCCCACAATAGACAATATGAGAATATCGTACCTGTACCATTACCTTGGGTGTCCGTTGCTCCGCCTGTAGGAAAAGGAACAACGCTTCACACCAATTGTAATTAACCAGAAAATGTTTTACTGAAAACTGGTATAAAATGGTAATCACAACAACCGTACTGTGGCACAAACGTAATGCGGCAGCACAGTGAGCATTCACAACAATTTTTAACATGAAATTGAGACCTTCTGGATGACCCTTGCAGGCGCGTCTCCAAGTGGGACCAGTACTCATAGTGACAATGCCCTATCTCTGAGCACCTTCCCACTTCCAGCACACCCAGGTGACCACAGGAATACAAGCTTATCAATACAGTGTAATACAATTACTAGGGAGCTCCCCCTACTTTATGATGCAGGGACTACTTGATACCAATAAGATACAAGGCCTTGCAATAAGAGATGCAGTCTTTAGTCTTCTGTCTTCTGCTAGCTATCTGTGTTGTAATAATTGTAATCCACACAGTTGAACAAACAAGGATTATTGTAGGTTGAGTGTTAGAACTGTATTTGCCATGCAGCACACTTACAACTGCCTTTGGTGTAATTGGTTCTGAACCGCACAGTGTCAGTAATCAATGGAGTGTAGGCTTGAGGCCTGTTTCAACTCAGTCCTTTAGATAAGATCTCCTCTGTGGGACTACAGGTCCCAGCAACACTGTATTTAGAGTCTAAGTGTGAAAAGGTACGTTAACAAATATGGGCGGCAGCCCTCTCACCCAAACATGTCCGGAAAATAGAACAGCTCCGTTCCGGTTGTCTCAGTCCTGCTGTCAGCCGGCACCGTCACGCTGCTTCTGTTCCTCAAAGATGACCGGGACCCTCAGATGGCTCCGTCAGATGTCTCTGGATCCGTCCCGAACCGGTCACACAGTCTTTCCAGCACACAGGTGTAGAGCAGAGTCTCTGGCTGTTCTGCTCCGCAGTTGGTGTAGGCCGCGCTCTCTGGAAACCTCCTCACAGGTCCTTGTAGGCAGGCCACGCGTCCAGAAGAGAAGGAAGATGGTCAGTAATCGGATCCCTTTAGGACCCAGCACAACTCACCTGACACAGCCTTTGCCTGGGAAACAACAATGATTGGCCAGCTCACCTTTAAATCACCTGTATCAGCATTCAATCAGTGCTCATGTTAGAGTTTACCTTGTGTTTGATCCAGCTGATATCTGCTCTGTGTATTTTGTGTATGACCCGGCTCGTTTGACCCTGTTTGCTTGCTTCTGATTCGGTACCGTTTGGACTCTGATCTTCCTGTGTATGACCCAGCTTGCCTAGACTACGCTTTGCCTGATTCTACTGTAGTACCTTCATCTGCAGCGGTGAACTACAAGCACCAGACAACATCTATCCTCATCTGCAGCGGTGAACTACAAGCACCAGACAACATCTATCCTCATCTGCAGCGGTGAACTACAAGTCCCAGCTGACCTGCTCTGCTCAGACCTGCTCATGGTATGTGCTCTTGTTCTTTGAACTCTTTGCATTATCAGAACACCTGAACTGTTACCTGTTATATGCTCCTAGCCTGACACCCAGCATGCAATTCAGTACTGAGTGTTCATGGGTAGGTCACTTGGCATTCTGGGCAGGTAGGTCTTTGTATAATGTAAACAAACAGTCACTTCCTGTAACATTTCTCTATGTTCTTGAAATAGAAAATAAAATGAAGTCCATTTCACGTTTAGGCCACTAGATGGTGCCAAATACCAAGGTATGCATTGTCCATACTTTTACATTGCATTGTATTAGTAGGCAAAAATACCAGCGCTACATATGTCAGTCTTACATTGTATATCTCTGTATGTTACGGTCGTTCAATCAGCTGGTACCATTCCAGTCAATAGACTGTCAGTAAAAATTAGGAACAACGGTCTGGCAATCACCTGACTGAGTTCCCTAAGTACCCTCGGATGCAAGCCATCTGGTCCCGGTGATTTATTAATGTTAAGTTTCTCAAGTCTAATTTTAATTCCATCCTCTGTTAACCATGTAGGTGCTTCCTGTGTTGTGTCATGAGGATAAACACTGCAGTTTTGGTTACTGAAGCCCCCCGATTCACTTGTGAAGACTGAGGAGAAGAATAAATTCAATACCTCTGCCATCTCCCCATCCTTTGTAACCAGATGTCCTTCCTCATTCTTTATGGGGCCAATATGGTCTGTCCCCCCTTTTTTACTGTTTACATACTTAAAGAATATCTTGGGATTTTTTTTGCTCTCCTCCGCTATGTGTCTTTTATGTTCTATCTTAGCTGTCCTAATTGCACCCTTACATTTCTTGTTGCATTCTTTATAAACTCGAAATGATGATGATGATCCCTCAACCTTGTATTTTTTGAAGGCCTTCTCCTTTGCTTTTATATGCATTTTTACATTGGAGTTAAGCCATCCAGGACTTTTGTTCGCTCTTTTAAATTTATTACCCAATGGGATACATTGGCTAATGCCCTTATTTAATATGCTCTTAAAGCAAACCCATCTCTCCTCCGTATTCTTTGTTCCTAATATTTTATCCCAATTTATGTCTTTTAGCAAGGTTTGTAGTTTAGGGAAGTTGGCTCTTTTGAAATTCAGTGTCTTTGTGTTCCCTTCATGTCTCATATTTGTGTGATTTATACTGAAACTAATTGACCTGTGATCGCTGTTACCTAAATTGCCCCGTATTTCCACATCTGTGATCAGGTCTGTATTGTTGGTAATCAGTAGATCCAGTAATGTTTTATATCTAGTTGGTGCGTCTACCATCTGACCCATAAAATTGTCCTGCAAGACATTAAGGAACTGGCGAGCCTTAAATGAATGCGCGGTTCCCTCCGCCCAGTCTATGTCTGGATAATTAAAATCCCCCATTATGATAACACTTCCCATCCTTGCTGCTAATCCAATTTGTGATAGGAGATCCGTCTCCACTTCCTCCCTCAGGTTAGGGGGCCTATAGCATACTCCCAGTATTATTTTCCCCTTAGCTTCATCCCTTTGGAGCTCTACCCATAAAGATTCCACCTCCTCCCTAGCTCCCTCAGTGATGTCATCTCTCACATTCACTTGTACATTATTCTTGATATATAGGCATACCCCTCCCCCTTTTTTACCCTCTCTATCCTTGCGGTATAGGGTATACCCTTGAATGGTTGCCAGCCAATCATGAGAGCTGTTAAACCAGGTCTCTGAAATTCCCACAAAATCCAAATCCTCCTCGTACAACAGTATCTATAGTTCACCCATCTTGTCCGCCATGCTCCTGGCATTGGTGAACATGCCACATAGTTTAGACCGGTCGCATATTGTCCTCTTATTGGGTGTTCTGAGATTGCAACTAGGACTTGTTACTATACTTACCTTGTGTTTATGTACTTTGGTCAACCTACTACTAATGCCCCCAATATTACCCCCTGGAACATAGGCGTGCGCACAGGGTGTGCCAGGTGTGCCTGGGCACACCCTAATGCCCAGGCACACCCTAATGCCCAGGCACATCCAACACACCCCAGGGCTTTTTTGCTGCCAAAATGTGTAAGAATTTTTTTTTTAAATGACACTGCTGCGAGTTAGACTATTTGTCATGGATGTGTACAACTCCTGTGGTAACAATCAGTCAGTCAGCTGCATTTTCCGATGCTGACTCTGTAGTTCCGGCTACAGCATCCCTGTCAGCTGAATATCACTCCGCCACCAGCTGTCAGAGATGAAGCCTGTGAACTTCAGAGAGCATCGGAATTCCTGACTGCTTACTTTACAGCTGTGGCTGCAGTCCTTACATGAGTCACCCAGCATCCTATGCCCATCCTATGCCCATCCTATGCCCTGTGTGCCAGAAGACAGCTTGCCGAACTCCTCTCTGATGCCGCATTTGGGTGAAAACTGTCTCTCTCCTCCTCGGGTTCCTGTCTGGCTGAGTCGGGGCTTTCACAGCTCCAGTACAGGTGGGAGGAGCAGGAAGTGATATCACAGAGTGCACCCTCCATCACTTTCCTCCTGTCCAGCACAGCTCTCCCTGGGGATGACTGAAGATCTTAGAGGACAGATAGTAGCCTTTTACCTGTGAGAACTGACCTTCTCTGCCTTCCACTATACAATTCTATGCACTTTGCAGAACAGATTTACTGAAAGAGAAAGTAACATTCTTCAACAGGTTAGGAATTCCCGGGACTTCTGAGGTGTTACATAAATGTATTCCACATACACATTATATCCTGTTAAAATGATTTTTTTTAATAACATATAATATGTGTGTGTGTATGGAATACATCTATGTAGCACCTCAGAAGTCCCAGAAATTCCTAACCTATCAAAAACTCTTATCATAATAATACAGCCCAACTCCAGGACAGTAAAAAAGTCTATCCTTGCAGTGTGTGGGGGGAGGGGAGGGGGGTAACCTCTTTCACTTACCTGACTCTAATGTCTCTTCCTTCACCCCCAAGCCGTGACATCATCACATACCATAGAGGGACATTAACCCTGTATGGTATGATAGGGAGGCTGGAGTGTGACCACAGCCAGTAACTTAAAGCGGAGCTCCACCTTAAAAAAAATATCAAAAGCCAGCAGCTACCAATACTGCAGCTGCTGACTTTTAATAAATGGACACTTACCTGTCCAGGGTGCCCGCGATGTCGGCAGCAGATGACGAGCAATCGCTCGGTTTCCAGCTGCCCCCACCGCCACCCTCGGTCAGGGAATCAGGAAGTGAAGCGTTGCGGCTTTACTGTCGCCCTGCGCGTCTTCACTGGTCCCCGTTGGGTTGTGGGAACTGTGTGTTTCCCAGACCACAACGGGGGTGGGGGGGGAGGGGGCAGGCATCTGCGGCTAGCTATTCCTGGAAGTGGGTGCAGATACCTGTATTATACAGGTATCTGCACTCCCCTCCCCCCTGAAAGGTGCCAATTGTTACACCGAAGGGGGGGGAGGAATCAGATGAGTGGAAGTTCCACTTTAGGGTGGAACGCCGCTTTAAGACCCCTTTCACACTAGGGTATTTTTCAGGCGTTTTAGTGCTAAAAATGGCGCCTGTAAAGTGCCTGAAAACTGCCTCCTCAGTGTGAAAGCCTGAGTGCTTTCACACAGGGGCGGTGTGCTTGCAGGACGTTAGGAAAGGTCCCGCAAGCAGCATCTTTGGGGTGGTGTGGTAGCGCTGTATACACTGCTTCTAAACCGCCCAATGCCCATTGGAATGAATTGGCAGCGCTGGCGAAGCGCCTGCAAAGCAATTCAGCAGCGCCGCAACATGGCCGGTTTTAACCCTTTCTTCAGCCGCTAGTGGGAGTTAAAAGCGTAAACCTCTATTCATTTATTATTTTTTAATAAAAAGTTGAACAAAGGCACTTGGGTCAGGCAGGCACATAAATTGGTGGTTTTATGTACATATATGTGAGTATTTGTGTGTGTGTATATATACAGTATATGTGTGTAATAAATATATATATATATAATTATTATACACACGCAAGTGTGTTTGAGTTTTGGGGTGCACACCCTAATGCAATAGGCTGCGCACGTCTATGCCCTGGAAAATGTTCTGTGCTGACTATCACTGTCTCTGGACCCTCCCCCCCATCACTTAGTTTAAAAACCCCTCTAACTTTTGGGCCATCTTCCTTCCCAGCAGATCTGCACCCTCCTCATTTACTCTTGCAATAATATTATAGACAGTGGAAGTGCTGGCTGTATTGTGGTTGCGGGGACATGCTGTCAGCACATGTGCTGTAGGTGTCTCTCATTTATCCACTTCAGCCCCAGAAGAATTTACCCCCTTAATGACCAGGCCATTTTTTGTGATTCGGCACTGCGTCGCTTTAACTGACAATTGCGCGGTCGTGCGACGTTGTACCCAAACAAAATTGATGTCCTTTTTTCCCCACAAATAGAGCTTTCTTTTGGTGGTATTTGATCACCTCTGCGGTTTTTATTTGTTGCGCTATAAACAAAAAACGAGCGACAATTTTGAAAAAAACACAATATTTTGTCATTTCTGCTGTAAGAAATAGCCCCATTTTTTTTTAAAAAAGCACATGTTTTCCTCAGTTTAGGCCGATACGTATTCTTCTACATATTTTTGGTAATAAAAATCGCAAAAGGCGTTTATATTGAACTGTTTGCGCAAAAGTTATAGTGTCTACAAAACAGGGGATAGATTTATGGCATTTTTATTACTATTAATTTTTTTACTAGTAATGGCGGTGATCTTTTAATCGTGGCTGCAACATTATGGCGGACAGATTGGACACATTTGACACATTTTTGGGATTATCGGCATTTATACAGCGATCAGTGCTATAAAAATGCACTGATCACAGTATAAATGTCACTGGCAGGGAAGGGGTTAACAATTGGGGGCGATCAAATGTGTTCCCTAGGTGTGTGTTCCAACTGTAGGGGGAGGGGACTGACTATAGGAGATGAGAGATCGTGGTTCCCAGCTCATGGGAACTCACGATCTCTCTCTCCTCTCCTCACAGACCTGGGATGTGTGTGTTTACACAAACACGTCCCTGTTCTGCCTCTCGTGCCGGCGATCGCTCATGGCCGGCGATCGCTTGTGGCCGGTGGTCTTTGCGACCGCCGGTCATGAGCATCGGCACCCCTGGCGATGCAGTGGGCATGCGCGCCTGCTATCCCATATAAAGGGACCGACGCACAGCTACGAAGGTTCGTGGGATCGTGCCGACCTGCAGCGGTATAATGACGGCGACTAGTCGGCAAGCAGTTAATTAACGAGGCACTATAAAGGGAGAGTTACCGTGCTGTACAGCCAATCCCATGAGTAAGTCGTTATGACGAAACGTCAAGGACGTTATGACGAAACGTCAAGTGGCTGTACAGCAACCACCTTTTTTTATACCGGAAGTGACGCTCAGAGGATCATGATCGTTCGCTGGCGAGATTAAGTTCCCCGAATGCTGTGTCCTGCTGAGACCACATTACACCAGTACTTGCTGCTGCAAGTGGATGCCTCCTAGGCTTCATTGATTGGAGCTTATGTGAGAGACAATTTTTGAAGCTGTTTTAATAGAAAAAACTTTTTTACAACGATACTGCAGTATTGGAGCACTTTGTTTCATTATATATGGAGAGTCCACGATATCGGGTGCCACGTTTGGATATCGGTGGATATCTAACCCTGTCAGGGTTAATGCTGTTTTGCCGAGCGTGAGAGTGCAAGGCATCGCCATTCGGTGAGTTTTTAACCAAAGGGGGAGTGGAAACACTGAGCGCATGCTGTGGGGGGAAAGTTTTCAAGATTTGACATCAGGATATATTCAGCTTTCTGAGAGTCTCATGTATGGACTATTTTTTCACAAACTATATTATTAATTGTTTATTTATGTATTAGTGTTGATCACTATCACCTGTCACTGGGTTTATTTATTTATACTGTTTAGCGCTACTATTTACTTTAGTTTATACAGTAAATGCTTATTTACATTCAAGTAGTCAGTTTATCCCCACACGGGGCACCATTTAATGTCCTGACAATGAGGACCACACCCATCTCCAGGTACAGAAGACTCCCTTTTTTTATGATGATCAAAGCTTTATTTAACACATGTGTGAAAACAGTAAAAAAGAGGACATTGTTCTAAATACATTATACATGAAATGACCGATAGGAGAGAGATTCTCAGTCCAGAAGCTAAGCAGTAAGCCGTTTCTTTTCAGGAATTTTATCCTAGGTGGACATCTTTTTGTGGCTTTCACTAATTTCCAAAGAAGGTAAAAGGTCCATTAGTTTCATAAGTTACTGGCAGGTCTTAAAGTCATACAGCTATTGGATAGTTTTTTTTATAGAGAAATGATCAATATGTGCTGGGAGAAGGGTAAGCAGTGGACAACTATATATATATATATATATATATATATATATATATATATATATATATATATATATAAATGTCAGATAAATGTCTCTCACAAGATGAGGTCAAAGCCTTGCAAATCTACAAATCCAGCACAGAAGATGTTTCAGTTGCAGTCATTATAGTAAGTTGATTCCATTTCCATCTCCATCTGATCTCTTCTCCTCATCGTCCTCACACTCCGATTCTTCTCATTCTTCTCATTTTTCATCTTCCTCAGGTCATTGACTATATAGATGAGGAGCCCAGTGTAGAGGACAAAGACCGCACCGGATGAAAGGAGGTGACCCCAACCTGACCACATCTCAGACTGACTTTCTCCTAAATGGGGTACAATGAGAGAGTTGTACACAATTATTATTGTAGCACTGACAATATTTGTTTCTAGTTATATGTGTAGCACTAACTCTCGGTGGAGCTGCTGGTTTAAGCGGGCTGTTACCTTCACTCTCGATACCTCTGTTTCACCGGCACCGGGTCTAGGGTTCCGTTGAGTTTACCTCTGGATGATAAAAGCACCAACACTTGAGTACATTTTCAATGCTTTATTGAACCAAGTAACTAAGGAAGTAGCAGGAAAGAGGCAGAAGGAAAACTGCAGGGAAGCTCAAATACCTTTCTTGAGGTTTCTTTAGAACATCCTTTAAAGTTGAATACTGTAATTGAATGCAATCCCCTTTTGTGGGACACGATCTTTGCTTGCCTGGATAGTCCTCTCTCACTTGCCTAGCAGCCAGTACGTAGCACGAACAAAAGTCTCTGCCACAGACTTGCTTGAAATAAACCCGTACGATCCTCTGCCACAGGATGTATTGGTTCGTGATGAATGTCAGACACAGTACTTGGACCTCTAAGCCAACCCGGCAGTACTATGCAGTAAGACTACTTCAGGATATGTCCTCCAACCGAGTCACCAGGCCCCTCTCCAGACCAGCACTCTGCATGATCCTTCCATGACGGGTCCTCCCCTGGGATCTTCTTGGTTGTCCAGCTTCTTCACTCAGGATAGACAGCTCAGGACCATTCCTCGGGTGCTGTGGTAGGCCCCAGACAGGCTTCTGGGCCCACCCACGCGCCGCATCGACGTGGGCCTCCGGAACGGAGGACCACGAGGTAGCTCTCTAACACATACCTGTCGGCCAGGAGGGCCAGCAGGTGGCTGAAAACTAACCCCTAAACATGTCGTCTGTCCCATAAATACCCTCTCCCAGAATGTAACTCAGAGGACCACCTCCACCGAGTTGTCTCCGGGACAGAGGAGCACTCATACGCTTCAACACGTTGCCTTTCCAACACCGGCCCATGGTGACAATGACACCCACCGGCACAGTGTGGAATCACATGCAACGTCAGCCAAGCTGGAACAGAGGCAAATCTAACTTCCTATAATGAGCAATTCACTAAATTTACCTATCAGATGGTAGATCACAAATCTACCAGCGCTACATATGTAATGCTGTAAAGTTAATAAGTTGGTATATGGCGCCATCTAGCGGCCAAAATATATAATTGCAGCACCTTTATATTTCATTACTTGGGGAAGTGACATGGAAGTGTTTTATTGTTTACTTCTGGACATTAACTTGACCTACCCAGGATGCCCGTAAACTCCCATAAACATTGGGAGAACTGAACTGCATTGTGGGAAGACTATAAAAAGGCTGGGAGCGGCCATCTTAGGGCTCTTGTTCCTGGGACGTGTGGCCTGCCAGAGGGCTCTGTGGGTGTGTGTGCCACAGAGTTGTAGCCTACCCTGTGCGGAGCGGAACAGCAGCTAGCGATCCTGCCTTAGATCACAGTGTGCTGGAGCAGCAGAAGTGATCGTTCCGGAGACCTGTGAAGGAGGTAACCGAGGACTCCTGGTCCTTAGTGAACGGAACGGCGTAGTAGGGCAGCTGTGACTTTATATAGACTGAGGACTTGCAGAACGGAGGCATCCATTCGTCTGAATTCAGTGCGGCGAGAGGGCTAACGACCAGAAGTTTGTGTCACACTACACACATTCATATTGATTGCAAAATGTTGCTGGGACTGATAGTCCCACGGAACAAATTCAGTTACCGTTACTGCAGTGCATCATTCTTCAGTATCCTATCGGTCACAAGCCTTGTGGATTACAATTATAGCTAGCAGAAGACTGAAGATAAAAGGACTATTTTTATCAATGCAAGGCCTTGCATTTAGTCAAAAATAGAGTGACTGCACTGCCTAAGCAGGGGGAGCTCCCTAGTGATTTAACCACTTGAGCCCCGGACCTTTATGCTGCCTAAGGACCAGAGGTCTTTTTCCAATTTGGCACTGCGTCGCTTTAACTGCTAATTGCGCGGTCATGCAATGCTGTACCCAAACGAAATTTGCGTCCTTTTCTTCCCACAAATAGAGCTTTCTTTTGATGGTATTTGATCACCTCTGCGGTTTTTATTTTTTGCGCTATAAACGGAAAAAGACCGAAAATTTTGAAAAAAAATGATATTTTCTACTTTTTGTTCTAAAAAAAATCCAATAAACTAAATTTTAGTCATACATTTAGGCCAAAATGTATTCGGCCACATGTCTTTGGTAAAAAAAATGTCAATAAGCGTATATTTATTGGTTTGCGCAAAAGTTATAGCGTCTACAAACTAGGGTACATTTTCTGGAATTTACACAGCTTTTAGTTTATGACTGCCTATGTCATTTCTTGAGGTGCTAAAATGGCAGGGCAGTACAAAACCCCCCCAAATGACCCCATTTTGGAAAGTAGACACCCCAAGGAAATTGCTGAGAGGCATGTTGAACCCATTGAATATTTATTTTTTTTGTCCCAAGTGATTGAAAAATGACAAAAAAAAAAAAAAAAAAAATATTTACAAAAAGTGGTCACTAAATGATATATTGCTCACACAGGCCATGGGCCTATGTGGAATTGCACCCCAAAATACATTTAGCTGCTTCTCCTGAGTATGGGGATACCACATGTGTGGGACTTTTTGGGAGCCTAGCCGCGTACGGGGCCCCGAAAACCAATCACCGCCTTCAGGATTTCTAAGGGTGTAAATTTTTGCTTTCACTCTTCACTGCCTATCACAGTTTCGGAGGCCATGGAATGCCAAGATGGCACAAAACCCCCCAAAATGACCCCATTTTGGAAAGTAGACACCCCAAGCTATTTGCTGAGAGGCATATTGAGTCCATGGAATATTTTATATTTTGACACAAGTTGCGGGAAAGTGACACTTTTTTTTTTTTTTTTTTTTTTTTCATAAAGTTGTCACTAAATGATATATTGCTCACACAGGCCATGGGCATATGTGGAATTGCACCCCAAAATACATTTAGCTGCTTCTCCTGAGTATGGGGATACCACATGTGTGGGACTTTTTGGGAGCCTAGCCGCGTACTGGACCCCGGAAACCAATCACTGCCTTCAGGATTTCTAAGGGTGAAAATTTTTGATTTCACTCTTTACTGCCTATCACAGTTTCGGAGGCCATGGAATGCCCAGGTGGCACAAAACCCCCCCAAATGACCCCATTTTGGAAAGTAGACACCCCAAGCTATTTGCTGAAAGGCATGGTGAGTATTTTTCAGCTCTCATTTGTTTTTGAAAATGAAGAAAGACAAGAAAAAAAATTTTTTTTTTTCTTTTTTCAATTTTCAAAACTTTGTGACAAAAAGTGAGGTCTGCAAAATACTCACTATACCTCTCAGCAAATAGCTTGGGGTGTCTACTTTCCAAAATGGGGTCATTTGGGGGGGTTTGTGCCACCTGGGCATTCCATGGCCTCCGAAACTGTGATAGGCAGTGAAGAGTGAAATCAAAAATTCACGCCCTTAGAAAGCCTGAAGGCGGTGCTTGGTTTTCGGGGTCCCGTACGCGGCTAGGCTCCCAAAAAGTCTCACGCATGTGGTATCCCCGTACTCAGGAGAAGCAGCAGAATGTATTTTGGGGTGTAATTTCACATATTTCCATGGCATGTTTGAGCAATATATCATTTAGTGACAACTTTGTGCAAAAAAAAAAAAAAAAAAATTTGTCTCTTTCCCGCAACTTGTGTCGCAATATAAAATATTCCATGGACTCGACATGCCTCTCAGCAAATAGCTTGGGGTGTCTACTTTCCAAAATGGGGTCATTTGGGGGGGTTTTGAACTGTCCTGGCATTTTATGCACAACATTTAGAAGCTTATGTCACACATCACCCACTCTTCTAACCACTTGAAGACAAAGCCCTTTCTGACACTTATTGTTTACATGAAAAAGTTTTTTTTTTTTGCAAAAAAATTACTTTGAACCCCCAAACATTATATATTTTTTTAAAGCAAATGCCCTACAGATTAAAATGGTGGGTGTTTCATTTTTTTTTTTCACACAGTAATTGCGCAGCGATTTTTCAAACGCATTTTTTGGGGAAAAAACACACTTTTTTTAATTTTAATGCACTAAAACACGCTATATTGCCCAAATGTTTGATGAAATAAAAAAGATGATCTTAGGCCGAGTACATGGATACCAAACATGACATGCTTTAAAATTGCGCACAAACGTGCAGTGGCAACAAAATAAATACATGTTTAAAAGCCTTCAAAAGCCTTTACAGGTTACCACTTTAGATTTACAGAGGAGGTCTACTGGAAAAATTACTGCACTCGATCTGGCCTTCGCGGTGATGCCTCACATGCATGGTGCAATTGCTGTTTACGTTTGACGACAGACCGCCGCTTGCGTTCGCCTTAGCGCGAGAGCAGGGGGCGACAGGGGTGTTTTTTTTTTTTTTTTTCTTTATTATTTTTTTGCTTTTTTAATCTTACTTTTAAACTGTTCCTTTCATATTTTTTTTTTAATCATTTTTATTGTTATCTCGGGGAATGTAAATATCCCCTATGATAGCAATAGGTAGTGACAGGTACTCTTTTTTGAAAAAATTGTGGTCTATTAGACCCTAGATCTCTCCTCTGCCCTCAAAGCATCTGACCACACCAAGATCGGTGTGATAAAATGCTTCCCCAATTTCCCAATGGCGCTATTTACATCCGGCGAAATCTAAGTCATGAAATACTCGTAGCTTCCGGTTTCTTAGGCCATAGAGATGTTTGGAGCCACTCTGGTCTCTGATCAGCTCTATGGTCAGCTGGCTGAATCACCGGCTGCATTCTCAGGTTCCCTGTTGAGACAGGAGAGCCAGAGAAAAACACGGAAGACGGTGGGGGGGGGGCATTCCCTCCCACGGCTTGTAAAAGCAGTCTAGAGGCTAATTAGCCGCTAGGATTGCTTTTACATGAAAGCCGACCGCTGGCTGAAAAGAATGATACCAAGATGATACCTAAACCTGCAGGCATCATTCTGGTATAACCACTCAAAGTCGTGAATGGCGTACCTGAAGACAAAAAAATGGTTAACAATGGTTAACAATAAAGCACAGTAAAGTGTAAATAATTACACACCTGAAAAACAAACATGATAAAACATAATAACAATAACAATAACAATAAAACATTGCAGAATAGAATACAGTAAAAAAGAGCAGAACAATAGAGAGAGAGAATAGAGAGAGAGAGAACAATAAAACAACTATTTTTTTTTATTTCATATTTTTTTTTTTTTGACACTTTTTTTGTAACTAACTTTTATAACGGTAACCGGTTCCAGGTTCGGGTCTCTCAAAATGCGATGGCATTTTGGGAGACCCTGTGAAAGTGTGCCTAGTCTGTGCAATGCTGTACCCTACGCTAATACTCAACTAGTGAATGGTAGCGTTCAAAACATTCACCAATGCAAAGACCAGGATTGTCAGGACAGGAGGGACAATAATAGCGGGCGTCACGCCTATATCCGCGCTTGCTGCAGACACGACATCTTTTTTGGGGGGTTCGTTGGGTAGGGGTACTCGGGAGGACATAAAAATGCCTCTCATGCAGCCGACTGCATTTGGTTGGGGATGTGAATGGGGGAAGTACGGGCGCTGCAGAAGCGGTGGGTTCCCAATTAGGATTGGCGAATGCAGCAGGAAGGGCACTATGGGCACGGCGGGCCTGTGTTTGTCTTTTTGGTGGCAGCGGGACACTACTTGTGCTTGCCATCTCGCCAGCTTGAACTGCACTTATGGGACTCGCCACGTCACCACGTGTTACTGCAGTGCTGGTTTGACTACGACCGGGGTGTACTAGGCCGCTGGCGCTTGCCAGTTCACCAAAACGCTACCAAAAAACTGTTAGCGATCGCAGGGATCAGGCCTGACTCTGCGAACGCTGCAGTTATGCTTTTAGTGTTTTGTAAGTGACAGTGATCGATCGATACTGCACTTGGGTGGGCTGGGCCGGGCGGAGGCGCAAAACGCAGGTGCTAGCAGGTATCTGGGCTGATCCCGCTAACACTGCGTTTTTGGGAACCCTAAACTGCTGGGGACGCTAGTATAGATCTGATCGGATCAGATATTGATCCGTTCAGATACTATACCACTAAGGGAGGCGTATGCTGCGTGCGTGGGTGTTAGCGGTACTGGCGCTAATCTGACGCCTGGGGCTGGTGCTTGCCAGTTCACCAAAATGCTACCAAAAAAACTGTTAGCGATCGCAGGGATCAGGCCTGACTCTGCGAACGCTGCAGTTATGCGTTTAGTTTTTTGTAAGTGACAGTGATCGATCGATACTGCACTTGGGTGGGCTGGGCGGAGGCGCAAAACGCAGGTGCTAGCAGGTATCTGGGCTGATCCCGCTAACACTGCGTTTTTGGGAACCCTAAACTGCTGGGGACGCTAGTATAGATCTGATCGGATGAGATATTGATCCGATCAGATACTATACCACTAAGGGAGGCGCATGCTGCGTGCGTGGGTGTTAGCGGTACTGGCGCTAATCTGACGCTGCCTGGGGCGACGCATATCACCGCCGGGCGATCGGGGGGCTAAACCTTTATTCGGTAATAAACGGCGGGTGCCCTGACACTATAAAAAATAAACAAACTAACCAGCGTCAACCGTAACGGTTATACGGTGATCAGTGGTGAAAGGGTTAACTAGAGGGCAATCAAGGGGTTAAAACATTTATCAGATAGTATATGGGGGTCCCTGACGCTATAAAACGCTGACGGCGAACCTAAATATTTACCTCACTAACTAGCGTCACCAGCGACACTAATACAGCGATCAGAAAAATGATCGCTTAGTGACACTGGTGACAGGGGGTGATCAAGGGGTTAAAACTTTATTAGGGGGGGTTAGGGGGGTACCCTAGACCTACAGGGGGGTAACAGTATCTGTCCCAACACTGTAACTGTCACAAACTGACACTATGCAGTAATCAGAAAAAAAAAAAAAAAAAAAAAAACTGCTGGTGTCAGTTTGTGACAGGGGGGGGGGGGGTGATTGGGGGGGATCGGGGGGCGATCGGGGGGGGGATCGGGGTGTTTTGTGTGCCTGGCATGTTCTACTGTGTGTGTGTGTGTTGGTGCACTCACATTGATGTCTTCTCTCCTCGGGCCGGAACGGAAAATACCGACCCGAGGGGAGATGACATCATTTCCTTTGCTGCTGTTTAGCATACAGCAGCAAAGGAAGATTCTCATTGGCCGGCGGCGATCGCGAGGGGGGGGCCACGAACGGATGGTCTCCCCCTCATCACCGATCGCCGCTGGACAAAAGACGACCGCCTCGGGCACCGGGGGGGGGTCCGATCGGACCCCCCACCCGCGGAAGGCAAATCACGTACCCTGTACGTGATTTTGCCTGTCCGTGCCACGTACATCGGCGTGAGGCGGTCGTCAAGTGGTTAAAACTGTGGGGTGTTAATCCTTCTGTGTTTTTGTGTTTGCTACAGTGTGCTGGAGGTGGGAAGGTGTCCAGAGTTAAAGTGTTGCCGCTTTGAACACTGGTCCCACCTGGAGACACATTAATAGGGGATCTATTCAAGGAAACCATATATATATGTATATTTATGTACTAAGATTGTTGTAATTATCCACTGTGCTTTCACGCTACGTTTGTGTGACAGCATAATCGTTGTAATTACTTTTAATATCAGTTCAGTAAAAGAAGTAATTCTGGTTAAATCACACATTTTTGTGTGCAGTGTTGTTTTTCTCTTGTAGGTGGAACAACAAACACCCAGGTAAAGATATATATATATAATTGAAGTATATATATATTTTGAACTATAATTTGTATCAGTATTATTACAACACTACACTACAGCTGTGTCAAGGGGATTGAAACAGATTTAGAAGGGGTGTAAAAGATCAAAGAACAGGCCCGATTAATATCAGCAGCTCCTTTGGGGGTCCTTGCTACATATTATTATACACGATTTATATAGCGCCAACAGTTTGCACAGCGCTTTACAATGTAGAGGGGGGGAGGGCACAATTACAGTACAATACAGGAGGGCTCGGCTCGTAGAGCTTACATTCTAAAGGGAGGGGGTGGTGGTACAAAAGGTAATAGATGCGGGGGATGGTTTGATGGGGGTGGCTCGGGGACAGTTGTTAGGTGGGTGTGGGATAGGCTTCCCTGAATAAATGAGTTTTCAGGGATCTCCTAAAGGTGGACAGGTTAGGGGCTGATCGGATATACCGGGGCAGGGAGTTCCAGAGGATGGGAGAGGCTCTAGAGAAGTCCTAAAGGTGGACAGGTTAGGGGCTGATCGGATATACTGGGGCAGGAAGTTCCAGAGGATGGGAGAGGCTCTGGAGAAGTCCTGAAGGTGGACAGGTTAGGGGCTGATCGGATATACCGGGGAAGGGAGTTCCAGAGGATGGGAGAGGCTCTTGAGAAGTCCTGAAGGTGGACAGGTTAGGGGCTAATCGGATATACGGGGAAAGGGAGTTCCAGAGGATGGGAGAGGCTCTGGAGAAGTCCTGAAGGCGAGCATGGGAGGAGGTAACAAGGGAGCTAGAGAGCAGGAGGTCCTGGGAGGAGCGGAGGGGGCGGTTTGGGGCGATATCTGCAGATGAGGTTGGTGATGTAGCTGGAGGCGATGTTGTGGATGGCCTTGTATGTTGTGGTTAGTATTTTTGAATTTTATATGGTGGGGGAGGGGAAGCCAGTGAAGGGATTGGCAGAGAGGGGCAGCAGTCACGGATCGATTAGTGAGGTGTATTAGTCTAGCAGCAGAATTCATAATAGACTGAAGGGGAGGAGCCTGTGTAAGGGTAGGACATTAAGGAGAGAGTTGCCGTAGTCGAGGCGGGAAATAATCAAGGAGTGAAGAAGTTGCTTTGTGGTGTCATTAGTCAGTAAGGGTGGAATTCTGGAGATGTTGCGGAGGTTAAGGCGGCAGGATTTAGCCAGTGATTGGATGTGAGGGCTGAAGGAGAGGTCAGAGTCAAGGATTACACCCAGGACCCTGGCATGTGTGGAGGAACCAATGGTTGTGTTGTTGATATTAATGGTAAAGTCATGGGGGGGGGAACCGTGATAGAATAATAATATTATATATCAAACCCAGTCAGCTCTTCAGTCCAGCAGTGTCAGTATAACAGGACAGTCACTCTGGTAACAGGGCAGAGATTCTGGTTGTCTTGATAAGGACTTAGCCGGCCATTTATTAACTTGTCCAGTAAACATGGAGAATAGAAGAAGGTCAGATTATCATCACACAATGACAGCGGGTCGGGTGAGGACATGACCATGTGAGAGAGACATCACATCACCCCAACAAACACTTCCAATAGTATATGAACCCTCTATGAAGGGGTGATGATAATGAGGTCTGAGCACCCCAAAACTGTGCGGACAAACCCGGGACAGCCTTGTTGGTGTAAAGTTAACAAGCAAACAGTGAGAGTTTTTAGAGAAGACACAGAGCAGGTTTACATCCACAAAAGTCTACTGAGTTCTTTTTGTTAAAAGGGGGCTGGGAACCCCTCGCCCAACACAATTGCTTAGTGACCTCTATAAGCCAACTCTTTAACATCTCACCAGCTGCAGTCTCGGAGTTCCATCACATTTACATATATATTGTCATCTATAGACATTTCTCCACCCATCCATGAAACCTCTGATCTCCACTCACCTGGACAGGTGACCCCGGCTCTGCTCTCCTCTGACCGGCTGACCCCATTCTCCACCGTACAGGTAATGTTCTGGGGCCGCGGTGACCCCACAATGGCTGTAATGTTATTGGAGGAAGTGGAATAATTCTCCTTGGATCCTCCTGTCACGGAACGTCCCACACTCCGCTTGAGTGCTTCCGTCATATACCGCTTCCTAAGTTCTGGAACACGAGTCCAATGGATCTGGCTATAGGAACCCCAAGAACTAGACAACACCAGTCTTGGAGTACATCAGAACTACCTTTATTTGAGATCTCACACACATTTATACACCAGGATGACTCGAAGCTAACCTAATTAACATGAGCTCCAATAGGAGTCGTCCCGTCTCCTACATTGTATAGAGGACAATGTCATTAGCTCATTCAATTAACATAAACACAGGTTGACACCAGCATCTCCTCACATGATGTGTCCCAACAGAATGAATCAGTCTTATTAGCAGGGGGCTGCTGGAGGAACCCCCCCCCCCTCCCTCTTCAGGGACACAGATCCACAGCAAGGAGTCCCCATACAATATATACATGACTGCGTCCGATTAATACAGTTCAGACTGGATTTCTCATTCACCTCAAATGCTAGGGCCCATAATCGGTGGGCAACAGGCCCGCACACAGTCCTCTCCAACAGCCTCTGCTCCGGCCAGGTCCGTGACATTTCTCCCCTTTCGGCAGGAGACTAACATAGGAGGAGACCCCAGACGGGTTGACTCCGAAGTTAGTCAGTAGTTCCAGTCCTCTACTGCCTGTACCCACACAGTACCCCAAACAAATTATTCCAAACAGTGTGTTACTCACCCAGCCATCCTCTGCCTCTCTCAGAGAACATATCTGCCGCTGGGGAGAGGCCCGGACTGGCCCTTCTCCCTGGAATCCTTTCTGCCGCTGGAGAGAAGACAGGGGGACTGGGCTCACTCCATCCTGCTGTTGGGGATCTGGGCCGACTGCCCAGCATCCCTGGGGTATACAGGTGGGGACTGAAGCCCCATCAACCGACACCAGATCAAGCTGCAGTTGTGAGGTGATGACTGCATTCTCTCCTTGGATCCTGATCTGCAGCTCGCGATAGACTGCCACCTCCTCACCCTGGGCCTCCACAATTGCTGCAGGTGTGGGGCAGAGGTCTTGGACCCTCTGTCCGGTTGCCAGCACTTCTGCTGGGGGTTTGCCAGGTGGTTCCTCCTCTACAGAAACGTCTATTAAATCCCCAGTCTCTGGAAGTGGTAAAAGTGTGGGACAGAGGTCTTGGACCCTCTGTTCAGTTACCAGATCTTCAGCTGGAGAAGTTTGTTTTAACTCCATAGATGCTGCTGGCAGAAAATCACATGTCCCTGTCAGTGTTGTGGGAGAAAGGCCGACTACCTCTTCTCTCAAGAAGGCCGAAGCCACTGTTGGTGCTGGGCAGAACACAGTGAACTTTGGCCCTGATAGCAGCTCTTCTGCTGGAGGCTCATCAGGTTGTTCTTCCTCAGCAGAAAAGTCTATCAAGTCCCATGTCTCTGCAACTGATGTCTGGGGATATAGGTTCACCATCTCCTGTCCATGGAACCCAGAAGATGTTATCAGTGCTGGGCAGAGGTTAGCAGAGCTCTGCCCTGTTGTCAGCACTTCAGGTTTGGGGACGGCAATCTCCGGATTTTCCACTGCCGATTCTCTGGCATGCTGCTGAACTTGTTCTAGCAGTTTCCTGTATGCCCTTTCCAGATGCTGTTCCTTCCTTAGCAAATGGTCCAGATCAGGTTTGAGCTCTGAGACCCCTGCAAGACTGAGCACAGACTCTCTATAGTCTCTCATGTCCTCAAGGTCAGGTTCCCCCTCATCGCCAAATATAAAAAGATCTGTAAGGTTCTCCCACAGCAATCCAGGGCCGCTAAAGTCATATCCCTCCGGAGAGCATTCTGTTGTCTCCCCTAAATATCCCTCCTCTGCGTGCCATTGCAGAGCCCGATAACGATTGTCCAGCTCTATCTCCTGCTGGACCAACCTGTCCAACTCAGTCACCCATTGCTCCTGGGGCTGCTCTCCCAGGAGTGCTATCCGCAATGCCCGTTGGTCACTGGCCCGTTGCTCTTGGGTTGGAAAGCACTTGCCCTGTTTTATACCAGCGAGACGGAGGGCTGCAATCCAGAGCTCCACCCGAATTTGCTGCCTAAGCTCCAGGTATTCATCCTCAGACACAGTCCTGGTGTATGTTGAAAGGATGATCCGCAGCAGCCCCGGGAATTCTGATGCCAGGTCCATATCTCCGCTGGGGTGACTGAAGTCTGCTATGCTGATCTTAGATTCAGTTGGAGGTTTGGATGTCCCAGACTTCAGGAAGCTATCCCACTGCTTGCCACCAATGTCACGGAACGTCCCACACTCCGCTTGAGTGCTTCCGTCATATACCGCTTCCTAAGTTCTGGAACACGAGTCCAATGGATCTGGCTATAGGAACCCCAAGAACTAGACAACACCAGTCTTGGAGTACATCAGAACTACCTTTATTTGAGATCTCCCACACATTTATACACCAGGATGACTCGAAGCTAACCTAATTAACATGAGCTCCAATAGGAGTCGGCCCGTCTCCTACATTGTATAGAGGACAATGTCATTAGCTCATTCAATTAACATAAACACAGGTTGACACCAGCATCTCCTCACATGATGTGTCCCAACAGAATGAATCAGTCTTATTAGCAGGGGGCTGCTGGAGGAACCCCCCCTCCCTCTTCAGGGACACAGATCCACAGCAAGGAGTCCCCATACAATATATACATGACTGAGTCCGATTAATACAGTTCAGACTGGATTTCTCATTCACCTCAAATGCTAGGGCCCATAATCGGTGGGCAACAGGCCCGCACACAGTCCTCTCCAACAGCCTCTGCTCCGGCCAGGTCCGTGACACCTCCAATCACAGATAGACTGATATTCGGCTTAGTCCCCGCTTCCACCCTGCAGGAGATCTCAGCTCTACCATTCCGGAGACATGAGACATGGAGGAGCGGAACCGATACTGGAACTGAGAGAGACAATCATTTCCATTGATAGGGTCCAATATATACACAGCATGCCCTACCCCCATCCTTACCTATAATCAGGTGTGCAGACATCTTCCTGGAGACTGGAGGAGATAGATTGTGTCTGTGTGCACCCCTCCCCCAAACACTAAATCCCCCCACTAACATGACACCCATTTTCTTCAGTCATGTGACCCCCATACACAGCGCTATACAATCTCATCTGGATGATCAGCTCTAAGAACATTGTACATGGCTACTGCTGTGTGAGAGATATTCTGTACATTGTAATGCAAGATGAATGATACAAAATGGGGGGTGAGGGGTTCCCTCTAAAGGAAACCTCCGCCCAGTGGTTCTTGGTGGATTCCTCTGGGATAAGGAGTCTCCGGAGCTGTAAATGCCCCCCCCCCCCCCCATTACTGGGAATCCCTCAACATCTGATATGCACCTGGTCAAATAGTGGCGGAAAAAAATAGGCTTTGGGTGTTGGTGGTGGACAAGGAGTCAGAATAAGCCACTCTGGCAGCGTCAGGGCACTGCACACTTGTCTCTGCTGGGGTGAGGATGAGGAGATCTATATGGAGGAATCAGGACCTCCTTCCTCTTGCTGGTGATCCCTCTAGTGATATAAAGATCTATATAGAGGAATCAGAACTTCCTTCCTCCTGCTGGTGATCCCTCTAGTGATATAAAGATCTATATAGAGGAATCAGGACCTCCTTCCTCCTGCCGGTGATCCCTCTAGTGATATAAAGATCTATATAGAGGAATCAGGACCTCCTTCCTCCTGCCGGTGATCCCTCTAGTGATATAAAGATCTATATAGAGGAATCAGGACCTCCTTCCTCCTGCCGGTGATCCCTCTAGTGATATAAAGATCTATATAGAGGAATCAGGACCTCCTTCCTCCTGCTGGTGATCCCTCTAGTGATATAAAGATCTATATAGAGGAATCAGAACTTCCTTCCTCCTGCTGGTGACCCCTCTGGTGATATAAAGATCTATATAGAGGAATCAGAACTTCCTTCCTCCTGCTGGTGACCCCTCTGGTGATATAAAGATCTATATAGAGGAATCAGGACCTCCTTCCTCCTGCTGGTGACCCCTCTAGTGATATAAAGATCTATATAGAGGAATCAGGACCTCCTTCCTCCTGCTGGTGATCCCTCTAGTGATATAAAGATCTATATAGAGGAATCAGGACCTCCTTCCTCCTGCTGGTGATCCCTCTAGTGATATAAAGATCTATATAGAGGAATCAGGACCTCCTTCCTCCTGCTGGTGATCCCTCTAGTGATATAAAGATCTATATAGAGGAATCAGAACCTCCTTCCTCCTGCTGGTGATCCCTCTAGGAATACATCCTAGAATTCTATTCAATTTTCCCACGGCCTGGTCACACTGGTCATTTTGCAGTAATCTGAAATAAGCACCCCCAAATCTTTTTCTTCTGTAGTGTTGGCCAACACAGTCTATCCTAACAGGAGGCACCATTTAATGTCCTAACAATGAGGACTACACCCATCTCTAGGAACAAAAGACTCCTTTTTCTGGTGATCAAAGCTTTATTTAACATATGTGTGAAAACAATAAAAAGAGGAAATAGTTCTGCTCTTCACATTGAATGCAGAAGGTTTATAAGTCAAGTAAATCAGCATAGGTAATGGGATCCCATCCCAGACTGGGAGGACACAGAATACATTATACATGAAATGACCAATAGGACGGGGAGATTTTCAGTCAGAAGATAAGCAATTAGCCATTTCTTTTCAGGAAAATTAGCATAGATAGATACTAGTTTGTGGCTTTCACTAATATCCAAAGAACATAAAAGGTCCATTAGTTCCATAAATGTCTGGCAGGTCTTATAGTCATACAGTTGTTAATGAGTTTTATAAAGAAAAATTATCAATAAGTGCTGTGAGAAGGTAAAGCAGCAGACAATTTTATATATACAAAATGTCACATAAATGTCTCTCACAAGATGAGGGCAAAGCCCTGCAAATCCACAAATCCAGCACAGTAGATGTTTCAGTAGCAGTCATCATAGTAAGTTGGTTCCATTTCCATCTCCATCTGATCTCTTCTTCTTGTGCTCCTCTCACTCCGATTCTTCTCATTCTTCATCTTCCTCAGGTCATTGACCATAAAGATGAGGAGCCCAGTGTAGAGGACAAAGACCGCACCGGATGAGAGGAAGTGACCCCAACCTGACCGACATTTTCCTAAATGGAGATAATGGGGTACAATGAGAGAGTTGTACAGAATAATAATATTATATATCAAACCCAATCAGATCTTCAGTACAGCAGTGTCAGTATAACAGGACAGTCACTCTGGTAACAGGGCAGAGATTCTGGTTGTCTTGATAAGGACGTAGCCGGCTATTTAATAACTCATCCAGTAAACATGGAGAATAGAAGGAGGTCAGATTATCATCACACAATGACAGTGGGCCGGGTGAGGACATGACCATGTGAGAGAGTCACCAGCCATCACATCACCCCAACAAACACTTCCAATAGTATATGAACCCTCTATGAAGGGATAATAATAATGAGGTCTGAGCACCCCAAAACCGTGTGGACAAACCCAGGGCAGCCTTGTTGGTGTAAAATTCACAAGAGAACAGTGGGAGTTTTTAGAGAAGATACAGAGCAGGTTTACATTCACATAGCCAGCCAATGACCCCCTCCCAAGCCATATAACGCCAGGACCACATCTCCACACCCATTAATGTACAGGTCTTACAGGGTTAATAAACTGATGTTATCAGCGATAAGCCAGAGCACTATCAAGGCTAAAAATAAAACCCTTTTTATTTATTTTTTTCCAAGAGAACACTGACAAGTTGTCGCACATGTATTCCTTGCTGCTCACTCGCTAATCCTCAGACAGCGGAAATCACTGCTAGCACCAAACCTCTCTGATGTAGTGGGTATAGTTAATCTGAACCAGACTTATGAGAAGCTGTTGGCTTTTAACTCATTATCATATGATGCCTTTAACAAGTCTTGGAGCATATGGACGAACAGATGAGTCATGTAACACGTTATTGGTTACCCTGTAACATGTATTTTACTTCCTGTACTGATAATGCCTGTATTGACCCTATACTTTTGTTAAACTCAATAAAAATCTATTGCTCGAAAAAAAAAAAAAAAAAAAGCTATACATAATAAGAAAATAGCTTTTTTAAAAAAAATATAAAAATGAAGGAACACTATCATCATTTAAATGTTACAAAGAATATAAAACAGAATTTGTAAAAAGTAAATCAAAAATTCAAAATGAACGACAGATTGCAAAAAAAAAAATAGTAAGACAAATCCCCCAAAAATTCTTCAAATATCCTAATTTTAAAAAGGTCAGGTGTGAGCATGTAGGCCCTTTACAAAATAATCTGGAGTGGGTGACTGGGGACGAAGAGAAGGCAAATTTATTAAATACTTTCTTCAGCTCTGTGTATACAAAGGAGCATTGGGGAGCTCATGTCCATAATGGGGTTGGTAGTGACACAGCCCCAAATGATCCACTATGGCTCAAAAGTGATATGGTCCAGAAATATATACACAGAATAAAGGTAGATAAAGCATCTGGACCAGATGGCATCCACCCACGGATCCTAAAATAATTGAGCTCTGTCATTTCAAAGCCATTGTATCTAATTTTTAGGGACTTGTTAATGACTTGAAGAGTACCGCTGGATTGGCGTAGGGCCAACGTGATGCCCATATTTAAAATGGGGTCAAAGTCTTTACCAAGTAACTATAGACCTGTTAGTGTAACTTCTATATTTGGGAAGATGCTGGAGAGTTTAATAAAAGACCACATAGATGAGTTGTTGCTGGAAAAAAATATTTTAAGCAACAGACAGCACGGATTCATGAAAGACAGAAGTTGTCAGACAAACCTGATTTCTTTTTAAACACCTATATCTCACACAAACCCTGGCCTGTGGAACCTCCAGAAAGAATAGGAAGGGCTTCCCACAAGCCATAGTAAATAAGAAATTACGAAGGGGAGAAAGAGCAACTTTGAGATGCAACGAAGTGCTGGCCTTGAGGTGGAAGGATACCAGGAATGTGTGGATGATGTCCACCATCCATGACGACACTACAGTGGAAGTTCAGAGAAGACGAGGTCCCATTGTAAAGCCAAAATGTGTACAAGATTACAATCTGTACATGGGGGGTGGATTTCAACCACCAAATGCTTCAGCCCTATTTAGCAATAAGGAGGTCCCGTTTCTGGTACAAGAAAGTAGCACTCTCTTTAATTAATTTGGCCATTTATAATGCCTACATAATTTACACCAAATCCATCGAAAACCCTGCCCACTTCCTAAAATTCATAGAAGTTGTCATGTCCCTCATCTACCATCAAAGACCCCCCCAGAAAACCTTCGCTCTCATGCCGTTAGCCGAGTTCATGTCCCTCCGAACCCGGCCTTTGCATTGGTGAATGCTTCAGACTATATCACACATCCCTAAAATATTAGCCCATATTCTTAACCATTTCCCCATTTTCATCATCTGTGCTGACCATTTCCCATGCTTCCTCAAATAACCATGCCACTGCCTTCCATGTGAACTGACCCTGGCCTGCTTTTTGACTATGCCTCTGCCAACCGTTTGGACTGCTTCCACTTGAACTGACCCTGGCCTGTTTTACCAACTATGCTTCTGCCTACCGCTTGGACTGTTTCAACGTGAACTGACCCTGGCCTGTTTTATGGACTATGCTTTTGCCTACCGCTTGGACTGATCTGTTGCCCTGCTACTGTAGGACACAGGGGTCTCACATGTGAGGGGCTCTAGAAATGTTTTTCCGGATGGAGAAAACTATTTTTTTTGTTGTCTCCGGGTTTCATAATTTCCGGATTATGGTCTGGAGTCCGGAGGCTTCATAGAGATTTGGGTGGGTTGAAGCCTCTACCCCTGTGCCCCTGTGCACAGGTCTTACCTGATTGCGGGCCTCAGCCTGCTGCTGACTTACTGCCACCATCCCCCTGCCTGCAGCATAAACTGACCACACCTCTGCCTGCTACCTGGACTATGGAAATAATTAACTGAAGCAAGAGGCAGTATGTTTACGAAGGGCTGGAGAGCGGTACAATAATGAGTGCAGGGAGTTAACGGTGTACCAGGACCAATATTATGGCTTTGCTGGCTGTCTCTGCCTGGACAATAGGGATGAGCTTCGAGTTCGAGTCGAACTCATGTTCGACTCGAACATCGGATGTTCGCCAATTCGCCGAACAGCGAACAATTTGGGGTGTTCGCGGCAAATTCGAATGCCGCGGAACACCCTTTAAAAATCTATGGGAGAAATCAAAAGTGCTAATTTTAAAGGCTTATATGCAAGTTATTGTCATAAAAAGTGTTTGGGGACCTGGGTCCTGCCCCAGGGGACATGGATCAATGCAAAAAAAAGTTTTAAAAAGTGCAGTTTTTTTGGGAGCAGTGATTTTAATAATGCTTAAAGTGAAACAATAAAAGTGTAATGTCCCTTTAAATTTCATACCTGGGGGGTGTCTATAGTATGCCTGTAAAGGGGCGCATGTTTCCTGTGTTTAGAACAGTCTGACAGCAAAATGACATTTCAAAGGAAAAAAAAGTCATTTAAAACTACTCGCGGCTATTAATGAATTGCCGGTCCGACAATACACATAAAAGTTCATTGATAAAAACGGCATGGGAATTCCCCACAGGGGAACCCCGAACCAAAATTTAAAAAAAAAAATGACGTGGGGGGTCCCCCTAAATTCCATACCAGGCCCTTCAGGTCTGGTATGGATATTAAGGGGAACCCCGTGCCAAAATTTAAAAAAAAAACGGCGTGGGGTACCCCCAAAAATCCATACCAGACCCTTATCAGAGCACGCAACCTGGCAGGCCGCAGGAAAAGAGGGGGGACGAGAGAGCGCTCCCCCTCCTGAACCGTAACAGGCCACATGCCCTCAACATTGGGAGGGTGCTTTGGGGTAGCCCCCAAAAACACCTTGTCCCCATGTTGATGAGGACAAGGGCCTCATCCCCACAACCCTGGCCGGTGGTTGTGGGGGTCTGCATGAGGGGGGCTTATCGGAATCTGGAAGCCCCCTTTAACAAGGGGGCCCCCAGATTCTGGCCCTCCCCCCTGTGTGAAATAGTAATACCCCTACCATTTCACTAAAAAACTGTCAAAAATGTTAAAAATGACAAGAGACAGTTTTTGACAATTCCTTTATTTAAATGCTTCTTCTTTCATCTTCCTTCATCTTCTTCTTCTTCTGGTTCTTCTGGTTCTTCCTCCGGTGTTCTCGTCCAGCATCTCCTCCGCGGCGTCGGTGTCTTCTTCCCTTCTTCCCCTTAAGGCCGCTCCGCATCCATGATGGCATGGAGGGAGGCTCCCGCTCTTCTCTTCATCTTCTTCTCTTCATCTTCTTCTCTTCATCTTCTTGTCTTCATCTTCTTTTCGGGCCGCTCCGCATCCATGATGCGCTGTGTGACGCTTCTCCTCTTCTGACGGTTCTAAAATAATGGGGGGGGCAGGGCCACCCGGTGACCCCGCCCCCCTCTGACGCACGGGGACATGACAGGACTTCCCTGTGGCATTCCCCGTGATGCCACAGGGAAGTCAAGTCACCGTGCGTCAGAGGGGGTGGTGGGGTCACCGGGTGGCCCCGCTCCCCGTTATTTAAGAACCATCAGAAGAGGAGAAGCATCACACAGCGGGAGCCTCCCTCCATGCCAGCATGGATGCGGAGCGGCCCGAAAAGAAGATGAAGACAAGAAGATGAAGAGAAGAAGATGAAGAGAAGAAGATGAAGAGAAGAGCGGGAGCCTCCCTCCATGGCTGCAGTGTCCTCATCAGCTCTCTGCACAGGCGCCGGAGCAGGCATTAATATTGTCTATAGTTAGCACAAGGATATCGTTAGCACAGCCAAAGCATTTGTCCATAGAAATTGTCCAGTAGGGACGAGCCGAACACTCCCCTGTTCGGACTTCATATTCCCATTGCACACTTTCCTGGATAAGCTCATGAAATATGGGTGCTGCAGCAACAACCAGCTGGATACTGGTTCAAGTCAAAATGGAAATATTTGCCAGCACACCATGGAACAGCATAGATAGCGTCCAAACGTGTAGTTTATTGCATGATCACAACACACAGAGAGTGCAACGTTTCGGAGTCACGCAGGACCCCTTCGTCAAGCATGTGATGACATCACATGCCTGACGAAGGGGTCCTGCGTGACTCCGAAACGTTGCACTCTCTGTGTGTTGTGATCATGCAATAAACTACACGTTTGGACGCTATCTATGCTGTTCCATGGTGTGCTGGCAAATATTTCCATTTTGACTTGAACCAGTATCCAGCTGGTTGTTGCTGCAGCACCCATATTTCATGAGCTTATCCAGGAAAGTGTGCAATGGGAATATGAAGTCCGAACAGGGGAGTGTTCGGCTCGTCCCTACTGGACAATTTCTATGGACAAATGCTTTGGCTGTGCTAACGATATCCTTGTGCTAACTATAGACAATATTAATGCCTGCTCCGGCGCCTGTGCAGAGAGCTGATGAGGACACTGCAGCCATCTTGGAGATTCCCCTTGCCTGTGGAACTATAGAGCCCAGCAGAACTTTAAAACACACAAAAATTAAAGGAAATGACACACTTACAGGAGTGGAGACAGAATTTGTAGAACCCTGCGCCTAGGTTTAGCCCTAGCCAGGGGTCACATCTCCACATAGAGTGGTAATTGGAAGAACAGCGTGCTTAATCCAAGCCAAAGTGGCGTGCCTCTCCCTGATGGTTTCACCCTGAAAGGCCCCGACCGGGTTAAGGTCGCAAGCTCTTCCAAGCTTGCCATTTGGTAAGCGCGCATTTTTACTATCACAGTGGTGTGGTGAAGGACTCATTGATTTTCAATTATTCACGCTTCTTCTATTTACCATCCAAGATTGGTTTTTGAATAGGACGGTCCAGCTGTTTATGTAATTTATGAACTTGGAGCCTATCCCAAATTTTTTTGGGCTTAATATTTTCACAATTTTTGTTCTGGTTTTATCATATAGAACTTTTTTTATCACAGCGCTGCTCCTCTTGTATCTATTTTGCCATTTTGTATGTGTGTATCTCACGTTTTAGCGGCTGCTATTTATATTGATTTTTTGATCACTGATTTGTCACATTAGATTGTTTTCAATTTCTGTTTTTCAATTTGTTTCTATGCACCAACTCAGCTAAGGTATAGCGCGGTGATTTGCCTTTTTTCTAATATTAATGCCTGCTGCCTGGATAATTACTATTGTTACTAAGCACATCCCTGCCTGCTGCCTGCTGCCTGCACCAATTCTCTCCTCTGGGGACACTACTAAAACCACAGGTAATACTTTTTTTTTACCCTTTCCTCAATAGAATTTATTTTGGAGTGTAATTTTTGGTATGTAAATGCAATGTGTTAGAAATATAAGGGCCTTCAAAAATAATAGGTTGTCAGGAAATTAGATGTGCAATTTATGATTGTAGAACGCCTGAAGGTACTACTTCAATGGTGGGCCTCTGTATGTGGTCAGGATGTGTAAAAGTCTCACACATGTGGTATCGCCATACTCAGGAGAAGTAGCAGAATGTATTTTGGGGTGTCATTTTTGCTATGTACACATATGTGTTGGAAATATCTTAAAAATGGACTTTGTGGAAAAAAACGCGTTTTCATTTTTTTCCCACATTTTCCAAAAACGTCTGGAAAAAAATGAACAGTTCAAATGCCTCATAGATTATACGTTGGAGTGTCTGCTTTCCAAAATGTGGTCATTTTGTGGGTATTTGTACATTCCTGGCTTGTTATGCCGTGTACACACGGCCGGACTTTTCGACGGACTGAACTCCGGAGGACTTTTCGATGGAGTTTCGACGGAGTTCCGCCGAATCGGACTTGTCCACACACGATCACAACAAAGTCCGACAGATTCAACCGTGATGACGTACAACCGGACTAGAATAAGGAAGTTGATAGCCAGTAAACAATAGCTGCCCTTGCGTCAGTTTTCGTCTGTCAGACTAGTATACAGATGAACGGATTTTTCGACCGGACTCGAGTCCGTCGGAAAGATTTGAAACATGTTCTATTTCTAAAGTCCGTCTGATTTTTGACAGAAAAGGCCTGCTGAAGCCCACACACGGTTGAATTGTTCACTGGATTCATTCCGTGGGACCAGTTTGGTAGAAAAATCCAGCCGTGTGTACACGGCATAAGTGTCTCAATAAATGAGATAGGTCTTCAGTTCATCAGGTGTGATCAGGTTTGATCAATTTTCAATGATTTGCACCATAGCTTGTAGACTCTATAACTTAATTAGGGTTATTTTTACCAAAGATATGTAGCCGTATACATTTTGGCCAAAATGTATGAAGAAATATTACTAATTTGCAACATTTTATGACAGAAACAAAGAAAAGGGCTTTTTTTCACCAAATTTTCAGTCTTTTTTTATTTATAGAACAAAAAATAAAAAACCCACTAGTGATTAAATACCACCAAAAGAAAGCTCTGTTTGTTTGAAAAAAAGGACACAAATTTAATTTGGGTACAGTGCTGCATGATTGAGTAATTGTCATTCAAAGTGTGAGAGCGCTGAAAGCTGAAAATTGGTCTGGGCAGGAAGGGGGTGAAAGTGCCCTGTAGGCAAGTGGTTAAATATAGTACCTGGGGGGTCCCCTTAGACTCCCTGTAAAGTGGCACATCTGTACCATATATAGAACCTGCTGAAGCAAAACTAACATATACAGAAAAAAATGACATTTAAAAAGATTTTCCCGGCTGCAAGCCATTTCTGGCAATACACAAAAGTTACAAAATGGCATGGGGGTCCCCCCAATCCATGCTAGTCCCTTTGAGTATGGTATGGATTTTAAGGGGAACCCCATGCCAAAAAAAACAATGTGGGGTCTTCTCCAAAATCCATACCAGACACTTATCCTAGCATGCAGCCTGGTAGGACAGGAACAGGGGGAGGACAAGCTAAAGAAAGAAATAAAACACACACACAGTTTTTGACAATCCCTTTATTAAAAATTAGAAAAACAATGTCTCCATTGTTAATCATGACACCCGCTGTGAAGGCTCCCTGCTGACTGCTTGCTCTGCCATCTTAAATAAGTAAAGGGATGGAACCATCTGGCATCGTCAGCTGGTGGCACCGCCCCCTTGAGACATAACTGACATGCTGGGTCGGTGACATCAGATGGGCAGTACCACCAGGTGACGTCGCCTGGTGGCCCCACCCCTTACCTATTTAAGAACTGTCAGATGGGGGGAGCAGGCAGTCAGCGGTTAACCTTTGTCACGGGTGGAGCTTTTTTTTTTTCTATCTGGTAGTGCGGCGGGCATTGTGATTGACGATGGATCTACATCGGGGGACATTGTTTTTTATTTTTAATAAAGGGATTGTAAAAAACTGTGTGTGTGTTTATATTTATTTTTGGCACTTTTTTTGATGAACGAGTAGGGGTAAAATGTACCCCATACTCATTCATGTATCGGGGAGGCCGGAATCTGAGGGTCCCCTTGTTAGAGGGGGCTTCCAGATTCTGAGATGCCCCTTGACTGCAGACTACTACAACCACCGCATAGGGTTGTAGAGAAGAGGCCCTTGTTCCCATCAACATGAGGACAAGGTGCTTTGAGGTGGAAGGGCTGAGCACTGCAGATGTGAATCCACAGGGAATGGTGAGGATGGGGCAGTAATCAGAGGACATTGTACATACGTCTCTCCCAGATCTTCTACTATGTAATGTATGGATAGAAAGACACGGGGAGGACACTGCTAGGACTGGGGGTGGGGGTTGGATGGACTTACCTTCTACATGGACAATGTATATAAAGACACGGAGCGGGGAGGACACTGCTAGGACTGGGGGTGGGGGTGGGGGTTGGATGGACTTACCTTCTACATGGACGGTGTATATAAAGACACGGAGTGGGGAGGACTCTGCTAGGACTGGGGGTAGGGATTGGATGGGACTTACCTTCTACATGGACGGTGTAATAATATATCAGTATATGTTCTCCTGCAGAGTTGTATATATCCACAAAGTATATCCCATTATTCTCCAGAGTCACATTGGATATGATCAGACTTCCATCCTCTGATATCCTTGTATTGGGGAAATATCTGCTCTCAGAAAGACCACAATTCCTGTGTTTAGCTACTTCTTCCCATTGTACCGGAGGTTTCTTATAGTACCAGGAAAACCGGTCACATCTCTGTCTATCTGTACGGTTGAGGGTGAGATGGAGTCTGATGGGGAGGAGAAGGTCAGATCCCGGCCGGGTGAATATTTCCTCCGGGACACCATTTCCTGCACAGACAGAATACAGATCCCAGTCAGGTCACAATGTACACTCCCCTCCCCCCTCATATCACACACATTGATGTAGAACCATCTGGAATCCCATGAGACTAATGAATAAAAAATCTAACACTAACCAAGACCTCCATGTGACAAATGTGGGTCCGACCACCGTCACCTTCACCAACTTGTGACAAATGATAGGTCCTCCTCACACCGCACTGTCACTGACAATTTCCTGTAAATTTTTCTTTAATTATGTAGTACAAGGGCCTGCCTGATTGGATACAATTGAAAGTGTTGTTTAGTTTTGATCTCACATTATATGTTTTTTGGTAAAACCAAACATTGAACATGTATGGACAGGCTGTGCCAGCAGACTGAGAGCGATCGTCGCTGGGTTTGGATAACTAAGCAATGAACTCTTTAAACTGCCACCAACTACTGTTATTGAGAAGTAGTAATCATTCACCAGATTAGTAATAGCAACTGGGATTGTAGAACAAACGTCTGTAACACTCGCTGTCACCCCAGACAGGAATATTCAGAGATTTACACCACAGGAGCGATCTTCAAGAGACGGCGACTCTGAGCTCTGCCTTGGGGCATTAGAGATCATTTAGCACTTTTCTTAATATTGTTTAATAATGAAAAGAGAGAAAATACAGAAAAAAGGGATTACAAGAGAACAAAGAAGCAACAGCAAAACAAAAAGGATGAAGAAATGACAATACTTATCAAGTCCTGGTTCAGCAGAGTCCAATCAGCGGGCAGAATGGTACAATGACTCTCATAAGACGTGACAGCCAGGTGCTCTTTGGTTTGATGTTAGGGAGAGCCGTCACCTGTGGGCGGGTCCTCTTTTCTGGACCTTGAGGGGGGTGGTGACAGAAATGACTTGACCAATCATCCGGTCTAAGGTGTGGCTGCTGGGATGTCACTGTGTTTATGTCCATGTCCCAGATACAGTTTTCTACAGGTAATAATATCTTTGAATATCTACATGTTACAGTCTATGAACTTGTATATTATTGTCCAGCATTGAATTCCCTTTTGAATGGATATAAATATGTGGGGGGTGGGAGGTCTACTTGACCTAGGAGGGGTAATGTGTCCCATTGGCTCCCCATACCATCTAATATAGGGGTGTTTGGACATAAAACGTTGCTTGTTATCGGATAGAAATAAATCTGTCCTTATTCTGGCTGTACTGTTATTATTTCATGAGTTATGAAATACACTGAAGTTATTGGTTCTACCCGGGAAGAGAGACCTTTCCCATCCCACCGGGGAACCTGGAACTGCAGCTGACCATAGAGATGATTGAGGAATGGAACATCCCCCGATCATCGTTATGGTCCAAGAAACCGGAAGTGACAAATATTTCATCTCTTCCGTGTTCACTGGTTGTTAACAAACCATTACTGGCTTGGAAAAAGCATTGGATAGTTAAGATCTTCATTTCATTCAATGCTTTTAAGAGCAGAGGAGAGATCTGGGGTCTTATAGATTCTAGACCTCTCAGCAAAGAGTAAAGCCTCGTACACACGATCGGACTTCCATCGGATTTTTCCGTGGATTTTGGTTCCGAAGGGTGTTGGCCGTGAACTTGTTCTGCATACACACGACACAACTTTTTCAGCCAACAAACACGAACGTAATGACGTTTCCACGTTCTTACGAGACTACGAAAGAGGAGGTTCAATTGTCAGGCGCCACCCTTTGGGCTCCTTCTGCTAATCTCGTGTTAGTAGAAGTTTGGTCAGTGTTGATTCGCGATTTTCATTTTCAATGGAACACAAATCCTTTGTAAATACGTTTGTCATTACTCCGTATCACCAGCAAAGCAGCTTCATTATTATCCCAATATAAAGAAGAAGAGAATGTGCGCTGCATTTCCAGATTTCATAATTTGCAGCGTCTCAAATATCTCCATTATGAATGCTGGTTTTACAAGACCGAACGCTTGTGGCTGGTCCTTTGTTCCTGAGCATGCGTGTTTGTATACATCAGATTTTAGTTGGATGGATAGTTAGTTTATCCGATCGTACACGATCGGATAAACTGACTTAACAGATTTATTGCCCAACAGTTGGTGAGCATGAACAGCTAACTTTTGTTGTCGTTAATTCGGCCAACAATTGTCTGATGGAGCATACACACGGTCGGATTATCCGACCCAACACATCCATCAGACAAATTATGGCCATAAAGTTGGATCGTGTGTATGGTCCTTGTGGTGGAGATTTAGAAAATTCATATTTATATCATGGAGCTTCAAGGGAACCATTGCAAGGACACTAATTAAATTACCATGCCCCATTGGATATATGTATATGTGTATGTATATATACATATGTATATATGTGTATATACAGGGCTTTTCTTCAGCAGGAACGCGGGGAAATGCAGTTCCGGCACCTCCAGCAATGAATGTATTAGGGATGAGCAGAACACCCCCCTGGTTCGGTTCACAGCAGAACATTTGAACAGGCAAAAAATTCGTTCGAACACGCAAACACCGTTAAAGTCTATGGGACACGAACATGAATAATCAAAAGTGCAAATATTAAAATTTTATTTTAATATGCAAGTTATTGTCCTAAAAAGGGTTTGTGGACCTAGGTCCTGCCCCAGGGGACATGTATCAATGCAAAAAAAAGTTTTAAAAACTGACGTTTTTTTGGGGAGCAGTGATTTTAATAATGCTTAAAGTGAAACAATAAAAGTGTAATATCCCTTCAAATATTGTACCTGGGGGGTGTCTATAGTATGCCCGTAAAGTGGCGCATGTTTCCCGTGTTTAGAACAGTCCGAGAGCAAAATTAAATTTCTAAAGGGAAAAAAGTCATTTAAAATTACTAGCGGTAGCGCCGGCGGCTATTAATGAATTGTCGGTCCCAGCAATACACATAAAAGTAATTGAAAAAAACGGCATGGGATTCCCCCGCAGTCCATTACCAGGCCCTTTGGGTCTGGTATGTATATTAAGGGGAACCCCAAACCAAAAAAAAAAAAAGAAATGCGTGGGGGTCCCCCCAAATTCCATACCAGGCCCTTCAGGTCTGGTATGGATTTTAAGGGGAACCCCGTGCCAAAATTTAAAAAAAAAATGGCGTGGAGGTCCCCCTCAAAATCCATACCAGACCCTTCAGATCTGGTATGGATTTTAAGGGGAACCCCGTGCCAAAATTAAAAAAAAAAATGGCGTGGGGGTCGAGCATGCAACCTGGCAGGTCACAGGAAAAGAGGGGGGATGAGAGAGCGCCCCCCCTTCTGAACCGTACCAGGCCACATGCCCTCAACATAGGGAGGATGTCCCCATGTTGATGGGGACAAGGGCCTCATCCCCACAACCCTTGCCCGATGGTTGTGGGGGTCTGTGGGCAGGGGGCTTATCAGAATCTGGAAGCCCCCTTTAACTAGGGGACCCCCAGATCCCACTCCCTCATGTGAATTGGTAATTGGGTACAAATGTTAATTGAGAAGAAGAAGGGCGGGACTTTAAATGAGGTCATGACTTAATTACTGTCAAGTACCTCCATCCCTAAGTATAATGGTTCAAGGAGGGGGTTCGGGACTTTGAATGAGGCATTGGCTGCAACCAGATAAAATAAATTATAATCATACTTAATTAACAGGTATATATAAATGAATTCATATCAAATAAATCATGAATATGTAACATACCATAAATATACATAACCATACATATAATAATTCCTATTGACACAGTTAATCCTCCCTGGTTCCACATGGGCAATATAAAAATATATAAAATCAATCATTTTCCTGAAAAACCCCAATGGGTATCCAGATGATATGAGTTTGGGTGACGTCGCATCTAGGAAAGCTCTAAGCGTTTCGTGGAACCCTCCACTCATCAGGAGCAATGCGGGGTACGTCTAGTTGCATCTGGAAAATACATAACCAGAAGACTATGCCATAAGTGGAGGGGAGAAATGGGGTGAAGATGGAAAAATAACAAAAAGGAGAAGGCAAAAGCACAATGAATGCACCCCCACTGTACCTGGCAAAACAGCCCTGTATGCCAGTCCCATGGGTATGGAGCCGAAGACATGGTGGAAGCATCTGCCATGGGAGCTGAGGTAGTGGTCCGGTAGCAAAGAGGTCAGCACATACAGCAGCGGGCAAGCGTATGTAAAAAAGAAGAGACCTATAATACCAAGGAAAAGTAAAATAAAATAAAGTGAAAAATGAAAAAGTAGGATGTTAGATCCAGGGATTGGGGAGGGTGAGGAAACTGGTGTGAAATTAAAATATAGATATAGTAAGACCGAAGGCCCAAAAGGATGTCAGAAATAGTAAGGCTAGGTGCATAAATATATAGTAAATAGGTGCATAAGAATGGTGACAAGTGATTGTTACTCACCATAATATCAAGTAGAAGAGGTATAAGCTCCAAGGAAAGCCTAGAGTAGCCCAATGAAGGGAAATAGTGACAACAGGTGATGGCTACGATCATGTTGAAAGAGCATGAGACCATGTGCATGTGCTTACGTAACGGATGACCCCACCCCCCTCTGACACCACACAGGGAAAGCCATAGGGAAGTCCCCGTGTGTCAGGGGGGCGGGGTCACCGGGTGGCCCCGCCCTCAGTTATATAAGAACTGTCACAGAACAGAAGTGTCACACTGCGTGAGCCTGCCATTGCGACGGATCGTCCGGAGGACTAAGCGGGGAAGAAGACGCCGGAGGAAGATGCGGACAAGAAGACCGGAGGAAGAAGCAGAGGACCAGAGGAAAAAGCAGAGGAAGAAGCGGGGGAAGAACGATATGTAGGAAGAAAACCGAAGGAAGACCAGAAGAAGATGGAAGAAGAAGCGGGGAAAGAAGAAGACATTAATAAAGGAATTTTCAAAAACCGGCTATTGTCTTTTTAAAAATTTTTGACACTTTTTTGTGAAATGGTAGGGGTACATTTGTACCCCATTACCAATTCACATGGGGGGTCCCCTTGTTAAAGGGGGCTTCCAGATTCCGATAAGCCACCGCCCACATACCCCCACAACCACCAGGCAAGGGTTGTGTGGATGAGGCCCTTGTCCCCATCAACATGGGGACATCCTCCCCATGTTGAGGGCATGTGGCCTGGTACGGTTCAGGAGGGGGGCACTCTCTCGTCCCCCCTCTTTTCCTGCAGCCTGCCAGGTTGCGTGCTCGGATAAGGGTCTGGTATGGATTTTTAGGGGGACCCCCATGCCATTTTTAAAAAAAAATTTGGTTCGGGGTTCCCCTTAATATTCATACAAGACCCAAAGGGTCTGGTAATGGACTGTGGGGGAATCCCATGCTGTTTTTTTCAATGACTTTTATGTGTATTGCAAACACCCGATAATTCATTAATAGCCGCGAGTACTTTTAAATGACTTGTTTTTCCTTTGGAAATGTAATTTTGCTCTCGGACTGTTCTAAACACGGGAAACATGGGCCACTTTACAGGCATACTATAGACACCCCCCAGGTACGAAATTTAAAGGAATATTTCACTTTTATTGTTTCACTTCAAGCATCATTAAAATCACTGCTCCTGAAAAAACAGCCATTTTTAAACCTATTTTTTGCATTGATCCATGTCCCCTGGGGCTGGACCCGGGTCCCCAAACACTTTTTATGACAATAACTTGCATATTAACCTTTAAAATGAGCACTTTTGATTTCTCCCATAGACTTTTAAAGGGTGTTCCGCGGCTTTCGAATTTGCCGCAAACACCCCAAATTGTTCACTATTCGGCGAACGGAGGAACAGCCAATGTTCGACCCAAACAGACAGCCCATCCCTAGAATGTATGTAAAGGCAAGGAGTGCTGGGGTATGCTGGAAGGTCTATTGATGCTTGCTGCTGGGGGATCTATTGTCACTGGTGGGGATCTATTTTTGCGTGGAGGTCTATTGTTGCTGGGTAGATCTATTGTTGCTAGTGGGGGGGGGTTATGTTTCTGGGGGGATCTACTGTTGAGGGAGAGGTCTATTGCTGCTGCCTCCTGGAGGGTCTATTGATGCATTCTGCTGGGACATCTGTTGTTGCTGTTGGAGGTCGATTGCTGCTGGGGTGGTATTTTGGTGCGGGGGGGTCTTCTATTGTTGCGTAGGGGCTCTATTTTTGCTGGGGTGAGGGTCTACTGTTGCTGGGGTAGGGTCAATTGTTGCTCACTGCAGGGGATAAATTTTACTGTCTTTCTTTGTTATCATTAACAATTTTTGTACAAATCACTTAGTAGTGGGGATGAGCTTCGAGTTCGAGTCGAACTCATGTTCGACTTGAACATCGGCTGTTCGCCAGTTCGCCGAACAGCGAACAATTTGAGGTCTTCACGGCAAATTCGAAAGCCGCGGAACACCCTTTAAAAGTCTATGGGAGAAATCAAAAGTGCTAATTTTAAAGGCTTATATGCAAGTTATTGTCATAAAAAGTGTTTGGGGACCTGGGTCCTGCCCCAGGGGACATGGATCAATGCAAAAATAAGTTTTAAAAACGTCCGTTTTTTCGGGAGCAGTAATTTTAATAATGCTTAAAGTCAAACAAAAAAAATTGTAATATCCCTTTAAATTTCGTACCTGGGGGGTGTCTATAGTATGCTTTTAAAGGGCCGCATGTTTCCCGTGTTTAGAACCGTCTGACAGCAAAATGACATTTCAAAGGAAAAAAGTCATTTAAAACTACTCGCGGCTATTAATGAATTGCCGGTCCGACAATACACATAAAAGTTCATTGATAAAAACGGCATGGGAATTCCCTACAGGGGAACCCCGAACCAATATGTAAAAAAAATGATGTGGGGGTCCCCCTAAATTCCATACCAGGCCCTTCAGGTCTGGTATGGATATTAAGGGGAACCCCGGCCAAAATTAAAAAAAAATGGCGTGGGTTCCCCCCAAAAATCCATACCAGATCCTTATCTGAGCACGCAACCTGGCAGGCCGCAGGAAAACAGGGGGGACGAGAGAGCGCCCCCCCTCCTGAACCGTACCAGGCCACATGCCCTTAACATTGGGAGGGTGCTTTGGGGTAGCCCCCCAAAACACCTTGTCCCCATGTTGATGGGGACAAGGGCCTCATCCCCACAACCCTTGCCTGGTGGTTGTGGGGGTCTGCGGGCGGGGGGCTTAGCGGAATCTGGAAGCCCCCTTTAACAAGGGGACCCCCAGATCCCGCCCCCCCTGTGTGAAATGGTAAGGGGGTACCCCTACCATTTCACAAAAAAACTGTCAAAAATGTTAAAAATGACAAAAGACAGTTTTTGACAATTTCCTTCTTCTTTCTTCTATCTTCTTTCTTCTATCTTCTATCTTCCTTCGGTTTCTTTCTCCATCTTCTTCTTCTTCTGGTTCTTCTGGTTCTTCCTCCACCAGAACCATCAGAAGAGGAGAAGCGTCACACAGCGGGAACCTCCCTCCATGCCATCATGGATGCGGAGAGGCCCAAAAAGAAGATGAAGACAAGAAGATGAAGACAAGAAGATGAAGAGAAGAAGATGAAGAGAAAAAGATGAAGAAAAAGATGAATAGAGAAGCGTCACACAGCGGGAGCCTCACTCAATGCCATCATGGATGCGGAGCAGCCGGAGGAGAAGAAGATAAGAAGACGCCGTGGAGGAGATGCTGGACGAGAACACCGGAGGAAGAACCAGAAGAACCAGAAGAAGAAGAAGATGGAGGAAAAAACCGAAGGAAGATAGAAGATAGAAGAAAGAAGATAGAAGATAGAAGAAAGAAGATAGAAGATACAGTCAGGTCCATAAATATTGGGACAGCGTCACAATTCTAATCTTTTTGGCTCTATACAGCACCACAATGGATTTGAAATGAAACAATTTAATTTGAGGGTATTTACATTCAAATCAGGTGAACGGTGTAGAAATTACAACAGTTTGTATATGTGCCTCCCACTTTTTAAGGGACCAAATGTAATGGGACAAGTGGCTGCTCAGCTGTTCCATGGCCAGGTGTGTGTTATTCCCTCATTATCCCAATTACAAGGAGCAGATAAAAGGTCCAGAGTTAATTTCAAGTGTGCTATTTGCATTTGGAATCTGTTGCTGTCAACTCTCAATATGAGATCCAAAGAGCTGTCACTATCAGTGATGCAAGCCATCATTAGGCTGAAAAAACAAAACAAACCCATCAGAGAGATAGCAAAAACATTAGGTGTGGCCAAATCAACTGTTTGGAACATCCTTAAAAAATAAGAACACACCGGTGAGCTCAGCAACACCAAAAGACCCGGAAGACCACGGAAAACAACTGTGGTGGACGACCGAAGAATTATTTCCCTGGTGAAGAAAATACCCTTCACAACAGTTGGCCAGATCAAGAACACCCTCCAGGAAGTAGGTGTATGTGTGTCAAAGTCATCAATCAAGAGAAGACTTCACCAGAGTGAATACAGAGGGTTCACCACAAGATGTAAACCATTGGTGAGCCTCAAAAACAGGAAGGCCAGATTAGAGTTTGCCAAACAACATCTAAAAAAGCCTTCACAGTTCTGGAATAACATCCTATGGACAGATGAGACCAAGATCAACTTGTACCAGAGTGATGGGAAGAGAAGAGTATGGAGAAGGAAAGGAACTGCTCATGATCCAAAGCATACCACCTCATCAGTGAAGCATGGTGGTGGTAGTGTCATGGCGTGGGCATGTATGGCTGCCAATGGAACTGGTTCTCTTGTATTTATTGGTGATGTGACTGCTGACAAAAGCAGCAGGTTGAATTCTGAAGTGTTTCGGGCAATATTATCTGCTCATATTCAGCAAAATGCTTCAGAACTCATTGAACGGCGCTTCACAGTGCAGATGGACAATGACCCGAAGCATACTGCGAAAGCAACCAAAGAGTTTTTTAAGGGAAAGAAGTGGAATGTTATGCAATGGCCAAGTCAATCACCTGACCTGAATCCGATTGAGCTTGCATTTCAGTTACTGAAGACAAAACTGAAAGGAAAATGCCCCAAGAACAAGCAGGAACTGAAGACAGTTGCAGTAGAGGCCTGTCAGAGCATCACCAGGGATGAAACCCAGCGTCTGGTGATGTCTATGTGTTCCAGACTTCAGGCTGTAATTGACTGCAAAGGATTTGTAACCAAGTATTAAAAAGTGAAAGTTTGATGGATGATTGTTAATCTGTCCCACTACTTTTGGTCCCTTAAAAAGTGGGAGGCACATATACAAACTGTTGTAATTCCTTCACCGTTCACCTGATTTGGATGTAAAAACCCTCAAATTAAAGCTGAAAGTCTGCAGTTAAAGCACATCTTGTTCGATTCATTTTAAATCCATTGTGGTGGTGTATAGAGCCAAAAAGATTAGAATTGTGTCGATGTCCCAATATTTATGGACCAGACTGTAGAAGAAAGAAGAAGCATTTAAATAAAGGAATTATCAAAAACTGTCCCTTGTCATTTTTTACATTTTTGACAGTTTTTTTGTGAAATGGTAGGGGTACTTTTGTACCCCCTTACCATTTCACACAGGGGGGAGGGCCGGGATCTGAGGGTCCCCTTGTTAAAGGGGGCTTCCAGATTCCAATAAGCCCCCCGCCCGCAGACCCCCACAACCACCGGGCAAGGGTTGTGGGGATGAGGCCCTTGTCCCCATCAACATGGGAACAAGGTGTTTTGGGGGGCTACCCCAAAGCACCCTCCCAATGTTGAGGGCATGTGGCCTGATACGGTTCAGGAGGGGGGGGCGCTCTCTCGTCCCCCCCTCTTTTCCTGCGGCCTGCCAGGTTGCGTGCTCGGATAAGGGTCTATTATGGATTTTTAGGGGGACCCCACGCCGTTTTTTTTTTTAAACGGCGCGGGGTTCCCCTTAAAATCCATACCAGACCTGAAAGGTCTGGTATGGATTTTAAGGGGGGACCCCACGCCATTTTTTTTTTACATTTTGGCTGGGGGGGTCCCCCTAAATTCCATACCAGACCTGAAGGGTCATTTTTTTTTTTAATTTTGGTTTGGGGTTCCCCTGTGGGGAATTCCCATGCCGTTTTTATCAATGAACTTCTATGTGTATTGTCGGACCGACAATTCATTAATAGCCGCGAGTTGTTTAACCACTTCCTTACCGGGCCAATTTTGACATTTCTCTCTTCCTGTAAAAATCATATTTTTTTTGCTAGAAAATTACATAGAACCCCCAAACATTATATATGTTTTTTTAGCAAAAACCCTAGAGAATACAATGGCGGTTGTTACAACTTTTTATCTCACACGGTATTTGCGCAGGAATTTTTCAAACGCGTTTTTTGGGGGAAAAAAACAGTTTTGTGTTTTAAAAAAAAACAAAACAGTAAAGTTAGCCCAATGTTTTTGCATATTGTGAAAGATGAAGTTACGCCGAGTAAATAGATACCTAACATGTCACGCTTCAAAATTGCACACGCTCGTAGAATGGCGCCAATGTTCGGTACTTAAAAATCCCCATAGGCGACGCTTGAAATTTTTTTACTGGTTACATGTTTTGAGTTACAGAGGAGGTCTAGTGACAAAATTATTGCTCTCGCTCCAACGTTCGCGGCGATACCTCACATGTATGGTTTGCACACCGTTTTCATATGTGGGCGGGACTTACGTATGCGTTCGCTTCTGCGTGCGAGCACACGGGGACAGCGGCGCTTTAAAAATTTTTTTTTTTTTTTTTTATTGATAATTATATATATATTTTTTTTTTTTTACACTTTTTTGAAAAAAAAATTTTTTTGATCACTTTTATTCCTATTACAAGGAATGTAAACATCCCTTGTAATAAGAATATAACATGACAGGTCCTCTTAATAGTGAGATATGGGGTCAATAAGACCCCATATCTCACCACTAGGCTGGGAAGCCTGAAATAAAAAAAAAAAATAAAACGATCGCCGCTTCCTAGCCGAAGCGGCGCCGTTTTTTTGAATGGAGAGGCCGGGCGTGACGTCATAACATCGCGCCCGGCCTCCGATGATCATAGAGACTCCGGCGACCATCTGGTCCGCCGGAAATCTCTATGATCTACATCCGGCGCCGGCGGATCTGCTCTCCGCCTCACCGATCGTAACGGTGAGTCGGAACAAGCACCGGAGGGCGGCGGGAGGGGGGGGACGTCCCCTCTCGCCTCCCATAGGAACGATCAAGCGGCGGAACGGCCGCTATGATCGTTCCTATGGTGTAGAGATTCGCCGGCTGAAACCGGCAATATCAGAATGATGTCTGTAACTACAGGCATCATTCAGATATACCCACTCAAAGCCCAGGACGTCATATGACGCCCGTGGGCGGGAAGTGGTTAAATTACTTTTTTTCCTTTGAAATGTCATTTTGCTGTCAGACTGTTCTAAACACGGGAAACATGCGCCCCTTTACAGGCATACTATAGACACCCCCCAGGTATGAAATTTAAAGGGATATTACACTTTTATTGTTTGACTTTAAGCATTATTAAAATCACTGCTCCCGAAAAAACGTCCGTTTTTAAAACTTTTTTTTGCATTGATCCATGTCCCCTGGGGCAGGACTCGGGTCCCCAAACACTTTTTATGGCAATAACTTGCATATAAGCCTTTAAAATTAGCACTTTTGATTATTCATGTTCGTGTCCCATAGACTTTAACGATGTTCGCGTGTTCGAACAAATTTTTTGCCTGTTTGCAAGTTCTGGTGCGAACTGAACAGGAGGGTGTTCCCTTAGTCCCTACTTAGTAGGAAAAATGATACCTGGTTCCGTATTCTCTAAAATGGCCAGCACTGGGAGGCCGGTAGGAGGTGGAACCAAGGAACGGAGCTCAGGGGTGGGTAGGCAGCAGAAACGAAGGGTGAAGGTATATATATATATATATATGTGTGTACGTGTATGTAGGTAAAAGATGATATATATCGTGTGTTTTGTGATATCATGATGAGATAGGGGCCCAGCTTACCTTTTAAAAAGACTTTTTTTCCTGTCTCATGGGAACTATTGAATGTCTTCAGGTGTTAATTGAATTACCGTATATACTTGAGTATAAGTCATTCCGAGTATAAGTCGAAGCCCTAATTTACCACAGAAAAATGGGAAAAACTTATTGACCCGAGTATAAGACGAGGGTGAGAAATGCACAGCTACTGTAAGTGGAAAAGAGGGTCAACAATGCCCATTTGCATGCCATAGGTCCCCTGAACTTCAAACTCAGTAGTTAAATGACATTGCTGCAGATGGACACAGTAGACCAAATTTGGGGCCCCGTATCTCGGGGCCACTTAAAGCTAAGAACCCAAAATTTGGTGTGCAAACCCAGTGGAACTAGCACCATAAAATTTTCAAAGCTGGGGTTTCTAGCACCAACTGGACCTGAGATACAGGGCCCCAAATATCAGTTCAGAAAATGTCAAGCACTTTTCTGCAGCAGAGAATGACATTTTCCGAACTGGTTTTGGGGCCCCGTATCTCAGGGCCATCTTGTGCTAGGAACCCCAGCTTTGGATATGTTATGTTACCAGTTCCACTGGGTTTGCACACCAAGTTTGGGGTTCCTAGCACCAAGTGGCCCTGAGATATGGGGCCCCAAATTCGGTTCAGAAAATGTCAAGCACTTTTCTGCAACAGAGAATGACATTTTCCGAACCGGTTTTGGGGCCCCGTATCTCAGGGCCACCTGGTGCTAGGAACTTCAGCTTTGGATATGTTGTGGTACCAGTTCCACTGGGTTTTCACACCAAATTTGGGGTTCCTAGCACCAAGTGGCCCTGAGATACGGGGCCCCGGTTCGGAAAATGACATTTTTTGCTGCAGAAAAGTGCTTGACTCGAGTATAAGTCGACTCGAGTATTGCACTTTCAGCACAAAAAAAGTGCTGAAAAAAACTCGACTTATACTCGAGTATATACGGTACTGGTTTTGTAAAGAGCCTTTGCAGGCGTGGAGGCTCCATCTCACCAGGGGCCGTTGACATGCTAATGTCAGAACTGGTTGGGCTGGGGGATCAAAGGGGGTTGTTTATTAAATCGTAGACCTAGAGGCACCGGAACTTTAAAACCTGATCATGAACATTTAGGGAGGCTTCAGAGGTAGCCAATCAGAATTTGAGTCAACTCTGAACCAATGAACACTTAAGGAGGCTTCAGAGGTAGCCAATCAGAATTTGAGGCAACTCTGAACCAATGAACGTGTTTCATCTGTTGATTGATGGAGAATGAATATAAAATAGGGGGGGGGGGGGAGCCGTTTGAAATTCTGTTTTGACTCCAGACCATGGAGACGACAGGATGTCTGTGTAAAGTATTCTCTTATCTCTCTCTTTACTTTTTCCCCCGAACCTTTTCTATCCTAGGATTTGTCTTGAAATATTGATAGCTTGTGTATGTGCCCATTGTAACCATGTCTGAGTTTGGCCTAAATTATCTTTGTAGCCTGGAAACACTGTACCTGTTACATCACTTGAGATATTTGATCATTCCTAATTATTCTAACGTTTCTTTTCTGTATGAATAAATGTAATTGTTTATCTTTTCGCACCGTTATCATTTGTTTTTCTTTTTATTCTGATATAAACAAAGGATTTAATCACTTATTTTATGTATCGGTAATCAGTTAAGTGAGGTATAAACGTTGCTGTCACAGCCCAATGCTATCACAGGGAACATTGTTCATCTATTGTGATTGCAATAAAGTTGATCCCCCCAAAAAATTAAAGGTACAGCATAAAAAAATGAAAATAAAATGAAAATAAAATAAAATAATAATAATAATAAAGTGCCCTGTCCCTGTGTATTTTCTTTCCCCCAAAAAATTTGCATTCGAAAAACTGCTGCAATAAATACCACATAACATAAAAAATTGAAACACCCGCCATTATTTTCTCTAGGGCCTCGGTTATAAAAAAATATATATAATGTTTTGGGAGTTACATGAAATTTTTCAGCAAAAAAATACTGATACAAAAAAAAAAATTCAAAAAGCATCAGAAGCGGCCGGGTCTTCATGTGGTTACAATTGTACACACCCAGGAAATGGCTGCAAACGTCAGTACCCAAAATGTGTCCATAGGTGGCGCTATAAAATCTCTCCCAGGTGGTGAGTTTAGAGACCACCATAAATGACGTGTGTGGAACGATCGCTCTCACTCCGGGGTGTATCTGTAGAACAATCATCATTTCCATACCTAGGTGATTATCTTCAATACCTTACCTATGTTCCAGTGTAAGCTGGTCACATGACCTCCTTTCCGTTGCTGCATTCTATGGAGTCACCCTTGTATGCAGGGACTAGACTTGTGTCTCCCTACGCTGTGTGCATCAATAGAAACACACAGCCCCATAGCCTAGGATGACAAGACAGTCCCCTCCCCCTCCCTCCCCTTCCCTCTCTCTCCCCCTCCCTTCTCCAAGCTAACAGACTGACTGAAGCCTGAACTGCCCTTTTATGTCTTTCTTATGTAGACGGGAAGTTCAGGGAAGCAGCACAGAGAGATCAGGAGGCAGCAGCTTTGAAAGGTGTACACTGTAAGCGCTGGGTGAGAGTTTTACAAATAGATTACCGGGGAATGTTTATTTTATGAGGGTTTAATAGGAATATAACTTTATGATGATCACATAGGGGGTAATAAGTAATATATGTGATAGTATAATGGAAGTGATGGGTTCTCTTTAATGGGACATCGAGGGGGGTTCTTATATCCCCCAATGTTACCTCTTCATTCCATTGAAGATAATGGAGCACAGATCATGATAGAGCTGAACCCGGAAGAGACTAAATCTTCATCACTTCCAGGTTCATTCACCGGAGGACCAATCAATGAACAGACATTCACTGATCTCCCTCCGCTCCGCCCACCGACACCCACAATGGTCACCCCAGGCCAGCAGGAGGGGCAGTGAAGACCGGGATACATGGTGGGGGAGGGGCATTGGAGACCGTGATACATGTGGGGGAGGGGCAGGGGAGGCTGAGATACATGGTGGCGGAGGGGCAGTGGAGGTCAGGATACATGGTGGGGGAGGGGCAGTGGAGGCTGGGATACATGGGGGGGAGGGGCAGTGGAGGCCAGGATACATGATGGGGGAGGGGCAGGGGAGGTCAGGATACATGGTGGGGAGGGGCAGTGGAGGTCGTGATACATGGTGGGGGAGGGGCAGTGGAGGCCAGGATACATGGTGGGGGTGGGGCAGGGGAGGCCAGGATACATGGTGGGGGAGTGGCAGGGGAGGCTGGGATACATGGTGGGGGAGGGGCAGGGGAGGCCGGGATACATGGTGGGGAAGGGGCAGTGGAGGCATGGAGGCAATGGTGGGGGAGAGATTCTGGTGTGTATGGTAGTGATCAGGCAACAAATCCACCCCACCCCCTCCTTACCTGAATGGTGGGGTGCTTCCTCCAAGGGAATCTGTTACATTTGTATTAAACATGGCTGTGTGTGGCTCCGCCACAGCAGGTGGGACTTGTAGAGAGTGCACCGGTGACCCCTCCCCCTCCCTGATGTAATTTAGCGGGTCTTCCAGGTTTTTTCTTTGGAAAGCAGCCACAGTGAGTAGAAAAGCCTGTCCCCTGCCAGCATGTTGCAGAGAAAGACCCTTCATCTCTGGGTGGAAGCAGTGGTCTCTCTGCAACTCCAAACACACCCCTTTTCTGGGTCATATCTAGTGTTGGGCGAGCGGTTCAGACCAAGCATAAGTTCAGCCCAAATATTGCCCCTTTGCCCATTCGGCAAACACCTGAATTTGTGGGGGTCGTTTGGCGGGATGTTCTCTCTCCGACTTCAGGAGGGCTGAGCACTGCAGATGTGAATCCACAGGGAATGGTGAGGATGGGGCAGTAATCAGAGGACATTGTACATACGTCTCTCCCAGATCTTCTACTATATAATGTATGGATAGAAAGACACGGGGAGGACACTGCTAGGACTGGGGGTGGGGGTTGGATGGACTTACCTTCTACATGGACGGTGTATATAAAGACACGGAGCGGGGAGGACACTGCTAGGACTGGGGGTGGGGGTTGGATGGACTTATCTTCTACATGGACGGTGTATATAAAGACACGGAGCGGGGAGGACACTGCTAGGACTGGGGGTGGGGGTTGGATGGACTTACCTTCTATATGGACGGTGTATATAAAGACACGGAGCGGGGAGGACACTGCTAGGACTGGGGGTGGGGGTTGGATGGACTTATCTTCTACATGGACGGTGTATATAAAGACACGGAGCGGGGAGGACACTGCTAGGACTGGGGGTGGGGGTTGGATGGACTTATCTTCTACATGGACGGTGTATATAAAGACATGGAGCGGGGAGGACACTGCTAGGACTGGGGGTGGGGGTTGGATGGACTTACCTTCTACATGGACGGTGTATATAAAGACACGGAGCGGGGAGGACACTGCTAGGACTGGGGGTGGGGATTGGATGGACTTACCTTCTACATGGACGGTGTATATAAAGACATGGAGCGGGGAGGACACTGCTAGGACTGGGGGTGGGGGTTGGATGGACTTACCTTCTACATGGACGGTGTACTCATCTATCTGTATACGGTGTCCTACAGAGTTGAATATGTGCAGAATGTATCTCCCGTCATTCTCCAGAGTCACATTGGATATGATCAGACTTCCATTCTCTGATAATCTTGTGTTGGTGAAATATCTGATTTCAGACGACTTACAATTCCAGTGTTCAACTATTCCACCCCAGTATCCAAGAGCTTTCCTATAGTAGTCCCAGGAAAACCAGTCACATCTCCTTGTATTTGTATGGTTGAGGGTGAGATGACGTCTGGTGGGGAGGAGAAGGTCAGATCCCGGCCGGGTGAATATTTCCTCCTGAACACCATTTCCTGCACAGAATACAGAATACAGATCCCAGTCAGGTCACAGTGTACCTTCCCCTCCCCCCTCACGTAACTCAGACTAAGGGTTCGTTTACAGGTTGCTTCAAAACAAGGCTTTGGACAGGCTTTATTAAAGCTCTTTTAACGCCAGTCAAAGCTCCTGTCACTAAACAAAATGGTTAGCTTACAGTCCTGTTTACACCTTGCTTTGCTTTGCTTTACTCCGGCTTTGCTTCAAAAAATCATACCCCATGTCGCTTTAGTGGTGCTTCAAAAAGTGTCTTCAAAGCCTCCATAGAAGTCTATGGCAAAGCTCGCTTGAAGCACCTGTAGCTTTTGAGAGGCTTTAATTCAGCTTTAGCTTCACTTTGTTTTGGAGAAAGTGCAGATATTCAATATCAACACACCACACACACACAGGGCATCTGTCAAGCTTCAACAAAGCTTCAAAAGAGCATCAAAGAAGCACCACCAAAGCTGAATCGAAGCACCACCGAAGCTTCAAAAACACATCATAACAGCATGTTGAAGCAGTAGGCACTTTAATGTGTGTTGAAGCTAAAGCAAAGTGTAAATGAGACTAATGAATAAAAAATCCAACACTCTCCAAGACCTCCATGTGACAAACGTGGGTCAGACCACCGTCACCTTCACCAACTTGTGACAAATGTCAGGTCCTCCTCACACAGCACTGTCACTAATACACAACAACGCCACTCTCAGCCTCACCCGGTGCTCTGACGAGAAGCGTCCTCCCATCGGATAGTGTCCGCCCGTATTGTGTAGGCACAGCGCTTGCGCAGCACGGAGGGCAAAGGAGATGCCGAAAGTCTCAGAAGAAGAACAGCTGATTGTGAGGTTTACACGGCGCCTGCGCAATGAATATTACATTCTGTCACACGCTCCCGATGCTCGAGGGGCTGGATTTGTGAAATGGGCGGATGTCTGCCCTGTACTGTAGTGAAGGGGTAACATATATTGTAACATTGAACTACCCGCCCTTATCTTCGGCCCAGCTGTGGGCATTCTGTAGGCACACCGCCCCTTGCAAAGATGTAGGAGCATTGGGAGCATGCGGGAGCGTGTGACAGAATGTGTTATGAAATGCGCATGCGCCGTGTAGAGCTCACGATCAGCTATTGATGTTCAGAGATTTTCGGAGTCTCCTCGGCGCCTGCGCACTACAGGGCGGACACTATCCGATGGGGGACTATTTTCGATAGGACACCGGCACAAAGATTTTCGAGCTTGTTAGACACAATCTAAGTGCCAGCAGACTGAGAGCGATTGTTTCTGGGTTTGGATAACTAAGCAATGAACGGTTTAAACTTCCACCAACTACTTTTATTGAGAAGTAGTAATCATTCACCAGATTAGTAATAGCAACTGGGATTGTAAACGTCTGTAACACTCGCTGTCACCCCAGACAGGAATATTCAGAGATTTACACCACAGGAGCGCTCTTCAAGACACAGCAACTCTGAGCTCTGCCTTGGGGCATTAGAGATCATTTAACACTTTTCTTAATATTGTTTAATAATGAAAAGGGATAAAATACAGAAAAAAGGGATTACAAGAGAACAAAGAGGCAACAGCAAAACAAAAAGGATGAATAAATGACAATACTTATCAAGTCCTGGTTCAGCAGAGTCCAATCAGCGGGCAGAATGGTACAATGACTCTCATAAGACGTGACAGGTGCTCATTGGTTTGATGTTAAAGGGAGAGCCGTCACCTGTGGGTGGGTCCTCTTTTCTGCACCTCGAGGGGGGTGGTGACAGAAATGACTTGACCAATCATCCGGTCTAAGGTGTGGCTGCTGGGATGTCGCTGTGTTTATGACTAGGGATGAGCTTCGAGTTCGAGTCGAACTCATGTTCGACTCGAACATCGGCTGTTCGCAAGTTCGCCGAACAGTGAACAATTTGGGGTGTTCGCGGCAAATTCGAATGCCGCTGAACACCCTTTAAAAGTCTATGGGAGAAATCAAAAGTGCTCATTTTAAAGGCTTATATGCAAGTTATTGTCATAAAAAGTGTTTGGGGACCTGGGTCCTGCCCCAGGGGACATGGATCAATGCAAAAAAAAGTTTTAAAAACGGCCGTTTTTTCAGGAGCAGTGATTTTAATAATGTTTAAAGTCAAACAATAAAAGTGTAATATCCCTTTAAATTTTGTAGCTGGGGGGTGTCTATAGTATGCCTGTAAAGGGGCGCATGTTTCCTGTGTTTAGAACAGTCTGACAGCAAAATGACATTTCAAAGGTAAAAAAGTCATTTAAAACTACTCGCCGGTCCGACAATACACATAGAAGTTAATTGATAAAAACGGCATGAGAATTCCCCACAGGGGAACCCCGGCCAACATTTAAAAAAAAATGATGTAGGGGACCCCCTAAATTCCATACCAGGCCCTTCAGGTCTGGTATGGATTTTAAGGGGAACCCCGTGCCAAAATTAAAAAAAAAAAATCGGCGTGGGGACCCCCCAAAAATCCATACCAGACCCTTATCCGAGCATGCAACCTGGCAGGCCGCAGAAAAAGAGGGGGGGACAAGAGAGCGCCCCCCCTCCTGAACCGTACCAGGCCACATGCCCTCAACATTGGGAGGGTGCTTTGGGGTAGCCCCCCAAAACACCTTGTCCCCATGTTGATGAGGAAAAGGGCCTCATCCCCACAACCGTGGCCGGTGGTTGTGGGGGTCTGCGGGCGGGGGGCTTATCGGAATCTGGAAGCCCCCTTTAACAAGGGAACCCCCAGATCCCGCCCCCCCTGTGTGAAATAGTAAGGGGGTACTTACCCCTACCATTTCACTAAAAAACTGTCAAAAATGTTAAAAATGACAAGAGACAGTTTTTGACCATTCCTTTATTTAAATGCTTCTTCTTTCTTCTATCTTCCTTCTTCTTCTTCTGGCTCTTCTGGTTCTTCTGGTTCTTCTGGTTCTTCCTCCGGTGTTCTCGTCCAGCATCTCCTCCGTGGCGTCTTCTATCTTCTTCTCCTCGGGCCGCTCCGCACCCATGGCATGGAGGAAGGCTCCCGCTCTTCTCTTCATCTTCTTCTCTTCTTCATCTTCTTCTCTTCTTCATCTTCTTCATCTTCTTCTCCGGGCCGCTCCGCACCCATGCTGGCATGGAGGGAGGCTCCTGCTGTGTGACGCGTCTCCTCTTCTGACGGTTCTTAAATAATGGGGGGTGGGGCCACCCGGTGACCCCGCCCCCCTCTGACGCACGGGACATGACGGGACTTCCCTGTGGCATTCCCCGTGACATCACATGGAAGTCCCGTCAAGTCACCGTGCGTCAGAGGGGGGCGGGGTCACTGGGTGGCCCCACCCCCCGTTATTTAAGAACCATCAGAAGAGGAGACGCGTCACACAGCGGGAGCCTCCCTCCATGCCAGCATGGGTGCGGAGCGGCCCGGAGAAGAAGATGAACAAGAGAAGAAGATGAAGAGAAGAGTGGGAGCCTCCCCCCATGCCATGGGTGTGGAGCGGCCCGAGGAGAAGAAGATAGAAGACGCCGCGGAGGAGATGCTGGACGAGAACACTGGAGGAAAAACCAGAAGAGCCAGAAGAACCAGAAGAAGATGAAGGAAGATAGAAGAAAGAAGAAGCATTTAAATAAAGGAGTTGTCAAAAACTGTCTCTTGTCATTTTTAACATTTTTGACAGTTTTTTTGTGAAATGGTAGGGGTACTTTTGTACCCCCTTACCATTTCACACAGGGGGGCCGGGATCTGGTGGTCCCCTTGTTAAAGGGGGCTTCCAGATTCCGATAAGCCCCCCGCCCGCAGACCCCCACAACCACCGGCTAGGACTTTTTTTCTTTGAAATGCCATTTTGCTGTCAGACTGTTCTAAACATGGGAAACATGCGCCCCTTTACAGGCATACTATAGACACCCCCCAGCTACGAAATTTAAAGGGATATTACACTTTTATTATTTGACTTTAAGCATTATTAAAATCACTGCTCCTGAAAAAACTGCGGTTTTTAAAACTTTTTTTGCATTGATACATGTCCCCTGGGGCAGGACCCGGGTCCCCAAACACTTTTTATGACAATAACTTGCATATTAGCCTTTAAAATTAGCACTTTTGATTATTCATGTTCGTGTCCCATAGACTTTAAAGGTGTTCGTGTGTTCGAACTAATTTTTTGCCTGTTCGCATGTTCTGGTGCGAACCGAACGGGGGGTGTTCGGCTCATCCCTATTTATGACCATGTCCCAGATCCAGTTTTCTACAGGTAATAATATCTTTGAATATCTACATGTTACAGTCTATGAACTTGTATATTATTGTCCAGCATTGAATTCCCCTTTGAATGGATATAAATATGTGGGGGGTGGGATGTCTACTTGACCTAGGAGGGGTAATGTGTCCCATTGGCTCCCCATATCATCTAATATAGGGGGGTGTTTGGACATAAAACATTTCTTGTTATCGGATAGAAGTAAATCTGTCCTTATTCTGGCTGTACTGTTATTATTTCATGAGATATGAAATACAGTAAAACCTTGGTTTGAGAGCTTTTTGCAAGACAAGCAAAATGTTTTAATAAATTTTGCCTTGATATACAAGCGATGTCTTGATATAAGAGTAGCGTCATGTCACAACTGAGTATAAAAAAGAAGAGGAGCCTCTAAGTGTAGCGATATGGTTACATTTAATGAAGGTACAACATTTAGCAACGTATTGCTACACTTAGAGGCGCCTCTCTTCTCTTTTTTACCCTGTAAAAAAAATGCTTTGATATACAAGTTCTTTGGATCACAAGCATGTTTCTGGAACGAATTATGCTCGCAAACCAAGGTTTTACTGTACACTGAAGTTATTGGTTCTACCAGGGAAGAGAGACCACCCGTCCCACCGGGGAACCTGGGACTGCAGCTGACCATTAGGGATGAGCTTCGAGTTCGAGTCAAACTCATGTTCGACTCGAACATTGGCTGTTCGCAAATTCGCGGAACACCGAACAATTTGGGGTGTTCGCGGCAAATTCGAATGCCGCGGAACACCCTTTAAAAGTCTATGGGAGAAATCAAAAGTGCTAATTTTAAAGGCTTATATGCAAGTTATTGTCATAAAAAGTGTTTGGGGACCTGGGTCCTGCCCCAGGAGACATGGATCAATGCAAAAAAAAGTTTTAAAAACGGCCGTTTTTTCAGGAGCAGTGATTTTAATAATGCTTAAAGTCAAACAATAAAAGTGTAATATCCCTTTAAATTTCGTACCTGGGGGGTGTCTATAGTATGCCTGTAAAGGGGCGCATGTTTCCTGTGTTTAGAACAGTCTGACAGCAAAATGACATTTCGAAGGAAAAAAAAACATTTAAAACTACCCGTGGCTATTGCATTGCCGTCAATACACATAGAAGTTCATTGATAAAAATGGCATGGGAATTCCCCACAGGGAAACCCCGAACCAAAATTAAAAAAAAAAATGATGTGGGAGTCCCCCTAAATTCCATACCAGGCCCTTCAGGTCTGGTATGGATATTAAGGGGAACCCCGGCCAAAATTTAAAAAAAAAATGACGTGGGGTTCCCCCTAAATTCCATACCAGACCCTTCAGGTCTGGTATGGATTTTAAGGGGAACCCCGCACCAAAAAAAAAAAAAAAACGGCGTGGGGTCCCCCCAAAAATCCATACCAGACCCTTATCCGAGCACGCAACCTGGCAGGCCGCAGGAAAAGAGAGGGGGACGAGAGTGCGGCCCCCCCCTCCTGAACCATACCAGGTCACATGCCCTCAAAATTGGGAGGGTGCTTTGGGGTAGCCCCCCAAAACACCTTGTCCCCATGTTGATGAGGACAAGGGCCTCATCCCCACAACCGTGGCCGGTGGTTGTGGGGGTCTGCGGGCGGGGGGCTTATCAGAATCTGGAAGCCCCCTTTAACAAGGGGACCCCCAGATCCCGGCCCCCCCCCTGTGTGAAATGGTAAGGGGGTACTTACCCCTACCATTTCACTAAAAAAGTGTCAAAATAGTTAAAAATGACAAGAGACAGTTTTTGACAATTCCTTTATTTAAATGCTTCTTCTATCTTCCTTCATCTTCTTCTTCTGGTTCTTCTGGCACTTCTGGTTCTTCCTCCGGTGTTCTCGTCCAGCATCTCCTCCGCGGCGTCTTCTATCTTCTTCTCCTCGGGCCGCTCCGCACCCATGGCATTGGGGGGAGGCTCCCGCTCTTCTCTTCATCTTCTTCTTCATCGTCTTCTCTTCTTCCTTCTTCCTTCTTCTCTTCTTCTCTTCTTAATTTTCTTCTCCGGGCCGCTCCGCATCCATGCTGTCATGGAGGGAGGCTCCCGCTGTGTGACGGCGTCTCCTCATCTGACGGTTCTTAAATAATGGGGGGCGGGGCCACCCGGTGACCCCCACCCCCTCTGACGCACGGGACATGACGGGACTTCCCTGTGGCATTCCCCGTGACGTCACAGGGAAGTCCTGTCAAGTCACCGTGCGTCAGAGGGGGGCAGGGTCACCGGGTGGCCCCGCCCCCCTGTTATTTAAGAACCGTGAGATGAGGAGATGCCGTCACACAGCGGGAGCCTCCCTCCATGCATGGATGCAGAGCGGCCTGGAGAAGAAAATTAAGAAGAGAAGAAGAGAAGAGGAGAGAAGAAGAGAAGAGGATGAAGAAGAAGATGAAGAGAAGAGCGGGAGCCTCCCCCCAATGCCATGGGTGTGGAGCAGCCCGAGGAGAAGAAGATAGAAGACGCCGCGGAGGAGATGCTGGACGAGAACGCCGGAGGAAGAACCAGAAGAGCCAGAAGAACCAGAAGAAGAAGAAGATGAAGGAAGAAAGAAGAAGCATTTAAATAAAGGAATTGTCAAAAACTGTCTCTTGTCATTTTTAACTATTTTGACACTTTTTTAGTGAAATGGTAGGGGTAAGTACCCCCTTACCATTTCACACAGGGGGGGGCCGGGATCTGGGGGTCCCCTTGTTAAAGGGGGCTTCCAGATTCCGATAAGCCCCCCGCCCGCAGACCCCCACAACCACCGGCCAGGGTTGTGGGGATGAGGCCCTTGTCCTCATCAACATGGGGACAAGGTGTTTTGGGGGGCTACCCCAAAGCACCCTCCCAATGTTGAGGGCATGTGGCCTGGTACGGTTCAGGAGGGGGGGGGCGCACTCTCGTCCCCCTCTTTTCCTGCGGCCTGCCAGGTTGCGTGCTCGGATAAGGGTCTGGTATGGATTTTTGGGGGAACCCCACGCCGTTTTTTTTTTTTTTGGCGCGGGGTTCCCCTTAAAATCCATACCAGACCTGAAGGGTCTGGTATGGAATTTAGGGGGAACCCCACGTCATTTTTTTTTTTAAATTTTGGCCAGGGTTCCCCTTAATATCCATACCAGACCTTAAGGGCCTAGTATGGAATTTAGGGGGACTCCCACTTCATTTTTTTTTTTTAATTTTGGTTCGGGGTTCCCCTGTGGGGAATTCCCATGCCGTTTTTATCAATGAACTTCTATGTGTATTGTCGGCAATGCAATAGCCGCGGGTAGTTTTAAATGGCTTTTTTTCCTTCGAAATGTCATTTTGCTGTCAGACTGTTCTAAACATAGGAAACATGCGCCCCTTTACAGGCATACTATAGACACCCCCAGGTACGAAATTTAAAGGGATATTACACTTTTATTGTTTGACTTTAAGCATTATTAAAATCACTGCACCTGAAAAAACGGCCCTTTTTAAAACTTTTTTTTGCATTGATCCATGTCCCCTGGGGCAGGACCCGGGTCCCGAAACACTTTTTATGACAATAACTTGCATATAAGCCTTTAAAATTAGCACTTTTGATTATTCATGTTCGTGTCCCATAGACTTTAACGGTGTTCGCGTGTTCGAGCGAACTTTTTTCCTGTTCGCATGTTCTGGTGCGAACCGAACAGGGGGGTGTTCGGCTCATCCCTACTGACCATAGAGATGATTGAGGAACGAAACATCCCCCGATCATCATCACTATGGTCTAAGAAACTTCTGGGTTCATTGGTTGTAAACTAACCATTACTGGCTTGGAAATAGCATCGGATCATAAAGATCTTTGTTTCATCCAATGATTTTATGGGCAGAAGAGAGATCTGGTGTCTAATAGATGCTAGATCTCTCAGTAAAGAGTACCTGTCATGGCCCATACTGCTGTTCATCCCTTGTGATAACAATGAAGTTGATCCCCCAAAAAATTAAACGTACAGTGTAAAAAAATAAAAAGATATTAAAGTGCTCCCGCCCCGGTGTATTATTTTCAAAAAATTAGCATTTGTGAAACTGCTGCGCAAATACCATGTGACATAAAGTATAGAAAAAACTCCATTTTATTCTCTGCTTTAAATATATATAATTCTTGGGGGATAAAAGTAATTTTTCAGCAAAAATACAGATTGTTAAATGTGAACAAAAAGTGTCAGAATCGGCCGGGTCTTCATGTGGTTACAATTGTACTCACTCAGGAAATGGGTATAAACTTCAGTACCCAAAATGTGTCCATAGGTGGCGCTGTAAAATCTCTCCCATGTGATGAGTTTAGAGATACCCTGAGTCCAGGGCTTACTACGCATGCACCAAATGGCACGTTGCTACAATAGGAAATCAGTGCCAACTGAACATGCGCCAAAGACGCCTCAGTGCGCCAACCTGCACCTGCACAGAAGACCTGATGGGAAAAGGCAGGAAAATGCCCAGGAAGCGCACAGGAAGGGACCCCAACCTGATGGAAAAAGGCAGGAAAATACCCAGGAGGCGCACAGGAAGTGACCTCAACCTGATGGAAAAAGGCAGGAAAATACCCCAGAGGCACACAGGAAGTGACCTCAACCTGATGAAAAAAGGCAGGAAAATGCCCAGGAGGTGCAAAAAAGGGACCTCAATCTCATGGAAAAAGGCAGGAAAATGCCCAGGAGGCGCACAGGAAGGGACCTCAATCTGATGGAAAAAGGCAGGAAAATACCCAGGAGGCACACAGGAAGGGACCTCAACCTGATAGAAAAAAGGTGGGAAAATACCCAGGAGGTACACAGGAAAGGACCTCAGCCTGATGGAAAAAAGGCGAGGAAATGCCCAGGAGGCGCACAGGAAGGGACCTCAACCTGATGGAAAAAAGGCGGGAAAATGCCCAGAAGGCGCACAGGAAGGGACCTCAACCTGATGGAAAAAAAGCAGGAAAATACCCCGGAGGCGCACAGGAAGTGACCTCAACCTGATGGAAAAAAGGAGGGAAAATGCCCAGGAGGCACACAGGAAGGGACCTCAACCTGATGGAAAATTGCAGGAAAATACCCAGGAGGCGCACAGGAAGTGACCTCAACCAGATGGAAAAAGGCAGGAAAATACCCAGGAGGCGCACAGGAAGTGACCTCAACCTGATGGAAAAAAGGTGGGAAAATGCCCAGGAGGCGCACAGGAAGTGACCTCAACCTGATGGAAAAAGGCAGGAAAATGCCCAGGAGGCGCACAGGAAGTGACCTCAACCTGATGGAAAAGGGCAGGAAAATACCCAGGAGGCACACAGGAAGTGACCTCAACCTGATGGAAAAAAGATGGGAAAATGCCCAGGAGGCGCACAGGAAGTGACCTCAACCTGATGGAAAAAAGATGGAAAAATGCCCAGGAGGCGCACAGGAAGTGACCTCAACCTGATGGAAAAAAGATGGGAAAATGCCTAGGAGACGCACAGGAAGTGACCTCAAACTTCCCTATATAAGCCCAGCCCAGACAATGCCAAATTGCTGGATTATCTTCAGTCCCCCCTTGTTCCTGTGCTTATGTGTGATCTGTCTGAACCTGTTGTGACCTGGAAACCTATTTGACTACTCTTGATTGCTGCTTGCCATTGACCTCGGATTTGTACCTTAACCATTCTACTTCTTTGTCCCTTTTGTACTCAGCTGCCAGATTGGAACCGACCCCGGCTTGGATCTCGACCATTCTTCTTCTGATTAACCCTTCTGTACTTCGTTGCCAGAGTGGACTTGACCTCGGCTTGGATCTCGGACTAAGGATTGCATAGTGCTCCGCACCCCTGGCACCCGTGCCACTCGGTGTCCACCAAGTCTCTGTCTCCATCTCCAGAGGCTTCAAGGACCCGAGGTGCAAGGGAGTCCTCCCCACTACTTTGGTCTCACCTCAGGTACATGGCCCTCGTGACATATCCATAAATGATGTGCGTGGAACGATCGCTCTCACTCTGGGGTGTGTGCTGATGTCTAATATCTGTAGAACAACCATCATTTTCATATGTAGGTGATTACGTTTAATCCTTACCTATGTTCCAGTGTAAGCTGGTCACATGACCTCTGCCCCAGGTTTCCTGTGTCCGGGTGTCTCCTTTCTGTTGCTGCATTCTATGGAGTCATCCTTTTATGCAGGGACTAGACTTGTGTCTCCCTACACTGTGTGCATCAATAGAAACACACAGCCCTATAGCCTAGGATAGCAAGACACTCCCCCCCTCCCCCAACCTTCTCCAAGCTAACAGACTGACTGAAGCCTGAACTGCCCTGTTATCTTCTTCTTAGAAGACTGGAAGTTCAGGGAAGCAGCACAGAGAGATCAGGAGGCAGCAGCATTGAAAGGTGTAAACTGTAAGCGCTGGGTGAGAGTTTTTACAAATAGTTAGGAATATGAATCTTTTACATTTGTATTAAACATGGCTGTGTGTGGCCCCTCCCACAGTGGGTGGGACTTGTAGAGAGCACACTGGTGATCCCTCCCCCCCTCCCTTCTGTAGTTTAGCGGGACTTAAGTCTTTCAGGTTCTTTCTTTGGAAAGCAGCCACAGTGAGTAGAAAAGCCTGTCCCCTGCCAGCATGCTGCAGAGAAGAACCCTTCATCTCTGCGGGGGGGGGGGGGGGTAGCAGTGGTGTCTCTGCAACTCCAACACACCCCTTTTCTGGCTCATATCTAGAGCTCTGAGATCAGTATAGTTCATGCTCCATACTGATTGGAGGGCTCTAGCTCTGACTCATCGGGGTTTATGGCAGACCTCTGCTGAGAGACCACTGCTTCCACACAATGAGCCAAGGGCTCCAGCATGCTGGCAGAGGACAGGCTTTTCTACTTATACTGCGGTTACTTTCTAAAGGACAAGTGCAGTGCACCTGGGCAGGGGGTTCCTTTTCTTAAAGGATGATTTGAGAATAAATTGTCACCAACAACTGTATGATGTCATCTAATCCCCCCCAAGATAAAAGTTAAAGGGAAAAGGCCCCAATGCATTGGAGAAAGAAGCAAAGGTAAAGAGAAGTGAAGAGCTGCTAGGACTGGGGGTGGGGGTTGGATGGACTTACCTTCTACATGGACGGTGTATATAAAAACACGGAGCGGGGAGGACACTGCTAGGACTGGGGGTTGGATGGACTTACCTTCTACATGGACGGTGTATATAAAGACACGGAGCAGGGAGGACACTGCTAGGACTGGGGGTGGGGGTTGGGTGGACTTACCTTCTACATGGATGGTGTATACAAAGACACGGAGCAGGGAGGACACTGCTAGGACTGGGGGTGGGGGTTGGGTGGACTTACCTTCTACATGGATGGTGTATTTAAAGACACGGAGCGGGGAGGACACTGCTAGGACTGGGGGTGGGGGTTGGGTGGACTTACCTTCTACATGGACGGTGTATATAAAGACACGGAGCGGGGAGGACACTGCTAGGACTGGGGGTGGGGGTTGGGTGAACTTACCTTCTACATGGACGGTGTATATAAAGACACGGAGCGGGGAGGACACTGCTAGGACTGGGGGTGGGGGTTGGGTGGACTTACCTTCTACATGGACGGTGTATATAAAAGACACGGCGCGGGGAGGACACTGCTAGGACTGGGGGTGGGGGTTGGATGGACTTACCTTCTACATAGACGGTGTATACAAAGACACGGAGCGGGGAGGACACTGCTAGGACTGGGGGTGGGGGTTGGGTGGACTTACCTTCTACATGGACGGTGTATATAAAGACACGGAGGGGGGAGAACACTGCTAGGACTGGGGGTGGGGGTTGGGTGGACTTACCTTCTACATGGACGGTGTATATAAAGACACGGAGCGGGGAGGACACTGCTAGGACTGGGGGTGGGGGTTGGATGGACTTACCTTCTACATGGATGGTGTATATAAAGACACCGAGCGGGGAGGACACTGCTAGGACTGGGGGTGGGGGTTGGATGGACTTACCTTCTACATGGATGGTGTATATAAAGACAACGAGCGGGGAGGACACTGCTAGGACTGGGGGTGGGGGTTGGATGGACTTACCTTCTACATGGATGGTGTATATAAAGACACGGAGCAGGGAGGACACTGTTAGGACTAGGGGTGGGGGTTGGGTGGAGTTACCTTCTACATGGACGGTGTATATAAAGACACGGAGCGGGGAGGACACTGCTAGGACTGGGGGTGGGGGTTGGATGGACTTACCTTCTACATGGACGGTCTATATAAAGACAAGGAGTGGGGAGGACACTGCTAGGACTGGGGGTGGGGGTTGGATGGGACTTACCTTCTACATGGACGGTGTAGAGATCTGTCAGAATATGGTGTCCTCTTCTGTATATTTCCACACCATATATCCCGTCATTGTCCAGAGTCACATTGTATATAGTCAGACTTCCATTCTCTGATAATCTTGTATTGAAGGAATGTCTGCGATCAGACGGCTTGCAATCCTTGTTCGAAGTTATTCCTTGCCAGTGTCCATCAGTCTTTCTCTTATAGATCCAGTAAAACCCGTCACATCTCCTTATATTTGTATGGCTGAGGGTGAGACGATGTCTGTTGGGGAGGAGAAGGTCAGATCCCGGCCGGGTGAATATTTCCTCCTGAGTACTCGGGACATTTCCTGCACAGACAGAATACAGATCCCAGTCAGATCACAGTGTACGCTCCCCTCCCCCCTCATATCACACACATTGATGTGGAACCATCTGGAATCCCATGAGACTAATGAATAAAAAATCCAACACTCTCCAAGACCTCCATGTGACAAACGTGGGTCAGACCACCGTCACCTTCACCAACTTGTGACAAATGACAGGTCCTCCTCACACCGCGCTGTCACTGATACACAACAACACCACTCTCAGCCTCACCCGGCACAAAGATTTTCCAGCTTGTGGGACACAATCTAAGTACCAGCAGACTGAGAGCGATTGTCACTGGGTTTGGATAACTAAGCAATGATCTCTTTAAACTGCCACCAACTACTTTTATAGAGAAGTAGTAATCATTCACCAGATTAGTAATAGCAACTGGGATTGTAGAATAAACGTCTGTAACACTCGCTGTCACCCCAGACAGGAATATTCAGAGATTTACACCACAGGAGCGCTCTTCAAGAGACAGCGACTCTGAGCTCTGCCTTGGGGCATTAGAGATCATTTAACACTTTTCTTAATATTGTTTAATAATGAAAAGGGAGAAAATATTTACAGAAAAAGGGGATTACAAGAGAACAAAGAGGCAACAGCAAAACAATAAGGATGAAGAAATGAGAATATTAACAAGTCCTGGTTCAGCAGAGTCCAATCAGCGGGCAGAATGGTACAATGACTCTCATAAGACGTGACAGGTGCTCTTTGGTTTGATGTTAAAGGGAGAGCCGTCACCTGTGGGTGGGTCCTCTTTTCTGCACCTCGAGGGGGGTGGTTGCAGAAATGACTTGACCAATCATCCGGTCTAAGGTGTGGCTGCTGGGATGTCACTGTGTTTATGTCCATGTCCCAGATCCAGTTTTCTACAGGTAATAATATCTTTGAATATCTACATGTTACAGTCTATGAACTTGTATGTTATTGTCCAGCATTGAATTCCCTTTTGAATGGATATAAATATGTGGGGGGTGGGAAGTCTTCTTGACCTAGGAGGGGTAATGTGTCCCATTGGCTCCCCATATCATCTAATATAGGGGTGTTTGGACATAAAACTTTGCTTGTTATCGGATAGAAGTAAATCTGTCCTTATTCTAGCTGTACTGTTATTATTTCATGAGATATGAAATACTCTGAAGTTATTGGTTCTACCAGGGAAGTGAGACCGCAATCAATGTGTATTGCTATAGACTCCAACTAAGGTATTTAGGATGGGGGGGGGGGGGTCTGGCAGGATGTCTGGTTGTTCTTCTGACTGCTCAAGTTGCAAGTGTGACAGTTTTATGAGGCCCCCCCCCCCCCCCGACAGGTGTTGGGGTTATATTCTGCTACTCCTGATAAGGGGCGTTTGGGGTGCAGCTACAAGTTTGTTGATTGTGTAGCCAGGTGTTGGCTAACTTTGCCTGTGTCTTGGAGGGACATTGTGTAATATAAGCTGCAGTGGGCCCGTTTTCCCTCTAGTGCTCAGCCTGGACATTGTGCCATTGTCTCCAGAATCTGTGACAATATCTGTGCTGTGCTAAATCAATAATAGTAGAGGCAGCTAACACAAGGGTAGTATAGAAAACCTTAAAGCTTTACAAGTAAATGATGTAGCACCAGAATCAATGTGATGATATATAAATCATAATACTGATTATGAAAATAATAGTGCAAAAAGTCTATTAAAGAACATGTTAAAAAAAGAATAGATAAATGAAATAGTCCAAATGCATATAAATGTGAAAGAAATTATTCTGATGCAACCACTCCAGTAAACCTGAAAATATTCTGTATATCAGATCGTGTCCAAATAGTTGAACCTCCACCATCAAGTGAATTGCAAACTCACTGGAATAAATGGCTGCCGTCACAGCAGCTTGTGCACCTTACAGCATATGAGGAAATCTCTCTGGAAGTATCACTGCACCCAACTTACGCTGACAACTGTAAACTGGGAATGAAAAAAAGCTCACTAGGAGTCCAGATGGATTTTCCATAGTGTAGTAATTTTAATGTTCCAATAATAAAAACAGCATAAAATAAGTTAAAAATCACTCATATGGGCAGCCGCTGACGATCGCAGAATCACACAGCGGCAAGATGTCAGTACCAAATGTTCCATTCCCCCGCGTCAAAATTGATAACCAAGGTCACCTTTGGGGTCAGTCATCTTTCAGCGGCCCTCACAGGGGTGGCGCTACATTTGGGGGCTCGTGCAGGATACTCCTCATGGCTGGCCCTAGCCAGCAGTGTGATGAGCCAAGAGATGAAGCAGCCGCTTGGTGTCAAGAGCAAGATAGCTGACTGGAGTTGTGTACAGTGGCGGAACTACCTAGAAGCGAACGAATCGAAAGGGAAGTGTGACAGCTGATAATGAAGGTGGTGCCAGAGCAAGGGGCCTATCTCATTGACATGAATTCAGCCTAGATTGCACCTGTGCCTTGTTGGAGTGGAGAGTGGCTATATCACTATACCAGCTTTTTTTCAGAAGGATTCGGTGAGTTTGGCAAAAGGGGCTAGGCTCAAATAATAACGTTGTTGCTGAATGGGGGCCTGGAGGAGGATGGCTCACAGGTCAGTTCAATAAGCACAATGTTGGTGGAAGCTGATACACCTGCCGCTAGTCTGCCACCTGCTTCCTTCTCTACAGACATAAGCAAGCTAGTTGAAGAATAATACAGCTTCAGTCCATCAAAGATAAAGGAATCTTCAGTTCTTCTCTGGGTAGATTCAAACTATAGTGTGATTCGGTTTGCGCCAGAACTCTTGAACATCACAATAGTTCAGACCTGGACTGTGAACTCTATGAAAGTATATGGGACAGGAACTAGAAAATCAAAAGTGCCCATTCTGAAGGCTTAAATGCAAGTTGTTGGCCACAAAAAGGGTATGGGGGTCTGCGTACTGCCCTGGGGGGCATGTAATGTATCAACGCAAATTAATTTTTTAAAATCACTTTTAAAGGAGCAGTGATTTTAATGATTCCTAAAGTGAAACAATAAAAAAGAAAAAATCCTTTACATATAGTGGGGGGGGGGGGGCTTGGGGTCCCTTTAGTCTGACTGTAAAGTGGCACATCTGTACCATGTATAGAACCTGCTGCAGCTAAACTGACATTTATATAAAAAAAATACAATTAAATTGATTTTCCTGGCTGCAAGATTTCTTTATTTAGTAAACAACGGCTTGGGGAGCCAGTCTGTATGATGAGGCCACAATGTAGTGCAGATCGCTCCAACTTTAAGCTTTAGTTTTAGCAAATATAAGAAGCGGTGATGCTGCTCCAGGCATGTTGGTGTCTCCAAAGAACACCCGCCCCACTCACAGTTTTCAGGTGAAGGCTCTGCAATCATACGGACGATCAAAGAAAATGGCTGAACGGCCGCACTCTGAATATACACACCTTTTATTCGTGGCACAACAGTAAGAATCCAAAACTTTTTACTGTTGCGCCACAAATAAAAGGGTGTGTATTCGGAGTGCGGCCGTTACAAGGGATATACAATGCGAGGGAAATCACAATAAATAAAACAGTAATATGCATGCAATGCCAAGCTGCTGCTAACAAAGCAAACAGAATATTGGCATTAAAAAGGGGATCAACTCCAGAGATAAAACGATAATTCTCCCGCTCTACAAGACTCTGGTCCGGCCGCACCTGGAGTATGCTGTCCAGTTCTGGGTACCAGTCCTCAGGAAGGATGTACTGGAAATGGAGCGAGTACAAAGAAGGGCAACAAAGCTAATAAAGGGTCTGGAGGATCTTAGTTATGAGGAAAGGTTGTGAGCTCTGAACTTATTCTTTCTGGAGAAGAGACGCTTGAGAGGGGATATGATTTCATTATATAAATACCGGACTGGTGACCCCACAATATACAAATACCGGACTGGTGACCCCACAATATACAAATACCGGACTGGTGACCCCACAATATATAAATACCGGACTGGTGACCCCACAATATATAAATACCGGACTGGTGACCCCACAATATACAAATACCGGACTGGTGACCCCACAATATACAAATACCGGACTGGTGACCCCACAATAGGGAGGAAACTTTTTCACAGAAGAGAGTTTAACAAGACTCGTGGCCACTCATTAAAATTAGAAAGAAAAGAGGTTTAACCTTAAACTACGTAGAGGGTTCTTTACTGTAAGAGCGGTAAGGATGTGGAATTCCCTTCCACAGGCGGTGGTCTCAGCGGGGAGCATTGATAGCTTCAAGAAACTATTAGATAATCACCTGAATGACCGCAATATACAGATATATACAATGTAATACTGACACATAATCACACACATAGGTTGGACTTGATGGACTTGTGTCTCACCTACTATGTAACTATATAATAACCGATAGGCCCTAGAAGAACATGTGACCCCAGGTATAAAAGGGAGGAGAAAGACCTTTCTGTGTCAAATCTGAGTCTCTTGTAAGATTTCCTCAGGGTGGGCCTCCTCATCACCAATCCTGATAATACCAAGGCTCCAGGGATGTCCCGGACAGGGTTGCCACCTTTTCGTCAAGCCAAACCCGAACACATTAGCAGCGCACGCCAATATTGTTTATTTTTTTTGTAGTACAATAAATTCATCACCTCTGTACAAAGCAATGCACAGATCATTTTGCTATGTACTGTAGATATGTTATTGTGATCTAAATAAAATTTCTAATCATATGAAGTTAATCACAAGAGTCCCCCTTTACATCAGATTCAACAAACCTCTCCTTTAGATCTGAATCAGCAGAGTTCCCCTTTACATCTGAATGCACAAGGTTTGTTCCCCTTTACACCTGATTCTGCAGGAGAGGAGTGCGGAGGGTATGATGGGGGCAGTATGTACAGGAGAGGAGTGTGGAGGGTATGATGGGGGCAGTATGTACAGGAGAGGAGTGTGGAGGGTATGATGGGGACAGTATGTACAGGAGAGGAGTGTGGAGGGTATGATGGGGCAGTATGTACAGGAGAGGAGTGTGGAGGGTATGATAGGGGCAGTATGTACAGGAGAGGAGTGTGGAGGGTATGATGGGGCAGTATGTACAGGAGAGGAGTGCGGAGGGTATGATGGGGCAGTATGTACAGGAGAGGAGTGTGGAGGGTATGATGGGGGCAGTATGTACAGGAGAGGAGTGTGGAGGGTATGATAGGGGCAGTATGTACAGGAGAGGAGTGCGGAGGGTATGATGGGGCAGTATGTACAGGAGAGGAGTGTGGAGGGTATGATGGGGGCAGTATGTACAGGAGAGGAGTGCGGAGGGTATGATGGGGGCAGTATGTACAGGAGAGGAGTGTGTAGGGTATGATGGGGGCAGTATGTACAGGAGAGGAGTGCAGAGGGTATGATTGGGCGGTATGTACAGGAGAGGAGTGCGGAGGGTATGATGGGGCAGTATGTACAGGAGAGGAGTGCAGAGGGTATGATTGGGCGGTATGTACAGGAGAGGAGTGTGGAGGTTATGATGGGGGCATTATGTACAGGAGAGGAGTGTGGAGGGTATGATGGGGGCAGTATGTACAGGAGAGGAGTGTGGAGGGTATGATGGGGGCAGTATGTACAGGAGAGGAGTGTGGAGGGTATGATGGGGCAGTATGTACAGGAGAGGAGTGTGGAGGGTATGATGGGGGCAGTATGTACAGGAGAGGAGTGTGGAGGGTATGACAGGGGCAGTATGTACAGGAGAGGAGTGCAGAGGGTATGATGGGGGCAGTATGTACAGGAGAGGAGTGTGGGGGGTATGATGGGGGCAGTATGTACAGGAGAGGAGTGTGGAGGGTATGATGGGGGCAGTATGTACAGGAGAGGAGTGCGGAGGTTATGATGGGGGCAGTATGTACAGGAGAGAAGTGTGGAGGGTATGATGGGGGCAGTATGTACAGGAGAGGAGTGCGGAGGGTATGATTGGGCGGTATGTACAGGAGAGGAGTGTGGAGCGTATGATGGGGCAGTATGTACAGGAGAGGAGTGTGGAGGGTGTGACAGAGGGCAGTATGTACAGGAGAGGAGTGTGGAGGGTATGATGGGGGCAGTATGTACAGGAGAGGAGTGCGGAGGTTATGATGGGGGCAGTATGTACAGGAGAGGAGTGTGGAGGGTGTGACAGAGGGCAGTATGTACAGGAGAGGAGTGTGGAGGGTATGATGGGGGCAGTATGTACAGGAGAGGAGTGTGGAGGGTATGATGGGGGCAGTATGTACAGGAGAGGAGTGTGGAGGGTATGATGGGGGCAGTATGTACAGGAGAGGAGTGTGGAGGGTATGATGGGGGCAGTATGTACAGGAGAGGAGTGTGGAGGGTATGATGGGGGCAGTATCTACAGGAGAGGAGTGTGGAGGGTATGATGGGGCAATATGTACAGGAGAGGAGTGCGGAGGGTATGATGGGGGCAGTATGTACAGGAGAGGAGTGTGGAGGGTATGATGGGGGCAGTATGTACAGGAGAGGAGTGTGGAGGGTATGATGGGGCAATATGTACAGGAGAGGAGTGCGGAGGGTATGATGGGGGCAGTATGTACAGGAGAGGAGTGTGGAGGGTATGATGGGGGCAGTATGTACAGGAGAGGAGTGCGGAGGGTATGATGGGGGCAGTATGTACAGGAGAGGAGTGCGGCGGGTATGATGGGGGCAGTATGTACAGGAGAGGAGTGTGGCGGGTATGATGGGGGCAGTATGTACAGGAGAGGAGTGCGGAGGGTATGATGGGGCAGTATGTACAGGAGAGGAGTGTGGAGGGTATATTGGGGGCAGTATGTACAGGAGAGGAGTGTGGAGGGTATGATGGGGGCAGTATGTACAGGAGAGAAGTGCGGAGGGTATGATGGGGGCAGTATGTACAGGAGAGGAGTGTGGAGGGTATGATGGGGGCAGTATGTACAGGAGAGGAGTGCAGAGGGTATGATGGGGGCAGTATGTACAGGAGAGGAGTGTGGAGGGTATGATGGGGCGGTATGTACAGGAGAGGAGTGTGGAGGGTATGATGGGGGCAGTATGTACAGGAGAGGAGTGTAGAGGGTATGATGGGGGCAGTATGTACAGGAGAGGAGTGCGGAGGGCATGATGGGGGCAGTATGTACAGGAGAGGAGTGTGGAGGGTATGATGGGGCAGTATGTACAGGAGAGGAGTGTGGAGGGTATGATGGGGCAGTATGTACAGGAGAGGAGTGTGGAGGGTATGATGGGGCAGTATGTACAGGAGAGGAGTGTGGAGGGTATGATGGGGGCAGTATGTACAGGAGAGGAGTGCGGAGGGTATGATGGGGGCAGTATATACAGGAGAGGAGTGTGGAGGGTATGATGGGGGCAGTATGTACAGGAGAGGATTGCGGAGGGTATGATGGGGGCAGTATGTACAGGAGAGGATTGTGGAGGGTATGATGGGGGCAGTATGTACAGGAGAGGAGTGTGGAGGGTATGATGGGGGCAGTATGTACAGGAGAGGAGTGCGGAGGGCATGATGGGGGCAGTATGTACAGGAGAGGAGTGTGGAGGGTATGATGGGGCAGTATGTACAGGAGAGGAGTGTGGAGGGTATGATGGGGCAGTATGTACAGGAGAGGAGTGTGGAGGGTATGATGGGGCAGTATGTACAGGAGAGGAGTGTGGAGGGTATGATGGGGGCAGTATGTACAGGAGAGGAGTGCGGAGGGTATGATGGGGGCAGTATATACAGGAGAGGAGTGTGGAGGGTATGATGGGGGCAGTATGTACAGGAGAGGATTGCGGAGGGTATGATGGGGGCAGTATGTACAGGAGAGGATTGTGGAGGGTATGATGGGGGCAGTATGTACAGGAGAGGATTGTGGAGGGTATGATGGGGGCAGTATGTACAGGAGAGGAGTGTGGAGGGTATGATGGGGGCAGTATGTACAGGAGAGGAGTGTGGAGGGTATGATGGGGGCAGTATGTACAGGAGAGGAGTGCGGAGGGTATGATGGGGGCAGTATGTACAGGAGAGGAGTGCGGAGGGTATGATGGGGGCAGTATATACAGGAGAGGAGTGTGGAGGGTATGATGGGGGCAGTATGTACAGGAGAGGATTGCGGAGGGTATGATGGGGGCAGTATGTACAGGAGAGGATTGTGGAGGGTATGATGGGGGCAGTATGTACAGGAGAGGATTGTGGAGGGTATGATGGGGGCAGTATGTACAGGAGAGGAGTGTGGAGGGTATGATGGGGGCAGTATGTACAGGAGAGGAGTGTGGAGGGTATGATGGGGGCAGTATGTACAGGAGAGGAGTGCGGAGGGTATGATGGGGGCAGTATGTACAGGAGAGGAGTGTGGAGGGTATGATGGGGGCAGTATGTACAGGAGAGGAGTGCGGAGGGTATGATGGGGGCAGTATGTACAGGAGAGGAGTGTGGAGGGTATGCTGGGGGCAGTATGTACAGGAGAGGAGTGCGGAGGGCATGATGGGGGCAGTATGTACAGGAGAGGAGTGCGGAGGGCATGATGGGGGCAGTATGTACAGGAGAGGAGTGCGGAGGGTATGATGGGGGCAGTATGTACAGGAGAGGAGTGCGGAGGGTATGATGGGGGCAGTATGTACAGGAGAGGAGTGCGGAGGGCATGATGGGGGCAGTATGTACAGGAGAGGAGTGCGGTGGGTATGATGGGGGCAGTATGTACAGGAGAGGAGTGCGGAGGGTATGATGGGGGCAGTATGTACAGGAGAGGAGTGCGGAGGGTATGATGGGGGCAGTATGTACAGGAGAGGAGTGCGGAGGGCATGATGGGGGCAGTATGTACAGGAGAGGAGTGCGGAGGGTATGGCCTTGGCAGAATGGGGAAGGATTTCTTGCAGTGTCTATGGGGTGACCAGGGAGTGATGTTGGGAGGATAAGGGAAGGAAAGCGACCATGGAATGATGTCCCTCAGCCGGGTGGGGGGGGGGGGGGGGTGTAGGAAGCAGCTCGGAGTGATGTCTGTATGAAGTGGTCTGGGGGGTGATGTAATCTGGGGGGGAGTTGGAGGCTGAGAAGTGGTCAGATAGTGATGTCTATAATAAAAAAAAGCTGTTGCGCTCATCCACTAAAAACATATACAACAATAAATCATACAACAGTAGTACTCCATGGAAACAATCTTATAAAATGTATGTACAGATCTATGTAATCCGGCCCCCAGCTCTCTGTATGTACAGATCTATGTAATCCGGCCCCCAGCTCTCTGTATGTACAGATCTATGTAATCCGGCCCCCAGCACTCTGTATGTACAGATCTATGTAATCCGGCCCCCAGCTCTCTGTATGTACAGATCTATGTAATCCGGCCCCCAGCTCTCTGTATGTACAGATGATGTGAAGGTCATGTATGACCATTCATATAACCCGTGTTATCCAGGCTCTGAGTCTGTACAATCAGAGGTGTGAACTCATCACATATATACAGGTTACATGAATGGTTATAAATGACTTCACATTATCTAGTTTGAACAATTGGGGGGATTTTGCATAGACTCCCCCACCTCCACACTCACTATCTCCTCTGATTCTCCTGTCTATTTAACCCTTCACTGCATCGCCTGAAGAACAAATCCCCAACTTTCCACCCTAGGAGACTTCTCCCAGAAAAAATTCAGCTCACCTCCTCCCTTCCTCTGGCCAGCCCCACAGGAGCCACAGTGAGCTCCTCCTGGTGATTGGAGGGGGAGTTTGAGTCAGATAACAGGGACCCCGCACGAGACTGGAGGGGGGGACAGAAAGGAGCTTTGGATTGCGAACACACACTGCAGGCACAGTGTATTCTTTACAAGCAGCTGCTGTCTCAGTGACAAGTGTGCTGATGGTCCCCCCCTGCCCGAATGGTCTGTCCCTGTTCTGGGCTGAATCATGTGCCCGGGTTACAGGCAGTACAAAACCCAGGCAGATGATTCAAGACTCGTACTGTCCGGGTGAATCCCGGACAGGTGGCTACCCTAGTCCCAGAACAGGCTCTTGAAGAATCTGCAACCATTGAAGGGTGCCTGGCCTTGCACCTGGCGATGCTGGGATTCTGTAATGGTGACGATTAGAGTGACCCCAGAAAGTCACTCGGCCAACAGGGAGCTGGTGATTGTGGATCTGTCTGCAGTTGTATGGCTCACTCGCTGAAGACACTCCCCACTGTCCAGGCCGTGGTACCTGCTCACATCCCTCAGAGTGGCTGGGTCCCTGCTCTCAGCTGAAGGCCATGGTCTCAAGAGAAAGTGATTCTCCCAGGACCAGGCTATTTATTTCCTCACCTAGCATTCTTCTCTCTAGCCAGCTGGAACTTGTAGTCTGCAGCAGCACTGGCACCATGTAAATCCTGGCTCTCTGGACCACATGTCCCACAATCCTCTGTTTTCAGTAGTGGTCTCTCTCTCTCTGCCTTCAGGAAACAATGTCACAATGTCAAGGCTGGACACTAGAGGGAAACAAACTCAAGGCAGCCCATGTTAAAGAATGTCCCACGATGACACAGGCAAACAAGCCAGGCTACTTCTGTGATAGCATAATAAAAGTGACAGGTTCTCTTTAATGTGGCAACAGGGGTCTAATATACCCCCCAATGTTACCTCTGAACTCCATTGAATATAATCAAGCACAGATAATAACATCATTGAAACCAGAAGAGACTAAATGTTCATCACTTCCCGGTACATTTACCAGTGGACCAATCAAAAAGACATTCGCTGATCTCCCTCTGCTCAGCCAACCGACACCCACAATGGTCATCCAAGGCCAGCAGAATAAGAAGCGGAGATAAATGGAGGGGGGCACATTCTGGTGTGTGGTAGTGATCGGGCAACTAACACCACACCCTCCTTACCTAAAGTCCCCCAGTCCATTGCCAGGCCCTTCGGGTCTGGTATGGATATTAAGGGGAACCCCATGCCAAAATAATAAGAAAAATGGTGTGGGATTCCCCCCAAATCCATACCAGGCCCTTCAGGTCTGGTATGGATTTTAAAGAACCCTGCACCAAAAAAAAAAAAAGGCGTGGGTTCCCCCCAAAATCCATACCAGACCCTTATCCGAACGCGCAACCTGGCAGGCCACAGGAAAGGGGGGTTTCCTGTGGCCTGCCAGGGGGATTGAGAGAGTCCCCCACTCCTGAACCGTACCAGGCCACATGCCCCTTTTCATGTTCGTGTCCCATAGACCAGTGGTCATCCACCCTGTCCTCAGGGCCCACTAACAGGCCAGATTTGCAGGATAACTGAAAATACATGACAGCTGATATCATTTGCTGCTCAGTGATTGCCGTATTCTAGTCTGCATCTCCCCCCAAGGTAATACATAAAACCTGGCCTGTTAGTGGGCCCTGAGGACAGGGTTGAGGACCACTGCCTTAGACTTTATTAGGGTTTGCTTGTTCGCTAGAGTTTTTTGTCTGTTCGCATGTTCTGCTGTGAACTGAACTGGGGGGGTGTTCAGCTCATCCCTAGTCAGTATGTGTTCCTTGGAAAGCAACCACAATCTGAGTAGAAAAGACATGCATGCTGCAGAGAAGAACCCTTCAGAGAGAAGCAGTGGTCTCTCTGCAAGTCCAACACACCCTTTTCTGGTTCATATCTAGAGCCAGTGGCATCGCTAGGGGGTGGCTTTTGGGGCTTTAGCCCCGAATCTGGGCCCCCCCAGCCACGAGTCTCTGCTGGAGTCCCCAAGGGGAAGGGGGGCTCTCTGTGAACTCTGATGTAAGGGGGGCTCTCTGGGGACCCTGATGTAAGTGGGGGGCTCTCTGGAGATATATATACACACACACACATGTATATTATATACATGTGTATGCCTATCCAAGCATATGACTTTCTTTACTACGCTGCTATGTGCTCTAGCCCCAAATCTTTTGTAGACCCAGCAACGCCCCTGTCTAGAGCTCTGAGATCAGCACAGCTCGTGTTCTATACTGATTGGAGGGCTCTAGCTCTGACTCATGGGGGTTTATGGTAGACCTCTGCTGAGAGACCAATGCTTCCACACAATGAGCCAAGGGATCCAGCATGCTGGCAGGGGACAGGCTTTTCTACTTATACTGTGGTTACTTTCTAAAGGAAAACAAATTGTAAGACATGTAACATTGTGTTGTGATGTTCCTGGACTGTATGATTTACAACTTCCCATCTGTGAATAACATTGTCACCTTCCATCCCCCCTCCATTCATCAATCAGAGTTTTATGTGGTTTTGGCCAATGTTAGTTTTCATGGAAGGAGTGTGACTGGAGATACAAAGTACACATTTTATTCTATAACATGTCCGCTTTATAATGACGCATTACATCCCTGATACAAAGTAAGGATAAGCCGAACACCCCCCGGTTCGGTTCACACCAGAACATCTTGAACAGGCAAAAAGTTCTAATGAACACGTGAACCCTATAAAAGTCTATGGGACACAAACATGAAAAATCAAAAGGGCTCATTTTCATAGGTGTGCGCACAGGGTGTGTCAGGTGTGCCTGGGCACACCCTAATCACCCTGTGCTGCGCAGATTCCCCCTACTGCTTGGCTGCAGAGAAAGGGACTGGGGAATCTCTGTCCTCGGTCCCTTTCTCTGTATCTAAAGTGAGACATCAGGGGTTTAGACCCCTAATATTTCACCAAAGTCCCCCAATGTGGCTCCAAAAAATTGTAAAAATATTTAAAAAAATTATTGAAAAAAAAATAAAATAAAAAAATAATACAAATAAACTACTGACACCAACCTCTGCCCTACCGCCCTATATATATTTACATACACGCATGTGTGTTTGAGCTTAGGGGTGCACACCGTAATGCAATAGGCTGCGCACACCTATGCTCATTTTAAAGGCTAATTTGCATGGTATTGTCCTAAAAAGTGTTTGGGGACCCGGGTCCTGCCCCAGGGGACATGGATCAATGGAAAAAAAAGTTTTAAAAGCGGACGTTTTTTCAGGAGCAGTGATTTTAATGATGCTTAAAGTCAAACAATAAAAGTGTAATATCCCTTTAAATTTCGTAGCTGGGGGGTGTCTATAGTATGCCTGTAAAGTGGCGCATCTTTCTGATGTGTAGAACAATACCACAGAAAAATCACATTTCTAAAGGAAAAGAAATCATTTAACCACTTCAGCCCCGGAAGGATTTACCCCCTTCCTGACCAGAGCATTTTTTGCGATACGGCACTGCGTCACTTTAACTGACAATTGCGCAGTCGTACGACATTGACGTCCTTTTTTTCCCCACAATTAGAGCTTTCTTTTGGTGGTATTTGATCACCTCTGCATTTTTTATTTTATTTTTTAAACAAAAAAGTGCGACATTTTTGAAAAAAAAGCTATTTTTTTACTTTTTGCTAAAATAAATATCCTCAAAAATATGTAAAAAAACTAATTTCTTCCTCAGTTTAGGCCGATACGTATTCTTCTACATATTTTTGGTTAAAAAAACGCAATAAGTGTGTATTGATTGGTTTGCGCAAAAGTTATAGCGCCTACAAAATAGGGGATAGATTTATGGCATTTTTATTATTATTTTTTTTCTAGTAATGGTGAGGATCTGCGATTTTTATCGGGACTGCGACATTATGGTGGACACATTGGACACTTTTGACACTATTTTGGGACGATTGACATTTATACAGCGATCAGTGCTATAAAAATGCACTGATTACTGTGTAAATGACACCTACAGTGAAGGTGTTAACCACTAGGGGGTGAGCAAGGGGTTAAGTGTGTCCTAGGGAGTGATTCTAACTGTGGGGGGGGTGGGCTACCAGTGACATGACAGAGATCACTGCTCCCGATCACAGGGAGCAGTAGATCTCTGTCCTGTCGCTAGGCAGAACAGGGAAATGCAGTTGCTCGCGGCTGTAATGTATTGTCGGATTCCGGCAATATAGATAAAAATCATGGAAAAAAAAAAACGGTGTGGTGTCCGCCCTCCAGTCCATATCAAGCCCTTCGGGTCTAGTATGGATTTCAAGGTGAACTCCACGCTAAAATGTTAAATAAAATTGGTGTGGGTTCCCCCCCTAAAACCCATACCAGACCCTTATCCGAGCAAGCAGCCTGGAGGACAGGATGGGGGGGTCAGAAAGCGCCCCCCCTCCTGAACCATAACAGGCCACATGCCCTCAACATGTTGATGGGGACAAGAGCCTCTTCCCGACATTGGTTGTCATGGTCTGCGGGCGGGGGCTTACTGGGATCTGGTCTCCATGTGAATTGGTATCGGGTACATTGTACCCCTACACATTCACCAAAGTGTCAAAAACTAAAAGCCACAATAGACAGTTTTTGACAATTTCTTTATTAAAAAAGAAGTGTCCCGCGATGTCCATCCATCTGCAATCACGCCGCCCAATGAAAAAAGAACCATGAAAATACTCCGCCTCAATGGGAGGCGTCAGGACGACTGCTGTCTTTTCGCTGTGACAGCTGTTATATAAGCAAGGGCGAGGCCACCCGCTGACGTAACCAGATGACCCCGCCCCTCTGATGTCACATGATGTCAGAAGGGGACGGGGTCACTTGGTTACGTCACTGGGTGGCCCCACCCTTGCCTTTATAACAGAAGGCCTTCCATCGAGGCGGAGCTTTTTAAATTTTTCCTATTTTTTTGGTCCGTCGGGCCGCGTGATTGAAGATGGATGGACATTGCGGGAACCACATGCCGACACTTTTATGGTGACTGGGTAGGGGTACAATGTACTCCATAGTCATTCGCATGGGGTGGGGGCAGGATCTGGGCGCCCCATTCTTAAAGGAGGCTTCCAGATGCCGATAAGCCCCCTGCGCCCTGACTGTGCAAAGCTTTGCCCAATCAGGACTTAGAATACACTGTGCAGCACGCAGGGCGTTCGGTGGGGATGACGCCCACCAAACGCCATGCAAATTTGGATGTTCGCCGAATGGGCAAACAGGCGATGTTCAGGCCAAACCATTCACCCAACTCTAGTTCACATCTATGCATTTTCTAGTGTCTTTCCACATCCAAAGAAACGCACTACAATCCATTTGAAATTATTTCCTTTGAGGTCCCTTCACATCTATGCAACTTCCTGCAATTTGTTTTTTGGAAATGTGCAGGGACTTTTTTACATGCAGTACGTGAGTTCTTGGCTCTTTAAAGGAATTGCATCAGAAACACATGAAAAATGCATGTACATGCATTTTTTTTATGCATTTCTGGTCTATTTTCCTGCATGGCAGTCAGCACCTCCTTCCAGCAACATCAACACTTACCAAAAAACACAAAACACATAAAAAATGCATCAAAAAATACACATGAAAAAATACAAAACATGTCAGAAAATGCAGCACAAAAACGCATCAATCGCACATGTATAAATGTGAACCTAGCCTGGCTAGTAAAATAAAATCAAAAATAGATAATAATACTGTATTATCACCTCTATATAATGTTCTCACATACCACTGACTGGACAGAGAAGAGCCCACAGGAGGAGGACACGGAGGAGACACAGGAGGAGGACACGGAGGGGACACAGGAGGAGGACACGGAGGTGACACAGGAGGAAGACACGGAGGGGACACAGGAGGAGGACACGGAAGGGACACAGGAGGAGAACACGGAGGGGACACAGGAGGAGAACACGGAGGGGACACAGGAGGAGGACACGGAGGGGACACAGGAGGAGGACATGGAGGGGACACAGGAGGAGGACACGGAGGGGACACATTGCTGCAGTCGGGGTATCTATGATATGTACTCTGCCTGATAATAATACTGTATTATCACCTCTATATAGGGATGAGCTTTCTGTTCGGGTTGAACATGAGTTCACCCGTTCGTTAAAAACCAAACATTATGGGCTGTTTGCGCTAAATTTGAGCGGCGCGTAATGGCCCATAATGCACTGTGGGAGCGCAGTGCATTGCTGTATGAGGATTGGCCAGAGCATGCACCATGACCTGCATGCTTTGGCCAATCACAGCGCCCTCAGCTAAGAGAGCCATAATTGGGCAAAGGCAGAGTGCCTTTGGCCAATCATGGCTCAGGGGGACTAAGCCCATGCCCCACACTATATAAGGCTGCCTGCACGTCGGTCCCGTGTAGTGTGTCATTGGCGTGGACGGAGAGAGAGTCTCATTTAGATTGAGCAGGCAGGTTATTCAGTTAGCTGCAGTGTATTTAATATATACATACAGACAGTCTCATCTATATATATATATATATATATATATATATATATATATATATATATATATATATATATATGTACTTCAGGCAGGCAGGTGATTCAGTTAGTTGCAGTGTATTTAATATATATACAGTCAGTCTTGTATATATATATATATATCCACTGTATCCAGTTTAGCTATATCTCACTGCAGGCCGTTACTATTGTAAAACAGATGATACATACACCCCTTGCTTTATCCGGCCAACCCAACTCCATTACCTTACCCTTTTCCCATTAATGGAGACCACACCATTTTATGAAGTCAAATATTGGTCGTAGCAGCCCCTTTATTAACAACTCCAATAAAATTTACATAACTATAAACAAAATCTGTTAAACCACCTCAACTAGTCGCGTTGGTCTTTGCAGGACATCCCCCAGAATTACCATAACGATCATCACAATGCACTGCGGTACCTTTAACTAAAACTAGGCCTCAAGCTGACAAGCTAGCTCAGAGACAACCAAACCACTGACCGCAGTGCACCCTTTAACCAAATTCCAGCTAAACCAACGTTAGTTGGAATACCACCAAACGGGCCCAACCACTGATGGTTCCCGCATTATTCCTTATCTGGGGTTTTTTCCTTCACCCGCAAAGACCAACACCCGCCAACTGCCATGACATCCAAGGATCCAAGCATTCTGTGAAAGAAAACATGTTACGAGACAACCTAAATACCTACTATACCAGGGAGGGTGGGTGGAAAGCTATCTCCTCCGCCTCACACTGACGTTTATTCTTTTATTTTCTTTTACTCCGGGCTTTTCTTTCCTGGTGTACTCTTTCTAATATACTTCTGGCATGCAGGTGATTCAGTTAGCTGCAGTGTATTTAATATATACATACAGATAGTCTCGTGTATATATATATATCCACTGCATACAGTTTAGCTATATCTCACTGCAGGCCGTTCCTGGTGTACTCTTTCTAATATACTTCAGGCGGTGTACACAGTACCGTGCACCCCTAGTGCAGTTGCTACTACTTTTCTGGTGGTGTACACAGTACACAATACATACAGTGCACCCATAGTTGCTATTAGACTTCTGGTGGTGTACACAGTACAGTACACCCATAGTTGTTATTACACTTCTGTTGGTGTACACAGTACCGTGCACCCCTAGTGCAGTTGCTACTACTTTTCTGGTGGTGTACACAGTACACAATACATACAGTGCACCCATAGTTGCTATTAGACTTCTGGTGGTGTACACAGTACAGTACACCCATAGTTGTTATTACACTTCTGTTGGTGTACACAGTACCGTGCACCCGTAGTGCAGTTGCTACTACTTTTCTGGTGGTGTACACAGTACACAATACAGTGTAATGTGGTGTTGCAAAACAAAAGCCCCATCATGTCCGGAAAGCCACCAAGGAGAGGCAGATGCTCACAGGCCACTAAAAGAGGGCAAGCAGGCTCTGTGTCTACAGTCCACAGTGCTGGTCATAGATAGGGATGAGCTTCGAGTTCGAGTTGAACTCATGTTCGACTCGAACATTAGCTGTTCGCAAGTTCGCCGAACAGCGAACAATTTGGGGTGTTCGCGGCAAATTCGAATGCCACGGAATACCCTTTAAAAGTCTATGGGAGAAATCAAAAGTGCTAATTTTAAAGGCTTATATGCAAGTTATTGTCATAAAAAGTGTTTGGAGACCCGGGTCCTGCCCCAGGGGACATGAATCAATGCAAAAAAAAAAAAAAGTTTTAAAAACGGCCGTTTTTTTGGGGAGCAGTGATTTTAATAATGTTTAAATTGAAACAATAAAAGTGTAATATCCCTTTAAATTTCGTACCTGGGGGTGTCTATAGTATGCCTGTAAAGGGGCGCATGTTTCCCGTGTTTAGAACAGTCTGACAGCAAAATGACATTTCAAAGGAAAAAAAGTCATTTAAAACTACTCGCGGCTATTAATGAATTGCCGGTCCGACAATACACATAAAAGTTAATTGATAAAAACGGCATGGGAATTCCCCACAGGGGAACCCCGAACCAAAATTTAAAAAAAAAATGACGTGGGGGTCCCCCTAAATTCCATACCAGGCCCTTCAGGTCTGTTATGGATATTAAGGGGAACCCCGGCCAAAATTTAAAAAAAAAATGACGTGGTTGTCCCGCTAAATTCCACACCAGACCCTTCAGGTCTGGTATGGATTTTAAGGGGAATCCCGCGCCAATTTTTATTTTAAAAAACGGCATGGGGTCCCCCCAAAAATCCATACCAGACCCTTATGAGCACGCAACCTGGCAGGCCGCAGCAAAAGAGGGGGGACGAGAGAGCGCCCCCCCCCTGAACCGTACCAGACCACATGCCCTCAACATTGGGAGGGTGCTTTGGTAGCCCCCCAAAACACCTTGTCCCCATGTTGATGAGGACAAGGGCCTCATCCCCACAACCCTGGCCGGTGGTTGTGGGGGTCTGCGGGTGGGGGGCTTATCGGAATCTGGAAGCCCCCTTTAACAAGGGGACCCCCAGATCCCGGCCCCCCCCTGTGTGAAATGGTAAGGGGGTACAAAAGTACCCCTACCATTTCACTAAAAAACTGTCAAAAATGTTAAAAATGACAAGAGACAGTTTTTGACAATTCCTTTATGCTTCTTCTTTCTTCTTTCTTCTATCTTCCTTCATCTTCTTCTTCTTCTTCTGGCTCTTCTGGTTCTTCCTCCGGTGTTCTCGTCCAGCATCTCCTCCGCGGCGTCTTCTATCTTCTTCTCCTCGGGCCACTCCGCACCCATGGCATGGGGGGAGGCTCCCGCTCTTCTCTTCATCTTCTTCTCTTCTTCATCTTTTTCTCTTCTTCATCTTCTTCTCCGGGCCGCTCCGCATCCATGCTGGCATGGAGGGAGGCTCCCGCTGTGTGACGGCGTCTCCTCTTCTGACGGGCGGTGACCCTATCCCCCTCTGACGCACGGAATATGATGGGACTTCCCTGTGGAATTCCCCGTGATGTCACAGGGAAGTCCCGTCAAGTCACCGTGCATCAGAGGGGGCGGGGTCACCGGGTGGCACCGCCCCCCATTATTTAAGAACCGTCAGAAGAGGAGACGCGTCACACAGCGGGAGCCTCCCTCCATGCCAGCATGGGTGCGGAGCGGCCCGGAGAAGAAAATGAAGAAGAGAAGAAGATGAAGAAGAGAAGAAGATGAAGAGAAGAGCGGGAGCCTCCCCCCATGCCATGGGTGGGGAGTGGCCCGAGGAGAAGAAGATAGAAGATGCCGCAGAGGAGATGCTGGACGAGAACGCCGGAGGAAAAACCAGAAGAAGAAAAAGATGGAGGAAGAAACTAAAGGAAAATAAAAGATAGAAGAAAGAAGAAGCATTTAAATAAAGGAATTGTCAAAAACTGTCTCTTGTCATTTTTAACATTTTTGACAGTTTTTTTGTGAAATGGTAGGGGTACCCCCTTACCATTTCACACAGGGGGGGCCGGGATCTGGGGGTCCCCTTGTTAAAGAGGGCTTCCAGATTCCGATAAGCCCCCCGCCCGCAGACCCCCACAACCACCGGCCAGGGTTGTGGGGATGAGGCCCTTGTCCTCATCAACATGGGGACAAGGTGTTTTGGGGGGCTACCCCAAAGCACCCTCCCAATGTTGAGGGCATGTGGCCTGGTACGGTTCAGGAGGGGGGGCCGCTCTCTCGTCCCCCCTCTTTTCCTGCGGCCTGCCAGGTTGCGTGCTCATAAGGGTCTGGTATGGATTTTTGGGGGGACCCCACGCCGTTTTTTTTTTTAATTTTGGCGCGGGGTTCCCCTTAAAATCCATACCAGACCTGAAGGGTCTGGTATGGAATTTAAGGGGACCCCCACGTCATTTTTAAAAAAAATTTTGGCTGGGGTTCCCCTTAATATCCATACCAGACCTGAAGGGCCTGGTATGGAATTTAGGGGACCCCCACGTCATTTTTTTTTTTAATTTTGGTTTGGGGTTCCCCTGTGGGGAATTCCAATGCCGTTTTTATCAATGAACTTTTATGTGTATTGTCGGACTAGCAATTCATTAATAGCCGCGAGTAGTTTTAAATGACTTTTTTTCCTTTGAAAGGTCATTTTGCTGTCAGACTATTCTAAACACGGGAAACATGCGCCCCTTTACAGGCATACTATAGACACCCCCCAGGTACAAAATTTAAAGTGATATTACACTTTTATTATAGGGAGTGTTATTCCTGCGCTACCAAGCAATGATGGTATAGGTGGTTTTGGGTCGGGAGAAGCAGCTTGCACCGAATGGGGTCCAGCCTTAAACCCTGGTAAGATATCAACTATAAATGGGGGGGGGGTGGTGCTGCGCTAATCCTGCAATGAACTATGATATCTGGGTGTACTGGGTGTCAGCTCCTGCCTACGCTGAAGTGTAGGGTAGTGATCCAGACCCTGGCGAAAAATACAGCACTATGTGAACGTGCAGGTGATAGGTGCAAAAGCAATATAAAAATAAAAATACCACGAAAAGCTTACCACGAAAAAATATATATATGTGTGTATATCACAATTTAAATATAAAGTAGAACTATAATAAAGTCTACAATCAAATAAAGAAAAAACATTTTTTCGATATGCTTGTGATTGCCACTAAGACATTTTATGCCAGTATAAAGTGCTGTGAATTAATAGCCGGCAATTTTTAAAATTCAATCAACCGTGATTCGTATACTAAATGAATGGCTAAAAACTCAATAACATAAAAACAAAAAATTGCCAAGTGATACAATGTTACATTGAATATCCAAAGTGATCTTCATAATTGTGCATCATGCAGTATAGTGTCCAACTGCCAACAGGGAGTGCTCAAAATTCAAATAAACAGTTTAAATCCAGCTGCTATCTGCACGTTTTGATTGTCTGTCATCACTAAGGAAGTATTGAAGTTGTTTTTTTGTTACACTTTTATTGTTTGACTTTAAGCATTATTAAAATCACTGTTCCTGAAAAAACGGCCGTTTTTAAAACTTTTTTTTGCATTGATCCATGTCCCCTGGGACAGGACCCAGGTCCCCAAACACTTTTTATGACAATAACTTGCATATTAGCCTTTAACCGCTTGCTGACCGCCGCCTGTACATTTACATCAACAGAATGGCACGGCTGCGCAAATGGGCGTACCTTTACGTCCCTTTAAATTTGCCACCGTGCCATCGCGTGCACCCGCCGCAAGCTCCGTGAGTAGGATCGCAGGTCCCGTGGACTCGATGTCCGCAGGGATACCCTCGATTGTCTCACGGAGAGGAAGAACGGGGAGATGCTGATGTAAACAAGCATTTCCCCGTTCTGCCTAGTGACAGCTCCTGTAATCAGGAATGGTAATCAGTGACGTGTCACTCGTAGCCAGGCGCCCTAACAGTTAGAATCACTCCCTAGGACACACTTAACCCCTTCCTAGCCAGCTAGTGGTTAACCCCTTCACTGCCAGTGTCATTTTTACAGTAATCAGTGCTATTTTATAGCACTGATCGCTGTAAAAATGACAATGGTCCCAAAAATGTGTCAAAATTGTCCGATGTGTCCGCGATGATGTCTCAGTCACGATAAAAGTCACAGATTGCCGCCATTACTAGTAAAAAAAAATTATTAATAAAAATGCCATAAAACCAACCCCTATTTTGTAGACACTATAACTTTTGCGCAAACCAATCAATAAACGCTTATTGCGATTTTTTTTTTAACAAAAATATGTAGAATATATATCGGCCTAAACCGAGGAAAAAAAATGTTTTTTTTTATATATTTTTTGGGGATATTTATTACAGCAAAAAGTAAAAAATGATGCATTTTTTTCAAAATTGTCGCTTTTTTTGTTTATAGCACAAAAAATAAAAACCGCAGAGGTGATCAAATACCACCAAAAGAAATCTCTATTTGTGGGAAAAAAAGGACGTCAATTTTGTTTGGGAGCCGCGTCGCACGACCGCGCAATTGTCAGTTAAAGAGACACAGTGCCGAATCGCAAAAAGTGATCTGGTCTTTGGCCAGCCAAATGGTCCTCCGGGGCTGAAGTGGTTAAAATTAGCACTTTTGATTTTTCACATTCGTGTCCCATAGACTTTTTTTTTGCAAAGTCTTTTTTATTGAGTTTTTCATTGAGATACAAAATTAGCCCACGCAGGGGCCAAACCTTGCCCACGCAGGGGGGGATCCTCTGATACGGCAACAGACCGCAAAAGGGCACAACACATAAACAAACTGATTTATACTATAGCCCCAATATGGGGAGAGGTTAAGTGCAGGAGAAGCTGTGCTCAAATTGGTAATGACAGGATAATGCAACATGAGAATAGTTGGGTCAATATACTAACAGACTACAGACAAATTGTTAATCTAGGAATTGGTTACTGCATTTGCTGCCGTGGTATTATCATCTAACCAACAGGTCCATACCTTTTCAAATTTTTGTGGGCAACCCCTGCCCGAGTAGGTGGCTTTATAAAGGGGTAAACTGGCATTTACTAGGCTTTTCCAGAATCTGACAGAAGGGGGAGACGATTGTTTCCAGGTCATCGTAATTGCCTTACGAGCATAGTACAATAGCAGGGATATGAGTATTTTCCTGGCTCTAAACATTGACGTTTGTTCCACCAGCCCCAACAGGCAATATTTGGGATCATAAGGAATACAAGTTTTAGTGACCTTAGCAATCACCTGGAGTACTTCTTTCCAATAGTATTCGATTGCTGGGCAAACCCACAAAATGTGAAAAAAGTCCCCCGGTTGGTAGGAGTAACGCCAGCACGCCGGAGAATGCGCCGGTGACATCTGGTGCAGCCTATGGGGCGTGTAGCGGGCTCTATGCACAGTTTTGTATTGGACCAATTTGTCCCTTGCGGAGACCAGAGAGGGAGAAGGGAAAGTCCCAAATCTCCCTCCAGTCATCCTCGTCCAGCTCCAGTATGTCCCCCAACCATTTCCTGCGGAGGGAGGACAACTCGGGGCCGGCAGCAACCAGCAGGGACCCATAGAGCTGAGACGTGGGTTTCTCCAGGTCTTCCACCCGAAGGGTCCATTCGAGCTCTGAATATGCCTGTACGTGTCCCATAGACTTTAACAGTGTTCGCGTGTTCAAACTAATTTTTGGTCTGTTCGCATGTTCTGCCGCGAACCGAACCGGGGGGGTGTTCGGCTCATCCCTACCTCTATATAATGCTCTTACATACCTGTGCCTGGACAGAGAAAAGCCCACAGGAGGAGGACACGGAGGGGCCACAGGAGGAGGACACGGAGGGGGGCACATCGCTGCAGTCAGGTGTGAGGTCTGTGTAGGAAGAATGAAAGTTATAAATAACTCAAAGAGGAAGAAGATTTTGCACCACAAGACGTGTATTTCCTCAAAATTTTATGGAGAAAAACAACATGAAATGTGGTGTGTCAATCCAACCACAATCCATATCTCACATCTAATTTCAAGAGATTTTTATTGATTTTAATACCAAGGAAAATACACAGAAAAGGGTAGAGGAGGAAACCAAGTGATTGCATATTTCCCCAATACCATGGGGATACACTATAGTCTAGACCAGGGCTCGACAAAACCCGGGCGCCAGGTCGCATTTGCGACTAGAATTAGCGACCTGGCGCCTGGGGCAGCACAGCTGGGGGTATCCTGTCTCTGTGCGGACATAGACCCCCCCCATGCGATCGCGTCGGGCCGCGCCGGCCGGTAATAGAGGCCCCGGCTTTGCGGCCTTCTTCGGTAGTTCTGGAGTCCTTCTGAAATCTGGCGCCATCTTGTGGTGGCCGTTGGTATTGCAACCAGCAATGCTAATGCAATGCTAATGCGAAATACCTGCCTGTTTTCACTGCCCATCTCCTTCCCAAAGTGGAGAAGAGAAGGAAGTGAATGTGGGGATAGCCTTTTTTTTTTTTCGTAATAGATTTTATTTATTTATATTTATATAAAAACTGTTTATTTTATTTTTTTCCTAATTAAAATTAATTTATTTGTTATCTCCCTGCTTGGCCCCTTTCACACGGGCTGTCTGATCAGGTTCGCCTGTCTGTTTTTCAGGCGGACCTGATCGGACCCTTAGAGCCCTTTCACACCGAGCCGCGGGGGGCGTTGGCGGTAAAGCGGCGCTATTTTTAGCGCTGCTTTACAGTAGTTTTAGTGACGCTATTCGGGCCTCTAGCGGGGCGGTCTTTTTCTGTGTAAATTTAAGATTAGTTATTTTTTATATTGAAAATAAAGCTTTGTCGGTCGTTTAAAAAAAACCTGGCTCCTAACTTTTTTAGCTGGCTCCTAGATTCCAAGCAAATTTGTCAAGCCCTGGTCTAGACAATGCCATGAACTATAAACCCATAACATGCTATAATGATACACAAACCATATAAGAAGTGGCATCAGAATAACACCAACATTATTATTCCACGGTATAATGCGTGAATTTAATACGTACATTAGTGAAATAGCATATAAAAGTCGTAGTACTTTGGGGATAAGGTCATCTTGTGGGGTGAATGAATGAATGATTTGTAAAGCGCTGCAAATGTGAACTGAATCGCCTCAAGGCGCTAGATGTATTCTCTGTTGTCAGCTTCTTAGAAAAGGAAGGTCTTTAGTTTTTTCCTGAAGGCCTGATGGTTTTCTTCCATGCGGAGGTTGGTTGGGAGAGCATTCCATAGTCGAGGTCCTTGGACTGCGAATCTTCGTTCTCCCTTTGCTTTGTAGCGGTATTTGGGAATGATGAGGAGGTTTTGGTTAGCTGATCGAAGACTGCGATTCGGCGTGTAATGTTTTATTTTCTCCCGGAGATATAGCGGAGCGTTTCCTTGTATGCATTTGCATGCATTTTGGGTAGAAGGATATCGGGGTATGGTCTTCATGTGATGAAGGGATTGGAGAGAGATAGAGGAAATGGGTGATATATAGGATGAGGAAGATGCATACGAGTGTTATGCCGCGTACACACGGTCGTACTTTTCGTCTACAAAAGTCCAACGGACGCTGACGGACTAAAGCTGGCTGGTAATCCGATCGTGTGTGGGCTTCTCCGGACTTTCAACTGACTTTTTTAGCCTCAAATCCGACGTACTTTAGATTTGAAACATGCTTCAAAACTTTACTTCGTAACTACGACGGACCCCGAAATCCGCTCGTCTGTGTGCTAGTCCGACGGACAAAAAGCCACGCTAGGGCACCTATTGGCTACTGGCTATGAACTTCCTTATTTTAGTCCGGTGTACGTCATCACGTACGAATCCGACCGACTTTTGTGTGGTCGTGTGTAGGCAAGTCCGTTCGTTAGAAAGTAGGCCGCAAGTCCGCCGCAAGTCCACCGAAAGTCTGCCGGAAGTCTGTCGGACAGGCTGTCTGACTTTTGTAGACGAAAAGTACGACCGTGTGTACGCGGCATTAGAGTCGGTGGTGGTATCACGTGTGGGAGTAAGATTGGTACCAAGTAGCCCCGGTTTCCCATGTTTGTCTTAGATTGACTGGTTGGTAGACTTTGGTAAACTTGATGGTCATTTGCTAGGAGAAGTTCATAAGTGTAGTGGTTCTGAACCTTGCTAATTACTTCTAGGATATGTGGTATAGTGGTTGTTTTCCAAAGTTTGGTAATGTTAGATCTGGCAACTAATACAACATGCGTTATCACTTTGTGGTGTCGTCTGGGGGTATCCTCAATGGAGGTTTAATATTGCTAAGTTGGGCGAGGGTGTAATATGAAAATGTGTTATTTGTTCAATCATTTGGAATATTGTTTGCCAATATGGGACTATGACTGGGCAGTTCCAGGGAATGTGTATTAAAGTACCGGGAGCGCCACAATTTCTCCAACACTCAGGAGATACATGTGTTTTGAATTTGGTAACTTTTGTAGGGGTCAGGTATCTACATTGAACAATCGTTTGGGTTAGCTCCCAGTGCAGTGCAGGTTGTGGCTTTGTAGGTGGACTTTTTGCCATTGGTGTGGCAAATATTGGTGTTCCAGGTTTTGTTCCCATCGGAGGAAGGCTAATGAGTGTTGGAAAGATGTTTTTTCTTGGAGAAGGTTGTAAAAGATGGAGATTCGTTTCGCGTCACATTCCAGGTAGTTTAGGGCAGTTTTGGGTATGTTAATAAACAGGTGGGGTTATTCTGCAAACGGTGCTTTATTTGTAGATATTGAAAGTGGATCTCAGGGTTTAGTCCTAGGTCCAAGCAAAGATGTGAGAAAGCTTAGGATTAGGTCATCCAAAAATAGAGAGTGAAATTCAGCCATTTGTGGATGTGCAGTTCTGGGATCAGATGGTGGAGAATTGGAATAGGTAGTTTGACTGGAAGGGTGGGAGTGTGTTCCCATAATGCGCCATATTTTCACTACTGTTTCCATGGTAGGGAGAAGGTATGAGGGGAGGCTTTAGTTGGATGTAAACTGAAAAGCCAGTGTTTAAAGCCGTGTACACACGGGCGGACTTTTCGACCGGACTGGTCCGATGGAACTAATCCGTCGGGCAATCCGACCGTGTGTGGGCTTCATCGGACCTTCAGCGGACCTTTTCTGTCGAAAATCAGACGGACTTTAGATTGAGAACATGTTTCAAATCTTTCCGATGGACTCGGGTCCGATCGAAAAATCCGTTCGTCTGTATGCTAGTCCGACAGACGAAAAAACGACGTAAGGGCAGCTATTGGCTACTGGCTATGAACTTCCTTGTTCTACTCCGGTCGGACGTCATCACGTTCAAACGACCGGACTTTCGAACAGACTTTAGTCTGTTCGTGTGTGTGCAAGTCCGGTCATTCGCAAGTCCGTCGTAACTCCGTGGAAAGTCCGTCGGACGTTTGATGCTGAAAAGTCCGCTCGTGTGTACGCGGCATAAGGCTAGAACTTGGAATAGCAGCACACTCCAGCTTTCCCCATCTAGTGGATGCTGATAGAAAGAAACATTATTTTGGTTGTGACAGAATAATGTCTTTAACCACTTCAATACCGGGCACTTACACCCCCTTCCTGCCAAAGCCAGTTTTTAGCTTTCAGCGCTGTTGCTGTTTAAATGACAATTGCGCGGTCATGCTACACTGTACCCAAATACATTTTTTATCATTTTGTTCCCACAAATAGAGCTTTCTTTTGGTGGTATTTGATCACTGCTGGGGTTTTTATCTTTTTTGCGCAACAAAAAAAAAAAGACTGAAAATTTAGAAAAAAAAAAGTTTTTCTTTGTTTCTGTTGTAAAATACTGTAAATAAATATGTTTTCTCCTTCAATGATGGGCACTAATAAAGCTGCACTGACGAGCATTGATAAGGCGACACTGATGGGCACAGATGAGGTGGCACCAATGAGGTGGCACTGATGGGCACTGATGATGGGCACTGAGAGGTGGCACTGATGGGCACTGATAGGTGGCACTGGTATGCGTCACTGATGAGCACACATAGGTGACACTGATGGGCACTCATAGGCGGCACTGATGGGCACTTCTAGGCGGCACTGATGGGAACTTATGAGTGGCACTGATAGGTGGCACGGATGGGCACTGATAGGTGGGCACTGATGGGCACTGATAGGTGGGCACTGGTGGGCACTGATAGTTGGCACTGATTGGCAGGGATGGGCACTGATAGGTGGCACTGATGGACACTGATGGGTGGCACTGATGACACTGAAGGGTGGCATTGCTGGGCATCATTGAGCTGGCAGGCATTCATAATGGTGCCAGTCAGTGCCCATTTGTGGGCACTTATTGGCATGAATTGGGCATGTTGTGGCATCCCTGGTGGCCATGGGGGACATACCTGGCCATCCACATGTTGGGGGCTTCCCTGGTGGTCCAGTGTGGGCATCGGCGGGGGGCTGCGCTGATAAACAATCAGCGCAGACCCCCTTGTCATGAGAGCCGCCGATCGGCTCTCCTCTACTTGCATCTGTCAGACACGAGTGAGGAAAAGACGATCAACGGCTCTTCCTGTTTACATAAGTGATTGGACACGGCTGATCACGTGGTAAAGAGCCTCTGACAAGATTTTTCAGCTCTACCACCTCCTCCCCCTCCTCCTCCTCTATGCCCTCCTCTGCTGAATTGTCCTATGAACCACAAGTACCCCCCAAGTGTTCAAGGGGCTAATCAATGAGTCAGGCTAAAAGGTGCCATGCAGTGCTTCAGCTGGTGTGTCTAGGGAACAGGAACCACACCGGAGCAGAGATTCTTGCAGCTCTGCAGGGGGAGGCCCAGAGGTGGTTCACACCATGCCAGCTAGAGCCAGGAGTCCAGAGGTGGTTCACACCACTCCAGCTGGAGCCAGGAATGGTGGTGTGCGATAATGGTGCAAGCCTCCTGTCCGCCCTTAGACAGGGAAAGTTGACATGTGTGCCGTACCTGGCGCATGTCCTCAATTTGGTGGTGCAGCATTTCTTAAATAGGTTTCCAGGGTTGAAAGATCTGCTAAAACTGGCCAGAAGAGTCTGTAGACCAATTTTTCCACACCTGTTTGACAGCCAGTGCTCGGTTTGTTGAAATTCAACAGGAATTCCACCTACTCATAAACTGCCTGATTTGTGACATGCTCACCAGGTGGAACTCGACTTTGGCAATGCTGCAGTGGCTGCACATGCAGCCAAGGGCCGTCAATGAGTACCTGTGTAAGTATGGCACAATGGCAGGCTCAGATCGGCTGGGTTTTTTTTCCCCACGCCAATGGCTGCTGATAAAGAATGCATGCACTATATTGTCGTCCTTTGAGGAGGCCATAAAGATGGTGAGCCGTGACAATGCATGCATCAGTGACACAATCCCTGGTATGTTCCTGCTGGAGCAGACTCTGCGTGACATGATGGACAAGACACTCAAAGCAGAGCACTGGGAGGAAGAGGAGGACTTCCTTTTCTTTCAAGGCCCGCTTTATGCAGGCACCATTCATCCTTCACCAGAGAACACACAAGAGGAGAGGGAGGCATTGAAGCAGAGGAAGAAATACGTCAAACATTAAGAGATGGCTTTCTATCCCCAGAACCCTTGGGAGTAGTACGTGGCTGGGAAGAGACAGTTCCAGATACTGTGATCCTGAGTGACCCTGAGCTGTTTGCTTCTCATGCCTCCGCCAACTTGCGGTGCATGGGCTCCCTCATGCTTCAAAGCCTGCGAAAGGACTCAAGATCACTATTGGTTGGTAACCCTCCTTGACCACCGTTACAAGGGGAAGTCTCAGAACTCATCCCATCCCCACAGAGGGTGCAGAAGATGAAATCTCTTAAGGGCACCTTAAAGAGGAGTTTATCTAATGCTTTTTCCGACTCTGGTAGGTTACAGTGTCGTAAAAAATGTAATTTTGAGGCTTCTATTGGTCAAGATAAGGAATCCATTAGTATTTGAGAGGTGTGGAAAATACGTTTCTGCCCCCACTCTTATGGCTTTCCGAGCTCCATCATGCGACTCAGCAGGTTTTGAAACTCGAGGTCCTGCCTACCATGAATAGTGCTGTGCAATGTACTTAAAAAGGACACAAAATTTGTGAGTATCATTCATTGAGAATGTATGTCATCTTCTGACCTGTTGAACCAATCACTGTATATACATATTGATCTGTGTAAATTTATATATAATTATTTATATGTTTATACCTTTCTTATAGAAATACAACAGCATGCTTCTGTTTACCCCTGTGGAAGGAAGTGACTACGCATAAAAACTACCCCCCTTCCCCCCGTTTTCCGAAACATGTTGGGATTTGTTGTGACCACACTCCTCATTTGACTTTATGTCTAGAATAGGGAAAAGCCGAACACCCCCCCCCGGTTCGGTTCGCACCAGAACCTGCGAACAGACCAAAAATTTGAACGAACAGTAGAACCCCATTGAAGTCTATGGGACTAGAAAGTTCAAAATAAAAAGTGCTAATTTTAAAGGCTAATTTGCATGGTATTGTCCTAAAAAGGGTTTGGGGACCCGGGTCCTGCCCCAGGGGACATCTATCAATGCAAAAAAAACTTTTAAAAACAGCCGTTTTTTCGGGAGCAGTGATTTTAATGATGCTTAAAGTGAAAAAAAGTAAAATTTATTCCTTTAAATATCGTACCTGGGGGGTGTCTATAGTATGCCTGTAAAGTGGCGCGTGTTTCCCGTGCTTAGAACAGTCCCTGCACCAAATGTCATTTTTAAAGTAATAAAAGTCATTTAAAACTGCTTACGGCTTTAATGTAATGTCGTGTCCCGGCAATATGGATGAAAATCAGTGAGACAAACGGCATGGGTACCCCCCCAGTCCATTACCAGGCCCTTTGGGTCTTGTATGGATATTAAGGGGAACCCCGCACCCAAATTAAAAAAGGAAAGGTGTGAGGCCCCCAGGCCCTATATACTCTGAACAGCAGTATACAGGCGGTGCAAACAAGACAGGGACTGTAGGTTTGTTGTTAAGTAGAATCTGTTTGTAATTTTGAACGGGTACATTTTTAACGTGTTTAGCTCCAGCCAAAAAATCTTTTTTAAGCTTTTTGGAAAACATAGGGAAGGGTTATCACCCCTGTGACATTTGTTTTGCTGTCTGTGCTCCTCTTTAGAAGATTTCACCTCACTTTATGTCCCAATGACAAATGTTTTTTTAAAATTTGGGCTTTTTAGTGAAACAAGGATTGGTGATAAAGCATCAGTGGAAAGGAGAAAAGTTTTTCCCATATTAACTCTTACAGGAGAGAATTTCCCTTCCTAGGGGTAGATTTCATCTCACTTCCTGTTGTCTCCTTTCGTTTGCAAGTAGGAGTCGTTTGTAAGTTGGATGTTTGAAAGTAGGGGCCTGCCCTATATACTCAGCAGAAATTGGGGCCTTATGCCGCGTACACACGGTCGGACTTTCCGGCATACTTGGTCCGGCACACTTTCCGACGGACTTTGTCCGCCAGGTGCGCCGGACTTTAAAACGGACGGACTTGCCCACACACGCCGGGACTTTCCGGCGGGCTAAGTCCGCCCGTCTTTCCGACGGACTTTCGCCGGACTTTCAGAATGAACGGACTTGCCCACACACGGCCAAGTCCGTTCATTTTGAACGTGACTCAGGTGCGACGGGACTAGCAAAGGATGTCAATCTTGCCGCTTTTATCGGCGAGATTGACACCTTGCGAGCCCCGTTGCGGGGCATACCAGGCCCTTAGGTCTGGTATGGATTATAAAGGGAACCCCGCTACGCCGAAAAAACGGCGTGGGGTCCCCCTAAAATCCATATCAGACCCCGATCCGAGCACGCAGCCTGGCCGGTCAGGAAAGGGGGTGGGGACGAGCGAGCGCCCCCCCCCTCCTGAACCGTACCAGGCCGCATGCCCTCAACATGGGGGGGGTGCTTTGGGGGAGGGGGCGCCTTACGGTGCCCCCCCACCACAAAGCACCTTGTCCCCATGTTGATGAGGACAAGGGCCTCTTCCCGACAACCCTGGCCATTGGTTGTCGGGGTCTGCGGGCGGGGGGCTTATCGGAATCCGGGAGCCCCCTTTAATAAGGGGGCCCCCAGATCCCGGCCCCCCACCCTGTGTGAATGAGTATGGGGTACATGGTACCCCTACCCATTCACCTAGGTAAAGTGTCAATAATAAAACACAACACAGGGTTTTAAAATAATTTATTAAACAGCTCCGGGGGGGGAATCTTCCTCTGGCTTCGGGGGTCTTCTTCCGTCTTCGGGGGTCCCTCCGGTTCATCTTCTCCCGGCGTCCGGTTGGTTCTTCTCCGCTCTCCGGCCTCTTCTCCCGGTGTCCCAGGTCTTCGGCCGGTCCCTCCACTGTCTTCATGTAGCTCTATTGCCAGCGGAGGTCCGGACTTCTGGGCTTCTTGTCTTCTTGTCTTCTCTTCCCCAGATGTTGACACGACGCTCTCTCCTGCTGGACTGGTCTCCGAGGGCTGCGTTGTGACTTATATAGGCGGAGACCCCGCCCCCTTTTGATGTCACAGTCCCTGGGCATGCTGGGACTGTGACGTTTTAGGGGGCGTGGTCGACCACGCCCCCTAAAACGTCACAGTCCCAGCATGCCCAGGGACTGTGACATCAAAAGGGGGCGGGGTCTCCGCCTATATAAGTCACAACGCAGCCCTCGGAGACCAGTCCAGCAGGAGAGAGCGTCGTGTCAACATCTGGGGAAGAGAAGACAAGAAGACAAGAAGCCCAGAAGTCCGGACCTCCGCTGGCAATAGAGCTACATGAAGACAGTGGAGGGACCGGCCGAAGACCTGGGACACCGGGAGAAGAGGCCGGAGAGCGGAGAAGAACCAACCGGACGCCGGGAGAAGATGAACCGGAGGGACCCCCGAAGACGGAAGAAGACCCCCGAAGCCGGAGGAAGATTCCCCCCCCCCCCGGAGCTGTTTAATAAATTATTTTAAAACCCTGTGTTGTGTTTTATTATTGACACTTTACCTAGGTGAATGGGTAGGGGTACCATGTACCCCATACTCATTCACACAGGGTGGGGGGCCGGGATCTGGGGGCCCCCTTATTAAAGGGGGCTCCCGGATTCCGATAAGCCCCCCGCCCGCAGACCCCGACAACCAACGGCCAGGGTTGTCGGGAAGAGGCCCTTGTCCTCATCAACATGGGGACAAGGTGCTTTGTGGTGGGGGGGCACCGTAAGGCGCCCCCTCCCCCAAAGCACCCCCCCATGTTGAGGGCATGCGGCCTGGTACGGTTCAGGAGGGGGGGGGCGCTCGCTCGTCCCCACCCCCTTTCCTGACCGGCCAGGCTGCGTGCTCGGATCGGGGTCTGATATGGATTTTAGGGGGACCCCACGCCGTTTTTTCGGCGTAGCGGGGTTCCCTTTATAATCCATACCAGACCTAAGGGCCTGGTATGCCCCGCGCTCGCCGCAATAGGAAGATTTGTTTTTCCTATTGCAGCGAGCGCGAGATGCAATACCCTGCCCTCGTGTCGTATTTGGTCTGTCGGACCAGCCTACACACGAGCGGGCTTTCCGTCGGACCAGCACACACACGAGCGGACTTTCCACCCGAAACTGAGTCCGACGGAAAGATTTGAAACTTTCTTCAAATCTAGGTCCGGCGGGCTTTTGGGAAGAAGTCCGCCGGAAAAGTCCGCCGCTGCCCACACACGGGCGGATTGTCCGGCACACTCTGGTCCGCCGGACCAAGTATGCCGGAAAGTCCGACCGTGTGTACGCGGCATTAGGTGTTGTTGTGGCCACAACACTGTAAGCCCTCACAGGGCCCTGCTGTGAAATATTAGATCAAGAATTGTAATTACACGCCCCTGTTGAACAGGGACAGAAAAATTGGGCCTTAGGCACTGGTGCTGGTGCCACAACACTGCAACCCCTCACAGACACTCTAGTTGGAACGCAGAAACGAGCCCTGCTGCAAAGTATTGCATCAAAAATTGTAATTACACGCCCCTGTTAAACAGGGGCTAATAAAATTGGGCCTTAGCCACTGGTGGCGGCGCCCAGAACCAAACATATTCTTACAAGCTATCAGCGTGATGATTGAGGAGGAAGAGGATAATTACTCAGGATAGTCACTCAGCATCAGCATAGGCAGTCTTGAAGGGATCTGACATTTCAAAAAAAATTATTCGGATACATCAGCATCAGGTGCTTGGTGGTGATCCAAGACTGATTCATTTTTATGAAGGTCAGTCGTTCGACCGAGTCTGTGGACAGGCGCACCCTGTGATCGGTTACAAAACCTCCAGCAGCACTGAATGTGCGTTCCGAAAGAACGCTGGATGCAGGATAGGACAGTAGCTCAATTGCATACTGAGCAAGCTCTGACCAGTGATCCATCCTCAAGACCCAGTAACCAAGAGGATTTTCGGTGGGAAAGGTGTCCAAGTCTGATCTTGCCCCTAGGTATTCCTGCACCATGTAAAACAGACGCTGGCAATGGTTGCTCCTTCTTTGACTGACCGAAGCCTCGACAACACGTTGTCCAGGAACAGGAGTTTGTAAGCTCCCAGTCTCTGGTAACGCATTGCACAGACCTTTCTGCAAGGCCTCCCGAAGATGTTTCATCCTCTGCTCCCTCTGCGGCGGCAAGATAAGGTCCGCAACCTTACCCTTGTAACGTGGATCAAGGAGGGTTGCCAGCCAGTATTGATCCCTCTCCTTGATACCACGAATACAAGGATCCTTCTGCAGGCTTTGCAGGATCAGGGAGGCCATGCAGCGTAGGTTTGCTGAGGCATTCAGGCCGGAGTCCTCTGGGTCACTAAGGACGACATGATCCGCAGCCACCTCCTCCCAGCCACGTACAGGTCCATGGGTTTCTTGGGACTGTAAATGATCCCTTAAAGACTGATGCTGAGTGCCATGCTCCACCTCTATGCTGACACAATCCTCCTCTTCCTCCTCCGCCTCCTCATCCTCTTCTTTGTGATCGGCGGGCACGCAGGAACACTGTCTGGGTAAAGGGGGCCTTGAGAGCTAAGGAAGTCCTTCTCTTCCTGCCTTTGTTTTGTCTCAAGTGCCCTGTCCATTATTCCATGCAGCGTGTGCTCCAACAGGTGGACAAGGGGGACAGTGTCACTGATGCATGCACTGTCACTCCTAAAATGGTGACAGGACAGTGCATGCATCCCTGATCATGGCCCACTGGCGTGAGGAAAAAAAACAAGCTCCCCTGACCCTGTCCTGGTGCCATAGTCGCACAGGTACTTATTGATGGCCCTCTGCTGCGTGTGCAGCCGCTGCAGCATGGCCAACGTTGAGTTCCACCTGGTGGGCATGTCACAGATTAGGCGGTTCTTGGGCAGGTTAAATTCAATTTGGAGGTCTGCCAGCCGAGCACTGGCATTATATGACCTGCGGAAATGTACACAGACTTTCCTTTGCCTGCCTCAGGACATCCTGTAAGCCCGGGTACCTGCCCAAGAACCGCTGCACCACCATTTTAAGGACATGAGCCAAAACAGGGCACATGGGTTAGTTGTCCCTGTCGGAGGGCGGAGAGGATGTTGGTCCCATTGTCGCAAACCACCATACCTGCCTTAAGCTGATGTGGCGTCAACCACCTCTGAACCTGCCCCTGCAGAGCTGACAAAATCTCTGCCCCAGTGTGGCTGCTGTCCCCCAAGCACACCAGCTCAAGCCCCGCATGGCATCTTTTGACCTGCATGTTTGCGTAGCCCCTTGAACGCCTACGGAGCACCGCTGGTTCCGAAGACAAATCAGTTCGGGAAGAGGCCATGGAGGAAGAAGAAGAGGGGGTGGAGGAGAGAGGTGTGGCAGAATCACCAGTAGTATTTTGGAGGCGTGGCAGCGGAACAACCTTCAACACTACTGCACCCTGTCCTGCATCCTTCCCAGCTGCCAGCAGAGTCACCCAGTGCACGGTGAAAGATAGGTAATGTCCCTGTCCATGCCTGCTGGACTATGAGTCAGCGGTAATATGCACCTTACCGCTGACCGCCCTGTCCAGCGAGGCCAAGACATTGCCTTCCACATGCCGGTAGACAGCCGGAATCGCCTTCCGTGAGAAAAAGTGGTGTTTGGGAACCTGCCACTGAGGAACCGCACATTCCACAAACTCACGGAAGGGGGCAGAGTCTACCAACTGAAAAGGCAGCAGTTGAAGTGCTAGCAATTTAGCCAAGCTAGCATTCAACCGTTGGGCATGTGGATGGCTGGGAGCGAACTTCTTTTGGCGGTGCAGCAGCTGGGGCAGGGAAATTTGCCTGGTACAATCTGACGTCGGTGTACCAATAGCAGACTGCCCCCAAGTACTTGGCTGTGACACACTTAATTCGACACCTTCATTCTTCTCAGTGCAGGTCTCAGAGAGGACTGGAGGTATAGTTTTGTTGGAGATCCCAGCTGATGAGGAGCAAGGAGAGGTCCTCTTTGTTCTTTGGTGTGGGTCTTTTAGGTACGCTTGCCAACGAACTGCATGGCAGGTCAACATATGTCTGATGTTTTGGCCACGCGAAATACGCTTGAGACATATGTTGCAAATAGCAGCGTTGGGATCTGATGCACTCGTCTCAAAAAAGGCCCACGCCAAAAAACTTTTGGAATAACGCACAGAGACAGCAGCGCCCTGCACATGCAGAGCTCTGCGGTGTAATGCAGTCGGTGTGCTGCCCTTAAGCTGGCCCCTGGAGGGCATCCTGCCTCATTGGTGATGTGCCTCCTCCTCCTCCTCGCTCCTATCAGACACCCACGTGGAGTCAGTGACCTCATCATACCCTCCCTCCTCATCACTGGAGCAAAGCTGGCAGTATGCTGCAGCTGGGGGAACATGACTGCCAGATTGCTGTCCTTCTTGGGCACCCCTTCTCTCTGGGCTCACGTTACTGCCTTCCTCTAGCTGGGTACCATCATCGGAGCCTTCAAAATGCTGGGCATCCTCCTGGAGCATGTACCCAACACTGTGGTCAAACAGATCGGGGGACTCCTCAGGAGGACATGGTGGAGCTAGGGAAGGAGTGACTGATGCCATTGAGCCGAGGGAAGAGGCCGCATTGGCAGCTGCTTTGCCAGACAAAGTACTCTGAGCCTGGGTGAGAGAGGATGAGGAGGATGAGGAAGGCTTGGTCATCCACTCTACCAAGTCTTCCGCATGTTGCGGCTCAACACGGCCAGCTGCCGAAAAAAAGGACAAGCGTGTCCCACGACCACGTGCTGATGAGGATGCACCGTCTCCATGACCAGCACTGTTACCTCTAGACACAGAGCCTGCTTGCCCTCTTTTATTGGCTTGTGACCGTCTGCCTCTCCTTGTTGGCCTTCCAGACATACTAATGGTCTGCAGTGAGATGTAGCTGCACAAAGCTGGGATGTATATATATATATATATATATATATATATATATATATATATATATATATATTGATACTGCAGCTAGCAGGATCAACTGCCTGCCTGTAGTATTATTAGTATGAGAACACCAGCAATTGTCTTCAGGTAGCTTTAGGTGCACACTGTGCAGAGGACACAGTACACTAATGCCCGTACACACGGTCGGATTTTACGATGGAAAATGTCCGATCGGAGCATGTTGTCGGAAATTCCGACCGTGTGTGGGCTCCATCGGACATTTTCCATCGGATTTTCCGACACACAAAGTTGGAGAGCAGGAGATAAAATTTTCCGACAACAAAATCCGATCGCGTCAATTCCGACCGTGTGTGGCCTGTTCCGACGCACAAAGTGCCACGCATGCTCAGAAGAAATTCCAAGACGGAACAGCTAGTTCTGGTAAACTTAGCGTTCGCAATGGATACAGCACTTTCGTCATGCTGCAATGTTAAAAATGGTTTAATACAGCGCACTCTCTTCTTCTTTATAATGTGACAAGAATATAGTAGTTTTGCTGCTCATATTCACACACACTTCTCACAAACTTATTTCTTTACTATTTATCGTGATTCCCTCAATATATTTTGATTTGTCACATCTGACAACATTTTTTTTTTTTGGCTTTAATGTAGATTCTTTTTTTGTGTTTGTATTTTTTTGAAGGGTGTTATTTTTTTTGGGGGATTTTGATTTGTACTCCCGAAAATGTTTGTGTGTGTTTTTTGTGACAAGTTCCCACAACACCATTGATATGTTGTTCTATTTAATCTGTAGGAGATTGTTTGGTGTTGTTGTCCCTTGTTAATTTCACATTTTATGTTAGAAATGTACCTGAATCGTCACCAACAAACTGTCCTTTTTGGATGAAAACACACAGGAGAGTATAATTTCCCCAAAAATTTTTTATTAAGGGGTCACAACTAAACAAAGAGGGAGGCACGCTGGAGAAACAGCAAAAAGTGGGTGAAGCCTTGGACCCCCAGGGCAGACATCAACTATTTCAAATCAAAATTGGTGGCCTGAGGAGTCCTTACCCAAGGGAGGGCAGTCTGGTCCAGAAGTCCCAGAGATCCGGAAAGCAGCAGATGACATCTGTGTCCCCAGGCTGTGGTCATACGAGAGACTGCATCTTCTGTCAGACCAGACTGAACCCAGGGCCATCACTCTTTGGTCTTCCTTCCACGCTTCCTTACAAGCGCTGGCTCTGGTGGTGGAGTTGTGGCAGCAGGAGGAGGAGGAAGAGGAGGATGGTCCAACTCAACCACGTCAGTCTTGGGTGTTAGTTCCCCACTCACCCCCTTACGTAGGACTTTATACAGAAGGTCCTCACACAACCTGCGTTGACCCTCCTGCATGCCCTGCAGTTTGGTGGCAGCCATGCAGGCAAAGGCCTCTTCAGGAGTGGGTAAGGCTCGTAGGGACGCCGAAGCCTCCTGAATCAGCCTGAATGCAGAATCCTGCATGGGACTCGGAGTCGTCTTCCTGGCTCTTTTGTATGAAAGGCGGAGGGGAGGGACCTGAGACTCAGTCAGGCTGCGACTTGTCCCAGGCTTCTCCTGGATGACACTTAGCCCCGCCTCCTCCTGGCTGCCACTAATCCCCGCCTCCTCCTAACTGCCACATTCCACAACCTCCTCCTGGCTGAGGTCTTCCTGTGTATGAAAAAGGGACATAATTTTTAGTTTTTTATTCATCAATCACACACAATTTTCACCTCCTGACTGTTGCAAATTGAATGTTCACAAATATAACAGACTATCCTTCTGAGCCCAGCATTTTTCATTCTTGTCCCAAATTTGGGTGCCCACTACTGTCTATTGATATGTAAAACACTTTTTTCAATCAGCAATTAGTGATCAATAATAACATCTAGTAAACATCATTTATTTTTTGACCAGAAATCTGTAGAGGAATGCTATACCTGACTCCAGCTGGGCTCCTCCACTTCTTCCTGGCTGGAAGGCCCAGGTTGGACATCAGAAGCCTCAGCTGGGGTGGAGGGAAGAGTAGAAGGAAGAGTGGAGAGGGATTCCCTGACTTCAGTGTGGTCTGACAGAAATCGCAGTCTCTCATAGTACCACAGCCTGGGGATATAAACGTCATCTGCTACAGCTCCGGATCTCTGGGAATCTGTGACCTTCTTGCGCTCCCTAAGATAAGTGCTCCTCAGGCCACCAATTTTGGCTTTTAAATAGGGGATGGTTGCTGTGGGGACCACCGGCTTCACCAACTCCAGCAGTTTCTCCAGCGCTGCCTGCCTCTTCTGTTTGTGGTTATAGTGGGGGTGTCTCACTTGCCACAGACAGGGCAGCTCCCTGTATTTGTCAATGAACAGGGGGAGGAAATTGTGGTCGTTGAACCCATCCATTTTCTCTGCAAGACACAACACAAGACAAACCCTAATGTCAGGCCAAACTCCCCTAATCTTGTTACAATATAGGCTTCCATTTCGAAGCAGTATAGGCCCAAGTTTAGATCCTACCTTCGTTAGCACGATCGGCGTCTCCGATGCTCCTTCCTCCGCTCACAGATCGTACGTAAGACGCGCGCGTGTTACGCTTTATACACACTGCGCATGCGTGTAACTCCGCCCCCCTGATGTTCTTTCTAGTCTATTCCCCGCTCCTTTTCATTCAGCACAGTGGGGGAAGAGCACATGGCGGAGACACAGCAGGATCGTGCTAATTGTAGCAACGAGGAGGAGGAGGAGGAAAGGCCGGATCCGGACATGTCCCGATCCAGAAGGAGATTTAAGGACTCAAATATGTCCTTTGGGGAGATGTTGGAGATGGTGTACATCCTGAAGAAGTCCGACTATGATGGAAAGTATGGGCCTTACCCCAACCCCAATGTCCGAAAGGCCAAGATAATGGCGAAAGTGGTCAGGAGTCTGCACCGGAATTTCAGGGTACCACGATCGAAAGATCAGCTCAGGAACCGGTGGTCGGACCTCAAATTACGAGAACATGAGCAGTACAGAAAGATGCGGAGAGTGCTGCAAAAAAGTAAGTAGTTGTGCTGTGTTCCTATTCTTTATGTTTATTACGTTCGTGCTGCTCCATGTGCTTTTAGGAACTGTTGTACAGTTTAAAATGGCAACTTTCATGTTCATGGGCACATTATTCGTTCGTATCAAACATTTTTCTTTCGGACTCTAAAATGCCATTGTTTAGGCCATATGCATTTGGCCACCATTTTTACGCCCTATACTTGTCTTAAAAGAATTGGATTGTGTAGATGGGTTTGTTACCAGAATGAAATGCAAACTAGATTCTGTGTAAGGAGAGGACACTGAGCAGCTGTTTTCACATCTGGACACTGGAGCACTAGTGTGGGACACAAGAACACCATTTTTATTAGGGGACCCACACAGGTGCTCCAGTGTATACTATGGGGGGGGGGGGCTACATCTGTGAAGCTTGTACTAAACAGGTAAAGTATTGCAGCTTGACAAAGGGCATTAAAAAAGCTACATTTTGGAACTCTGCTAAAATTGACAATTGTACCCCACTTCCAAGCAATGTTTCCTATTTCTAGTTCTGCCATCAAATATCTGTGTGCTAATTATACCATTTTGTTTGACATAGGGGATAAAAGACTCGGAGGACACCCCTCATCCGAGGAGACCAGAGCCCCCCCCCCTCTGGAAGAAGGGGAAATCCCACCAACACAATCTGAGCATGAGGAAGAAGACATGGTGGAACTAGTCACCACAACAGGTGAGTGTCTGCGACCACAGGCTCAGGTAAGAGATGGATGGCAGCATATTTTGGAGACCTAATTTTTTTTTGGGGTTCCTCTCTTTTTAGGTGATCGTGATATTGTGGATCCAGATCCTTTCACATCGAAAGTGGCCAGATCCTGATCGGGGAGATCATGGGGTGTAATTTACAATTGGAAAACATCAAGAAAAACATCAATGATGTTATTCCAAAAAATAAAAACATCATTGATGTTTTGGGGCGAGTTTAAAGCCCCTCCAAATCACTTTCTTCTTTTGTGTGCTACAATGTGCGAAATGTTTTTGTGATTTTTCCCAAAGCCAAATTTGGAGGATGCACACAGTGTGTCAACATGTGCTATCTGCCATCACGGGAGATCAATGGACGCGTTTTGGGGGTGCAACCCCTTCCTCAATAATAAAGTAGCGGTGAGGAAGGGCTTGCTCCCCCAAAACACATCCCTTGATCCACCGTGATGGCAGATAGCACATGTTAACATTGGTAAATTGCTGTGCATCTTCCAAATTTGGCTTTTTCTGGGGTGACTTCACCCCATCTGAACGCAATATCAAACACAGTTCCTAAATACTCATGTCTGATATTGCCTTCAAGTTCTACAAAATGTGACGTTTGTAAGTTCAAGATTTTTGTCTTTCTTGTTGGTTTTACACAGGCCTGTTTTATCTAAAATGGACATTTCTATTTTTGATAATGCTACCCCAAAAACGCCAGTATAATATGGTTCAGTTTATACTCCGCCATATGGATGGGTGTCAGAAATAGGCGGAACCGGCTGGCCGGGATTCCAAATGTGTTCTCCACCACTCTTTGGGCTCTGGCCAGCTGGTAATTAAAAACCCTCTATTCCGGGGTGAGAGTCCTCATCGGGAATGGCCGCATCAGGTGGTCCCCCAGCGCAAACACTTCATCAGCAACGAACATGAATGGGAGTCCTTCCACATTGTCCTCTGGAGCTGGCAAGTCCAAGCTGCCATTCTGGAGACGCCTGTAGAACTCCGTCTGGGCGATGACTCCACCATCGGACATCCGGCCATTCTTCCCCACGTCCACATACAAGAAGTCGTAATTAGCCGACACCACCGCCAACATCACTATACTATTGAACCCCTTATAGTTGAAATAGTACGACCCTGAGTTGGGTGGTGGGACGATGTGGATGTGTTTCCCATCAATTGCCCCTCCGCAGTTAGGAAAGTCCCACCGCTGGGCAAAGTGGGAGGCCACAGTCTGCCATTCCTGTGGCGTGGAAGGAAACTGTTGAGGGAAAAAATAAAACATTACTATTTTTGCTCAGAAACATGGCAAGCAGATTAGGCACAAACATTATGGGGCAACCTCCAGATAGCATTTACTAAGGGGAATTTAACAACGCCAAAGTATAAGGTACACCTATCATATTCCCCCTCCCCCCCTCTCATGGGCCATTTCTAACATTATGGGGTGTGTGGAAATCTTGGACAGGTAACCCTCTCCACTTCATTGAGAGATGAATGCCTAAATACAGGGTATTACTTGGAACAGCCCCTCCTTAGTTACACTATTGGCAGCCCACTGGACAGGTAAGAAGTGTCATAATACAAAGATATAAATACACATTGTACACATTTGAGGACATTTGGACATTCTGCTATTACCTATCAAGATAATAATAGAATACAAAAACCTTAAACAGTACCATTTGAAAGTATACAGGCAGGCCCTTGCACTACATGCTTTGGGGAATTCATCCATAAATCTGACCAGTAAAGAGATGGGTATAGTGTGTATGGGTTTGGCAAAGTCAGCAGATAGATGATTGAGGATAGATAGAGAATTGGGATCAGCTGACTTAGCAGTTGGGGGAGAGAGGGTTACTAAAAATTATTTGGGGACACCACCAAAAACAAGCCTCTGCACACTGCCAGAATTTAAAGCAAAAATAACATTTCAAAACATTTTAGGGGGTGTTTGGGGTAAAGCACTACTATGGAGCTGATAAAATACATTGTTAAGTGACTACATGAGGTGAATATAAGGGCAGGAGACACCATGCTGGGGAGGTTAGTGAAGGGCAAATATGTATGAAGGACCTAAAATAATAATTACATAAAAATTCAGCATGCGTGAGGACAAAGGGGACATTCACAGCATATTCCAATCATGGTAATTAGGGAATGAGGAAAGAAATACAATATATTATCAAACATTAAATACAATATAATGTGATATTAAAGGATAAAAATCTTACCTTCATATACTCCTTCTGCAGGACCTGTATGATAGCAGAACAGGTCTCTGGGATAATGATCCCCAGAGCCTGGGGGGAGATGCCTGTCGAGAACTTGAGGTCCTGCAGGCTTCTCCCTGTGGCCAAATACCGCAAGGTAGCGACCAACCTCTGCTCCGGAGTGATGGCTTGCCTCATGCAGGTATCCTGCCTGCTGATATAGGGGGTCAGCGAAGCCAACAAACAGTGAAATACGGGGTCTGTCATCCTGAGAAAGTTCCTGAAATCATCAGGATTATTCTCACGGATCTCACGGAGCAAAGGCATATGAGAGAACTGGTCACGCTGAAGCAACCAATTCTTGGTCCATGAACAAAGCCCCCGCACAGCACGAACTCTACGAGGAGTACCCATACGAAACATGGCTAGAAAACGGTCGGCTGCTCAGAACGAAGTAACAGAACGCACTGAAGAACAGCAAGGCCTGTGAAGAGCGACCTGAAAAACAGTAACGAACGAACAAGAATACAATGACTACCTAAAGTCACGCGGAACTTGCTTGCACGCACTGAAGAGCAGATACAAACCCACAAGCACAAACTGAACGGCAGAAAACGATCTGAAAGCCACGAGTCTGAAAAAGCGCGAATCGTCTCTCACCAAACTTTTACTAACACGAGATTAGCAAAAGGAGCCCAAAGGGTGCCGCGCTTGGTTCTGAACTGGCCTTTTCTAGTCTCGTCGTACGTGGTGTACCTGACCGCGTGGTTGGCGATCGGAAATTCCGACAACTTTGTGCGACCGTGTGTACGCAAAACAAGTTTGAGCCAACATCCGTCGGAAAAAATCCTAGGATTTTGTTGTCGGAATGTCCGAACAAAGTCCGACCGTGTGTACGGGGCATCACTGTAAATACTGCAGCTGCCTGCCTGTGGTACTAATAGGATCTGAAGAACACCAGCAATTTTCTTCAGGTAGCTTTTTGTGCACACTGTGCAGAGGACGCACTACACTAACTGTAAATATTGCAGCTGCCTGCGGTACAAATGGGATCAGAACAGCAAATGTCTTCAGGTAGTTTTAGGGGCACATTGTGCAGAGGACGCACTACACTAACTCTAAATACTGCAGCTGCCTGCCTGTGGTACTAATAGGATCAGAACAACAGAAATTGTCTTCAGGTATCTTTAGGTACACACTGTGCAGAGGACGCAGTACACTAACTCTAAATACTGCAGCTGCCTGTGGTACTAATAGGATCAGAAGAACACCACCAATTTTCCTCAGGTAGCTTTAGGTGAACACTGTGCAGAGGATGCACTACACTAACTGTAAATAGTGTAGCTGCCTGCCTTTGATACTAATAGGATCAGAAGGACACCAGTAATTTTCTTCAGGTAGCTGTAAATACTGTAAAAACACCTGCCTGCCTGTCAGTAGGAAGAGAATAACAGGAACGGATCTAGCTAAACTGAATACAGTGTATATATATATATATATATATACACATCACCTGGGATGCATATATATACACAATATTCTGTAAGTGCAGCTAACTGACTCGCCTGCCTAATCTATCTAACTTAAATCAAATGTCTATCTCTCCGCTGCTGCAACACACTACACAAGGCCGCCACGCAGGCGGCCTTATATAGTGTGGGGTGTGTACTAAACCCCCGAGCCATAATTGGCCAAAGCCACCCTTCTTATTTTTTTTTTTCAAATTTTGTGTTATTTTGAATAAACAATACTAAAAATACAAAACAAATTCCGAAATACCGAAAACAAATTGGTCCATTGATGCAATATGGACCAAATCGTTTTTGGAATTCTTGAATTTGTTTTGTATCTTCAGCATTCCTTTTATATGTTCAGAAATCAGAATAACTGGTTGTTAAGGAGTGGGCGGCCTCTGGCGTCTTAACAACCATGACTCATCTGCTGTCAGCGGGATTCCTCACTGACAGCAGAATGTAAACAAAATGCAGGTTTTAACCACTTGCCTACTGGGCACTTAAACCCCCCTCCTGCCCAGACCAATTTTCAGCTTTCAGCGCTGTCACACTTTGAATGACAATTACTCAGTCATGCAACACTGTACCCAAATGAATTTTTTGTCCTTTTTTTCATACAAACAGAGCTTTATTTTGATGGTATTTGATCACCTCTGGGTTTTTTATTTTTTGCGCTATAAATGAAAAAAGACCGAAAATTTTGAAAAAAAAACGCATTTTTCTTAGTTTCTGTGATAAAATTTTGCAAATTAGTAATTTTTCTTCATAAATTTTGGCCACAATTTATACTGCTACATATCTTTAGTAAAAATAACCCAAATTAGTGGATATTATTTGGTCTCTGTGAAAGTTAGAGAGTTTACAGGTTATGGTGCAAATCATAAAAAATTGATCACACCTGATGTACTGACGGTCTATCTCATTTCTTGTGATCCGAACAAGTCAGGAAAGTACAAATACCCCCCAAATGACCCCTTTTTTGAAAGTAGACATTCCAAGGTATTTAGTAATATGCATTGTGAGCTTTTTGATGTTGTCATTTTTTCCCACAATTCTTTGCAAAATGAAGATTTTTTTTTCCCCCACAAAATTGTCATTGTAATAGGTTATTTCTCTCACATGGCATGTGTATACCACAAATAACACCCCAAAATACATTCTGCTACTCCTTCTGAGTATTACGATACCACATGTGTGGGACTTTTTCACAGCCTGACCACATACAGAGGCCCAACATGCAGGGAGCGCCATCACGTGTTCTAGGAGCATAAATTACACATATAACTACCTATTACACTTTTGAAGGCCCTGGAGCACCAGGACAATGACACGTGACACTGACGTGGCACTGATGACAGATGGCACTTATACATGGCACTGATGACAGATGGCACTGATGTGGCACTGACACTGATGTGGCACTGATGACAGATGGCACTAATATGTGGCACTGATGACAGATGGCACTAATACGTGGCACTGATGACAGATGGCACTAATACGTGGCACTGACAGATGGCACTAATACGTGGCACTGATGACACCTAAAAATGATGACAGATGGCACTAATATGTGGCACTGACAGGTGGCACTGATGACAGGTGGCACTAATACGTGGCACTGATGACACGTGGCACTGATGACACATGGCACTGATGACACGTGGCACTAATAAGTGGCACTGATGGCAGATGGCACTAATACGTGGCACTGATAGATGGCACTAATACGTGGCACAGATGGCACTGATGACAGATGGCACTGATGACAGATGGCACTGATACGTGGCACTGATGACAGATGGCACGTGACACTGACAGGTGGCACTGATAACAGGTGGCACTGATGACAGGTGGCACTATGTGGCACTGATGACAGATGGCACTGGGGATAGATGGAATGGACATGACAGTGGGGAGAGATGGCAGGGACAGATGGCAGTTTGACACTTTATTTTCTTTTTTTTTTTTTTTTACTTACCACCGCAGCGGTTCGTTCTTCCTCCTCACACGCTGTCTGTGTGAGGAGGGAGAGCTGCAGAACACCGGCGATGAGAGATGATCTCATATGTAAACATATGAGATCGTCTCTCATTGGCACAGCCGATTGCGCTAAAAACGGCCGATATGATTAGCCGTTTTCAGCGATCTGTGACTGGCTGTGTCCGAGGGACACGGCCAGCACAGAACTTCCCCGATGCGCGCAACACAGAAGTAAACACCAGGACGTCCAGGGACGGCCGCCCGGCAGATAGTGTCCGCGCTGCAGCCGTCTTTCGGCTATAGCGCGGGCGCAAAGTGGTTAAAGAACAAAAACAGGGACTGGGATCTAGGGGCCTCCTTGTTAAGCCACCCCCCACCCCACAACCACCGGGCCAGGGTTGTGGGGAATAGGCCCTTATTCCCATCAACATGGAGATGAGGTGCTTTGGGTGAGGGAGCCCCCAGCCCCAAAGCACCCCTCCATAGTGAGGGCATGTGGCCTTGTTTGGTCAGGAGGGGGGCACCTGCTCATTGCCCCCTTTCCTGACCTGCTGAACTGCATGCTCGAATAAGGGTCTGGTATAGATTATGGGGGGGACCACACGCCATTTTTCGGGTCTGGTATGGGTTTTAAGGGTAACCCCCATGCTGTTTTTTTTAAGAATTTTCAATTGCTGGCAAGTTTGTTTACATTTATCTGTCAGCTGTCATCTGACAGCTTATGAGTCATTGGTTGTTAAGGACACGGCGGCCGGCTTCCCGGCCTGCTCATTAAGAACTAGCTATTCTTCACACCTAATTCAAATCGGTCGATCATTTTTCGAATTGTCCCCAAAATTTTGAACTCGTTAGAAAATGAATAAATGAAACAAAATTCGTTACCATTGTCATTTGCAGATTTGGATACATCCAAATCTCGGAATAACCAAAAATGTGTCCAAATTTAGATTCTGACCAAAAGGAATTGCACATGTCTACTCCTGGCCATCATGTGGGGAAGGAGAATGGTAAGGAGGAGGCTCGTTTTACCCCTCACTCTACAGGGCACAGATTCTTTCAGGAATTTTGACAGCTGCCAGTCCCCCGTGCCAGCACTGCTAATGCCCCTCACTGCAGCACCAATCCCCTGTAGCACCCCTCTCCTCCTATCCCCTCTCACTGGCTTCAGGTACTGCAGGGGAGTCACAGGGGGACTTAACTCTGCAATTATATCCCCCAGCTGCCCCAACCTCTCTGCTCCCCTCATCAAAACCCCAGCACCTCCCCCTGTAGTGCTGCTGGCCGCCTTTGCCTCTTCTCCCTCCCACCAGCTACAGCTGCTGCTGGGGAGGGAGATCAGAATCAAGATGGCGGGGTTGGTAAGTAGATGTTTGGCAGCTCCTTCCTGAATGAACACAGTGAACGAATGGTATTGATCGCTTCTGTGTTCATTAATGACTGAAGCATGATAAACTGTATTTACTATGCTTCAGTTTGTGAATGAATAGGAGCCTCATTCATCTACAGTGTAGCTAAGTCTGCAGAGAAAAGGAATGATAACTCTATGTCTTCAGTCTCTTTCTGTCCCAAAGAGACATCAGGGTTCTGTTTATATCCCTGGTGTCTCATCAAAGCCTCCCTCCCCCCCCAAAAAAGGTATGAAAATATGAAAAATAAAAACTACATTAACCACCTCCCACCTGCACTATTCTCAATGTACAGCATCACAGCAATTCTCCAGTTCTGGGAGGGCATCTCTGGATGTCCTCACATGTGCACACTTCCTGCACACACCCTGTGACCCACATTAGGAATTCCCTGTGACCAATGTGTGCCCTGGACACAGCACACCATGGATTGGAGTAAAGGGCTAATCACAGTGATTGCTGTGCCCAATCACGAGCGATCACAGAAGTAAACAGGGCTGCCATCGGTCACCAAAGAGGGCTGTCATTAACTCTGAGCAGCTGCCCGAGCAGACCTGCCAGGATGCAGAGGAATGTGGAGTGGTGGGCGGATCCCAGCTGTGTGCAGGGAGCTGTTGAGACCGCTGTCAGGCAAGCTCCAGTCAAGAATGCCGGTGTGTGTCTGGCTGTGTGGGGTGGGTCAGGCCAGGAGGTGTCCCGCTGCCCCATGTGTCCTGCTGCCTTCCACCTGTCCCGCTGCCCCCTCCTGTCCCACTGTCCGCTCCTGTGACACCACCTCCCACCTGTCCCACTACCCCTCTCTTGTTCCACTTCACCCCACTTGTCCCACTGCCCCCCTTTTGTCCCACTGCCCCCACTTGTCACACTGGCCCCACCTGTCCCACTTCCCCACATTATGTCACACTGTCACCCACCTGTCCCTCTGACCCCACCTGTCCCACTGCCCCCCTCCTATGAGGGAAGGAGATATCAGAGGAGCAGGAGGACATGGGATAGGGGAGATGGGACTGAAGAAGGACATGGGATAGAGGAGATGGGACTGGAGAAGGACATGGGATAGAGGAGATGGGACTGGAGAAGGACATGGGATAGAGGAGATGGGACTGGAGAAGGACATGGGATAGAGGAGATGGGACTGGAGAAGGACATGGGATAGAGGAGATGGGACTGGAGAAGGACATGGGATAGAGGAGATGGGACTGGAGAAGGACATGGGATAGAGGAGATGGGACTGGAGAAGGACATGGGATAGAGGAGATGGGACTGGAGAAGGACATGGGATAGAGGAGATGGGACTGGAGAAGGGCATGGGATGGAGGAGATGGGACTGCAGGAGGAGGAGGATGTTGGATGGAGGAGATGGGACTGGAGAAGGATGTGGAATGGAGGAGATGGGACTGGAGAAGGACATGGTATGGAGGAGATGGGACTGCAGGAGGAGGAGGAGGTTGGATGGAGGAGATTGGACTGGAGGAAGAGTACATGGCCAGTGGATGGATTTGATGAGACAGCCAGTGGGCTCTGGGGAATGTTGGTAGTTAGGCCCCCTTGGGCTGAGGCAGCTGTGTAAGGGCCCCCAGCATTTCTGATGGTTGTCCTGGATATAAACAGAACAGATCTTTGCCTGTTAATGGCTCTTCTTTCCTCATACATTGTGTGAGGGAAGCAGAGCTGGATCTGAGTACAATATTTTACAGTACACATTCCCCTTATCAATGTATTGATACATAGGGACAAGCTACTTCAGGTGAATGAATACATGAACATAAGATAATCCTTCAGCCATGACACTACAAACTGCAGATACAACATGTGACCCATCACAACACATAGTTACATAGTTAGTAAGGTTGAATAAAGACACCGGTCTATCCAGTTCAACCTGTGAGTGAGTGTGGGTGCGTGTCTACAATTATCCCTATTTATTTAAGGTACCCATATAGTGCTGTCAATTTACGCAACACTCCACACACACATCAGTCCCTACCCTCAAGGAGCCCACAATCCAAGGTCCCCAACTCACATTCATATACTAGGGCCAATTTTGGACAGAAGCCAGTTAACCAACCAGCATGTCTTTGGAGACACAGGGAATAAAACTTCACTAATACCGAATTATATCACAAACACCTGAAATTGTACAATACCTTTAAAAATTCTAATATAATATATAATATATATATATATATAATAAAAAATTAAAAATTCTAATATAATTGAAGAGAATAAATGTGCTTTTATTAGAAAGTTTTCACAATTTATGACAAATTGTAAAATGTAGTATGACATTCAAGTAAAATAAAAATGAGACACTTCAAGTCCAACATAAAAAACTTCATCTCCTGTGAAGAACATTGTAAGTGATGATTTTATTACAAAGGACAAAGCATTGAGTAGAGCAGCAATCAAGAAGAGTTTAGACTACTTGGTGTTCAGGGCTGCAAACAGCAAAGACAAAGAATGAGAAAATCCAACTCATTATGAAAGTGAAACATTGAAAAAAAAAAAGGAAAAAAGGGGAGAGAAAAGAAATGGGAGAGAGAGAGCGACACCCAACCAGGAATGACATCTGGGTGAGGCCAGAAACCGATTCTACAGAGAGAAGATGAAGAGCCCCCACCGGTCCCACACCCCCTCCAAAGTCCTCAGAGTATTATTCATTCTAGATGTGAGGACCCCATAGGTCTGATTTCTGGAATAAGAGAATATTAATAGGAGTTGGGGCGTGGCCTCAACATATTACAAATAATAAATGACAAGAACATTCTATACCATGCCTCTCCATACAAACACTCCCAACATCCACATTCATTGTAAAGAAATATGCCCCTCACTGGAGATATATATGACCGGGATTCCTAAACCTAACCCATCATCCAATGACATGACTAGATCTGGTTTTATTTCATTGCATTAGATTCAGTTATACAATTGTATCAGATTTTTCATTGTATCAAAAACAAAGAAGAAAAAATGTGACATCCCACAGAACACACATTTCTCATTATCTAAACCAGTGGTTCTCAACCTTATAGTGCCGTGACCCCTTGATAAAGGTTCCCAGGTAGTGGGGACCCCCTAATGCCCCATACACACGGTCAGATTTTCCGATGGAAAATGTGTGATAGGACCTTGTTGTCGGAAATTCCAACCGTGTGTGGGCTCCATCACACATTTTCCATTGGAATTTCCGACACACAAAGTTTGAGAGCAGGCTATAAAATTTTCCGACAACAAAATCCGTTGTCGGAAATTCCGATCGTGTGCATACAAATCCGACGCACAAAGTGCCACGCATGCTCAGAATAAATTAAGAAACTAAAGCTATTGGCTGCTGCCCTGTTTATAGTCCCGACCTACGTGTTTTACGTCACCGCGTTCAGAACGATCGGATTTTCCGACAACTTTGTGTGACCGTGTGTATGCAAGACAAGTTTGAGCTAACATCCATCGGAAAAAATCCCATGGATTTTGTTGTCGCAATGTCCGATCAATGTCCGACCGTGTGTACGAGGCATTACAGTAAAATTATTTTCATAGCGTAGGTTGTCAGTAGGGATGAGCCGAACACCCCCCGGTTCGGTTCGCACCAGAACCCGCGAACGGACCGCAAGTTCGCACGAACGTTAGAACCCCATTGACGTCTATGGGACTCGAACGTTCGAAATCAAAAGTGCTCATTTTAAAGGCTAATTTGCATGGTATTGTCCTAAAAAGGGTGTGGGGACCCGGGTCCTACCCCAGGGGACATGTATCAATGCAAAAAAAACTTTTAAAAACGGCCGTTTTTTCGGGAGCAGTGATTTTAATGATGCTTAAAGTAAAAAAAAAAAAGTGAAATATTCCTTTAAATATCGTACCTGGGGGGTGTCTATAGTATGCCTGTAAAGTGACGCGTGTTTCCCATGTTTAGAACAGTCCCTGCACCAAATGTCATTTTTAAAGGAAAAAATCTCATTTAAAACTGCTTGCGGGTTTAATGTCATGTCGGGTCCTGGCAATATGGATGAAAATCAGTGAGACAAACAGCATGGGTACCCCCCAGTCCATTACCAGGCCCTTTGGGTCTTGTATGGATATTAAGGGGAACCCCGCACCCAAATTAAAATAAGGAAAGGTCCCTATATACTCTGAACAGCAGTATACAGGCTGTGCAAACAAGACAGGGACTGTAGGTTTGTTGTTAAGTAGAATCTGTTTGTAATTTTGAACATTTTTAACGTGTTTAGCTCCAGCCAAAAAATCTTTTCTAAGCTTTTTGGAAAACATAGGGAAGGGTTATCACCCCTGTGACATTTGTTTTGCGTCTTTCCTCCTCTTCAGAAGATTTCACCTCACTTTTTTGTCCCAATGAAAAATGTTTTTTGAAAATTTGGGTTTTTTTGTGGAACAAGGATTGGAAAGCATCAGTGGAAAGGAGAAATTGTTTTCCCATATTAACTCTTACATGAGAGAATTTCCCTTCCTATGGGTAGATTTCATCTCACTTCCTGTTGTCTCCTTCCGTTTGCAAGTAGGAGTCGTTTGTAAGTTAGATGTTTGAAAGTAGGGTCCTGCCCTATATACTCAGCAGAAATTAGGGCCTTAGGTGTTGCTGTGGCCAAAACACTGTAAGCCCTCACAGGGCCCTGCTGTGAAATATTAGATCAAGAATTGTAATTACATGCCCCTGTTGAACAGGAGCTGAAAAATTAGGCCTTAGGCACTGGTGCTGGTGCCACAACACTGCAACCCCTCACAGACACTCTAGTTGGAACGCAGGAACGAGCCCTGCTGCAAAGTATTGCATCAAAAATTGTAATTACACGCCCCTGTTAGACAGGGGCAGAAAAATTGGGCCTTAGGCACTGGTGCTGGTGCCACAACACTGCAACCCCTCACAGACACTCTAGTTGGAACGCAGGAACGAGCCCTGCTGCAAAGTATTGCATCAAAAATTGTAATTACACGCCCCTGTTAGACAGGGGCAGAAAAATTGGGCCTTAGGCACTGGTGCTGGTGCCACAACACTGCAACCCCTCACAGACACTCTAGTTGGAACGCAGGAACGAACCCTGCTGCAAAGTATTGCATCAAAAATTGTAATTACACGCCCCTGTTAGACAGGGGCAGAAAAATTGGGCCTTAGGCACTGGTGCTGGTGCCACAACACTGCAACCCCTCACAGACACTCTAGTTGGAACGCAGGAACGAGCCCTGCTGCAAAGTATTGCATCAAAAATTGTAATTACACGCCCCTGTTAGACAGGGGCAGAAAAATTGGGCCTTAGGCACTGGTGCTGGTGCCACAACACTGCAACCCCTCACAGACACTCTAGTTGGAATGCAGGAACGAGCCCTGCTGCAAAGTATTACATCAAACATTGTAATTACACGCCCCTGTTATACAGGGGCTGAAAAATTGTGCCTTAGGCACTGGTGGTGGCGCCCAGAACCAAAAATGTTCTTACAAGCTATCAGCGTGATGATTGAGGAGGAAGAGGATAATTACTCAGGGATAGTCACTCAGCATCAGCATAGGCAGTCTTTGAAGGGATCTGAAAAAAATTATTCAGTTACATCAGCATCAGGTGCTTGGTAGCTGGTGGTGATCCAAGACTGATTCATTTTTATGAAGGTCAGCCGATCGACCGAGTCAGTGGACAGACGCACCCTGTGATCGGTTACCACGCCTCCAGCAGCACTGAATGTGCGTTCCGAAAGAACGCTGGATGCAGGACAGGCCAGTAGCTCAATTGCATACTGTGCAAGCTCTGGCCAGTGATCCATCCTCAGGACCCAGTAACCCAGAGGATTTTCGGTGGGAAAGGTGTCCAAGTCTGATCTTGCCCCTAGGTATTCCTGCACCATGTAAAACAGACGCTGGCGATGGTTGCTGGAACCGATCATACCTTGGGGCTGCGGACCAAAAAATTGTCTGAACGCATCGGTCAGACGGCCACCTTCTCCACCGCTCCTTCTTTGACTGACCGAAGCCTCAGCAACACGTTGTCCAGAAACAGGAGTTTGTAACCTCCCAGTCTCTGGGAACGCGTTGCACAGACCTTTCTGCAAGGCCTCCCGAAGATGTTTCATCCTCTGCTCCCTCTGCGATGGCAAGATAAGGTCCGCAACCTTACCCTTGTAACGTGGATCAAGGAGGGTTGCCAGCCAGTATTGGTCCTTCTCCTTGATACCACGAATACGAGGATCCTTACGCAGGCTTTGCAGGATCAGGGAGGCCATGCAGCGTAGGTTTGCTGAGGCATTCGGTCCGGAGTCCTCTGGGTCACTAAGGACAACAACGTCCGCAGCCACCTCCTCCCAGCCACGTACAAGTCCATGTGTTCCTTGGGACTGATCCCTTAAAGACTGCTGATGCTGAGTGCCAGGCTCCACCTCCATACTGACACAATCTTCCTCCTCCTCCTCCTCCTCCTCCTCGTCCTCTTCCTGTGTGATCGGCGGGCACGCAGGAACACTGTCTGGATAAAGGGGGCCTTGAGAGCTAAGGAAGTCCTCCTCTTCCTGCCTCTGTTCTGCCTCAAGTGCCCTGTCCATTATTCCACGCAGCGTGTGCTCCAACAGGTGGACAAGGGGGACAGTGTCACTGATGCATGCACTGTCAGTGCTCACCATCCTCGTGGCCTCCTCGAATGGTGACAGGACAGTGCATGCATCCCTGATCATGGCCCACTGGCGTGGGGAAAAAAAACCAAGGTCCCCTGACCCTGTCCTGGTGCCATAGTCGCACAGGTACTCATTTATGGCCCTCTGCTGCGTGTGCAGCCGCTGCAGCATGGCCAATGTCGAGTTCCACCTGGTGGGCATGTCACAGATTAGGCGGTTCTTGGGCAGGTTAAACTCCTTTTGGAGGTCCGTCAGCCGAGCACTGGCATTATATGACCGGCGGAAATGCACACAGACTTTCCTGGCCTGCCTCAGGACATCCTGTAAGCCCGGGTACCTGCCCAAGAACCGCTGCACCACCAAGTTAAGGACGTGAGCCAAACAGGGCACATGGGTCAGTTGTCCCTGTCGGAGGGCAGAGAGGAGGTTGGTGCCATTGTCGCAAACCACCATTCCTGCCTTAAGTTGGCGTGGCGTCAACCACCTCTGAACCTGCCCCTGCAGAGCTGACAGAACCTCTGCCCCAGTGTGGCTCCTGTCCCCCAAGCACACCAGCTCAAGCACCGCATGGCATCTTTTGGCCTGCGTACTTGCGTAGCCCCTTGAACGCCTACGGACCACCGCTGGTTCCGAGGAAGAGGCCATGGAGGAAGAAGAAGAGGAGGGGGTGGAGGAGAGAGGTGTGTCACAATCAGCATTTTGGAGGCGTGGTGGCGGAACAACCTCCAACACTACTGCACCTTGTCCTGCATCCTTCCCAGCTGCCAGCAGAGTCACCCAATGCGCCGTGAAACTTAAGTAACGTCCCTGTCCATGCCTGCTGGACCATGAGTCAGCGGTAATATGCACCTTACCGCTGACCGCCCTGTCCAGCGAGGCATGGACATTGCCTTCCACATGCCGGTAGAGAGCTGGAATCGCCTTCCGTGAGAAAAAGTGGCGTTTGGGTACCTGCCACTGAGGAACCGCACATTCCACAAACTCACGGAAGGGGGCAGAGTCTACCAACTGAAAAGGCAGCAGTTGAAGTGCTAGCAATTTTGCCAAGCTAGCATTCAACCGCTGGGCATGTGGATGGCTGGGAGCAAACTTCTTTCGGCGGTGCAGCAGCTGGGGCAGGGAAATTTGCCTGGTACAATCTGGCGTCGGTGTACCAAAAGCAGATTGCCCACAAGTACTTGGCTGTGACACACCTAATTCTACACCTTCATTCCTCTCACTGCAGGTCTCAGAGAGGACTGAAGGTCTAGTGGGGTTGGAAATCTCAGCTGATGAGGAGCAAGGAGAGATCCTCTTTGTTCTTTGGTGTGGGTCTTTTAGATATGCTTGCCAACGAACTGCATGGCAGGTCAACATATGTCTGGTCAAGCATGTGGTACCCAAGCGGGAGATGTTTTGGCCACGCGAGATACGCTTGAGACATATGTTGCAAATAGCAGCGGTGCGATCTGATGCACTCGTCTCAAAAAAGGCCCACACCAAAGAACTTTTTGAATAACGCACAGAGACTGCAGCGCCCTGCACATGTGGAGCTTTGGGGTGTGATGCAGTCAATGTGCTGCCCTTAGGCTGGCCCCTGGAGGGCATCCTGCCTCGTTGGTGATGTGCCGCCTCCTCCTCCTCCTCCTCCTCCTCTCTCCTATCAGGCACCCACGTTGAGTCAGTGACCTCATCATCCCCTCCCTCCTCATCACTGGAGCAAACCTGGCAGTATGCTGCAGCAGGGGGAGCATGACTGCCAGATTGCTGTCCTTCTTGGGCACCCCCTCTGTCCGTGCTCATGTTACTGCCTTCATCGAGCTCAGTATCATCATCAGAGCCTTCCAAACGCTGGGCATCCTCCTGGAGCATGTACCCAACACTGTGGTCAAACAGTTCGAGGGAATCCTCATGAGGACATGGTGGAGCTAGGGAAGGAGTCACTGATGACATTGAGCTGAGGGAAGAGGCCGCTGCTTTGCCAGACAAAGCACCCTGGGCATGGGTGAGAGAGGATGAGGAGGATGAGGACGGCTTGGTCATCCACTCGACCAAGTTTTCTGCATGTTGCGGCTCAACACGGCCAGCTGCCGAAAAAAAGGCCAAGCGTGTCCCATGGCCACGTGCTGATGAGGATGCACCGTCTCCACGACCAGCACTAGACACAGAGCCTGCTTGCCCTCTCTTATTGGCTTGTGACTGTCTGCCTCTCCTTCTTGGCCTTCCAGACATACTAATGGCCTGTAGCTGCACTAAGCTGGGATAGAACACCTGTAATTTTCTTCAGGTAGCTTTATATACTGTAACCAGACAAGCCTGCCTGTCAGTAGGAAGATAACAGGAACGGATCTAGCTGAACACTGTGAGCAGGACGCACTGCACTAAATGTAAATAGCAGGAACGGATCTAGCTGAACACTGTGAGCAGGACGCACTGCACTAAATGTAAATAGCAGGAACGGATCTAGCTGAACACTGTGAGCAGGACGCACTGCACTAAATGTAAATAGCAGGAACGGATCTAGCTGAACACTGTGAGCAGGACGCACTGACTGCACTAAATGTAAATAGCAGGAACGGATCTAGCTGAACACTGTGAGCAGGACGCACTGCACTAAATGTAAATAGCAGGAACGGATCTAGCTGAACACTGTGAGCAGGATGCACTGCACTAAATGTAAATAGCAGGAACGGATCTAGCTGAACACTGTGAGCAGGACGCACTGCACTAAATGTAAATAGCAGGAACGGATCTAGCTGAACACTGTGAGCAGGACGCACTGCACTAAATGTAAATAGCAGGAACGGATCTAGCTGAACACTGTGAGCAGGACGCACTGCACTAAATGTAAATAGCAGGAACGGATCTAGCTGAACACTGTGAGCAGGACGCACTGCACTAAATGTAAATAGCAGGAACGGATCTAGCTGAACACTGTGAGCAGGACGCACTGCACTAAATGTAAATAGCAGGAACGGATCTAGCTGAACACTGTGAGCAGGACGCACTGCACTAAATGTAAATAGCAGGAACGGATCTAGCTGAACACTGTGAGCAGGACGCACTGCACTAAATGTAAATAGCAGGAACGGATCTAGCTGAACACTGTGAGCAGGACGCACTGACTGCACTAAATGTAAATAGCAGGAACGGATCTAGCTGAACACTGTGAGCAGGACGCACTGACTGCACTAAATGTAAATAGCAGGAACGGATCTAGCTGAACACTGTGAGCAGGACGCACTGCACTAAATGTAAATAGCAGGAACAGATCTAGCTGAACACTGTGAGCAGGACGCACTGACTGCACTAAATGTAAATAGCAGGAACAGATCTAGCTGAACACTGTGAGCAGGACGCACTGCACTAAATGTAAATAGCAGGAACGGATCTAGCTGAACACTGTGAGCAGGACGCACTGCACTAAATGTAAATAGCAGGAACGGATCTAGCTGAACACTGTGAGCAGGACGCACTGCACTAAATGTAAAGAGCAGGAACAGATCTAGCCTAATCTAGCTCTCAAATCAAATGACACTGTCTGTCTCTCTCTCTATCAGCACACCGGAACACACTACACAGGGCCGCCGTGCAGGCGGCCTTATATAGTGTGGGGCGTGTACTAAATCCCCTGAGCCATAATTGGCCAAAGCCACCCTGGCTTTGGCCAATTACAGCTCTCTCTACTGACGGCGCTGTGATTGGCCAAGCATGCGGGTCATAGTGCATGCTTGGCCAATCATCAGCCAGCAATGCACTGCGATGCCGCAGTGAATTATGGGCCGTGACGCGCCACACGAATTTGGCGCGAACGGCCCATAACGTTCGCAATTCGATGGACGGTCGAACAGCCGATGTTCGAGTCGAACATGGGTTCGACTCGAACACGAAGCTCATCCCTAGTTGTCAGCACTCGAGGCAAGACAAGTAATTTGCGCCTCTAATCCACGGACATTTAGCACTCCCCGAGTCCCTTCCACTAGTACAGTATTAAAACCCCTTATGGTACATTTTAGGATGTATCACTCTTTCTCTTAGTTCTCCTTTCTTTCCCTTTTATCTCTCTCTATCCTACTTTCTTGTTTTTCCCCATCCCTCTATCTAGCTGTCTTTCTTGTTCTTTCTCTTATTATGTCTCTCCCTTTTTCTTTGTTCCTCCCCCTCTTTTCCTCGCCCTTCTATGTATTCTCTATTTTTATTCCTTCTCTTATTTCTTGGTGGGGGGTGTGGGGAATGGGATGAGTGGCAGTGCTGGTGGGGGAGTTGGGATGAGTGGCAGTGCTGGTGGGGGAGTTGGGATGAGTGGCAGTGCTGGTGGCGGAGTTGGGATGAGTGGCAGTGCTGGTGGCGGAGTTGGGATGAGTGGCAGTGCTGGTGGGGGAGTTGGGATGTGTGGCAGTGCTGGTGGCGGAGTTGGGATAAGTGGCAGAGCTGGTGGTGGAGTTGGGATGAGTGGCAGTGCTGGTGGGGGAGTTGGGATGAGTGGCAGTGCTTGTGGGGGAGTTGGGATGAGTGGCGCTGCTGGTGGGGGAGTTGGGATGAGTGGCAGTGCTGGTGGGGGAGTTGGGATGAGTGGCAGTGCTGGTGGGGGAGATGGGATGAGTGGTGCTGCTGGTGGGGGAGTTGGGATGAGTGACAGTGCTGGTGGGGGAGTTGGGATGTGTGGCAGTGCTGGTGGGGGAGTTGGGATGAGTGGTGCTGCTGGTGGGGGAGTTGGAATGAGTGGCAGTGCTGGTGGGGGAGTTGGGATGAGTGGCAGTGCTGGTGGGGGAGATGGGATGAGTGGTGCTGCTGGTGGGGGAGTTGGGATGAGTGACAGTGCTGGTGGGGGAGTTGGGATAAGTGGCAGTGCTGGTGGGGGAGTTGGGATAAGTGGCAGTGCTGGGGGGATGGGATGAGTGGCAGTGCTGGTGGGGGAGTTGGGGTAAGTGGCAGTGCTGGGGGGGGGATGGGATGAGTGGCAGTGCTGGGGGGGAGATGGGATGAGTGGCAGTGCTGGGGGGGGAGTTGGGATGAGTGGCAGTGCTGGTGGGGGAGTTGGGATAAGTGGCAGTGCTGGGGGGGATGGGATGAGTAGCAGTGCTGAGGGGGAGTTGGGATAAGTGGCAGTGCTGGTGGGGGAGTTGGGATGAGTGGCAGTGCTGGGGGGGATGGGATGAGTGGCAGTGCTGGGGGGGGGGAGTTGGGATGAGTGGCAGTGCTGGGGGAGTTGGGATGAGTGGCAGTGCTGGTGGGGGAGTTGGGATGAATGGCAGTGCTGGTGGGGGAGTTGGGATGAGTGGCAGTGCTGGGGGGGGAGTTGGGATGAGTGGCAGTGCTGGTGGGGGAGTTGGGATGAATGGCAGTGCTGGTGGGGGAGTTGGGATGAGTGGCAGTGCTGGGGGGGGATGGGATGAGTGGCAGTGCTGGGGGGGAGTTGGGATGAGTGGCAGTGCTGGGGGGGGGAGTTGGGATGAGTGGCAGTGCTGGGGGGGAGTTGGGATGAGTGGCAGTGCTGGTGGGGGAGTTGGGATGAGTGGCAGTGCTGGTGGGGGAGTTGGGATGAGTGGCAGTGCTGGTGGGGGAGTTGGGATGAGTGGCAGTGCTGTGGGGGAGTTGGGATGAGTGGCAGTGGTGGTGGGGGAGTTGGGATGAGTGGCAGTGCTGGGGGGAGTTGGGATGAGTGGCAGTGCTGGTGGGGGAGTTGGGATGAGTGGCAGTGCTGGTGGGGGAGTTGGGATGAGTGGCAGTGCTGGTGGGGGAGTTGGGATGAGTGGCAGTGCTAGTGGGGGAGTTCTGATTAGCCAACTTAGGTGCTCTTGATGAAGGTCATCTGCTGATCTGAGAACTGTAGTGTGGACTTTTAATGGCAACTCTAATCACAGGTAGTGTTACTCACTGTGTCTCCGACTTTGTGGTGTCTCATAGCAGTGACACCTATTCCGAAATCAGGAGATAGGGTCTCCCCCAGCCCCTCCCACTTCACATTCCTCGCCAGTCAGCTGACCTCTAGTCTTTGCACCCCCAGCCATGCCGTGAACTGAGTGGGCGGCCGCGGGCTCCAGGGACAGTCCTGCTGGGCGGTCACAAAAAGACTGGGAGAGTGGTGCAGGCTTCAGGAACAACCCAGGATTCGGTGACCCCTGGCAAATCATCATTCGACCCCCCAGGTTGAAACCACTGATCTAAACACTTTCCCGGCAGAACGTGCAGACGTGTCTCTCTATATATCCCATCATCAGATCTTATGTCAGTGCATCTAATATCATCCACAAAATGATTACAAGGAATTAAAATTGTGAAGAAGTGTCAAATGGCAGAGCAGGCAGTCAGCCGTCAGACTTGGTTGCGGGCGTAACTTTTGTTTTTCTTTTTTTGTTCTGGCGGTGCGGCGGGCATCATATAAGACAACGGAACTACATCGGGGGTTTACAGCAGAGGTTTATGTTAGCAATACAGGGAGGAGGTGCGCTAATAAAAAAAGTGCCGTTTAAAAAATAAAGAAAAAAAATGGCGAGGGGCTCCCCCAGTTCATACCAGGCCCTTCGGGTCTAGTATGGATTTGGAGGGAAACCCCATGCCAATTTTTTTGAAAAAATGGTGTGGGGTACCCCAAAATCCACACCAGACCCTTATCCGGGCATACAGCCCGGCAGGTCAGGAAGGGGGGGACAAGAGAGCTGCCGCCTCCTATGAACCATACCGGGTCACATGCCCTCAACATAGGGGGGGTGGGTGCTTTGGGGCAGGGGGGGCCAAAAAAGTGGCAAAAAGTAAGAAAAACAAGAGACAGTTTTTGACAAATCCCTTATTAAAAAATAAAAAAACAATGAGCCCCCATGTAAATCCATCATCAATCACGCCGTACGCCGACCCCCCCAAAAAAAGGCCTCCTGGGAGGCCTTTCGCCAAATGTCACCTCTCTGCTTTGACATTTCTTATATAGGTAAGGGGTGGGCCACCTTACTTTGCCACCCGGTGGCCCCGCCCGCTTCTGACATCAACATGGGAACAAGTTGCTTTGGGGTGAGGGCCTCGAGGCCCCCACCCCCCCATGTTGAGGGCATGTGGCCTGGTATGGTTCAGGAGGGGGGCGCTCACTCATCGCCCCTCTTTCCTGACCTGCCAGGCTGCATGCCCGGATAAGGGTCTGGCATGGATTTTGGGGGGACCCCACAGTTTTTTTTTTACATTTTGGCGTGGAGTTCCCTTCCAAATCCATATCAGTTACAAAGGGTCTGGTATGGATGGGGGGGGGGACTCCACGCCATTTATTTTCTTTATTTTTTCAATAGCCAGGTGCCGGCAATTGTAACCGCGAGTCATTTCAATGGGATTTGCTTTGGTTTTTTTTTCTTTAGAAATGTCAGTTTTGCTGCAGCGTGTTTTAAACATGCTACAGATGCACCACTTTGCAGGCAAATTAAGGACCCCCCAGGCACTATATTTAAAATAATTTTTCATTTGTATTGTTGCACTTTAAGCATTATTAAAATCAATGATCCTGCAAAAAAAATGTATTGATACATGTCCCCTAGGGCAGTACCTGCACCCCCTATACCCCTTTTATGGCCAATTACTTGCATAAAAGCCTTCAAAATGATTATTCCTGTTCGGCTCCCATAGACGTCAATGGGGTTCGCTGTTCTGGTTAGAACATTCCCCCTGTTCAGGAGTTCTGCTGCGCACTTAACAGTGGGGGTGTTCGGCCAATCCTTACGCTTTAATGTAACAAAAGCTTAAAGCGGATCTCCGCCCACCGCTGCAAAAATTAAAATCCAGCAGCTGCACATCCTGTACACATCCTGCAGCTGCTGGCTTTTAATACTAGGACACTTACTTGTCCTGGAGTCCAGCGAGGTCGGCACCTCAGAAAATGTTTCCATCGTCTGTCGGGTGCATGCCGCCTCCATTGCGAGGAAGGGTACCCGGTAGAGCTGCAGGATTAATCACGGAGAATCGTTATCCCGATTCTCCTCTCGCCACGATCGCAATTCTGGATTTGAGCGATTCTACGATTCTGACCATTCAAAGCGTGCGCCTGTTTCGGAGCGGAGGGGAAGCCGTCGGAGCCAGCATGAAATGTCTGATGTCAGCAAAGATGAATATGATTGGTCAGTAAGTATGCCAGAGTAACAGCCCCACCCCCCGGTGTTGGTAGGTAGGGGACGTTGCCTCTACCAAGATGGCGGTGGGTGCTTCCTCTTCCTGTGCGCGTCTGAGCGTGTGATGTCAGTGGGAAACATGGCGGAGAGCGGGAGCGGGCTGTACAGCCCCCCCAAGACTGGAGCCCTAACCGGATGGGGGTCTCTCTGCTCAGGGTGCTCTGCCTGCTGTGCCAGGAGTGTCCCACCAGGGCCACAACACACTGGGTGGTGACAGAGGACGGCAAGATCCAGCAGCAGGTGAGGTGACACCTGACAGAGGGGGGACACATGACAGAGGAAAAGACAGGGAGGGGGGACACCTGAGAGAGAGCAAGGGGGACACCTAACATAGAGGGGGGATCCTGGGATTGGGGGACACCTGACAGGGGGAGGGAGATCACTAGAGAGAGAGAGAGAGGGAGCGGGAAAAGGGGGACACCTGAGACAAGTAGGGACACCTGAAAGGAGGATAGGGGGATACTTGAGAGGGAAAAGGGGGGAAAGGGAAAGACAGGTATGCTGCCCCCCCCCCCGAAAGGTGCCAAATGTGGCACCGGAGGGGGGGGAGAGTACAAAAAGCGGAAGTTCCACTTTTGGGTGGAACTCTGCCTTAATGTGCCATAATGTGCCTAAACATTAATCAATTGCCTTGAAACTTTGCACAAGCAAAGTTTTTAAATTCCCAAACCTATCCTGGAAGTTTCATGGATTTAGGTTTCCTACAAGGCAAATGCAAACTTTTTGTTATAATAAATATCCAAAAAGAAAAAAAAAATTCTTCATCAGTTTAGGCCAATATGTATTCACATTTTCGGTAAAAAAAAATTCACAAGAAGTGTATATTGATTGGTTTGCGCAAAAGTTATAACGTCTACAAAATAAGGGGATAAATTTATGGCATTTTTGATATTATTTTTTTTTTTTTACTAGTAATGGCGGCGATCAGCGATTTTTAGCGGGACTGCAACATTGCGGCGGACAGATCGGATACTTTTGACACTTTTTTGGTACCATTGACAATTATACAGGGATCAGAGCTAAAAATAGCCACTGATTACTGTGTAAATATCACTGTCAGGGAAGGGGATAACACTAGGGGGGGATCAAGGGGTTAAATGTGTTCCCTCTTGTGTGTTTCTAACTGTGGGGGGATGGGACTGACTGGAGGAAGAGACCGATCTCTGTTCTTAATCAGTAGGAACAGCAGATCTGTCTCTCCTCCCCTGAAAGAACAAAGATCTGTCTGCTTACATTGACAGATCTCCGTTCTGTCTCTGTCAGGATAAATCGTGGGTGGCCGGCGAACATCACACCCGCCAGCCACGCGCATCAGCTCCTACGTCGTGCCGCAGGCGCGTACACCTCCTAGAGCTCCTAGAGCTGACGTACCATGACGGTGATACGCCCAGGGGAGCCAACCTGCCGCAGTACAACTGCGGTGGCTGGTCGTTAAGTGGTTAATGTCCCTAGTTTGCCTTGTGGGAGACCAAAATCCATGAGACTTACAGGATAGATTTGGGAACTTGAAAACTTAGGTTGTGAAAGGTTTCAAGGCTTCCAGGTTTAGGCACTATTTTCAAACAAAGGCGTACGTTCATCAAACAGAGAAGAGCCGAGATCCTGATGATCACGGCTGATCTCTCAGGTGTACCATTTATGAAGCTGAGATGAGGAGTGGAGAACATGTTCTTCACTTCTTATCACAGGACACACACCCTTCTGTCATTCACTTTTACACCAGTTTATGAAGGTGAGATCTGAAGATCTGAAGATCTCGCTGGCCATCTCTGTAAAATATCTCCAGCCCAGATTCTCCATCTCAGAGGTGGAGAATATGGGTGAGAAGCTGCTGTGATGTGAGGAAGGAGGCTTCGTTCTTCCTAATATCAGCAATAGCAAGCTTAAAGATTGATATAAATAATAACTATATACAGTATGTTAATGTGTGTATATTAGGGATGAGCTTTATGTTCGGGTCGAACACTGGCTGTTCGCCCGTTCGTCAAAACCGAACACTATGGGGCGTTCGCGCTAAATTCGAGCGGCATGTAATGACCCATAATGCACTGTGGGAATGCAGTGTATTGCTGTATGATGATTGGCCAAAGCATGCACCATAACCTGCATGCTTTGGTCAATTACAGCGCCCTCAGCTAAGAGAGCCATAATTGGGCAAAGGCAGGGTGCCTTTTGCCAATCATGGCTCAGGGGGACTAAGTCCATGCCCCACACTATAAAAGACTGTTTGCACGTCGGCCTCGTGTAGTGTGTTGTTGGCGTGGACGGAGAGAGAGTGCCATTTAGATTGAGCAGGCAGGCAGGTTATTCAGTTAGCTGCAGTGTATTTAATATGTATATACAGACAGTCTTGTGTATATATATATATACACACAGTAAAACCTTGGATTGTGAGCATAGTTCGTTCCAGAAACATGCTTGTAATCCAAAGCACTTGTATATCAAAGCATTTTTTTATAGGGTATAAAAAGAAGAGAGGCGCCTCTAAGTGTAGCAATAAGTTGCTAAATGTTGTACCTTTATTAAATGTAACCATATTGCTACACTTAGAGGCTCCTCCTTTTTTATACTCAGTTGTGACATGACGCTACTCTTATATCAAGACATCGCTTGTATATCAAGGCAAAATTTATTAAAACATTTTGCTTGTCTTGCAAAATGCTCTCAAACCAAGTTACTCCCAAACCAAGGTTTTACTGTATATATATATATATATATATATATATATATATATATATATATATATATCCACTGCATACAGTTTAGCTATATCTCACTGCAGGCCGTTCCTGGTGTACTTTTTCTAATATACTTCAGGCAGTGTACACAGTACCGTGCACCCCTAGTGCAGTTGCTACTACTTTCCTGGTGGTGTACACAGTACACAATACATACAGTGCACCCATAGTTGCTATTAGACTTCTGGTGGTATACACAGTACAGTGCACCCATAGTGCATTTGCTACTACTTTCCTGGTGGTGAACACAGCACATAATACAGTGTACTGTGGTTTTGCTAAACAAAATTTACATCATGTCCAGAAGGCCACCAAGGAGAGGCAGACGCTCACAGGCCACTCAAAGAGGGCCAGCAAGCTCTGTCTACAGTCGACAGCGCTGGTCGTGGATATGGTGCATCCTCAGCACGTGGCCGTGGGGCACGTTTGTCCTTTTTTTCTGCAGCTGGCCATGTTATTGAGCCAGAACATGCAGAAGAGTTGGTGGAATGGATAACAAAGCCCTCCTCATCCTCACCATCCTCTATCACCTAGGCTCAGAGTAGTTTGCCTGCCAATGCAGCTGCCAAAGCGGCCTATTCCATCGGCTCCATGTCAACAGTCACTCCTTCCCTAGTCCCACCATCATGCACAGAGGAGTTCCCCGAACTATTCAACCACAGTATCGGGTACATGCTGCAAGAGGATGCGCAGTGATTTGAAGGCTCTGATACTGGTACCCAGGTTGAGGAAGGGAGTAACGCCAGCCTAGAGAGAGGGGGTGCCCAAGAAGGTCAAGAAACTGGCAGTCATGTTCCCCCAGCTGCAGCATACTGCTAAGTTTGCTCCAGTGACGAGGAGGGAGGGGATGATGAGGTCACTGACTCTACTTGGGTGCCTGATAGAAGAGAGAAGGAGGAGGAGTAGGCAACCAACATCCGATTTTAGCAGGCAAATTTCCCTACCCCGTTGCTAAACCGTCAAAAGAAATTTGGTCCCAGCCATCCACATGCTCAGCGTCTGAATGCTAGCTTGGCCAAATTGCTATCACTGCAACTGCTGCCTTTTCAGCTGGTAGACTCTGCCCCCTTTCGTGAATTTGTGGAATGTGCGGTACCTCAGTGGCAGGTTCCCAAATGCCATTTCTTTTCATGGAAGGCCATTCCGGCTCTCTAGCAGCATGTGGAAGGCAATGTCTTGGCCTTGTTGGACAGGGCGGTCAGCAGTAAGATGCATCTTACTGCTGACTCATGGTCCAGCAGGCATGGACAGGGATGTTACCTTTCTTTCATGGCGCACTGGGTAACTCTGCTGGCAGCTGGGAAGGATGCAGGACAGGGTTCAGTATTGTTGGAGCTTGTTCTGCCACCACGCCTCCAAAATGCTAGTGGTGATTATGCCACAGCTCTCTCCTCCACCGTCTCCTCTTCTTCTTCCTCTATGGCCTCTTCCTCTGCAGATTTCTCCTCTGAACCAGCGGTGCTCCATAGGCGTTCAAGGGGCTACGCAAGCACTCAGGCAAAAAGATGCCATGCGGTGCTTGAGTTGGTCTGCTTAGGGGACAGGAGCCACACTGGGGCAGAGATTCTGTCAGCTCTGCAGGGGCAGGCTCAGAGGTGGTTGACGTCACGCCAGCTTCAGCCAGGAATGGTTGTATGCGACAATGGCCCCAACCTCCTCTCCACCCTCCGACAGGGACACCTGACCCATGTTCCCTGTTTGGCTCACGTCCTGAATTTGGTGGTGCAGTGGTTTTTGAGCAGGTACCCTGGCTTACAGGATCTCCTGAGGCAGGCCAGGAAAGTCTGTGGGCATTTCCGCCAGTCATATAATGCCAGTGCTCAGCTGGCTGACATTCAAAGAGTATGCAACATGCCCAAGAACCACCTCATTTGTGACATGCCCACCAAGTGGAACTCAACATTGGCAATGCTGCAGTGGCTGCACATGCAGCAGAGGGCCATCAATGAGTACCTGAGTGAGTATGGCACCAGGACAGGGTCAGGGGAGCTTGGCTTTTTTTCGCCTCGCCAGTGGCTACTGATCAAGGATGCATGGACTGTCCTGTCACCATTTGAGGAGGCCACGAGGATGGTGAGCAGTGACAGTGCATGCATCAGTGATACTGTTCCTCTTGTCATCCTGTTGGAGCACATGCTTCGTGGAATAATGGACAGTTCAATTGAGGCAGAACAGTGGGAGGAAGAGGAGGACTTCCTTACCTCTCAAGGCCCCCTTTATCCAGATACTAGTATTCCTGCAGGCCCACCGATCACACAGGAAGAAAAAGAGGAGGAGCATTGTGTCAGCATGGAGGTGGAGGATAGCACTCAGCAACAGCAGCAGTCTTCAAGGGATTGTTTTCAGTCCCCATAAACCAATGGAGTTGTATGTGGCTGGGAGGAGGTGGTTGAGTTTCATGTGATCCTTAGTGACCCAGAGGACTCAGGATCGAATGCCTCTGCAAACTTATGCTGCATGGCCTCCCTGATCCTGAAAAGCCTGCGAAAGGACCCTAGGATTTGTGGTATCAAGGAGAGGGATCATTACTGGCTGGCAACCCTTCTTGATCCACGTTACAAGGGTAAGGTTGCAGAACTTATCCAGCCTTTACAGAGGGAGCAGAGGATGAAACATCTTTGGGAGGCCTTGCAGAAAGGTTTGTGCAATGCGTTCCCAGAGCCTGGGGGGTTACAATTTCCTGGTGCTGGACAATGTGTTGCTGAGCCTTCGTTCAGTCAGAGGAGGAGTGGTAGAGAAGGTGGCCGGCTGACCGATGCGTTCAGACAATTCTTCAGTCCTCAGCACCCAGGTCCAGGTCTGATCGGTTCCAGCAACCATTACCAGCGTCTGAATTACATGGTGCAGGAATATCTAGGGGAAAGATCAGACTTGGAGACCTTTCCACCAGAACATCCACCCGGTTACTGGGTCTTAAGGATGGACCACTGGCCAGAGCTTGCTCAATATGCAATTGAGCTACTAGCCTGTCCTGCATCCAGCGTTCTTTCTGAAGGCACATTCAGTGCTGCTGGAGGCTTTGTAACCAATCACAGAGTGCGCCTGTCCACAGACTCGGTTGATCGGCTCACATTCATAAAAATGCTGATGTAACCAATTCCCTTGAAGACTGCATATGCTGAGTGACTATCCTATTATGCTAAGTGACTATCCTATTATGCCGAGTGACTATTCTATTCATCCTCAATCTTCATGATGATAGCTTCTAAGAATATTTTTGGTTCAGGGCACCACCACCGCCTAAGGCCCAATTTTTCTGCCCTTGTTTAAAAGTGGTGTGTAATTACAATTTTTGATTAAATATTTACCAGCAGGGCTCGTTCCTACACTCAACAAGAGTATATGTGAGGTTTACAGTGTTGTGGCACCACCACCGCCACCTAAGGCCCAATTTTTCTACCCCTGTTTAACAGGGGCATGTAATTACAATTCTTGATATAATATTTCAAAGCTGGGCCCGTTCCTGCACCCATCAAGAGTAACTGTGAGGGCTTACAGTGTTCTGGTACCACCAACACCTAAGGCCCAATTTTCCACAGAGTATATAGGGCAGGCCATATAGTATATACAGACGGTCCCCTATTTTCACACATCTGACTTACAAACGACTCCTACTTACAAATGGAAAGAGACAACAGGAAGTGAGAGGAAATCTACCCCTAGGAAGGGAAATTCTCTCCTGTAAGAGTTAATATGGGAAAAACGTTTCTCCTTTCCACTGATGCTTTATCACCAATCCTTGTTTCCCTAATAACCCAAAATTTTCAAAATCTAATTGTCATTGGGACAGAAAGTGAGGTGAAATCTGAACAGGGGCACAGACAGCAAAACAAATGTTACAGGGGTGATAACCCTTCCCTATGTTATCCAAAAAGCTTAAAAATAGATTTTTTGGCTGGAGCTACACTTACAAAATGTACCTGTTCCAAATTACAAACAGATTCTACTTAAGAACAAACCTACAGTCCCTGTCTGGTTTGTAACACGGGGACCGCCTGTATACTGCTGTTCAGAGTATATAGGGCCTTTTTTTTTTTGGTTCAGGGTTCCCCTTAATATCCATACCAGACCCAAAGGGCCTGGTAATGGGCTCGGGGAGGGGGGGGGCAACATTACATTACAGCCGCAAGCAGTTTTAAATGACTTTTTTTCCTTTGAAATGTCATTTTGCTGTCAGACTGTTCTAAACACGGGAAACATGCGCCCCTTTACAGGCATACTATAGACACCCCCCAGGTATGAAATTTAAAGGGATATTACACTTTTATTGTTTGACTTTAAGCATTATTAAAATCACTGCTCCCGAAAAAACGTCCGTTTTTAAAACTTTTTTTTGCATTGATACATGTCCCCTGGGGCAGGACCCGGGTCCCCAAACACTTTTTATGACAATAACTTGCATATAAGCCTTTAAAATGGGCACTTTTGATTTTTCATGTTTGTGTCCCATAGACTTTAATGGTGTTCGCACACATTTTTTGCCTGTTCGCATGTTCTGCCGCAAAACGAACCGGGGGGTGTTCCCTAGTGTATATATGTGTTTTATATATACACACAGTACAAACACACACATACACAGTATAGTTATAATGTATTTTCTTTTAGGATCCATTCACATCTGGGCAATGCAGAATTGTTGGCAGAATTGCGCAATTCTTGCCACAATTCCAAACTGTTGTAAAATTCTGACAAAATACGCAATGCATTTTTGGGTGCCATTCATTGTTAATGGCACCCCAAATTAGGGTTGCCACCTCATCCCTTTAATCCAGGACACATATTAATTACACAGGTTCTGTGGTTGATTAAGGTGGTAATTAAACTCACTTGGTGCCTTATCTGCATTAAATCAGAACCCGTGTAACTAATATGTGTCCTGGATTAAAGGGATGATGTGGCAACCCTACCCTAAATACAGTTAGCAGACATGCATTTTGCCACACATTTTGTCATTTGACAAATACACTACCAACTTGCCTTCCAATCCGCCCAGACAGAAGAGGACAGATCCCTTCTGTGTTTTTAAGCAGATCGAATTGCAGATAGGCGGAGTGTAAGCGGACACGATTCTGTTTATATCTGCCGCTCTATAGAGGTGAATGGAGGGTCCGATTGGGTCCACCTGAAAAACAGACAGAGGGACCTGATCGTACCGATCATGTGAAAGGGGCCTAAGGCTGCTTTCACACTGATGCACAGCAGTTTACCTCATCTGACCTCAATCTTCACTTCTTCCTCAGGATTCCTGCAGCTGGTTGCTGCTGTCCCCCAGGTGGTTAGAACTGGTGGCTGCTGCTGGCTGTCCTCCAGGGCTGGTACTGCTGTTGGGTACTGCAGACAGGTGCTGGCACTGCTGGCTGGTACTGCTGTTGGGTACTGCCTGCGGGTACTGCTAGCAAATACCACTGTCTGGTACTGCTGGTTGGTACTGGTACTGCTGGCTGGTACTGTTGGTGGGTACTGGTACTGCTGTTGGGTACTGGTACTGCTGGCTGGTACTGATACTGCTGGTGGGTACTGATACTGCTGGTGGGTACTGATACTGCTGGTGGGTACTGGTACTGCTGGTGGATACTGGTACTGCTGGCTGGTACTGGTACTGCTGGTGGGTACTAATACTGCTGACGGGTACTGGTACTGCTGGCTGGTACTGGTGGTGGGTACTGGTACTGCTGGCTGGTACTGCTGGTTGGTACTGCTGGCGGGTACTGGTACTGCTGGCTGGTACTGGTACTGCTGGCTGGTATTGTTGGTGGGTACTGGTACTGCTGGCAGGTACTGATACTGCTGGCTGGTACTGCTGGTGGGTACTGGTACTGCTGGCTGGTATTGCTGGTGGGTACTGGTACTGCTGGCGGGTACTGGTACTGCTGGCTTGTACTGGTACTGCTGGCTGGTACTGGTACTGCTGGCTGGCACTGCTGGTGGGTACTGATACTGCTGGTGGGTACTGCTGGCTAGTACTGGTACTGCTGGCGGGCACTGGTACTGGTGACTGGTACTTGTGGCTGGTGCTGGTGGCTGGTACTGATGACTGGTACTGGTGACTGGTACTGGTACTGCTGGCTGGTACTGGCAGCTGTCTGAGGTCGCGGGTTCCTGTGCATTAGTATGACAGAAGCATGCGGCTGCAGTAGAGAGCAGAGCCGATGCTTCCTGTCACAGGCGGAGTACATTTGGTATCACTCCGCCTGTGAAGGAGCCGGAAGCATCTCTGCTTCCTCTAGCAGCGGCTCCGTTCTTCGCGCTGACGCTCGGAGGTGGCGGGTCTGGAACCCGCGATCTGGGCTTGCTGACCTGCCATCTCAGAGGAAGACATGGCGGGCCACATCGGAGGGCGCTGCGGGCCAGAGGTTGGGCGCCCCTGTTTTAGGATGTCCCGGAGAAATGTTCTGTGAGATGTTTTTTCTTCTTTGTTTTTGATACAATGAAAAATCTGATACAATTGTATAACTGAATCTGATACAATGAAATAAAACCAGATCTAGTTGTGTTAGGTTTAGGAATCCCATTCATATATATCTCCAGTGAGGGGCGTATTTCTTTACAATGAATGTTGGGAGTGTTTGTATGGAGAGGCATGGTATAGAATGTTCATGTCATTTATTATTTGTAATATGTTGAGGCCACGCCCCAACTCCTATTAATATTCTCCTATTCCAGAAATCAGACCTATGGGGTCCTCACATCTAGAATGAATAATACTCTGAGGACTTTGGAGGGGTGTGGGACCGGTGGGGGCTCTTCATCTTCTCTCTGTAGAATCGGTATCTGGCCTCTCCCAGATGTCATTTTCGGTTGGGTGTCGCTCTCTCTCTCCCATTTCTTTTCTCTCCCATTTCTTTTCTCTCCCCTTTTTTCCTTTTCAGTGTTTCACTTTCACAATGAGTTGGATTTTCTCATTCTTTGCTGTTTGCAGCCCTGAACACCAAGTAGTCTAAACTCTTCTTCCTGGCGTATAGCCAGGACTCTACCGTTACATCACTGACCATACGGCATTGGCCCTATGTCTGGAGGACTCTTCTTCAGAACTGATTGCGTCCTCCTGTGTCCTCATCTTCCAGCAAACTCTTGATGATTGCTGCTCTACTCAATGCTTTGTTCTTTTTTTTAATCGAATAATTTTTTTTTGGTTATTATTAAACATACATACAAACAAATAACCATTTTTAAATCATATAGGGATAAATAATCCCCATTTCAAAAAAGAAGAAAATACATTCAATTACATATATTATGTCAAATTAATCCATAAAGTAATGAAAATAGGAAAACACACAAAACAAACAAACCTTGCACCCCTCAGACTAAAATAGCTTAGCATATAGTAAACAAAACATAATATTATATGAAGACCTGCTTTGTCCCATCACTCACAATTAGGGATGAGCTGAACACCCCCCGGTTCGATAAGCACCAGAACCTGCGAACGGACCGAAAGTTCGCACGAACGTTAGAACCCCATTGAAGTCTATGGGACTCGAACGTTCGAAATCAAAAGTGCTAATTTTAAAGGCTAATTTGCATGGTATTGTCCTAAAAAGGGTTTGGGGACCCGGGTCCTACCCCAGGGGACATGTATCAATGCAAAAAAAAGTTTTAAAAACGGCTGTTTTTTCGGGAGCAGTGATTTTAATAATGCTTAAAGTGAAACAATAAAAGTGAAATATTCCTTTAAATATCGTACCTGGGGGGTGTCTATAGTATGTCTGTAAAGTGGCGCATGTTTCCCGTGTTTAGAACAGTCCCTGCACCAAATGTCATTTTTAAAGGAATAAAAGTCATTTAAAACTACTTGCGGGTTTAATGTAATGTCGGGTCCTGGCAATATGGATGAAAATCAGTGAGACAAACGGCATGGGTACCCCCCAGTCCATTACCAGGCCCTTTGGGTCTTGTATGGATATTAAGGGGAACCCCGCACCCAAATTAAAAAAAGGAAAGGTGTGGGGCCCCCAGGCCCTATATACTCTGAACAGCAGTATACAGGCGGTGCAAACAAGACAGGGACTGTAGGTTTGTTGTTAAGTAGAATCTGTTTGTAATTTTTAACGGGTACATTTTTAACGTGTTTAGCTCCAGCCAAAAAATCTATTTTAAGCTTTTTGGAAAACATAGTGAAGGGTTATCACCCCTGTGACATTTGTTTTGCTGTCTTTCCTCCTCTTCAGAAGATTTCACCTCACTTTTTGTCCCAATGACAAATGTTTTTTGACAATTTGGGGTTTTTAGTGAAACAAGGATTGGTGATAAAACATCAGTGGAAAGGAGAAAATATTTTCCCATATTAACTCTTACAGGAGAGAATTTCCCTTCCTAGGGGTAGATTTCATCTCACTTCCTGTTGTCTCCTTCCGTTTGCAAGTAGAAGTCGGTTGTAAGTTGGATGTTTGAAAGTAGGGGCCTGCCCTATATACTCAGCAGAAATTTGGGCCTTAGGTGTTGTTGTGGCCACAACACTGTAAGCCCTCACAGGGCCCTGCTGTGAAATATTAGATCAAGAATTGTAATTACATGCCCCTGTTGAACAGGGGCAGAAAAATTGGGCCTTAGGCACTGGTGCTGGTGCCACAGGTGCTTGGTAGCTGGTGATCCATGACTGATTCATTTTTATGAAGGTCAGTCGATCGACCGAGTCGGCGGACAGGCGCACCCTGTGATCGGTTACAAAACCTCCAGCAGCACTGAATGTGCGTTCCGAAAGAACGCTGGATGCAGGACAGGTCAGTAGCTCAACTGCATACTGTGCAAGCTCTGGCCAGTGATCCATCCTCAAGACCCAGTAACCCAGAGGATTTTCGGTGGGAAAGGTGTCCAAGTCTGATCTTGCCCCTAGGTATTCCTGCACCATGTAAAACAGACGCTGGTGATGGTTGCTGGAACCGATCATACCTTGGGGCTGCGGACTAAATAATTGTCTAAACGCATCGGTCAGACGGCCACCTTCTCCACCACTCCTTCTGTGACTGACCGAAGCCTCAGCAACACGTTGTCCAGAAACAGGAGTTTGTAACCTCCCAGTCTCTGGGAACGCGTTGCACAGACCTTTCTGCAAGGCCTCCCGAAGATGTTTCATCCTCTGCTCCCTCTGCGATGGCAAGATAAGGTCCGCAACCTTACCCTTGTAACTTGGATCAAGGAGGGTTGCCAGCCAGTATTGATCCCTCTCCTTGATACCACGAATACGATGATCCTTTCACAGACTTTGCAGGATCAGGGAGGCCATGCAGCGTAGGTTTGCTGAGGCATTCGGTCCAGAGTCCTCTGGGTCACTAAGGACGACATGATCCGCAGCCACCTCCTCCCAGCCACGTACAAGTCCATGGGTTTCTTGGGACTGTAAACGATCCCTTAAAGACTGCTGCTGATGCTGAGTGCCAGGCTCCACCTCCATGCTGACACAATCCTCCTCTTCCTCCTCCTCCTCGTCCCCTTCCTGTGTGATTGGCGGGCACGCAGGAACACTGTCTGGATAAAGGGGGCCTTGAGAGCTAAGGAAGTCCTCCTCTACCTGCTTCTGTTCTACCTCAAGTGCCCTGTCCATTATTCCACGCAGCGTGTGCTCCAACAGGTGGACGAGGGGGACAGTGTCACTGATGCATGCACTGTCACTGCTCACCATCCTCGTGGTCTCCTCAAATGGTGACAGGACAGTGCATGCATCCCTGATCATGACCTACTGGCGTGGGGGAAAAAACCAAGCTCCCCTGACCCTGTCCTGGTGCCATAGTCGCACAGGTACTCATTGATGGCCCTCTGATGAGTGTGCATCTGCTGCAGCATGGCCAATGTTGAGTTCCACCTGGTGGGCATGTCACAGATTAGGCGGTTCTTGGGCAGGTTAAATTCCTTTTGGAGGTCAGCCAGCCGAGCACTGGCATTATATGACCTGCGGAAATGCACACAGACTTTCCTGGCCTGCCTCAGGACATTCTGTAAGCCCAGGTACCTGCCCAAGAACCGCTGCACCACCAAGTTAAGGATGTGAGCCAAACAGGGCACATGGGTCAGTTGTCCCTGTCGGAGAGGAGTTTGGTGCCATTATCACAAACCATCATTCCTGCCTTAAGTTGACGTGGCGTCAACCACCTCTGAACCTGCCCCTGCAGAGCTGACAGAACCTCTGCCCCAGTGTGGCTCCTGTCCCCCAAGCACACCAGCTCAAGCACCGCATGGCATCTTTTGGCCTGCGTACATGCGTAGCCCCTTGAACACCTACGGAGCACCGCTGGTTCCGAAGTCAAATCACAGGAAGAGGCCATGGAGGAAGAAGAAGAGGAGGGGGTGGAGGAGAGAGGTGTGGCAGAATCACCACTAGTAGTATTTTGGAGGCGTGGTGGTGGAACAACCTCCAACACTACTGCACCTTGTCCTGCATCCTTCCCAGCTGCCAGAAGAGTCACCCAGTGCGGGGTGAAAGATAGGTAACGTCCCTGTCCATGCCTGCTGGACCATGAGTCAGCGGTAATATGCACCTTACCGCTGACCGCCCTGTCCAGCGAGGCATGGACATTGCCTTCCACATGCCGGTAGAGAGCCGGAATCGCCTTCCGTGAGAAAAAGTGGCGTTTGGGAACCTGCCACTGAGGAACCGCACATTCCACAAACTCAGGGGGCAGAGTCTACCAACTGAAAAGGCAGCAGTTGAAGTGCTAGCAATTTAGCCAAGCTAGCATTCAACCGCTGGGCATGTGGATGGCTGGGAGCAAACTTCTTTCGGCAGTGCAGCAGCTGGGGCAGGGAAATTTGCCTGGTACAATCTGATGTCAGTGTACCGATAGAAGATTGCCCCCAAGTACTTGGCTGTGACACACCTAATTCTACACCTTCATTCCTCTCAGTGTATGAGAGCACTGGAGGTATAGTTTTGTTGGAGAGGAGCAAGGAGAGATCCTCTTTGTTCTTTGGTGTGGGTCTTTTAGGTACGCTTGCTAACGAACTGCATGGCAGGTCAACATATGTCTGGTCAAGCATGTGGTGCCCAAGCGGGTGATGTTTTGGTCACGAGAGATACGCTTGAGACATATGTTGCAAATAGCAACAGTGGGATCTGATGCATTTGTCTCAAAAAAGGCCCACACCAAAGAACTTTTGGAATAATGCGCAGAGACAGCAGCGCCCTGCACATGCGGAGCTCTGCGGTGTAATGCAGTCGGTGTGCTGCCCTTAATCTGGCCCCTGGAGGGCATCCTGCCTCGTTGGTGATGTGCCTCCTCCTCCTCTCTCCTATCAGGCACCCACTTTGAGTCAGTGACCTCATCATCCCCTCCCTCCTCATCACTGGAGCAAACCTGGCAGTATGCTGTAGCTGAGGGAACATGACTGCCAGATTGCTGTCCTTCTTGGGCACCCCCTCTCTCTGGGCTCACATTACTGCCTTCCTCTAGCTGAGTACCATCATCGGTGCCTTCAGAACGCTGGGCATCCTCCTGGAGCATGTACCCAACACTGTGGTCAAACAGTTTGGGGGACTCCTCAGGAGGACATGGTGGGGCTAGGGAAGGAGTCACTGATGCCATTGAGCCGAGGGAAGAGGCCGCGTTGGCAGCTGCTTTGCCAGACAAAGTATGTATATAAAAAAATGTGAAAGAAACCGCGCTGTCTTAAACAAAAATAGTAGCTGCCAGCACATCAGATAGTCTGTAAAAAGTAAACCAAATAAGATAGTATAGTGCAGCGCTATTGCAATGAAAAAAACTGTGAATTTATACCAATGGGAAATTGGGGTATATATAAGTGCAAATACAGTAAAATTAATAAACCACAATACTGTTGAAGTGTAGATCAACAGTTATAGTGTATACAAAAGTGCATATAGTCCATGTATGACATCAAAATGGTGACTATAAATGAGTGTGAACTGGTTGTCTGTAGATAATCCACCACCGTAAGGAAAGAGGCTTACCAAACAGGATGAACCCAACAAGGCGTATGCCTGATGAGTCAACCAAGCTTTTGGTGTAACACACCCAAGGAGGTACAGCAACCACGACTTCAAACCTAGACCGAATCGGATGTGGATCCGTGACGATTATGACATCAGTGAGTGTCCACCATATGAATAGCAACCGGAATTCGTGAGCAGTTCCTCTCAGTGTGACATAAAGCAAAAGGAGAAAAAATTGGGCCACATAGTGTGATTCCGTTTAGATGTAAAACATTTATCAAAGATGCTAAAATGGTCACTCACATTTGAGAAGAAATTAAATGCATGGATAAAATCAAAGCAACGCAGTGGCATCAGCAGAGCCCGTCCCGAAGTTTCGTCCTAATAAGGCATCCTCTGGGGTCAACCCCAGAGGATGGATCAACCCCAGAGGATGGATCAACCCCAGAGGATGCCTTATTAGAATGAAACGTCGGGACGGGCTCTGCTGATGCCACTGCGTTGCTTTGATTTTATCCATGCATTTAATTTCTTCTCAAATGCAGATGACACCAAGCTTTGCAGTGGAATAACGTCCTTACAGGATGTCTCCAATTTACAAGCCGACCTCAATGCTCTGTCTAATTGGGTGACTATGTGGCAGATGAGGTTTAATGTTGATAAATGTAAAGTTATGCACTTGGGGGCTAAGAATATGCATCATACATGCTAGGGGGAGTACAACTGGGGGAATCCATAGTGGAGAAGGATCTGGAGGGATCCATAGTGGAGAAGGATCTGGGGGGATCCATAGTGGAGAAGGATCTGGGGGGATCCATAGTGGAGAAGGATCTGGGGGGATCCATAGTGGAGAAGGATCTGGGGGTTTTGGTAGATCACAAACTCAATGCTGTTGAGTTACTTTACCTTTTTTTACTCCCAAAAAAGGTAAAGATCCTACGAAGCCAGGCTCCTACCATTTGATATCCCTGTTAAACCTTGACTCTAAAATACTCTCAAAGATTATTGCTAACAAATTTGCATTAATCATGCCCACTCTAGTCCACCCCTCTCAAGCTGGTTTTACTCTAGGGCGTTCTGCCACCTCCAATATTCGTAAAAGTTCTTACTGTCCTGGAACATGCAAGAGCCAACTCTTTCAGCGATCTAGCCATTATCACCCTTGACACCGAAAAAGCTTTCAATAATGTGAGCTTTCGCTGGTTGCATCTGGTTCTTTAGAGGTTTGGCTTCTCTGGTTCCTTCCTCCACCTAATTTCCACCATGTATTCAGCCAGAATGTGATAGCAGCAGGACATGTTTCTAACAGTATCCAACTGCACAAGGAATGTAGACAAGGATGCCCCCTGTCCCCACTTCTGCTCAACATAGCGCTCAAACCCCTGTCACGATACTCCCACTCCCAAATTGACGATGCAGAGCCATTGTAGGTTCTGAGGTTGAGGAAGGCAGGAACATGAGCCTACAGAGAGGGGAGAACACTGATAAACAAATTGGCAGTTATGTTCCCCCAGCCGCAGCATATTGCCAAGTTGTCTCCAGTGGTAATGAGGATGGAGGAGATGATGATGATGAGATCACTGACGTGACTTGGGTGCCGGATAGAGTAGAGGAGGAAAGTGAGGGTGAGGCACAACCCCGATGAGGCAGCCATCATGGAAGAGTAGAGAGCAGCCACCCTATTCCAGCACATTGTGGAGCTGTCATCTCCCGGCCCACTTCCCACAGCTCAGCTGTCTGGGCCTTTTATAGTACATGTGCAGCCGATTGCACTGTTGCAATTTGCAAACTTTGTCTCCAACACATCAAGCGTGGAAAAAACACCAGCCATTTGGGTACCACATCCTTGACAAGGCATTTAACCTCCCACCACTCAGCCCATTGGCAAGAGCACCTGAAAGCCACACAAAAGGGGCAGAATTTTTTTTTCCTCCTCCTTACTCACCTCAGTCTTTCCCCGCTATACCTCATGACCTCTCAGCAGGCTTCACTGACAGGGATGATGGTATAGCACAGGGTGTCCCAGGGTGTCTGCCAGTAGCACACCACCAGCTGTAGCCTATAGCCGGCAAATTTCTCTGCCGCATATGCTGCAGCGAAAAAAAAAATACAGTCACTGCCACCCACATGCCCAGCATCTAAATGCAAGCTTGTAGCTGCTGGCTCTACAACTTCTGCCTTTCCGTCTGGTGGATTCTGCCCCCTTATGTGAATTTGCAGAATGTGCTGTACCACAATGGCAGTTTCCCAGTCGCTATTTCTTTTCACGTAAGGGCGTTCTAGCTCTGTACCATCACATGGAAGGCAATGTTGTGGAATCGTTGGGCAAGGCAGTCAGCCACAAAGTCCACGTTACTGCTGACATGTGGTCCAGCAAGTATGGTCAGGGATGATATATTTCGTTCACAGCACACTGGGTAACTCTGCTTGCAACTCGGAAGGATGCAAGACAGGACTCAGTGCTGCAGCTTGTTGTGCCCCCAGGTCTCATACAACTGATGGTGATGATGCAAGATTTGTCAGCTCTACCCCCTCCTCCTCCTCCATGCCCTCCTCTGCTGAATTGTCCTATGAACCAGAAGTACCCCCTAAGCGTACAAGGGGCTATTCAATGAGTCAGGCTAAAAGGTACCATGCAGTGCTTCAGCTGGTGTGTCTAGGGAACAGGAACCACACCAGGGCAGAGATTCTTACAGCTCTGCAGGGGCAGACCCAGAGGTGGTTCACGCCATGCCAACTGGAGCCAGGAATGGTGGTGTGCAATAGTGGCACAAGCCCCCTGTCCACCCTTAGACAGGAAATGTTGACACATGTGCCTTGCCTGGCATATGTCCTCAATTTGGTGGTGCAGCGTTTCCTAAATAGATATCCAGGGTTGGAAGATCTGCTAAAGCAGGCCAGAAGAGTCTGTAGCAATTTCAGGCAGTCATACACAGCCAGTGCTCGGTTGGCTGAAATTCAGTGTGAATTCCACCTGTCCATAAACAGCCTGGTTTGTGACATGCCCACCAGGTGGAACTCGACTGTTGCAGCGGCTGCACATGCAGCAGAGAGCCATCAATGAGTACCTGTGTGAGTATGGCACAGCAACAGGCTCAGGCCGGCTCTGCTTTTTTTCCCAGCATCAATGGCTGCTCATAAAGGATGCATGCACTGTACTGGCACCATTTGAGGAGGCCACAAGGATGGTGAGCCGTGACAATCCCTGTTGTGTTCCTCCTGGAGCAGACTCTGCGTGGCATTATGGACACTCGAGGCAGAGCAGCGGGATGAAGAGGTGAACTTCCTTTCCTCTCAAGGCCCACTTAATGCAGACACCATTGTTCCTACACCACAGAACACACAAGAGGAGAGGGAGGAGGAGGTTTCTGGCAGTTTTAGGGGAATTGAGGCAGAGGAAGACATCTGTCAAACAGTAAGAGATGGTTTTCCATCCCCAGAACCCTTGGGAGTAGTACGTGGCTGGGGAGAGGCAGCTCCAGATACTATAATCCTCAGTGAACCCTAGGAGTCTGCTTCTCATGCCTTCGCAAACTTGTGGTGCATGGGCTCCCTCATGCTTCAAAGCCTGCGAAAGGACTCACAAATACATGGCATTAAGGTGAAGGATCACTATTGGTTGGCAACTCTCCTTGACCACTCTTACAAGGGGAAAGTCTCAGAACTCATCCCGTCCCCACAGAGAGTGCAGAAGATGAAATCTCTTGAGGACACCTTAGAGAGGAGTTTATCTAATGCTTTTCCTGACTCTGATAGGTTACAGTCTGGTGAAAAACCTAGTTTTGAGGCTGCTGTTGGTCAAGAGAGGAGCGGTGGAGAAGGCGGCCGCCTAAATGATGCATTTCACAATTTTTTTAGTGCTCGCCGCCCAGGGCTGTCAGCTTTCACATCCCATCGGCAGAATCTGCATCACATGGTGGACGGTTATCTAGGGGTGAAAACAGAGATGGAGAGGTTTCTAGTCGACGATCCACTGGCTTACTGGGTCATGAGAATAGACCACTGGCCAGACCTTGCCCAGTATGCAATTGAGCAGCTGGACTGCCCTGCATCCAGCATGCTTTCCAAACCAGCATTCAGTGATGCTAGATGTTTTGTTACTGATAAAAGAACATGCCTGTCCACAGACAGGTGAGAACTCACTAGACCTCGCACCCCTTTGTCTTTACTACTCTTGCAACAACCGTGTTGCTCTGCTGCATGGGTTGTGTGACAGGGAGCCCCCACAGTCCCCCCCAGCAGAGATTTTGAAAGATTGCGGTGTGCTGTGTTCTTGGTGATGAATCTCCATGTCTGCTATGGCATGACATGTTGATTCATGCACATAGTCTCATATCGTCTCACATTTCTTTATGGCCTAAATTGCCATCTTACTGATTTTATGATTTTCTCTGTGCCAGATCTCGTTCCCAATTTGTTTGGTCGATCCTTAGTGAGCTTTGGTGTGTTTTTTTGGCCATGGGAACGCTGCATGCTCCAACCATACTATATACTGTACTCGAATTGCTCTGTCACAGGGATCCGTGCACTACTAGTGTTGTGAGGATCTTATACACGGCCCCACATGTGGACCCCAGAGCTTCCATACTGTGCAATTGCCACAGTTCCATGCCATGCTCTCCAACTACTGTGATTTTATACTTATATACTCATTTGATTATTATTTATTATTCTTGTTTTTTATTTTTGATTTTGATTTTTTTGTTACTAGAAAAAAAAGTCCCTGAAGAAGGGATTAAGTATTTACACCCATATTCCGAAACATGTTGGGATTATTGTGATATCACACGCCTCCCGATCGCGGTTTAAGATCACCTGTGTGTTCTAGGATCTAGCTGTTGTTTAATGATCAAATCTGATTCAATTGTTTTTAGGTGTTTATACCTGTGTATCAACGTTATAATTATTTGTACTTAATACATTTTGTACTTTTTTACATAATGTTACTTTTTTAAATTTTGGTTTATCGCCTTAGCCCGTACAATCCCTGGGGCACCTCTCTTTGCAATTTCTTCCTAAATTGGGATGTGGCAAAGATTTCCAGTGTTACATTTATTGGTGGTTTCCCTCCATATTCTTTGTCCACAGACTCTGTGGACTGTCTGACATTTATCAAAATGAATCAGTCCTGGATTACCAGCAGCTATGTAGCCCCCTATGCCGATCTCACTGATTAAGTGTTTTTGGGATGTGGACTTCTAGGTTGCCTAGCATTGTGGGTGTTGATTTCACCTGGAAGAATTTTTTTGGTGTAGGTTTCATGGGCAAAATTAACACCCAAAGTGCATATCATTTCAGTTTTTGACAGCAAGGCCAATTCTTGCTTTCATCAAAAGTACTTCTATAGGGTTACGGTGTGAAGGCGCCACCGACACCCAAACACCAATTTTTCCACATCTGTTACTTCTATCCAAAGTCTGTGGAAGACACACCAGAATCTTGTTTCCAATGCACTACATTGTGGCCTCATCATACAGACTGGCTCCGCAAGCCATTGTTTACAAAATAAAGAAAGCTTGCAGGGAAAATATATTTTTTTGGCTTTATAAATGCAATTATTGCTGCAGCAGCTTCTATACATGGTACAGATGTGCCACTTTACAGGTAGACTAAGGGGACCCCCCCTGACACTATAATAAAAGGAATTTTTCATTTTTATTCTTTCACTTTAAGCATTAATAAATCAATGCTCATTTAAAAATGATGATTTCATTGATGCATGTCTCTACCCAGAACTCCATAACCAACGTATGCCCAATTACTTAAATATAAGCCTTCAAAATGGACATTTTTGATTTTACCAGTTCGGGTCCCAAAGACTTCAATGGGGTTTGTTATTCGGTTCCGAACTTTCACAATGTTCAAAAGTTTTGGTGCGAACCGAACAAGGGATCGTTCGGCCCATCCCTACTGGACACCCTGCTAAAATATGTTACTGTCATTACAGCAATCTCTGCATGCTGATTAACTTAACCCAGAGATTTTCTGATAAAGAAATCCATGTTAGGAGACAGAGGTAACTATTTTCCAAGGTAGAGACTGCAATATCTGATATCACCACCACAGTAAATGCTCTGTTAGATGCAAATTATGAAAATTTAGAGTAGAGAGGTTGGTTGCTGGCAAAAATAGCTGACCTGGAAGACTGCTCCAGGTGGAATAATTTGAAACTAAGGGGAGTCCCTGAATCAGTGCACCCTCACGAGCTTCCACAATATGCTAAAGATTTTTTCCACGCTCTAGTGTCTGATCTAACACTTCTTGACCTTATTATAGATCATATACACTGCATACCAAAGCCCTCATACCTCCCAGAAACTGTTCCCAGAGATGTGCTCATGAGAGTACACTTCTACTCGACAAAAGATCAAATCTCAAAGAAATTGCGCTCCTTGGGCGAACACCTAGAACCATATGACAAGATCCAAATATATGCTGACCTCTCTAAATATACTTTAGACCTTAGAAGACAGCTCAATACTATCCCTAAAACACTTCATAATAACAATATTGGCTATAAATGGAGCCATCCCACCAAAATCAGTGTGGACCACAATGGTGCTTCATATACCATCGCTTCACTGGAAAAGGGGCTTTCTTTACTGAAGGAATGTGATATCATACCAGAAAACTCCCCACACTCTGAAGCCCATACCCATCCTGAAAGGTTTCCCCCTACCTGGCTTACAGCTCAGAGCAAGTCCAAATTCAAAAACCGTTAAGTCTCCAACTACACAGAACCTCAAGTATTCTGGATATGACTTTTCTCCCTCCTTCTCTTATTTCTTGCATCACTAGCTCCACTTAAACTCTTTCCCCCAATCCGAGTGATGCAGTTTAATATGAATACATACAATATACATTAGTTCTCCCTAATTATTTCTATGGTCAATTTTTGTTCCCTTTATGCACGTTGAGGACAAATTCTCTACCCAAAACTCTGAACCAATGGTCTTCATGGTCTACATCCACAACTCTACAATTACGACAGTGACAGTCAGCCTGGATCGATGTGAGTACCTTAAACACCCACTAAGTTCAACCATCAAGATGGCGTTTAAAATTCTGTCACTGAATGCCAAAGGGCTGAACCACCCGGCCAAAAGATCCTCCCTATGGCAAACAGCTCAGCAGTCACTTTGTGACATTTTATGCCAAGAGACACATTTCAAAGACTCAGAAATTCCTTCCTGCTCTCACTAAGGATTCCAGCACATATTTCTGGCCTGCAGCCCCAAAAAGAAGCATGGCATACTAGTGGCCATCAGAAACACTTTGATGTTCCAGATCCACGACTAACCAATTGTTAAACCCCAACAGCTGATGCTTTATTCTGATCTGCTCAATTGATATCATCAAATATACCCTAGCGTGCTTATACACACCAAACTCCCAACAAATTTACTTTCTTGATAGGCTTATGAAGAAACTTCACAAGATAAGACAGGGATCCCTAATGATTTGTGGAGACTTTAATATTGCCCCTGGCCCAAACTTAGACACTTCCAAACCATCTTCCAAACAGCCTTCTTCCATGCAGAAATTCCTCCATGCCCGCGAATTATGCGACATGTGGAGATGTCACCATACAACAGAGAGGGATTACACCTTCTTTTCGGCTTCCCACAATTCATACTCCCGCATTGATTACTTCTTCGTGGATAAATGACTTATGCAGAAGATCTCCAACTTTTGGAGTGATCAATCAAGTGATCTGACCATGCTTGTGGAAAGCAAATCCCTTTATCATGTGTAGCACCCTCTACCATAGGTAGGTGCTAGAGTGAGAATTTTTGTAAGGAAAGGTGCCAACACAGGTAAATTTGGGCAGGCCTATGCTTCAGGCTAGGCCTGCTTGTTGTGATCTGGGGGCAGGGAGTGGTTTGTGTAGCAGTGGGTGTTCTGAGCTTTAGTTCTGAGGCGCCTCCCCTGCTTCCAGGGAGATTGTTCTGGAAGAGGGGCAGGGCCTAGGACTTGGAGTGGCAGGCAGCTCATGTGGCAGGCAGCTCATGTGAGGAGCCCTGACTAATCCCCAACTGGTATTGGCAAGGGGCAGCTCTTCCCATATAAGCTGAGGTAATAGCCCACTGGGGAGGAGTTGTCGGCCGGGAGATGTGGAGAATGGAGTACTAGGCAGTAGCAGGGCCCCATCCCCATCTGGTGGGGGTGTAAGGCCTAGCGGAGGAGCCCTGGAGTGCTGGGAGGGAGCTTCATCCTTACACGGACATGGATGGAGTGTCCTGGAACAGAGGGGCTGGAAAAGCTGTTGAAACGCGCGTTCCAGTTAAAGTTCTCCATCATGGCCTCGGGGCAGGAGGAGGTCGGTGAGTGGACCACAGGGGGTTGCTGGGTGAGGGGATCTGGGTGCGAGGCCAGAGGAGAGACTGTGGGGAGTGAGTCAAGTCGCTGCAGCCTGCGGGCACAGAATTTGCAGGCCGGACTAGCTGGGAGCAGTAGTCCACCAATCAGCACATGCTACTAAATTACTAGGCCCGTCGGGGAGAGGTAATGCAGACCTCTGGCCTAGTAACAGCATCTATTACAGCCAGCAAATGAGACTGTTCAGAGCGGTCTCTTTCGCTCACAGAGGATGATGTGACAGGAAAGATAATGATCTACAGTGAAAGTTTGTGCAGGAGGAGAGAAGTGCTGGGAGCAACAGTCTGCAGGAGGTACACAGAGGAGGGGAAATAGTCTGCATGGTGATGCAGGGGAAGTGACTGTAGATATTATATGTGCATCAGTGCTTCAAGGCTCAACCTAATTTCAAGTTCTTTAATATGATGGCAAAGCAACATGTTCTAAGGGCATCCCATATCCCCCTTTTCCCCAACCAAGTTATATCCTTCAATAAACAAAAACAAAACAATGCAAATGATTGTTCGTTGTCTCTGAGGTGATAGATGGAGGTCTGGCAGCAGGGTGATATGGTAGATGTTAGTTACTAGTAGCAACCATCCGCTAAACATCCAATCCTCCCCGTATGCAGAAAAGGTTTAACAACGCCTCTCTGACTTTTTTAACCACAATTATGGGACCGTGAAACATTCATCCACCTTCTCCTCTGTCCACAAGGCATTCCTCCGAAGGAATCTTAATCCAATGTTGTTGAATAGCTAAAAAGAGGAGAGTACAGCGTCTTTATAAACTCACTACTGAAATACACCACATTGAGTCAACAAATAAAACCAGTCCTCAGACTGGAGTTGAGAACTCTACTTCTAGACTCATCATAGACTTAGAGCTCCATCCTATTCTACTAGTAATAAAGCAGGACGAGCTATGGCACCAACGCCTTCACAGCCAATCCTCTAAAACCAAAATACAGATATTCTCCACCCCGTCACTAATGATAAAAAATCCTGAACCCACAAGATATGGCAAATGCCTTCGGCAAATAATATGAATCTCTATGCAACCTCAAAAATGATCAAACCACCCCTCAACCTTCCCACGAACAAATCCAACAAATTTTAGCCTCTGTCCAACTCCCTTCCCTCAAAGACGGCCATTTACAAGAACTCAACACCCTTTTCACCATCCAAGAAATCGTGCGATGTATTGAATTCTTGCCTGGCAAAAAATCACCTGGCCCAGATGGCTTACCAGGAGAATATTTTAGACAATTTAAACACATATTAGCTCCCCACCAACAGTATGTGAACTCTTTATAGGGGTTGTAAACCCTCGTGTTTTTTCACCTTAATGCATCCGATGTATTAAGGTGAAAAAACACCTTGCAATGTCCGGCCCCCCAGCCCCAACCTCCCGTTTTACTTACCTGAGTCGCTCTCTCCATGGCTTCTCAGCTCTTCATTGGATAGATTGATATCAGCACAGCCATTGGCTCCTGCTGCTGTCAATCAAATCCAATGACGTTGGCACTGGGGGGCGGGGCCGAGCCATACATTTCCCAGAGGGGGGTTATTTAATGCGGGGAGGAGCCGCAAGAGCCACCGTGGGACCCCAGAAGAGGACGATCGTGGCCACTCTGCACAAAATGTACTGCACAGTGGAGATAAGTATGATATGTTTGTTTTTTTTAAGAAAAAATACTTGAACCTTTAATATCACTTAATGATGCTGCCTCCTCCTTCTCATTTCCTAGTGAAATACTGAATGCTGTTGTATTTGCTTTACCTAAACTGGGGAAAGCACCAAAACTGAATGCATCATCTTCAGTAACCAGGTGTATACCAACCTGTTTCCGCCCCGGTCGGAATCTTTCAAACCTTTCCCGATTCCGGCCACTCAGGTCAGGGACCTGGGCGTCATCTGTGACTCTAGGTTGAGATCGCCATGGTCAATGCCATTATCAGCAGTCGACTGGACTACTGTAATGCCCTGTATCTGGGCCTGCCTGCTTGTACCATCTACAAGCTCCAGTTGGTTCAGAATGCCGCAGCAAGGTTACTGACAGGTGTTGGTCGTCGTGACCACATTACTCCATCCCTTAGAGCCCTGCATTGGCTGCCCGTGAAAGAACGTGTTCTGTTCAAAACTGGATGTCTTGTCCATAAGGCACTGCATGGACGTGGCCAAGTGTGTGCCGACCTGATCCTTGAGATCGGCGAACTTGGCCATACTGAAGATCCCAAAATGTAAAAAGAAAAAATGTGGAGGGAGAACGAGTGAAGTACAAGGAGCTGAATTTTGGAACTCCTTGCCTCTGAAACTGAGACTTGAGAATGACTTTTTGAAATTCCGAAAGAAATTGAAAAATGTACTTTTTGTACAAGCTTTAGGAGTCACCTAATTTTAATTGGGGTGTGATGGACAGACTCCCTGGCTTTTATTTTGTATGTTGCCATGCTGGTATGTTGGTTCTCTTATGCCGCGTACACACGAGCGGACATTACGGCGGACTTTGCCCGGCGGACTGGATTTCGTCGGACAATTCGATGTGTGTGGGCTCCAGCGGACTTTGTTTTCTCAAAAGTTTGACGGAATTAGATTTAAAACTTGTTTTAAATTTATCCGTTGAAATCGAGTCCGGTCGAAAAGTCCGCCGTCTGTATGCTAGTTCGACGGACAAAAAGCCACGCTAGGGCAGCTATTGGCTACTGGCTATGAACTTCCTTGTTTTAGTCCGGTCGTACGTCATCACGTACGAATTCGACGGACTTTGGTGGATTGTGTGTAGGCAAGTCTGTTCATTCAGAAAGTCCGTCGGAAAGTACGTCGAAAAGTCCGCCGGGCAAAGTCCGCCGTAATGTCCGCTCGTGTGTACGCGGCATTAAGGTCTTTTAATGTCAATGTCTTTTGCGCATCGAGGCCTTCGGGTAAGACTGCGTAGGATAAGCATTTTAATAAATAAATAAATAAATAAATAAAATAAGAAAGAACCCAATCCCCCCCAAAACTTTAGACCCATCTGTCTCCTCAACATTGACTTCAAACTCTACGCTAAGATATTGGCATTTAGGTTTATGAAAATAATAACAACAAGGACCAGGCTGGTTTTATAAAAGGGAGACAATCATCGGACGCTACTAGGCGCCTAATAAACATTATCCACATAGCTGAAAAAACAAGAACGCCTTCTTTGCTTTTGTCTCTAGATGCAGAGAAGGCATTTGATAGAGTTCATTGGGATCACTTGAAGGCGGTCCTCCATAAATTTGGCTTTACTGATAGAATCCTCTCAGCTATCATGGCCCCTATACTCCTCCCCTTCGGCCCGAGTATATGTTGCAGAAATGCTCTCTTCCCCCTTCCTCATATCAAATGGAACTTGTCATGAGTGCCCCCTCTCTCCCCTTATATTTCATTTGATCATAGAGCCCCTAGCAGAAAGCATCCGGTCCTCAAAGATAGTCACGGGGGTCTCCTCTGCAAATACTGATCACAGAATCAGCTGACGATCTGATTTCCATGATTGCCAATTCATCACGATCATTACCAGCAGTGCCATCTGTTCTTCAAAGCTTTAGTGTTGTCTCATACTATAAAGTTAACGCCACTAAGTCACATATACTAGGTTTAGGTGTAAGTGACACTACAGGGAACTTTTTGTCCCTTCAATACCCGTTCCATTAGGTGGACACAAAAATCTCATACTTGGGTATCTCCCTGACCAGAAGCACAAACAACCTCTTTAAAGAGAATTTTATCCCATTCAGATCGAAATTCCTTCAGTCCCTCCACCACCTTGCTAAACACAAATCTTAAATGATCCTTACTGCCCCAACTCATATACCTTTTCCACACATTACCTATATCGTTACATTCATCTTATCATCCCTCAACAATTACAGTATCTCACAAAAGTAAGTACACCCCTCACATTTGTGTAAATCTTTTCTTCTATCTTTTCATGTGACAATACTGAAGAAATGACACTTTGCTACAATGTAAAATAGTGAGTGTACAGCTTGTATAACAGTGTAAATTTGCTGTCCCCTCAAAATAACTCAACACACAGCCATTAATGTCTAAACCGCTGGCAACAAAAGTCAGTACACCCCTAAGTGAAAATCTCCAAATTGGGCCCAAAGTGTCAATATTTTGTGTGGCCGCCATTATTTTCCAGCACTGCCTTAACACTCTTGGGCATGGAGGTCACCAGAGCTTCACAGGTTGTCACTGGAGTCCTCTTCCCCTCCTCCATGACCACATCACGGAGCTGGTGGATGTGAAAATGTCCAAATTGGGCCCAATTAGCCATTTTCCCTCCCCGGTGTCATCTCGTTAGTGTTACAAGGTCTCAGGTGTGAATGGGGAGCAGGTGTGTTAAATTTGGTGTTATCACTCTCACTCTCTCATACTGGTCACTGGAAAATTAACATGGCACATCATGGCAAAGAACTCTCTGAGGATCTGAAAATAAGAATTGTTGCTCTACATAAGGATGGCCTAGGCTATAAGAAGATTGCCAAGACCCTGAAACTGAGCTGCAGCACGGTGGCCAAGACCATACAGCGGTATAACAGGACAGGTTCCACTCAGAACAGGCCTCGCCAAAGGATTTAGGAACATAGCATCCTAGAACAGCGACCTCAGAAAAAGACCAAAACGCTTATTTGCCTTTTATATTTATTTATTTTATTTAGTTATTTCAGGTACTTATATAGCGCCGCCAATTTACACAGTGCTTTACATATATATTGTATGTTCACATAAGTCCCTGCCCTCAAGGAGCTGACAATCTAAGGCATCTTTTGTTGTTGTTTTTGTTTGTTGTTTAAGGCCGAAGAATGGGGTTGAAAGAGAAACCAGAGCAGGGACCTCTCCAATAGGGTCCTACCTCTTTTAAAGAGAAAAGGACTGTTGCGGTACCATAAGGAAAAGACCTTGTTTAAAAATATATAAATTTATTTCAAAATAATAAAAAGTCCTACGGGGGACATATATTGTACATATTCATGATTTAACATACACAAACAATAATGATTGTTTACAGCATTGTTGACACTAAGTTAGTATAGCTGATGCCCACACAGATACATGGACAGAGGTTATATAATGTGATACTTGCAGACGTGACCTCTACAGTTTCGCGGTCACAGCCGCTTCTTCAGGAGGCGTCTGATAGTATATAGTCTATGAAGATGAGAAAAACAGTACAGTATCAACATGACAAGCAAAAATACATAAGTAGTTATCAGAGGGGGTACATAAATTTGATATTGGAGAACATACTTGAATTGAAAAATTGCAAAATTGCACTCACCAAGCTATAACCTCGAAGGTTTTCTGGAGCGATACTGTGAGACGCCCTCAAGAGGCGTTCCCCCGGGGGCGGGCCAGGGAGGCAGATTGGGGTAATACTATTGTAAGAAATTCAATAGAATAAATTTTTTTTTTTAACAAATTAATACGGTGTGTTCTATTTAAGGGACCACCCGGAAGTGCCAAAGTTGAGGGAGGAGAGGAGGGAATTGAGTGACCAAGAAACTGGGACCAAAGAAAAGTGAGGGGGAAAGATGGGGAAGGAAAGGGATAGGAGGGGGGGGGAAAGGGGAGGAAAATAAAGGGCGGGGAAAAACAGGGTGACAATGGGAGGAGTGGGGCAGAGTGAGGGGAGTGGGGGGAGAGAGGGGGGAAGACGGAGAGGGGAGGGGAAAAGGGGGGGGAGGGTTGTTTGGAAGAGGAAGAGAGGGGAGGGAAAAAGAGAAAAGGGGGGGAGAGAAGAGGAAAGGGAGAGGGGGAAGAAGGAGGGGGGGGGAGGAGGAAAAAAGGGGGGGTTTGTGGGAAGGAGAAGGGGAAGGAAGGGGGGGGGGCAGAGAGGATGGAGTGAAGAGGATGTCCCAATGTACCTGGTAGGGAACACACAGAACTAACAAAAGAGAAGTTCATGGTGTCAAAAAAGTTTTTTTATTTACCCATCGTTGCTGTAGTAAAAGCTAGACTCAGAGGCTGCTGGCACCCAGAATGGCGTGACTAGTGCAGTCAGTAGCCAATACGCCACACTACACTGTCACAAGGAGTCAATGCAAGGAATGTAGATCAATAGGGGAGGTATTAAAAAATGATTTGGGAAGTAAACAAAAATCGCAGGGTATTCTGTGCCAGGGAGGAGGGGGAGATACCATACAGAAGTAATGGAAATCCCCGTCCTGCATGGGGGGCATTACATGAGTACTTACAGGGGCTCCTGGACAGCGTCAGTGAAGTGCTGGGTGTCCGCCTGAGACGGTGAGCAGCTGAGTCTAGGCATCTTAAATGCCTCCAACCCGGAAGTTCAACGACGGAAGCGACCATCGCGATTGCTTCCGGGTCCGGTCCTCCACTGTTGCGCAGGCGTGGGAGAGTCACCCGGCGCAGGCGCACAGCTCAAAGGTGATCAGTGCCTGAACAATGATCGAACGAAGCAGCAGCTGGGCTCCACAGAGCCCCGCCCGCCGCCGGAGGAGCGCAAGCCCGCCACGGGGGGAGAATTAACTCCTCACATCCCTCCAGAGCAGAGTGGTCAGTGCAATATTGATGGTAACTTCAATACAAGCAGTATTAGTCAGGGAATAAACTGAGAGGGGGGAAAAAACGATGTATAGTCTCCAACGGTGGGAGCACAGAGGAACCCACAGTTAAGGAGACATGCATCATGGCCCGTCCCAGAACATATATAAGATAATTCAATTCAAGTATACATAACTTTAATTAATAAAGCAAGCAATCTACTGGAGATTTGGAGTCAGCCACAGAAAAGAAACATCAAAGAATAAAAAGTTAATATAGTGAAACCACTATATGTAAAGAGTCCACTAATATACAGTCATAGGGAAAGGACCTGAAATTTTGTAGAACAAAGCCCAAAAGTTTTTGTGTATTTTTTTATATGTGGTTGGATCACGGCAGCGACTGGGGGGGAAAAAAGCTGTAACAAAGTTATTCAAGGAAATATTTATATGAATGTGCCTCATTAATACCGGGAGGAACACATGCATTAAGTCGCTCAATCCAAAGGGATTCACGTTTTAAAATTTTGCGGTCCCAATTGCCCCCACGGGGGTCTTCAGGGACAACGTCTAACACAGTAAACCGAATATAATCCAGATTAAAGCGATGATGAATGCCTATATGGCGGCCCACAGTGGGGAGCTTGCCGTTTGTAGAGGCGTATAAGTGATCCCCCAGTCTCTGCCGTAACTCTCTAATTGTTTTCCCCACATAAAAGGCGCTGCAGGCGCAAGTCATGAGGTAAATTACCCCACGCGTGCCACAATGGGCTGAATGTTTGGGGAAGAACATTTCACCATTGGGAAGTAGAAAGTGCCACATTTGAAAGTGCAACTGGGTTCCGACGGACCAGAAGAAGGAATCCTATAATGGCTGTGTGTTAGTCTATCCCTCAAAGAGGTGGCCCTTCTAAAGACCAAGTCAGGGGTTGGTTTGATGTATTTTTTAAGGGTGTGGTGGTCGGTCAGGATATGCCAATGGTTAGACAGTATTTTTCGTAATTGCTGGTGGTGGGCAGAAAATTTAGTAATGATCTTGGTCATATAAGGTTGTTTAGGATGTGGAGGGCCATATAGAAGTGTTTGTCGGTCTAGAGCTAGGGCCTTATTAAATGCTTTTCTTAACACGGTACGTTTATAGCCTCTAGCCAACAGTCGTGTGCGGAGAGCATTGCCCTGTTTATGGAAATCCCCGTCCTCTGTGCAGTTTCTTCTCAGTCTAAGGTACTGAGCATAGGGAATACTGCGAACCAGAGGACGGGGATGAAGACTGGAGGCGTGCAACAAGGTGTTGCCCGCGGTGGGTTTGCGGTAGAGGTCCGTGGTTAAATGACCAGTGGAGTTCTTGGTAATCTGTACGTCCAGAAACGGGATACTTAGTCTATCATAAGAGAAGGTAAAATGGAGATTAAAAGAATTAATGTTGAGCTCTGCAATAAAGGTCTGTAAAAGTTGCTCTGTGCCTGTCCAGATGACCAAGAGGTCATCAATGAACCTGAACCACCCTAGAACATGGTCCAGGAATGGTTCCATAAGGTCATCACTAAAGACAGCCCGTTCGAAACCGCCAAGGTATAGGTTCGCGTATGAAGGGGCACAAGACGTGCCCATTGCAACGCCTTGAATTTGAAGATACATTTGGTCCATAAATAAAAAATAATTTTTGGTCAAAATAAATTCTAAGAGTTTTAAGATGAAAGTATTAGTGGGCCAAGTATGGTGGTCCTGTTCCATCAAGAAGGAGCCAGCCATCCGGACGCCCTGCTCGTGGGGGATGCTTGAGTACAAAGCCTCGACATCAATGGCCACGAGGAGGGCGTCCGGAGGGATCTGGACCCCCTCGATGTGTTTCAACAGGTCAGTTGTATCCCTGATGTAGGAAGGTAGTCTCATGACGTGGGGTAAAAGAAAAGTATCCACCAATTTGCTGGTGTTTTCCGTTAGTGAACCTTTGCCAGAGACAATAGGTCGACCTGGAGGTGCAGAGAGATTTTTATGAGTTTTCGGCAGAGCATAAAACGTAGGAGTGCGTGGGTATTGTACATTGATGAATTTATAGGTGTCATCATCGATGAGGCCCTCAAGGAAGGCCCCACCGATGAGTCCCCTAAATTCATCAATGGTTTGTTGAATAAAGTGATTTTCGATGGGTAGGTACCAATGGGCGTTGGAAAGAATTTTGAGACACATGGTCTGATATTGATGATGAGTCATCAGCACCAGGTTTCCACCTTTGTCAGATTGCTTTATGACCAGGTCGGTGTTTTTTGCAGTCTGGTGACTGTTCGAAACTGTTGTCGGGTCAGATTAGAGGGTAATGTTTGCCATCGTTCTCTTTTAAGGGAGAGGATGCATTCGTGCAGAAAAGCCCAGATAGAGGGGCAAGTCAATAAATCAGGGAAGGCTTTGGATTTCATTTTTAAAGAAGTTTTGGAGGTGGGATGTTAGGGTTGGGGGGTACTGATCGTTTGGCAGGTAGAGGGAGAGCCGGAGTTGCCATCTAGGGCGTCCGACTCGACCTCTCCCTCATCGAAGAGTAACATGAGATCCCTTAGTGCTCTGGACTCCGCTATCATGAAATTCTTGGTCTTTTTTCCTCCTCCCCCCCCCCTCCTTCTTCCCCCTCTCCCTTTCCTCTTCTCTCCCCCCCTTTTCTCTTTTTCCCTCCCCTCTCTTCCTCTTCCAAACAACCCTCCCTCCCCCCCTTTTCCCCTCCCCTCTCCGTCTTCCTCCCTCTCACCCCCCACTCCCCTCACTCTGCCCCACTCCTCCCATTGTCACCCTGTTTTTCCCCGCCCTTTATTTTCCTCCCCTTTCCCCCCCCCTCCTATTCCTTTCCTTCCCCATCTTTCCCCCTCACTTTTCTTTGGTCCCAGTTTCTTGGTCACTCAATTCCCTCCTCTCCTCCCTCAACTTTGGCACTTCCGGGTGGTCCCTTAAATAGAACACACCGTATTAATTTGTTAAAAAAAAAAAAAAATGTATGCTATTGAATTTCTTACAATAGTATTACCCCAATCTGCCTCCCTGGCCCGCCCCCGGGGGAATGCCTCTTGAGGGCGTCTCACAGTATCGCTCCAGAAAACCTTCGAGGTTATAGCTTGGTGAGTGCAATTTTGCAATTTTTAAATTCAAGTATGTTCTCCAATATCAAATTTATGTACCCCCTCTGATAACTACTTATGTATTTTTGCTTGTCATGTTGATACTGTACTGTTTTTCTCATCTTCATAGACTATATATTATCAGACGCCTCCTGAAGAAGCGGCTGTGACCGCGAAACTGTAGAGGTCACGCCTGCAAGTATCACATTATATAACCTCTGTCCATGTATCTGTGTGGGCATCAGCTATACTAATTTAGTGTCAACAATGCTGTAAACAATCATTATTGTTTGTGAATGTTAAATCATGAATATGTACAATATATGTCCCCCGTAGGACTTTTTATTATTTTGAAATAAATTTATATATTTTTAAACAAGGTCTTTTCCTTATGGTACCGCAACAGTCCTTTTCTCTTTGAAAGAGGTAGGACCCTATTGGAGAGGTCCCTGCTCTGGTTTCTCTTTCAACCCCATTCTTCGGCCTTATTCATATCTAGGATGATGGTACCTATTAACGATATCATACCCCCTTTTGCAAATCATGTGGCATACCTATAAACTCTAATATAGTGGGTGGATAACACACCCGGATCCTCGGATCCATTTTTTTCCCCTTTTGTTCCCCCTTTTTTGCCCCCCTTTGCCACCTGTTAAAGTGATTCTATGTATGTTTCTAAATTGTGGTTACTTCTGGTTTTGTAGCAGCCGCCTATTCAATTAATTTCTCCTGTTTGAGTCCTTCTTGTTTACGGTCAGGGTCCTTTCCTGTTGTTTTGTACATTTTTGGCTATGGATGTTTTGGGCACTGCCTGGGGGGACTTCATGTCCACCATACAGGCAGGATGTTTAGCCAATCAACAGCTAGAGGACGAAACCAAAACGTTCCTAGACAGGTTGTTCAACCTTCTTAAGAAAAAATCTCACCTACACTGGCACATCCAATATTTTGAACTGTATATCACTGAAAAAGTTTGTCCCCTCGGACTCCGCGTCCAACTATTTCCTACAATTAAAGATCCCTCTGTGGATTTTAAAAAATCCTGGGAAAATACGTTAACCAATTGCAGCATTGAACTCATGTCAAAGCTTACTACCCAGTATCGTTCTGACATGTTGTCTCTTGATGCGGAAATTGATAGATTACTCAACCAATTTCCCAACATTCAAGAGTCAAGCTCCTTCACAAACAAATGGAAGGAAATACGAGATAAAATTGAAAGTCTCAACAAAGACATTATTATTAAAAAACAAAGAAAATTCTCCCAGGACAAATTGACATTTTCAGAGGGCTATGCATACAAGTGGTCCGGGAAACCATTCCCTCACAAACATAAGCGTCAAAACCGGCAATTCCCAGCCCCGACGGCAACAGACTATACGGAATCTGACTCATCGATATCCTCTGTATCCTCACAGATCACTACCCGCTCCACTCTATCACGAGCACCAGGTGCCCCTCGAAAGAGGTCCCTTACCGGCGATAATTCCACCACTAAACACCCCAAAAAAGGAAAACAACATGGCAAAGCACTAAAAACACCACAAACACCAAGGCTAGGTGGACAGACCCCCTCCACGGGTTCCCTCCACCCCACTCTGCACAACATTATCCCGAAACTTTTACAACCTAACATCCAAACACTCCTATCACAGCCCGGTTTTTTAGTACAACCAGGCCCAGAGCCGTCCAAACAAGGGAATCTGGACATGTTTGTGCAAAAGGCCCCAACCCCAAGCACGTCCCACGAGTAATCACCCCCACCAATGTTAATGACTCCCATCCCCTTAACATCATCAATCTCACATCCTACCGGCTGACTCCGGAGGAGGAACAGGTCCTCCATTTGGGCCTGGGATTCTGTCCTTCGGAGCCAATCGATATCTATGAGACAATCAAAGACCTTTATTTATTTGCCCGTAGATTGACTTTCAACTATATGTTCGATCCTGACCGTAAACGTGCCAATTTGGAAAAAGAATTAGCGGAAAAGACCAAGAATTTCACGATAGCGGAGTCCAGAGCACTAAGGGATCTCATGTTACTCTTCGATGAGGGAGAGGTCGAGTCGGACGCCCTAGATGGCAACTCCGGCTCTCCCTCTACCTGCCAAACGATCAGTACCCCCCAACCCTAACATCCCACCTCCAAAACTTCTTTAAAAATGAAATCCAAAGCCTTCCCTGATTTATTGACTTGCCCCTCTATCTGGGCTTTTCTGCACGAATGCATCCTCTCCCTTAAAAGAGAACGATGGCAAACATTACCCTCTAATCTGACCCGACAAAAGTTTCGAGCAGTCACCAGACTGCAAAAAAACACCGACCTGGTCATAAAGCAATCTGACAAAGGTGGAAACCTGGTGCTGATGACTCATCATCAATATCAGACCATGTGTCTCAAAATTCTTTCCAACGCCAATTGGTACCTACCCATCGAAAATCACTTTATTCAACAAACCATTGATGAATTTAGGGGACTCATCAGTGGGGCCTTCCTTGAGGTCCTCATCGATGATGACACCTATAAATTCATCAATGTACAATACCCACGCACTCCTACGTTTTATGCTCTGCCGAAAACTCATAAAAATCTCTCTGCACCTCCAGGTCGACCTATTGTCTCTGGCAAAGGTTCACTAACGGAAAACGCCAGCAAATTGGTGGATACTTTTCTTTTACCCCACGTCATGAGACTACCTTCCTACATCAGGGATACAACTGACCTGTTGAAACACATCGAGGGGGTCCAGATCCCTCCGGACGCCCTCCTCGTGGCCATTGATGTCGAGGCTTTGTACTCAAGCATCCCCCACGAGCAGGGCGTCCGGATGGCTGGCTCCTTCTTGATGGAACAGGACCACCATACTTGGCCCACTAATACTTTCATCTTAAAACTCTTAGAATTTATTTTGACCAAAAATTATTTTTTATTTATGGACCAAATGTATCTTCAAATTCAAGGCGTTGCAATGGGCACGTCTTGTGCCCCTTCATACGCGAACCTATACCTTGGCGGTTGGGAACGGGCTGTCTTCAGTGATGACCTTATGGAACCATTCCTGGACCATGTTCTAGGGTGGTTCAGGTTCATTGATGACCTCTTGGTCATCTGGACAGGCACAGAGCAACTTTTACAGACCTTTATTGCAGAGCTCAACATTAATTCTTTTAATCTCCATTTTACCTTCTCTTATGATAGACTAAGTATCCCGTTTCTGGACGTACAGATTACCAAGAACTCCACTGGTCATTTAACCACGGACCTCTACCGCAAACCCACCGCGGGCAACACCTTGTTGCACGCCTCCAGTCTTCATCCCCGTCCTCTGGTTCGCAGTATTCCCTATGCTCAGTACCTTAGACTGAGAAGAAACTGCACAGAGGACGGGGATTTCCATAAACAGGCCAATGCTCTCGGCACACGACTGTTGGCTAGAGGCTATAAACGTACCGTGTTAATAAAAGCATTTAATAAGGCCCTAGCTCTAGACCGACAAACACTATATGGCCCTCCACATCCTAAACAACCTTATATGACCAAGATCATTACTAAATTTTCTGCCCACCACCAGCAATTACGAAAAATACTGTCTAACCATTGGCATATCCTGACCGACCACCACACCCTTAAAAAATACATCAAACCAACCCCTGACTTGGTCTTTAGAAGGGCCACCTCTTTGAGGTATAGACTAACACACAGCCATTATAGGATTCCTTCTTCTGGTCCGTCGGAACCCAGGGGCACTTTCAAATGTGGCACTTTCTACTTCCCAATGGTGAAATGTTCTTCCCCAAACATTCAGCCCATTGTGGCACGCGTGGGGTAATTTACCTCATGACTTGCGCCTGCAGTGCCTTTTATGTGGGGAAAACAATTAGAGAGTTACGGCAGAGACTGGGGGATCACTTATACGCCTCTACAAACGGCAAGCTCACCACTGTGGGCCGCCATATAGGCATTCATCATCGCTTTAATCTGGATTATATTCGGTTTACTGTGTTAGACGTTGTCCCTGAAGACCCCCGTGGGGGCAATTGGGACCGCGAAATTTTAAAACGTGAATCCCTTTGGATTGAGCGACTTAATGCATGTGTTCCTCCCGGTATTAATGAGGCACATTCATATAAATATTTCTTGAATAACTTTGTTACAGCTTTTTTCCCCCCCAGTCGCTGCCGTGATCCAACCACATATAAAAAAATACACAAAAACTTTTGGGCTTTGTTCTACAAAATTTCAGGTCCTTTCCCTATGACTGTATATTAGTGGACTCTTTACATATAGTGGTTTCACTATATTAACTTTTTATTCTTTGATGTTTCTTTTCTGTGGCTGACTCCAAATCTCCAGTAGATTGCTTGCTTTATTAATTAAAGTTATGTATACTTGGATTGAATTATCTTATATATGTTCTGGGACGGGCCATGATGCATGTCTCCTTAACTGTGGGTTCCTCTGTGCTCCCACCGTTGGAGACTATACATCGTTTTTTCCCCCCTCTCAGTTTATTCCCTGACTAATACTGCTTGTATTGAAGTTACCATCAATATTGCACTGACCACTCTGCTCTGGAGGGATGTGAGGAGTTAATTCTCCCCCCGTGGCGGGCTTGCGCTCCTCCGGCGGCGGGCGGGGCTCTGTGGAGCCCAGCTGCTGCTTCGTTCGATCATTGCTCAGGCACTGATCACCTTTGAGCTGTGCCCCTGCGCCGGGTGACTCTCCCGCGCCTGCGCAACAGTGGAGGACCGGACCCGGAAGCAATCGCGACGGTCGCTTCCGCCGTTGAACTTCCGGGTTGGAGGCATTTAAGATGCCTAGACTCAGCTGCTCACCGTCTCAGGCGGACACCCAGCACTTCACCGACGCTGTCCGGAGCCCCTGTAAGTACTCATGTAATGCCCCCCATGCAGGACGGGGATTTCCATTACTTCTGTATGGTATCTCCCCCTCCTCCCTGGCACAGAATACCCTGCGATTTTTGTTTACTTCCCAAATCATTTTTTAATACCTCCCCTATTGATCTACATTCCTTGCAGTGACTCCTTGTGACAGTGTGGTGTGGCGTATTGGCTACTGACTGCACTAGTCACGCCATTCTGGGTGCCAGCAGCCTCTGAGTCTAGCTTTTACTACAGCAACGATGGGTAAATAATAAAAAAACTTTTTTGACAGCATGAACTTCTCTTTTGTTAGTTCTGTGTGTTCCCTACCAGGTACATTGGGACATCCTCTTCACTCCATCCTCTCTGCCCCCCCCCCTTCCTTCCCCTTCTCCTTCCCACAAACCCCCCCTTTTTTCCTCCTCCCCCCCCTCCTTCTTCCCCCTCTCCCTTTCCTCTTCTCTCCCCCCCTTTTCTCTTTCTCCCTCCCCTCTCTTCCTCTTCCAAACAACCCTCCCCCCCCTTTTCCCCTCCCCTCTCCGTCTTCCCCCCTCTCTCCCCCCACTCCCCTCACTCTGCCCCACTCCTCCCATTGTCACCCTGTTTTTCCCCGCCCTTTATTTTCCTCCCTTCCCCCCCCCCCCTCCTATCCCTTTCCTTGGCAATCTTTCCCCCTCACTTTTCTTTGGTCCCAGTTTCTTGGGCACTCAATTCCCTCCTCTCCTCCCTCAACTTTGGCACTTCCGGGTGGTCCCTTAAATAGAACACACCGTATTAATTTGTTAAAAAAAATAAATAAAAAAAAAAAAAATTATTCTATTGAATTTCTTACAATAGTATTACCCCAATCTGCCTCCCTGGCCCGCCCCCGGGGGAACGCCTCTTGAGGGCGTCTCACAGTATCGCTCCAGAAAACCTTCGAGGTTATAGCTTGGTGAGTGCAATTTTGCAATTTTTAAATTCAAGTATGTTCTCCAATATCAAATTTATGTACCCCCTCTGATAACTACTTATGTATTTTTGCTTGTCATGTTGATACTGTACTGTTTTTCTCATCTTCATAGACTATATACTATCAGACGCCTCCTGAAGAAGCGGCTGTGACCGCGAAACTGTAGAGGTCACGTCTGCAAGTATCACATTATATAACCTCTGTCCATGTATCTGTGTGGGCATCAGCTATACTAATTTAGTGTCAACAATGCTGTAAACAATCATTATTGTTTGTGTATGTTAAATCATGAATATGTACAATATATGTCCCCCGTAGGACTTTTTATTATTTTGAAATAAATTTATATATTTTTAAACAAGGTCTTTTCCTTATGGTACCGCAACAGTCCTTTTCTCTTTAAAAGAGGTAGGACCCTATTGGAGAGGTCCCTGCTCTGGTTTCTCTTTCAACCCCATTCTTCGGCCTTATTCATATCTAGGATGATGGTACCTATTAATGATATCATACCCCTTTTGCAAATCATGTGGCATACCTATAAACTTTGTTTGTTGTTTATTATTTACCTTTTTGTCTGAGTATCGATCTATGTTTGTCCCAGGCGAAGGACCCTTTCACATGGGATTTCAGCTCAAGTCCACCTACCCATTTTTAAGGCAGATCTGATCGGAAGCTCCATGTGGGTCTATGTGCAGGCTGATGTAAATAGACTTAAATTTACACGCGCCTACTGTCCAATTCAGATCTGATTCAACAGCTGGGTGGGGGTGTTCACATTCCGTGGCTGCCATGGCAAAAATGATACCCTCTGTTGTGTTTGGAATGGGGCCGCGTCGCAACTGCCCTGCAGGAGTGTCCACTACACACACAGGTACAACATTCTGGTGCTGGCTTTACAGGGTTAAAATAGGTGGTGAGGAGACAACAGTTCCACTGCTGAATGCTTTTCAGGGCTTTTGGATGTCTAGACAAGGGAGGCTTTTCAGATCAATAACATGCTTGAATATGTCAAATGCACATATAGTTACATAGTTGATCAGGTTGAATAAAGACATTGGTTCATCCAGTTATACCTTAAAAAAAAAAAAAAAAAGAACAGGCCTCGTCATGGTCCACCAAAGAAGTTGAGGTCACGTGCTCAGCATCATATCCAGAGGTTGTCTTTGGGAAATAGACGTATGAGTGCTGCCAGTGTTGCTGCAGAGGTTGTAGGGGTGGGGGGTCAGCCTGTCAGTGCTCAGACCATACGCCGCACACTGCATCAAATTGGTCTGCATTGCTGTCATCCCAGAAGGAAGCCTCTTCTAAAGATGATGCACAAGAAAGTCCACAAACAGTTTGCTGAAGACAAGCAGACTAAGGAGATGGATTACTGGAACCACGTCCTGTGGTCTGATGAGACCAAGATAAACGTATTTGGTTCAGATGGTGAGAAGCGTGTGTGGGGGCAACCAGGTGAGGAGGACAAAGACAAGTGTGTCTTGTCTACAGTCAAGCATGGTGGTGGGAGTGTCATGGTCTGGGGCTGAGTGCTGCCGGCACTGGGGGGCTACAGATCATTGAGGGGACCATGAATGCCAACATGTACTGTGACATACTGAAGCAGAGCATGATCCCCTCCCTTCAGAGACTGGACCGCAGGGCAGTATTCCAACATGATAACCACCCCAAACACACCTCCAAGACCACCACTGCCTCACTAAAGAAGCTGAGGGTAAAGGTGATGGACTGGCCAAGCATGTCTCCAGACCTAAACCCTATTGATCATCTGTGGGACATCCTCAAACAGAGGTGGAGGAGCGCAAGGTCTCTAACATCCACCAGCTCTGTGATGTCATCATGGAGGAGGGGAAGAGGATTCCAGTGACAACCTGTGAAGCTCTGGTGACCTCCATGCCCAAGAGGGTTAAGGCAGTGCTGGAAAATAATGGAGGCCACACAAAATATTGACACTTTGGGCCCAATTTGGAGATTTTCACTTAGGGATGTACTGACTTTTGTTGCCATCGGTTTAGACATTAATGGCTGTGTGTTGAGTTATTTTGAGGGGACAGCAAATTTACACTGTTATACAAGCTGTACACTCACTACTTTACATTGTAGCAAAGTGTCATTTCTTCAGTGTTGTTACATGAAAAGTTAGAAGAAAAGATTTACAAAAATGTGATGGGGTGTACTTACTTTTGTGAGATACTGTATATAAAACCCCACGGGTGTCTAAAGCTAGACTCGTTAAACACAAATCAGTAGGCGGATCCAGACTTACTGATATTTCAAACTACTTTAAGTATAGATTCACATCTATGCGGCTGCGCTTGATGCATTTTTTAGGCACGTTTTGCAGTGCGTTTTGTGTTTTTAAACCCTCGTTTTTTTATGCATTTTTGCATGCAGTTTTCATGCATTTTGCGTTTTACATTTTTTTTATTTCTCTTTAAACACACTGTACATTGCTGATTGAAAAGGATCGGGCCAGTAAGCTGGCCGCCACTTCCTTAACAACCGATGAGTCATCAGCTGTCAGCGGGATTCCCTGCTGACAGCTGAATGTAAAAAATAAATCCTTAAAAAAAAGGTCTAGTATGGATTCCATACAAGACCCCTATACCGGTATGCAGACCGGCAGGTCAGGAAAGTTAGGGGACAAGCGAGCGCCTCTCCTCCTGAACCATACCAGGCCCGCATGCCCTCAACATAGGGGGGACAGGTGCTTTGGGGCGGGAGGGGCTCTGATCTGTTGATGGGGACAAGGGCCCCTTCCCCACAACCCTAACTGGTGGTTGTGGGGGTCTGCAGGCAGGGGGCTTATCGGAATCTAGAAACCCCCTTTAAGAAAGGGGGCCCCCAGATCCAGGCCCCCCATGTGAATGAGTATGGGATACATTGTATTCCTACCCATTCCCCCCAAAAAGCAGTGAAGTGTTAAAAAAACAAGAGATGGTTTTTGACAAGTCCTTTATTAATTATGAAAAATGTCCCCCGATGTAGCATCAACGTGTCTTCTTCCTCCTGTACAGTCTTCTCCCCATGGTGCTGTCTTCTCCTTGAGTTGTCTTCTCCTTGAGCTGTCTTCTCCTTGTGCTGTCTTCTCCTTGAGTTGTCTTCTCCTTGAGCTGTCTTCTCCTTGTGCTGTCTTCTCCTTGAGCTGTCTTCTCCTTGAGCTGTCTTCTCCTTGTGCTGTCTTCTCCTTGAGTTGTCTTCTCCTTGAGCTGTCTTCTCCTTGAGTTGTCTTCTCCTTGAGCTGTCTTCTCCTTGTGCTGTCTTCTCCTTGTGCTGTCTACTCCTTGAGCTGTCTTCTCCTTGTGCTGTCTTCTCCTTGAGCTGTCTTCTCCTTGTGCTGTGCTGTCTTCTCCTTGAGCTGTCTTCTCCTTGTGCTGTCTTCTCCTTGAGCTGTCTTCTCCTTGAGCTGTCTTCTCCTTGAGCTGTCTTCTCCTTGAGCTGTCTTCTCCTTGAGCTGTCTTCTCCTTGTGTTGTCTGCTCCTTGAGCTGTCTTCTCCTTGTGCTGTCTTCTCCTTGTGTTGTCTTCTCCTTGAGCTGTCTTCTCCTTGTGCTGTCTTCTCCTTGTGCTGTCTTCTCCTTGAGCTGTCTTCTCCTTGAGCTGTCTTCTCCTTGAGCTGTCTTCTCCTTGTGTTGTCTTCTCCTTGAGCTGTCTTCTCCTTGTGCTGTCTTCTCCTTGTGTTGTCTTCTCCTTGAGCTGTCTTCTCCTTGTGCTGTCTTCTCCTTGAGCTGTCTTCTCCTTGAGCTGTCTTCTCCTTGAGCTGTCTTCTCCTTGAGCTGTCTTCTACTTGTGTTGTCTTCTCCTTGAGCTGTCTTCTCCTTGTGTTGTCTTCTCCTTGAGCTGTCTTCTCCTTGTGCTGTCTTCTCCTTGAGCTGTCTTCTCCTTGTGCTGTCTTCTCCTTGAGCTGTCTTCTCCTTGTGCTGTCTTCTCCTTGAGCTGTCTTCTCCTTGTGCTGTCTTCTCCTTGAGCTGTCTTCTCCTTGAGCTGTCTTCTCCTTGTGTTGTCTTCTCCTTGAGCTGTCTTTCCCTTGAGCTGTCTTCTCCTTGAGCTGTCTTCTCCTTGTGCTGTCTTCTCCTTCAGCTGTCTTCTCCTTCAGCTGTCTTCTTCCTTGTGTTGTCTTCTCCTTCAGCTGTCTTCTTCCTTGTGTTGTCTTCTCCTTGAGCTGTCTTCTTCCTTGTGTTGTCTTCTCCTTGAGCTGTCTTCTCCTTGAGCTGTCTTCTCCTTGAGCTGTCTTCTCCTTGTGCTGTCTTCTCCTTGTGTTGTCTTCTCCTTGAGCTGTCTTCTCCTTGTGGCGCTAAAGAGCAGAAAAACCACGTAGTTTCGTGAATGTTGGCTGAAAAAGTTCTGCCATCTGTATGCAGAACAAGTTCACGGACAACGTCCTTTGGACAAAAATCCACGGATTTGTCCGATGGAAGTCCGATCGCGTGTACGAGGCTTAAGGGCGGCTTTTTTTCTCAGAGAATAGGTGCAGGAACTCCCCCCTTCTAAGTCACCCCATGGTTCCACCCCCTACCTACCTCCCAGTACCGCCCCTTTTAGAGAATACAGAACCAAGTATCATTCTGTGGCGCTAAGTAATTTGTATAGAATTTGTTAGCAGCAAAATAGATCCCCTGCAGCCAACAACAATAGATACCCCAGCAACAATAGTTGCCTCACACAACAATGCCCCCCCCGCAACAAAAATCCACCCCAGCAACAATAGACCCCCAGCTGCAACAACAGATTTCCCAGCAGCCAGCATCAATAGACCCTCCAGCAGCCAGCAACAATACACCTCTCTCAACAGTAGATTCCTCTCAGCAACAACAGACCCCCCCAGGAATATAAAACCCCCTTCCAGCAATAATAGATCCTAGACCAGCAACAATAGACCCCTGCACAAAAATAGAACCTCACCAGCGTAGTTGCTATAGACTATAGATCCTCCAGCGACAATCATCAATAGACCCTCTAGCACATCCCCAGCACCCCTTGCCATTACATAAATTTAATGCTGGAGGTGCCGGAACTGCGTTCACCCTGAAAAAAAGCCCTGCTTAAGGGTATTCCCATCTTCTACAACCTTCTCCAAGAAAAAGCATCTTTTCAACACTCCCTTCCTCCAATGGGAACAAAATCTGGGACACCAATATTTGGCACACCAAAAGCAAAAAGCCTGAGAGTCCAGCTACAAAGTTACGACCTGCACTGCACTGGGAGCTAACCCAAAAGATTGTTCAATGTAGATACCTGACCCCTACAAGAGTTACCAAATTCAATACACATGTATCTCCTGAGTGTTGGAGAAATTGTGGCGCTCCCGATACTTTAATACACATTCTCTGGAACTGCCCAGTCATATTGGCAAACAATATTCCAAATGATCAAACAAATAACAAACTTGCATATTACACCCTCGGCCGAGGTAAGGGTCATGACGTCACCCAGAGAACTGCACCTTGTGACTTCTTGTGTCATCACAAGGGGCAGGTTCTCTGGTTAACATCATGGGATGGCCACGACCCATAGCTATATAAAGCCTCGGACACACGATCGGACTTCCATCGGACAAATCCGTGGATTGTTGTGCGAAGGGGCGTTGGCCGTGAACTCGTTCTGCTTACACACGGCCAACATACACCAAACCACTTGTTTTTTCAGCTCCTTACCGCCACCCTTTGGACAATTTCTGCTATTGTCTGATGTTTAGCATTGGTTCGGAGTATGCGTGTTTGTACTTTGGATTTTAGAACGACGGATTTGTGTACACACGATCCGACACTATCCAATAATCCGACGGAACACATTTGTTGTCGGACAATTTGAGAGCATGACCACCCAACATTTGTTGTTGGATATTCCGACAATTGTCCGATGGAGCATACGGACGGTCAGATTGTCCAACAAAACACGTCCATCGGACAATCGTTGTTAGAATATCCGATCGTGTGTGTACGGGCCTTAACACTCGTATGCATCTTCTTCATCCTATATATCACCCATTCCCTCCTTCTCCCTCCAATCCCTTCATCACATGAAGACCATACCCCGATATCCTTCTACCCCACAAGACAAGATCGGATAATCCGATGAAACACATGTTTTGTCGGACAATTTGAGAGCATGCACAGCCAACATTTGTTGTCAGAAATTCTGACAACAATTGTCTGATGGAGCATACGGACGGTTGGATTGTCTGACAAAACACGTCCGTCGGATAATTGTTGTTGGAATATCCGATCGTGTGTATGGACCTTAAAGGCCCGTACACACGATCTGACTTTCCGACAACAACGGTCCAACGGACGTGTTTTATCGGACAATCCAAGACAAAACCGAGACAATCCAGTCTGTATGCTCCATCAGACAATTGTTGTCGGAATTTCCACGGACAAATGTTCGCTGTGCATGCGCTCAAACTTTCCGACTATAAATGTGTTACGTCGGATCATCCGATTGTGTGTACACAAGTCCATCAGACTAAAATCCAAAGTACAAACGCGCACGCTCGGAACCAATGCTAAACATCAGACAACAATAGCAGAAGTTGCCCACAGGGTGGCGGTAAAGAGCTGAAAAACCACATGGTTTAGTGAATGTTGGCTGAAAATGTTCTGCCGTGTGTATGCAGAACAAGTTCACGGCCAACGCCCTTCAGACCAAAATCCACGGAAAAGTCACATGAAAGTCCGATCGTGTGTATGAGGCTTAAGGAATACTAAATTTCTCCATTGAGGACATCCCCAGATAACACCACAAAGTGATAACGCATGTTCTATTAAGTCTCGTACACACCATCGGACTTCCATCGGACAAATCCATGGATTTTTGTCCAAAGGGCGTTGTCCGTGAACTTGTTCTGCATACAGACGGCAGAACCTTTTCAGCCAACATATACGAAACTACATTGTTTTTCTGCTCTTTAGCGCCACCCTTTGGGCAACTTCTGCTAATGTTTTCTGATGGTTAGCATTGGTTCGGAGTATGCGTGTTTGCACTTTGGATTTTAGTCCAACGGACTTGTGTACACATGATCCGACAATATCCAATAATCCGACGGAACACATTTGTTGTCGGACAATTTGAGAGCATGATCATCCAACATTTGTTGTTGGAGATTCCGACAATTGTCCGATGGAGCACACGTCCATTGGACAATCGTTGTCGGAATATCCGATCGTGTGTGTACGGGCCTTAACACTCGTATTCATCTTCCTCATCCTATATATCACCCATTCCCTCCTTCTCCCTCCAATCCCTTCATCACATGAAGACCATACCCCGATATCCTTCTACCCCACAAGATGACCTTATCCCCAAAGTACTACAACTTTTATATGCTATTTCACTAATGTACGTATTAAATTCACGCATTATACCGTGGAATAACAATGTTGGTGTTATTCTAATGCCACTTCTTATATGTTTGTGTATCATTATAGCATGTTATGGGTTTATAGTTCATGGCATTGTCTAGACTATAGTGTATCCCCATGGTATTGGGGAAATATGCAATCACTTGGTTTCCTCCTCTACCCTTTTCTGTGTATTTTCCTTTGTATTAAAATCAATAAAAATCTCTTGAAATTAGATGTGAGATATGGATTGTGGTTGGATTGACACACCACATTTCATGTAGTTTTTCTCCATAAAATGTTGAGGAAATACACGTCTTGGTGCAAAATCTTCTTCCTCTTTGAGTTATTTATAACTTTCATTCTTCCTACACAGACCTCATACCTGACTGCAGCGATGTTTCCCCTCCGTGTCCTCCTCCTGTGTCCCCTCCGTGTCCTCCTCCTGTGTCCCCTCCGTGTCCTCCTCCTGTGGCCCCTCCGTGTCCTCCTCCTGTGTCCCCTCCGTGTCCTCCTCCTGTGGCCCCTCCGTGTCCTCCTCCTGTGGGCTCTTCTCTGTCCAGGCACAGGTATGTAAGAACATTATATAGAGGTGATAATTAGGGATGGGCTATCTGTTCGAGTCGAACTTGAGTTCGACTCGGACATTGGCTGTTCGCCGGTTCGCCGAACAGCGAACAATTTGGGGTGTTCGCGGCAAATTCGAAAAGCCGCGGAACACCCTTTAAAAGTCTATGGTAGAAATCTAAAGTGCTAATTTTAAAAGTTAATATGCAAGTTATTGTCAAAAAAAGTGTTTGGGGACCTGGGTCCTGCCCCAGGGGACATGTATCAATGCAAAAAAAAAGTTTTAAAAATGGCCGTTTTTTCGGGAGCAGTGATTTTAATAATGCTTAAAGTGAAACAATAAAAGTGTAATATTCCTTTAAATTTTGTACCTGGGGGGTGTCTATAGTATGCCTGTAAAGTGGCGCATGTTTCCCATGTTTATAACAGTCCGAGAGCAAAACAACATTTCTAAAGGAAAAAAAAGTAATTTAAAAGTACTATCGCTAGTCCTGGCTATTAATGAATTGTCGGTCCCGACAATTCATTGAAAGTCATTGAAAAATAAAAAAATGCGTGGGGGGTCCCCCAAAATTCCATTACCAGGTCCTTCAGGTCTGGTATGGATTTTAAGGGGAACTCCATGCCAAAATTTAAAAAAAAATGGTGTGGGGTTCCCCCAAAAATCCACACCAGACCCTTATCTGAGCACGCAACTTTGCAGGGTGCAGGAAAAGAGGGGGGGGCGAAAGAGCACCCCCCCTCCTGAACCGTACCAGGCCACATGCCCTCAATATGGGGAGGATGTCCCCATGTTGATGGGGACAAGGGCCTCATCCCCACAACCCTTGCCCGGTGGTTGTGGGGGTCTGCGGGTGGGGGGCTTATCGGAATCTGGAAGCCCCCTTTAACAAAGGGGACACCCAGATCCCGCTCCCCCTATGTGAATTGGTAAGGGGTACATTGTACCCCTACCATTTCACAAAAAGAAAGTGTCAAAATGTTAAAAAAAAACACAGGAGACGGCTTGGGACAAGTCCTTTATTAAAAATAAAAAAGAGATTCCAGCGATGTAATCCAATAAATCCATGCTTCTACTCCAGCGATATAATCTAATTCTCGATCTCCAGCAATGGATGATCTTCAGCGATTCCAGCGAGGAATATGCACAGGATCCTGTCTCCACCGGAGGCACCCAGCCAATGATGCCGGGCCAGCTTGACAGCTCTTATGTAGCTGAGGGCGGGGCCACCCGTCACGTGACCCTGTCACCCTCTGACAAGGGGAAACACTGGGGTTTCCCAGTGATGTGTATGGGTGACCCCGCCCCCTCTGACGCAATGCAGGATTCCCGTTGCATCCGAGGGGGCGGGGTCACCCGTAAACATCACTGGGAAACCCCGGCATTTCCCCTTGTCAGAGGGGGTCGGGGTTATGTGACAGGTGGCCCCCGCCCTCAGCTACATAAGAGCTGTCAAGCTAACACCGCGTCATTGGCTGGGTGCCTCCGGTGGAGACAGGATCCTGTGCGTGTTCCTCGCTGGAGTCGCTGGAGATCGAGAATTGGATTACAAGATTCCCATAAGCCCCTCACCCGCAGACCCCCGCAAGGGTTGTGGGGATGAGGCCCTTGTCCCCATCAACATGGGGACATCCTCCCCATGTTGAGGGCATGTGGCCTGGTACGGTTCAGGAGGGGGGGCGCTCTCTCGTCCCCCCCTCTTTTCCTGTGGCCTGCCAGGTTGCGTGCTCGGATAAGGGTCTGGTGTGGATTTTTGGGGGAACCCCACGCCTTCTTTTTTTTTTTTTACATTTTGGCACGGAGTTCCCCTTAAAATCCATACCAGACCTGAAGGGCCTTGTAATGAAGTTCTGGGGGACCCCCACACATTTTTATTTTTTTTATTTTTCAATGACTTTCAATGACTTTTATGTGTATTGTCGGGACCGACAATTCATTAATAGCCGGCACTAGCTCTAGCACTTTTGAAAGACTTTTTTTTCCTTTAGAAATGTAATTTTGCTCTCGGACTGTTAAAAGTGTATGTTTGGTACTTAATAAAGAGTTGATGCTCTGCATGTTTAACCCTCAACACCTGTGTGGCTTGTCTCATGACTGATGGGCTAAGGGCTAGTTATGACCAGTCTGCAGGCTGCGGGTGCGTTTGGAGGACAGGAGAAACAGGTCTGGCGGAGGTTCCCATACAGGGTATCCCAGATCCATCACAGTGGTTGCAGCAATGGGAGGTCTCCTGCAGTCCAGAACATCCAAACCCCCACCAGGATTCAAGATCTGGGCAGCCGCCAAGGAGCAATACAGGGATCGGCTAGCATAAGAGCGGAGTTCGGGGGGAGGCTGCAAGGCATGCGGAAGCAACATTGGGGACCAGCGACGGAGCACACCATGCTCGGCTGGGGAGATGTGATCCACCGGCAACTCTGGGAAGAGATACTAAGCCACGAGCGGCACCATCAGGGGAAGATCCTTCCCTCCTCCACAGAGATGTACTGGACGCAGTACTGTGCGCGAGAGGTGTTCCTGAGGGAACGACGGCGAGATGAGTGGAAGACGGAGCTCGGAAGATTGGTCTGGGAGGAGATGAGGCTGGACACCAGCTACAAAGCCCTCTGGTGGTTCACGGATCAACTGTGGCCAGGTACAGCAGATGGCAGCCCGACAGAAGGCATTGGCTACGGTGGCATGGGGCTGCTCCATCAAAAAATGTATGGAGACTCAGACTTTGGGAGTGATGAGGAATGGCTGCTGGAAGACTGGGCAAGGCTGCAATGACACTGGGCAAGGCTGCAATGAGACTGGGCAAGGCTGAAATGAGACTGGGCAAGGCTGCAATGAGACTGGGCAAGGCTGAAATGAGACTGGGTAAGGCTGCAATGACACTGGGTAAGGCTGCAATGACACTGGGTAAGGCTGCAATGACACTGGGCAAGGCTTCAATGACACTGGGTAAGGCTGCAATGACACTGGGCAAGGCTGCAATGACACTGGGTAAGGCTGCAATGACACTGGGCAAGGCTGCAATGAGACTGGGCAAGGCTGCAATGAGATTGGGTAAGGCTGCAATGACACTGGGCAAGGCTGCAATGACACTGGGCAAGGCTGCAATGAGACTGGGCAAGGCTGCAATGAGACTGGGCAAGGCTGAACTGAGACTGGGCAAGGCTGAACTGAGACTGGGCAAGGCTGAAATGAGACTGGGTAAGGCTGCAATGACACTGGGTAAGGCTGCAATGACACTGGGTAAGGCTGCAATGACACTGGGCAAGGCTGCAATGACACTGGGCAAGGCTGCAATGACACTGGGCAAGGCTGCAATGACACTGGGCAAGGCTGCGATGAGACAAAGTTTGAAACTAGAAGATCTGGATGCCGCACACCGGATATAGTTGAAAATTCTTCTTTATTGAACTTGGATCATCAAAAATACAGGACAATCAGGCAGATGGTACAGACACAGCTGACGCGTTTCACACTCTAATTTGAGTGCTTACTCATAGCTGACAGATAATGGGAATGACTATCTTATATATCTTTGTAAGTAATGCCACATGACCATATAGTTACACATGTAATGGATATCAGCTGGAAGCCAATTATATAAGGTCTCGGCATCTGCTGTCAAATCAGTGTGTTACCCAATAGAAAAGACTCTTATGAATGTAACATTTAAACAACAACAAATAACTTGAATAGGTTGAATAAAAAAAAATTATATATATATATATGTATAAATAAGTGTGTGTGAGTGTGTATGTGTAACGAAAAAAACACAAGATGTATGTGTGCAAAGAGATGTAATAAAATAGTTGTGTTGAAGCAAGGTGTGCAAAAAGGGGGGGGCAAATGAGTGAAAAAATATGTGTATGTGACTAAACGTGTAAAAATATAGAAATATGAATTTATATATGCAATGCATCACCATAATAATGTATGTGCATTATTAATAAAATAAATGGATGCACAAATAAATAATGCAATATGATGAAATGCATTTAAAAAAGTGGGATAAAAAAATAATAAAATGAATTAAATGAAATTTAAATTAAAATGGTAAAGTGGAATCAAAATGATATGTATATGTATGCCATTTAAGTATCAAAACATGGAATATGTAATATAATATGCTTCAAGATTATGTAATTAAACTCATATATATATGTGTGAGTATGACATAGGTTACAAGGTGATGTATGAAATGTGAACAAAAGAAATAAGTGAAAGTAAACTGCAAAAATGACTAAGCAGTAGCAATATTATAGTTCTGTCAGATCGTGAGTAAAGAGCGGCATGTGTGTGGGTGTATCAAAAATGTGTCAGAACGTTCACATTAAGGTGTCCGTTTATGAAGCAGTGAAATCTATTCACTGCTTCGTTCTCCGGCATTCACAGTGAAGAATCTTCTCCTCTGTGTGCAGTTTATGAAGCCGTGTAGATCGCTTCACCTTTGGAGGAGTGAAGAGATCTACAAATGCTTCAAATAGTGAAGAACGGCTCCTGATACTGGGATCTCGTGAGACTTTACGAGATTATAGTACCAGATGTCAGTTTATCAAGCAGTGAGAAATTATCACCGCTCAACGGCGTGGATTAATGTTAATAAAATAACGAGTCCCCCTACATTATACACATATGTATACACACACACACTATATATATACATGTATATGCACACACATGATATATATATACATATACACATTATATGTATATATGTATAAATATGTATACACATAAATATGACAGGGGGACATGCTTACAGTGTTGGGGGGTCTGAACGAGGCATAAGGAAGTTAAAAAACTTCCTCCTTCCCCCTCAGATCCCCCCAGATTTCCTCTTCACTCCCCGATTCACCACCTCTGAGCTGGTGAACCTGGGAGTGTGAATTCTGACTCAGATCGCCAGTGAAGCGGTGAGATCACCGCTTCATAAACTGGCTGTTACTGTGTCATTCAATGAGGATTCTCCATGTGTAGAGATAATCGGCGGGAGAACAAGTTCAAACATGTTCTCCCCCAATTATCACTGTTTGATAAACGGTTTATGGACTGTAATCAGCGGTGATCCTCGGGATCACCGCTGATCACTGCTTCATAAACGGACACCTAAAAACTAAAATGCCTTGTGTATAGCACAAGATCATAGGCAGTGAACAGCGATCTGACTTCAAACCAGGTGTGCAGAATGCTGTCAAGCTATAAGAGTAAAAATCGGCATGTGTATGGATGTGCCGGAGCAATCAATGGTTAAAATCAAGTGCCCTGCGATGTAGTGTGAAACAACATGTAGAGGACGATAGTCTCTCTATAAGAAGACCATTCAACAAGTGAAAAATAAACATGAATGGTGAAGCTAAGAAATTAAGGTGTCCGTTTATGAAGCAGTGATCAGCAGTGATCCCGAGGATCACCGCTGATCACAGTCCATAAACCGTTTATCAAACAGTGATAATTGGGGGAGAACATGTTTGAACTTGTTCTCCCGCCGATTATCTCTACACATGGAGAATCCTCATTGAATGACACAGTAACAGCCAGTTTATGAAGCGGTGATCTCACCACTTCACTGGCGATCTGAGTCAGAATTCACACTCCCAGGTTCACCAGCTCAGAGGTGGTGAATCGGGGAGTGAAGAGGAAATCTGGGGGGATCTGAGGGGGAAGGAGGAAGTTTTTTAACTTCCTTATGCCTCGTTCAGACCCCCCAACACTGTAAGCATGTCCCCCTGTCATATTTATGTGTATACATATTTATACATATATACATATAATGTGTATATGTATATATATATATCATGTGTGTGTAATTACATGTATATATATAGTGTGTGTGTGTATACATATGTGTATAATGTAGGGGGACTCGTTATTTTATTAACATTAATCCACGCCGTTGAGCGGTGATAATTTCTCACTGCTTGATAAACTGACATCTGGTACTATAATCTCGTAAAGTCTCACGAGATCCCAGTATCAGGAGCCGTTCTTCACTATTTGAAGCATTTGTAGATCTCTTCACTCCTCCAAAGGTGAAGCGATCTACACGGCTTCATAAACTGCACACAGAGGAGAAGATTCTTCACTGTGAATGCCGGAGAACGAAGCAGTGAATAGATTTCACTGCTTCATAAACGGACACCTTAATAAGAATGTCTCAGGAAATGTAGCGGTGCGATACATTGTTTCTTATAAGGATAACAGTTGTGTGTGTGGAATAGAAACTAGCTATGAAAGTGGGGCCCTACGGCAAAACAGAAAAAAAGGGCCAGATCGAAATAATAAGCCATATTTAAGTTGCAATAGATATAAAATATATTGAATGTTGTTCTCGTGGTGCCCCATATAGAAATGTATCTCTAACAATAAATGACAGCAAATGCCGAAACCGCTAAACAACTGACCATCTGGTTTCTAACACTAAAATATAAAAAAAAACTGTGAGCATACTGATATATAATCCAAATAATGATATGTCCGGCAAATGGAGGATTTTTTCAACACACAGGCGGGCACATAAGAAATCGTTGCAAATCCAATCTATAAAGATGGTAAGGATATATCACTGTGCCATATATTGCAATGAAAACAAATAGTGTCATTCAATAACATTTAAACTAACCACACAACTACTGTACACATACATGCAGCATATAATAAATGAAAAATAGAAAATGAAAAAATGAATAAAATATATATATACAATTGTGAAAACAAGTTTATACTCCATATTCCATATAACAACAATAATGATCCCAAAATATAAATATACGATTGAACATCTTTGTGTTGAAGATATATTAAAAAAAAAATATATATATATATATATATATATACACTACCGTTCAAAAGTTTGGGGTCACATTGAAATGTCCTTATTTTTGAAGGAAAAGCACTGTACTTTTAAATGAAGCTTACTTTAAACTAGTCCTAACTTTAAACAAATATACTCTATACATTGCTAATGTGGTAAATGACTATTCTAACTGCAAATGTCTAGTTTTTGGTGCAATATCTACATAGGTGTATAGAGGCCCATTTCCAGCAACTATCACTCCAGTGTTCTAATGGTACAATGTGTTTGCTCATTGGCTCAGAAGGCTAATTGATGATTAGCAAACCCTTGTGCAATCATGTTCACACATCTAAAAACAGTCTAGCTCCTTCCAGAAGCTACAAAACTGACCTTCCTGTGAGCAGATTGAGTTTCTAGAGCATCACATTTGTGGGGTCAATTAAACGGTCAAAATGGCCAGAAAAAGAGAACTTTCATCTGAAACTCGACAGTCTATTCTTGTTCTTAGAAATGAAGGCTATTCCATGCGAGAAATTGCAAAGAAATTGAAGATTTCCTACAACGGTGTGTACTACTCCCTTCAGAGGACAGCACAAACAGGCTCTAACCAGAGTAGAAAAAGAAGTGGGAGGCCGTGTTGCACAACTAAGCAAGAAGATAAGCACATTAGAGTCTCTAGTTTGAGAAACAGACGCCTCACAGGTCCCCAACTGGCATCTTCATTAAATAGTACCCGCAAAACACCAGTGTCAACATCTACAGTGAAGAGGCGGCTGCGGGATTTTGGGCTTCAGGGCAGAGTGGCAAAGAAAAAGCCATATCTGAGACTGGCCAATAAAAGAAAAAGATTAAGATGGGCAAAAGAACACAGACATTGGACAGAGGAAGACTGGAAAAAAGTGTTGTGGACGGATGAATCCAAGTTTGAGGTGTTTGGATCACAAAGAAGAACGTTTGTGAGACGCAGAACAAATGAAAAGATGCTGGAAGAATGCCTGACGCCATCTGTTAAGCATGGTGGAGGTAATGTGATGGTCTGGGGTTGCTTTGGTGCTGGTAAGGTGGGAGCTTTGTACAGGGTAAAAGGGATTCTGAATAAGGAAGGCTATCACTCCATTTTGCAACGCCATGCCATACCCAGTGGACAGCGCTTGATTGGAGCCAATTTCATCCTACAACAGGACAATGACCCTAAACACACCTCCAAATTGTGCAAGAACTATTTACAGCAGAAGCAGGCAGCTGGTATTCTATCGGTAATGGAGTGGCCAGCACAGTCACCAGATCTGAACCCCATTGAGCTGTTGTGGGAGCAGCTTGACCGTATGGTACGCCAGAAGTGCCCATCCAACCAATCCAACTTGTGGGAGCTGCTTCTAGAAGCGTGGGGTGCAATTTCTCCAGCTTACCTCAATAAATTAACAGCTAGAATGCCAAAGGTGTGCAATGCTGTAATTGCTGCAAAAGGAGGATTCTTTGATGAAAGCAAAGTTTGATGTAAAAACAATGTTATTTCAAATACAAATCATTATTTCTAACCTTGTCAATGTCTTGACTCTATTTTCTATTCATTTCACAACGTATGGTGGTGAATAAGTGTGACTTTTCATGGAAAACACAAAATTGTTTGGGTGACCCCAAACTTTTGAACGGTAGTGTATGTAAATCCTATATATGAATGTTAAATATATATATGTGTGTTAAGTTATTTGTTGAAAACTAAAAACTAAAAAATACATTGAATGAAATTAATAAATCTAGATGTAAAAATAAATATAAATAATGAAAATAAAAGTGTTGAATAAACAACAATAAATATATTTTTTTGTTATTATTTCTTTTTATTATTGTTACCATTGTACCATGGATGTTCATCGAAAAATCTTAAAAAGATTTTTTCTTTTTGTTTATCACATGTAAAGTTTATCATTTTATTGTACTTTATTAGTAAACAAGATGGACACCATGGAACAATGTTGGAAAATACTTCTTACATTTATACTAACCACTCTGTGTAAAAATTCTTAACCTACAGTCGCTAACGTGATGGGTAAGGGCTTCATGTGGACTATGTAGGTTAGTCAAAAGTATAGATTGTTTTTGTATATATGGTATAATACATAAATGCATGAACCTTGGAGGTTAGTAGAAGAAATAACGCATATCTTGGCACTTAACAGACTAGAGTGTATGATAAAAGAGTAGAGAATAACTGGAAAATACATAAAGGTAGTAAAAAATTATTATGATTTTTGTAGTGTAAATATTCATGATTCTAAATGATATAATCAATTACTCATAATAATAGGAGACGTTCCATTTGAAATTGAGACCTAGGGGGATCCTCTTGTTTAAAGAAAATATCCAATATACCTGGCGCTTACACAGTAGTTGGAACCTGTCCCCTCCTCTGACAGGTGTTGCCACCTTTTCTATGCCCTGAATGGAGAGGCTGGATACATCTTTCTGATGCACAAAAATCCAATGTTTAGCCACGTTGGTTAATTTGTCCTTTTCAGTGTCATATAAATGATCATATAAACGGTCCCTGAGGCGATGAGTTGTTCGCCCAACATATTGAATCTGGCAAATGTCGCAGGTAATGACATATACTATAAATTGGGTATTGCAGTTAATGAATGAGTTGATATTGAAGGATTTGCCGTTAGTGCAAGATTGCACTTGCTTTCCTTTCTTTATATGACCACAATAATTGCAACCCTTTTTGCCACATTTATAGTTGCCAACCAAACTCAACCAATTAGATTTGGTTCGTTCAGTCAATACCAGACTGGGTGAAAGAAAACTCCCCAGGGTGGGTGCCCTACGAGAGACCACCTTGATACCCCTAGAGAGGATGTTGTTGAAAGCAGCATCGTTGCGTAAAATAGGGAGATATTTAGTGACAATTTTCCTTATTTGTTTAAATTTCGCACTATATGGGGTTGAAAATACAGGAGTGGAAATTGGAGGGGAACTAGTATGGGGTTTGTCACGTAGAAGTGTCTGCCTAGGGACATCACTCGCTGTAGTAAGTGCTCTATTAACCAGGGTTGTACCGTATCCCGATCTCTAAACCGCTGAGCCATTTTATTTGCCTCACTTAGGAAACTCTCTGGGGTACTGCACAGGCGTTTATGCCTTAGAAATTGGCCATAAGGCACGCCTCGTATGGTGTGCTTGGGATGTGCTGAATCTGCTCTAAGAAGGGTATTGCCCGCAGTGAGTTTCCTATATAGGGTAGTGTGAATGGAATTGCCTGCACCTGTAAGTTTAACATCTAGAAATTCGATGCTACAGGACTTTAGAGTACCTGTGAACTTTAAATTGAGATCATTATTGTTAAAATAGGAAAGCCAAGTTTCCACATCAGCATGCGCATGTGATGTGATGAACAAAAGATCATCAATAAAGCGACAGTAAAAAACAGTGTCCTGTCTGCGGGGGCTATCATGTCCAAAGATGCGGGACCTCTCCCACCAACCCATGAAGATGTTGGCAAGGGAGGGCGAAAATTCTGCGCCCATGGAGGCCCCGCATCTTTGGAGATAGTAGCCCCCGTCAAACATAAAAAAGTTATGTGTGAGTAGGTACTCCAAAGCCTGCAGAATGAAGTCTTGAGATGTAAGTGAAAATCTACCTGAAGTTTTGAGAGCCCAAGCAACTGCCTGGAGGCCTAGATGGTGCGGGATGCTAGAATAAAGACTGGTGACATCACAGCTGATCCACCTGTAATTACTCTCCCATCGAAAATTGTGAAGTTTCGTAAGCAATTGTTTGGTGTCTCTCAAATAGCCGGGCAGACTAGTTGCCAAAGGCTGCAATTGAGAGTCCACCCGTTCACCCAGACGGTTCGTTCAATGAACCAATGCCTGCGACAATGGGTCGTCCTGTTAGGGGTTGTAGCAGTGGCGGAATTATAGGGGTCGCTGAGGTTGCCATGGCGACCGGGCCCCTTGCTGCAGGGGGCCCTTGAGGGCCCCCTGTATACACTACTTTGATAGGAGGAGAGGAGCGGAGACAAGCTGCCCGATCCTAAGCCGAACTGTATTCGGCACTGTGCAGGGAGCTGCTCACATTGATTACAAAGTGAAAGCACAGTGCTGTGCTCTTTGTCTCCCCCTACAGTGCAGTACCCGACAGGAAGAGCTAAGGTAAAGTTCTGCCGTTTTTTTATCTACTGTATGTGTGTGTGTATGTGTGTGTGTGTGTGTGTGTATGTGTGTGTGTATGTGTGTGTGTGTGTGTGTATGTGTGTGTGTGTGTGTGTATGTATGTGTGTGTGTGTGCGTGTATGTGCATGTATGTGTGTATGTGCATGTGCATGTGTGTGTGCATGTATGTATGTGTGTGAGTGTGTGTGCATCTATGTATATATGCATGTGTGTGTATGTATGTAGTAGCGGTGCATCCATAGGGGCCCATGGGCGCCGCCCCCTCTCTCCAGGCACCCCTCTATCACAAATAGATAGATTCATGCATAGTGTGAATCTATCTATGGCCGCCATTGCCCCCCCTATTCAGACGCCTGGCCCCTTTTTGGACGCCGGGCGCCTCAATTACATCGGCAGGGGTGTTTTAAAGCTTCAAAATAGGTGAACTGCGAGTGCCATGCTTGGCACTCACAGTCCACCCAGGTGTGTTAGAAAAGCGAATAAATATTCGCTTTCCTAACACTGAACCGCCTCTCCACCAATCAGGTGCTCGGGTCTGTTACACGTCACCTGATTAGCTGAAACGACAGGCGCCGCTATTGGATGCCTATCAGGAGGAGAGGATGGGAGGAGACGCATGAAGGACCCCGCTCGTCGACGTCACCCGCTGCCCCACCAAGACAGGGTAAGTGCCGGGCAGACTGCGAGCGGGCAGGGGGTCACAGTGGCAGCATTTGATGGCACAGTGGCTGCGTTTCATAGGCACAGTGGTGGCAATTGATAGGCACAGTGGCTGCGTTTGATGGGCACAGAGACTGCGTTTGATGGGCACAGTGGCTGCGTTTGATGGGCACAGTGGCTGCGTTTGATGGGCACAGTGGCGGCAATTGATGGGCACAGTGGCTGCGTTTGATGGGCACAGTGGCGGCAATTGATGGGCACAGTGGCTGCGTTTGATGGGCACAGTGGCTGCGTTTGATGGGCACAGTGGCTGCGTTTGATGGGCACAGTGGCTGCATATGATGGGCACAGTGGTGGCAATTGATGTGCACAGTGAGGCTGCAATTGATGCGTTTTTTAAAGAATTTTTCAGTTTGCTTGCGCCCCCCAAAAAATTTTGAGCACCATCTGCCACTGGTTTATATGTGTGTGTATTTATGTATGTATGTGTATGTGTGTGTGTGTGTATGTATGTGTGTTTACATGTATATATGCACATTTTATGTATGCGCTTTTAATCCTGACCCCCTATATGTGTCCCATTAGAACCAATTTTTTTTTTTTTTGCTTGTTCATAGTACCAGCAAAAAAAAATGTTGTTCCTCTGAAAAGTGATCCATGCTCAGATCGCTTTTCAGAGGCATTTGACAGCCGGTAAAGAGGCAATATGTTGCCTCCTGACCGCCTGTTTTAACCCCTTAAATGCATCATCACTATGCTGCAACTGCATGCAATGCACACAGTTGCAGGGTGGTTGCAGTGCAGCCACTTCAAGGGTGCCCTGACTGGAAAAAGATTGAGAAACACCGACATAGAGGAACCCATCTCTCCATTTTCCTCCTGCAGCCGCTGAATGTATGTGGGAGGGAGAGGAGGAGAAGCGGGGGGGGGGGGAGAAATCTATTCCTTTACATGCAGCCACCCACTTGCGACCGGACCCTGGTGTTCCGCCATCGGGCTCGGAGAAAAGAGCCCTATCCGGGGGTCAGGGGGGGCCCTTAATGGTTTCTTGCATCGGGGCCCTGAAGATTCTAGTTACGCCTCTGGGTTGTAGTCCCTTATGGACTTTAGGCAGGTGGTGGAAAATAGGCATAACAGGATGTTCAGGAATAAGTTTGTCTTTCTCTTTCTGTGAAAAAATGCCTACTGCCACCGTCTAAAAGGGCAGAAAGTTTATTGTTAAAGGGGAGTGTGGGGTTGGATGGAAGTGGTTGGTAAGTTTGTGTATCAGATAACTGTCGTAGGGCTTCCTGTGTGTAAGTTTCAGTATCCAAAATAAGCACTATTCCCCCCTTGTCTGCATTTCTGATAACAATCCTTGTATCTGCTGTCAATGTTTTGAGAGCTAATTTTTCATTTTGTGTCAAGTTGTCAGTAATAGGTTTTTTAGCTGCGAGCCAAGCGGGTCAGATCCCCCTCCACCAACTTCTGGAACAGATCAAGATCTTTTCCCCTGGATGCCACAGGATAAAATTCAGATCTGGATTTGATAGATAAGTTATCTAGTGAATCAGTGGGATTGTATATATATATATATAATTGTATATATATTTTATTCATTTTTTCATTTTCTATCTTTCATTTATTATATGCTGCATGTATGTGTACAGTAGTTGTGTGGTTAGTTTAAATGTTATTGAATGACACTATTTGTTTTCATTGCAATATATGGCACAGTGATATATCCTTACCATCTTTATAGATTGGATTTGCAACGATTTCTTATGTGCCCGCCTGTGTGTTGAAAAAATCCTCCATTTGCCGGACATATTATTTGGATTATATATCAGTATGCTCGCAGTTTTTTTTATATTTTAGTGTTAGAAACCAGATGGTCGGTTGCTAAAATAATAAACTTTTTCATGTGATAAACAAAAAGAAAAAATATTTTTAAGATTTTTCGATGAACATCCATGGTACAATGGTAACAATAATAAAAAGAAATAATAACAAAAAATTTTATTTATTTTTGTTTATTCAACACTTATATTTTCATTATTTATATTTATTTTTACATCTAGATTTATTAATTTCATTCAATGTATTTTTTAGTTTTTAGTTTTGAATGAATAACTTAACACACATATATATATATTTAACATTCATATATAGGATTTACATATATATATATATATTAATATATCTTCAACTCAAAGATGTTCAATCGTATATTTATATTTTGGGATCATTATTGTTGTTATATGGAATATGGAGTATAAACTTGTTTTCACAATTGTATATATATTTTTTATTCATTTTTGCATTTTCTATCTTTCATTTATTATATGCTGCATGTATGTGTACAGTAGTTGTGTGGTTAGTTTAAATGTTATTGAATGACACTATTTGTTTTCATTGCAATATATGGCACAGTGATATATCCTTACCATCTTTATAGATTGGATTTGCAACGATTTCTTATGTGCCCGCCTGTGTGTTGAAAAAATCCTCCATTTGCCGGACATATCATTATTTGGATTATATATCAGTATGCTCACAGTTTTTTTTTATATTTTAGTGTTAGAAACCAGATGGTCAGTTGTTTAGCGGTTTCGGCATTTGCTGTCATTTATTGTTGAAGATACATTTCTATATGGGGCACCACCAGAACAACATTCAATATATTTTATATCTATTGCAACTTAAATATGGCTTATTATTTCGATCTGGCCCTTTTTTTCTGTTTTGCCGTAGGGCCCCACTTTCATAGCTAGTTTCTATTCCACACACACAACTGTTATCCTTATAAGAAACAATGTATCGCACCGCTACATTTCCTGATACATTCTTATTTAACTTTTTAGCTTCACCATTCATGTTTATTTTTCACTTGTTGAATGGTCTTCTTATAGAGAGACTGTCGTCCTCTACATGTTGTTTCACACTACATCGCAGGGCACTTGATTTTAACCATTGATTGCTCCGGCACATCCATACACATGCCGATTTTTACTCGTATAGCTTGACAGCATTCTGCACACCTGGTTTGAAGTCAGATCGCTGTTCACTGCCTATGATCTTGTGCTATACACAACACATTTTGATTTTAAATGTGATTGTTTTGACGTGCTCTGACACACCCACACATATGCCGACTTTTATTCTCTATCTGGTAAGACTATAACATTGTTCTGTTTAGTCACTAACCATTGATTGTTCCGGCACATCCACATACATGCTGATTTTCATTTGACAGCCCTTTGTACACCTGACTTGCAGTTAGATTGTTATCCACTGCTCATGATCTTGTGCTATATACAAGGCATTCTAGTTTTTAATGTGAACGTTCTGACACATTTTTGATACACCCACACACATGCCGATCTTTACTCACGATCTGACAGAACTATAATATTGCTTCTGCTTAGTCATTTTTGCAGTTTAATGCAGACAAGGAGGGAATAGTAAGGCTGCAATGAGACTGGGCAAGGCTGCAATGACACTGGGCAAGGCTGCAATAAGACTGGGCAAGGCTGCAATGAGACAGGGCAAGGCTGCAATGACACTGGGCAAGGCTGCAATGACACTGGGCAAGGCTGCAATGACACTGGGCAAGGCTGCAATGACACTGGGCAAGGCTGCAATGAGACTGGGCAAGGCTGCAATGACACTGGGCAAGGCTGCAATGACACTGGGCAAGGCTGCAATGACACTGGGCAAGGCTGCAATGACACTGGGCAAGGCTGCAATGACACTGGGCAGGGCTGCAATGAGACTGGGCAAGGCTGCAATGACACTGGGCAAGGCTGCAATGACACTGGGCAAGGCTGCAATGACACTGGGCAAGGCTGCAATGAGACTGGGCAAGGCTGCCATGAGACTGGGCAAGGCTGCAATGACACTGGGCAAGGCTGCAATGACACTGGGCAAGGCTGCAATGACACTGGGCAAGGCTGCAATGACACTGGGTAAGGCTGCAATGAGACTGGGCAAGGCTGCAATGACACTGGGCAAGGCTGCAATGACACTGGGCAAGGCTGCAATGAGACTGGGCAAGGCTGCAATGAGACTGGGCAAGGCTGCAATGACACTGGGCAAGGCTGCAATGACACTGGGCAAGGCTGCAATGACACTGGGCAAGGCTGCAATGAGACTGGGCAAGGCTGCCATGAGACTGGGCAAGGCTGCAATGACACTGGGCAAGGCTGCAATGACACTGGGCAAGGCTGCAATGACACTGGGCAAGGCTGCAATGAGACTGGGCAAGGCTGCAATGAGACTGGGCAAGGCTGAAATGAGACTGGGCAAGGCTGCAATGACACTGGGCAAGGCTGCAATGACACTGGGCAAGGCTGCAGATGGACACTGATAAGGCTGCATTGGTGGGCATTTAAATGTAAGTTTTTTTCCTTAAAATTCCCTCCTAAAATACTGTATGTATCTTTCCAAATGGAATGATTTATTGACTTAGGGTTCTGAATATATTGTAATTCTTTTTGTTGCACCTCTCCTGCAAGACAGGTCTCCCACTCCATATAAGATCTGTTTATACCTGCTGATAGCTTGTATCTATGACCCTCTTAGGACGGCCTTCATAGTATCACATACCATCTGAGAAGTGGCGGACTCAGCATTATGAGGAACAATAAAAATCAATAAGAGACTGGCGAATAGAATCGCTGTGTGGCAACACTTGTAACCACAAGGCATTCACACGCCAATCGGATTTAACTACTTAAAGAGGAGGGCCCATTAAAAAAAATAAAAGTCAGCAGCTACAAATACTGCAGCTGCTGACTTTTAACTGGACACTCACCTGTCCTGGAGTCCAGCGATGCGGGAGATCGAAGCCCCGCTCCTCTCCCCCTCCGTTCGGCGGCGCCGGCATTGCACCTGTGGACGCCGGACTGTGGCTTCACAGCCGGCACCCACTGCGCATGCGCGAGCGGCGCCATGCGCCGTGATTGACAGCTCAGTCACCTGGGACCTGTAATGGGTCCCAGGTGATTGACAAGAGGGAGGGAGCAGAGCTGAGTCCTTTATGTGCCGAGGGGGAAATTATGTCACCAGCCCAGGCACTGAAAGAGGCAGACTACGAGGGACCCCCTAGCAACAGGCATTTAGAGGTGAGTTTAAAAAAAAATTTCCAAATGTTTTTTTTAATTATTTTTTTTAGAAGTTTTCATGTATTTTTAATTTTTTGGGTGGAACCCCACTTTAAGGATCAGCCACCATAGTTGTACTGCGGCAATGTGGCTTGATCCCACAAATTGCTGTCATTGTACTCCGGGGGAGCCAATCAGCCGGAGGGGTGGACTCCATGTCCGCTGGCCATCCGCGATCGTTCCCCGCAGTGACAGAACGGGGATCTGCGTGTGTAAACAAGGCAAATCTCCGTCCTGACAGGGGAGATCACGCAGATTCTGTCTTTCTGCTATGTGTTTTCCCAGTCTCACCGTCCCCCATACAGTTAGAACACACACTGAGGGAACACATTTCACCCCTCGATCGCCCATGGTGTTAACTCCTTCCCTACCAGTGTCATTAGTACAAAAACAGTGCATATTTTTAGCACTGATCACTGTAAAAATGTCACTGGTTCCCAAAACAATGTCAAAAATGGGAGGTAGGTGTCCGATCTGTCCGCCGCAATGTGTCAGTCCTGCTAAAAATCGCTAATTGCCGCCAAATAGAGCTTTGTCTGAACATGCTGGAGCTCCAGCCACCGGGCCACGCTGCAAATTCTTTGAAAAAACACATGGGGATGGAGGCACTTTATTATTATTTTTTTACAATTTTTTTTTTTTACACTGTACCTTTAGTTTTTTGGGGGTTTAACTTTATTGCTATCACAAGTGAGCCCATACAACATTCCTTGTATGGGCCATGACAGGTCCTCTTTACTGACAGATATAGCGTCTATTAGACCCCAGATCTCTCCTCTGTCCTTAAAAGCATTGAATCAAACCAAGATCGTTATGATCTGATGACTTTTCCAAGCCACTCATGGTTTGTTTACAACCGGTGAATCCGGAAGTAATGAAATTTGTGTTGCTTCTGGTTGCTTAGACGACCATAGTAATGATCGGGGGATGTTTCGTTCCTCAATCATCTCTATGGTCAGCTGCAGTCCCAGGTTCCCCGGTGGGACAGGAGAGCGGTCTCTCTTCTCTGGTAGAACCAATAACTTCAGTGTATTTCATATCTCATGAAATAATAACAGTACAGCCAGAATAAGGACAGATTTACTTCTATCCGATAACAAGAAATGTTTTATGTCCAAACACCCCCCTATATTAGATGATATGGGGAGCCAATGGGACACATTACCCCTCCTAGGTCAAGTAGACCTCCCACCCCCCACATATTTATATCCATTCAAAAGGGAATTCAATGCTGGACAATAATATACAAGTTCATAGACTGTAACATGTAGATATTCAAAGATATTATTACCTGTAGAAAACTGGATCTGGGACATGGACATAAACACAGTGACATCCCAGCAGCCACGCCTTAGACCGGATGATTGGTCAAGTCATTTCTGTCACCACCCCCCTCGAGGTCCAGAAAAGAGGACCCACCCACAGGTGACGGCTCTCCCTTTAACATCAAACCAAAGAGCACCTGTCACGTCTTATGAGAGTCATTGTATCATTCTGCCCGCTGATTGGACTCTGCTGAACCAGGACTTGATAATATTGTCATCTCTTCATCCTTTTTGTTTTGCTGTTGCCTCTTTGTTCTCTTGTAATCCCTTTTTTCTGTAAATATTTTCTCCCTAAGAAAAGTGTTAAATGATCTCTAATGCCCCAAGGCAGAGCTCAGAGTCGCTGTCTCTTGAAGATCGCTCCTGTGGTGTAAATCTCTGAATATTCCTGTCTGGGGTGACAGCGAGTGTTACAGACGTTTATTCTACAATCCCAGTTGCTATTACTAATCTGGTGAATGATTACTACTTCTCTATAAAAGTAGTTGGTGGCAGTTTAAAGAGATCATTGCTTAGTTATCCAAACCCAGCGACGATCGCTCTCAGTCTGCTGGTACTTAGATTGTGTCCCACAAGCTGGAAAATCTTTGTGCCGGGGGAGGCTGAGAGTGGCATTGTTGTGTATCAGTGACAGTGCGGTGTGAGGAGGACCTGTCATTTGTCACAAGTTGGTGAAGGTGACGGTGGTCTGACCCACATGGAGGTCTTGGAGAGTATTTTTTTTATTCATTAGTCTCATGAGATTCCAGATGGTTCTACATCAATGTGTGTTATGTGAGGGGGGAGGGGAGCGTACACTGTGACCTGACTGGGATCTGTATTCTGTCTATATAGGAAATGGTTTTCAGGGAATTATAACCACCCATCCGGGATCTGACCTTCTCCTCCCCATCAGACTCCATCTCACCCTCAACCATCCAGATACAAGGAGATGTGACCGGATTACCTGGTATCAGAAATCCTTTGTGCAATCGGATGCAATAGCTGAACACAGGAATTGTGATCCGTCAGAGAACAAAGATTTCCCCAACACAAGGATAACAGAGAATGGAAGTCTGATCATGTACAACGTGACTCTGGAGAATGGCGGGATGTACAGTGTGGAAATATACAACTCTACAGGACACCTTATACAGGAAGATGATTACATCGTCAATGTAGAAAGTAAGTGCCATCCAACCCCCACCCCCAGTCCTAGCAGTGTCCTCCCCGCTCCGTGTCTTTATATACACCGTTCATGTAGAAGGTAAGTCCATCCAACCCCCACCCCCAGTCCTAGCAGTGTCCTCCCCGCTCCGTGTCTTTATATACATCGTCCATGTAGAAGGTAAGTCCACCCAACCCCCACCCCCAGTCCTAGCAGTGTCCTCCCTGCTCCGTGTCTTTATATACACCGTCCATGTAGAAGGTAAGTCCATCCAACCCCCACCCCCAGTCCTAGCAGTGTCCTCCCCGCTCCGTGTCTTTATATACATCGTCCATGTAGAAGGTAAGTCCACCCAACCCCCACCCCCAGTCCTAGCAGTGTCCTCCCCGCTCCGTGTCTTTATATACACCATCCATGTAGAAGGTAAGTCCATCCAACCCCCACCCCCAGTCCTAGCAGTGTCCTCCCTGCTCCGTGTCTTTATATACACCGTCCATGTAGAAGGTAAGTCCATCCAACCCCCACCCCCAGTCCTAGCAGTGTCCTCCCCGCTCAGTGTCTTTATATACATTGTCCATGTAGAAGGTAAGTCCATCCAACCCCCACCCCCAGTCCTAGCAGTGTCCTCCCCATGTCTTTATATACACCGTCCATGTAGAAGGTAAGTCCATCCAACCCCCACCTCCAGCCCTAGCAGTGTCCTCCCCGCTCTGTGTCTTTATATATACCATCCATGTAGAAGGTAAGTCCACCCAACCCCCACCCCCAGTCCTAGCAGTGTCCTCCCCGTGTCTTTCTATCCATACATTATATAGTAGAAGATCTGGGAGAGACGTATGTACAATGTCCTCTGATTACTGCCCCATCCTCACCATTCCCTGTGGATTCACATCTGCAGTGCTCAGCCCTCCTGAAGTTGCTGTGATCTGAACTGTGCTGTGCCTTCTGCTCTGGGGCCCCATGTGGTGGATGTGACCATTGTTGACAGTTAGTGTTGGGCGGGCAGTTTGAGCCGAGCATAAGTTTGGCCCAAACATTGCCTGTGCGCGTGTTTTGGTGAACATGGTATGGTATGGATTTTAAGGGGAACCCCATGCCACCTAAAATCCATATCTGACCCTTATCCGAGCATGCAGCCTGGCAGGCCAGTAAATGGGTGGACAAGCAAGCACCCCCCCCTCCTGAACCATACCAGGCCACATGCTCTCTACATGGAGGGAGGTTTGGGGCAGGGAAGGCTCGGCCCCCCACACCAAATCACCTTGTCCCCATGTTGATGGGTACAAAGGCCTCTTCCCCACAATCCTGGAAGGTGGTTGTGGGAGTCTGCTAGCAAGGGGCTAGATTCCCCCCCCCTCCCCATGTGAATGAGTATGGGGTGCATTGTACACCAATCATTTACCAAAAAAAGTGTCAAAGAGGAATACAAACACACACACAGTTTTTTTTTTAATTCTTTATTTAATCATATATAAAAATACAAAAACACGAAGATTACCAACATCAATTTTACATACCTTGTTGACATTGCATTATTCCCCAAACAACACTATCTAACTATTATTTACTTTAACAAATGCAGAGGGGTGATTATACAAAATTTTAATCCACTTCAACATTTTTGGCCCGATTCCCATGACTTCCAACATTTTAATCATGAACCCCCAGTCTACTCTGTCGAATGCTTTCTCAGCATCTATAGACAGAAGTAGACCTGGGGACCTGCTAGTTTTAATAGCTTCTGAAATAAGTAGAAACCGCACCCCATTATCTCTCCACTCACTTCCTGCAATAAAGCCCACTTGGTCCGTATGGACCCAGAAGCGAATTTTTTCCTTCAGCCGTAATGCCAGTACCTTGGCATACAGTTTAATATCTGCGTTTAAAAGCGCAATCGGCCTATAGCTGGAACACAACGTACAGTCTTTGCCATCTTTTAAGATTAAAGTCACTGAGGCTGTTAATGCTCCCTCGCAAAATTCCTCTTGCGTCCCCAGCCCATTCCACACATGGCAGAGCCTCGGTACCAAAAGAGTTTTTAAATTTTTTATAGAAAAAGGATGTAAACCCGTCTGGTCTGGGACTTTTACCCGAAGGAGACGAGTTTAAAGCCAGATAGATTTCCTCTTCCGTAATGGGTCTGTCTAGTTCCAAAGTGTCTACTTCGTATAAAGAAGAAGAAGAAAGTCGCTCACCCTCTCATCTCTGTCCACACCACTACTTTCACTCTGTCTAACAGAATGGAGGACTGTAAAGTACTGCCGAAATACTTCCCCTATCTCTTTAGATGTATACCTAAAGTCTCCTTTTTTATTTTGGATTTTATTGATGAAATTTATATCCCTTTTTTTCTTCAGGATTGTTGCCAAATGTTTCCCCACTTTATTTCCCCACCGGAATCTGTCTTTTAAATGTTTATTTAAGATCCTATTTGATTCAGACTCCAATACATCTTTAAGTTCTTCTTTTAATTATTAATTGATGTAAGAGGGTCCCGTGTTTCCCCTTATAGGCTTTGTGAGCTTGTTCAAGTTTATGTATTTCTAAAATAAGATTCTCCTTCTTTTTAAACTTTCTTTTTTCCTTCCAGCCCCTATGGCTATCAAAACCCCCCTAATATACGCCTTAAAGGTCTCCCACAGGACTGTTCCCGAGGTCTCACCCGTGTCATTGATCAAAAAGAACGAGTCGATTTCCTGCTGAACTTTTTCAGCCACCTTCTCATCCCTGATGAGATTTTCATTTAGGCGCCAAGTATACGGATACTTATGGAGCCCTTTTATACTCACTTTCATCAAAACAGGGGCGTGATCTGATAGCGTTATTATCTCTATCTTTGTGTCCTTCACTGACTCCAGCAAACTGTGATCCACCATTAAATAATCCAGCCTTGAATAGGTCCCGTGCACAGGAGAGAAAAAGGTGTAATCTCTGTATCCTCCAAACATCTATGATTTGGCAATCATGTAGTTTACGTCCTATGTTGTTTAGGATCTTTTTATCTACCCCCCCGTGCACTTGACGTACTATCCAAGGCTGGATTTAGACAGAAATTGAGATCACCCACTAGTATCACCTCCCCCACCTTAAATTCCATCAGTTTATCCAGGGTCTGAGAGAGAAATTTAATCGGATTTTTATTTGGGCAGTAAACGTTGGCCAAAGTAAGAAAGAGGTAACGGCCCTCAGGATCTGCTTTCCTTTCTATCAGAACATATTTGGTCCGTTTAGAGAATCCAATTGCTACTCCCTTCGCCTGTTTAATGGGGGAATCACAGTAGATCCAATTTGGGAAATTTCTAGAGTTCAACTTAATTCCTACATCCACCACCAAATGGGTCTCCTTCAGGAAAACCACATCTGCACCATAATGCTGTAACTCTCTAAGCACTTTGTGCCTCTTGCCCAGAGAATTAAGTCCCTTTACATTATACAGTGCCTTGCGAAAGTATTCGGCCCCCTTGAACTTTTCAACCTTTTGCCACATTTCAGGCATCAAACATAAAGATATAAAATTTTTATTTTTTGTGAAGAATCACCAACAAGTGGGACACAATTGTGAAGTGGAACGAAATCTTTTGGATTGTTGAAACTTTTTTAACTAATAAAAAAATGAAAAGTGGGGCGTGCAAAATGATTCGGCCCCCTTGCGTTAATACTTTGTAGAGCCACCTTTTGCTGCGATTACAGCTGCAAGTCGCTTGGGGTATGTCTCTATCAGTTTTGCACATCGAGAGACTGAAATTCTTGCCCATTCTTCCTTGCAAAACAGCTCGAGCTCAGTGAGGTTGGATGGAGAGCGTTTGTGAACAGCAGTTTTCAGCTCTTTCCACAGATTCTCGATTGGATTCAGGTCTGGACTTTGACTTGGCCATTCTAACACCTGGATACGTTTATTTGTGAACCATTCCTTTGTAGATTTTGCTGTATGTTTGGGATCATTGTCTTGTTGGAAGATAAATCTCCGTCCCAGTTTCAGGTCTTTTGCAGACTCCAACAGGTTTTCATCCAGAATGGTCCTGTATTTGGCTGCATCCATCTTCCCCTCAATTTCAACCATTTTCTCTGTCCCTGCTGAAGAAAAGCAGGCCCAAACCATGATGCTGCCACCACCATGTTTCACGGTGGGGATGGTGTGTTGAGTGTGATGAGCTGTGTTGCTTTTACGCCAAACATATCGTTTTGCATTGTGGCCAAAAAGTTGGATTTTGGTTTCATCGGAGCAGAGCACCTTCTTCCACATGTTTGGTGTGTCTCCCAGGTGGCTTGTGGCAAACTTTAGACGAGACTTTTTATGGATATCTTTGAGAAATGGCTTTCTTCTTGCCACTCTTCCATAAAGGCCAGATTTGTGCAGTGTACGACTGATTGTTGTCCTATGGACAGACTCTCCCACCTCAGCTGTAGTTCTCTGCAGTTCATCCAGAGTGATCATGGGCCTCTTGGCTGCATCTCTGATCAGTCTTCTCCTTGTCTGAGCTGAAAGTTTAGAGGGACAGCCAGGTCTTGGTAGATTTGCAGTGGTCTGATACTCCTTCCATTTCAAAATGATCGCTTGCACAGTGCTCCTTGGGATGTTTAAAGCTTGGGAAATCTTTTTGTATCCAAATCCGGCTTTAAACTTCTCCACAACAGTATTACGGACCTGCCTGGTGTGTTCCTTGGTCTTCATGATGCTCTCTGCGCTTTCAACAGAACCCTGAGCCTATCACAGAGCAGGTGCATTTATACAGAGACTTGATTACACACAGGTGGATTCTATTTATCACCATCAGTCATTTAGGACAACATTGGATCATTCAGAGATCCTCGCTGAACTTCTGGAGTGAGTTTTCTGCACTGAAAGTAAAGGGGCCGAATCATTTTGCACGCACCACTTTTCAGTTTTTTATTTGCTAAAAAAGTTTAAAATATCCAAAAGATTTCGTTCCACTTCACAATTGTGTCCCACTTGTTGGTGATTCTTCACAAAAAATTAAAATTTTATATCTTTATGTTTGAAGCCTGAAATGTGGCAAAAGGTTGAAAAGTTCAAGGGGGCCGAATACTTTTGCAATGCACTGTATGTCAAACAATTCATTTCCATCAAACCGAATAATTATAGGGCTTGCCTTTTTTCCATACACTGGAACTGTATTAATGAAGCTCCGCTTGTAGTGCCCCTGAGGGGTAGGGTCTCCCCCCTCACCCCCCCTCCCCATCCTCTACCCACCCTCCTCCCCACGCTCCCCCCTCCCACCTTCCCCATCCCACTCCCTCCCTCCCACCTAGCCAATACCTGACCTCCAGACCGCAGCATCGAGATCAAAAAATATCTCAACCTGCGTCCCACTATAAAATGGAGTGAGACTCCATCAGCGGGCAGCCGTGGTCCACCCCCCCTTATGGGGGGGGAATGAAGTACGTGGAGACTTTAACACCTTTCCCACCCCCCTCTCCCCCCCCCAACCCCTTCCCTCCCCACCCAGCCTTCGGATTTTGATTAGCCCATCACACATCTCTCCCCGAGCCCAGGTTTCAACCCCTCTGTTTCAAATCACCCAAACCCCTATACCTAGAGCAACCTTTTTCCCTATTTATAAACTCGCCCGCCCCGGAATAGTTGGGATAGGAATATCTAAGTTCCTGCAGAAGTCCTGTAAGTCCTCTAGATGCTTCAATCTACAGTTTCTACCATCTTTCATAACATTCAAAGATGCTGGAAAACCCCAACTATACTTCAAATTTGCCGCCCTCAGTGTCTCCAATAGGGGTTTCAATTGGCGTCTCCTAAACAGAGTCCCTGCTGAAAGGTCAGAGAAGACTTGGATATCACTATTTTTGAATTTCACCGGTTGGATTCCTCTCAGTTTACTCCAGATCTTTGCCTTGTCTTCGTATTGGTGAAACTTGACGATGATATCCCTGGGGATGTCTTCTCTAACACTTGGGGGTTTTCTTATCCTATGTACCCGATCCATTTTTAACTCTTCATCTAGGCTTCTGCCAAGAAGGGGGTTAAAAATTTCTTTCTTTACAATAATCAGGTCTTCTCCTCGCTGTTCCGGAACAGATCTGATTCTTAAATTTTGCCGACGATTTTGATTTTCCTGTTCTTCCACTTTATAGAGCATCTCCCGATGGTCTAGTTGGAGCTTTCTTAATTGAGTTTTTAAGGCTATAATTTCTTGCGCCTGTTGTTCTGAAGTCTCCTCCACTACTTCAACTCGTTTCAAGAGGTGGCCCATATCTGGCCTTACGTTAAGGATCTCTGATTTAATTGAGTTTTTTCATTTAGCGTACATGTCTTGCATCTCCGTTTTAGTAGAGAGTGAGTCCGTGACTCTCTCTTCCTCCAGGCTACATTCCAGATCCCTTTCTGGGGGAGCCTCCCCCCTCTGAGCTCCTCCTTGGGCCCCTTCATTTTTTGCTGGTTCTTTCTTTTTATCCTTCACCCCCTGTTGCCTATTGTCCATGTCCGGGCTTTTTAGGTTAGCTTCTTTTAGATATTTTTGGATTGAACTTGAGTTTAGACTTTCTCTGGGTTTTTTATTCTCTGCAGCTTTTTGAGAGCGACCTCTCATGTTCCACTCCACCCAGCTCACTTTCTCTTCCTTACTTCTGGCTCTCTCTTATTTGCTCCTTAAGCCTCCTAAGCCTCTTATGCTCCGTCCTCCACACTAGAGTTTATTCTGCTTCTGCAATTTCTTTCTAGTTTCAATCTCTTAGCGACCTTTTAAGCAATATTAGCCAATTATTAGACAATTAGACAATTTTACCCTTTTATGCGTTTTTAAAACCCTGCTAATCAAGAGGCAAGGCAAAGTCCAGGAACAGACTAGCAGTATCAGAATATTCAGAAAATTCAATCTCTCTGTGCCCTTTTCGTCCCTAGGCACCAGCAAGGCTTAATGCCACACACCTGTTCACGATAGTTCACCTTAGGCACTGTCCCTTGGTTCAGGCATTTTTAGATACAGCCAATCGGGTCTTTCCAGCACAACTCAGCAAGTTTTAACAGGTAGCCATTCAGGGAAGCAACCCAGTAACTCTATTACACAGTCCTTTTGCATAAACTATATAGCATAAAACAGGATCTCAGCCATCGCTGATCCTACCTTGACCTCGCCGCTGTATGCTTGGAGATGATTCAGACCCCTACTCGACTTCCGGGAAGAATGTAGCACCCGGTCTTCAAGGTGCTTTGTTACATTATTGCGGGTCCGACCGATACTCTGGGGTCTCTATGGTCCTATCAGATGCAATAGTGCAGTAGTGAGGCTGAAGAAGGAGTTCTGGAGCCAAGAGTAGAGCCCGGAAGCTGGATGCAGGGAAGGCGCAGCAGCGGGCTGGACGCTTCTCAGAGCGATCCCAATGCTTCCCCTCTGCACTGGTCAGGTGGTGTTGCAGCCGCTCCACATGAGCTCAGGCTGCCTCCTCCAAAGTGTCTCCTCCCGACGCTTAGAAGTGAGGGTTCACTGGGTCATCCACCCATCACCTTCATAACTTCCTCCTCCGCTCCCCTCCACAGTGCCGCTGTCAGGCCCCTCCCCCAGCTCTAACACATCACATCCTCCCCCCACACACACAGTTTTTTGACAATACCTTAAGACCCCTTTCAAACTGAGGCTCTTTGTGGTCGCTATAACGCTAACAATAGCACCTGCAAAGCGCCCTGAAAGAACCGCTCCTTTTTACTCCAATGTGAGAGCCCCCAGGCTTTCACACTGTAGCGGTGCGCTGGCAGGACGGTAAAAAAAGTCCTGCTAGCCGCATCTTTGAGGCGCTGTAGGAGCGGTGAGTACACCGTGCCTAAAGCGACCCCTGCCCATTGAACCCCCGGGAAAGCGCAGCTGCAGCGACGCTTTGCAAGCGATTTTAACCCATTTTAGGAGGCTAGTGGGGGTTAAAAGCGCCCTGTTAGTGGCTGAATAGCGCCGCGAAAACTACGGTAAAGCGCCGCTAAAAATAGCAGCACTTTACCGCTGACGCCCCCTAGCGTGAAAGGGCTTTTATTAAGAAAATAAAAAAACAATGTCTCCCGATGTAGATCCATCATCAATCACGACACCCGCCGCACCACCGGATACCAAAAAAGGAAAAAAATCTCAATTTGTCAAGATTTGCAGCAAACACCAAGCCATGGTTTGCAGCTTAACATCTATCCTCAGGTCATTCCATCTTCGCCAAATGCAATCTATGTTGCATGACGTAGCATGGAGGTGCCACTGGAGGGGGCCCCCGAGTCTTCTTTCTCCCACTGGGACGCTCGCCCCACTCAATCTTGCTCTATGACGGCCGCTCCTGTGGGCCGCGCGTTCGCGATCGGTGCGGTGTTGCACGTGCATCCTATTACGGACGGGTCAGGTGATGCGGAAGTTCTTCAGCGCACAGCTGATTGGGGCGTTTATATAAGGCACTGTGTGGAGCCTTATATCATTGGTAATTACCTCCATCTGGGGGTCCCCTTATCCTGATGACTTTTACCCTACTTTCTAATTTGGTTAGGTATGTACCTGTTATTCTTATTCAGCGATGTGGTGACAGTACTAGGATATCTGGATTGACTTACTATAGATCTCCCTATCCCTACAGATGGTCTGGAATTAACCTTTTTGGGGTTCTCTGTGCCTGGAGCTTCAATGTTTTTCTTGTAAATCTCCTATATGATGAGATTCTCCCCTGACATAGTGTATATCCAGTTTAATTAATGCTGGTACTCCCTATACTACTCAGGTTTACTTACTAGCTGAGATTTTAGTTTATCATATATTAATATGGTTTCTCTCTCGCTTTTTACCAGTCCCACCTCCCCCCTTTCCCCCCTCTTCCTTTTTTAAAATAACTCAACACACAGCCTTTAATATCTAAACCGCTGGCAACAAAAGTCAGTACACCCCTAAGTGAAAATGTCCAAATTGGGCCCAAAGTTTCACTATTTTGTGTGGCCACCATTATTTTCCAGCACTGCCTTAACCCTCTTGGGCATGGAGTTCACCAGAGCTTCACAGGTTGTCACTGGAGTCCTCTTCCCCTCCTCCATGATGACATCACGGAGCTGGTGGATGTTAGAGACCTTGCGCTCCTCCACCTTCCATTTGAGGATGTCCCACAGATGATCAATAGGGTTTAGGTCTGGAGACATGCTTGGCCAGTCCATCACCTTTACCCTCAGCTTCTTTAGCAAGGCAGTGGTGGTCTTGGAGGTGTGTTTGGGGTGGTTATCATGTTGGAATACTGCCCTGCGGTCCAGTCTCTGAAGGGAGGGGATCATGCTCTGCTTCAGTATGTCACAGTACATGTTGGCATTCATGGTTCCCTCAATGATCTGTAGCCCCCCAGTGCCGGCAGCACTCATGCAGCCCCAGACCATGACTCTCCCACCACCATGCTTGACTGTAGACAAGACACACTTGTCTTTTTCCTCCTCACCTGGTTGCCCCCACACACGCTTGTCACCATCTGAACCAAATACGTTTATCTTGGTCTCATCAGACCACAGGACATGGTTCCAGTAATCCATGTCCTCAGTCTGCTTGTCTTCAGCAAACTGTTTGCGGACTTTCTTGTGCCTCGTCTTTAGAAGAGGCTTCCTTCTGGGATGACAGCCATGCAGACCAATTTGATGCAGTGTGCAGCGTATGGTCTGAGCACTGACAGGCTGACCCCCCCACCCCTACAACCTCTGCAGCAATGCTGGCAGCACTCATACGTCTATTTCCCAAAGACAACCTCTGGATATGATGCTGAGCACGTGACCTCAACTTCTTTGGTGGACCATGGCGAGGCCTGTTCTGAGTGGAACCTGTCCTGTTATACCGCTGTATGGTCTTGGCCACCATGCTGCAGCTCAGTTTCAGGGTCTTGGCAATGTTCTTATAGCCTAGGCCATCTTTATGTAGAGCAACAATTCTTTTCTTCAGATCCTCAGAGAGTTCTTTGCCATGAGGTGCCATGTTGTACTTCCAGTGACCAGTATGAGAGAGTGAGAGTGATAACACCAAATTTAACACACCTGCTCCCCATTCACACCTGAGACCTTGTAACACTAACAAGTCACATGACACCGGGGAGGGAAAATGGCTAATTGGGCCCAATTTGGAGATTTTCACTTAGGGGTGTACTGACTTTTGTTGCCAGCGGTTTAGACATTAATGGCTGTGTGTTGAGTTATTTTGAGGGGACAGCAAATTTACACTGTTATACAAGCTGTACACTCACTACTTTACATTGTAGACAAGTGTCATTTCTTCAGTGTTGTCACATGAAAAGGTAGAAGAAAAGATTTACAAAAATGTGAGGGGTGTACTCACTTTTTTGAGATACTGTATATATATATATATATATATATATATATATATATATATATATATATATATCTTACCACCCTCTACCTCTTGCTATCTGGCACGCTCCCACATTTTGCATGCTGCGTATGTCCTGCTCGTTCCCGAGCGCAGTCTTGGTGTTAGCTGCATATCTTGGCAAATTGAGACTTTGTACTTTATTAATGGTTTTTCTCCCTTCAGAGAATACACAAGCTCCTGAAGAAGCAATCTTTGCGAAACATGTAGAGCTTAATATATTGTTACATTACAGTCTAGTCATGCATGTTTATCATGAAATGCTTTGACATCTATGACCAATATTGGCTAGACCTAGTTGCCACTGTAGTAACACTGCAGTATTTTACTGCCCTTTTTTCAAAAATCTTGTATGTATAAATTGTTAATAAAATTTATTGTTTATTTTCTTATAATTGGTGCCTAGAAAGTCCATTTTTTCACTTTCAACATTTTGACCATATCTGTAATTCAGTCATGTTCTTGTTGGTTTAATGCATCCTGCAAACGGGTTCTCATGGAAATGAATCCAAAATGGCCTTTGTAAGGTTACTATCGAGTGGTATTTAGAAAAAGAAAAAAACCTATTGAGTGATTGTAGCAGTTATATAGTACACAGATTGCGTGTAAATTCTTAAGGTTGTAAACCCAAGTTTGATTACGACCTCCTTCTCAAATGTGAGCAATGTTGTGGATTTATAGGTTAAATCCCTTATTAATCCAGTACTAGGGAGCTTAATCATGTTAGCTGGAGGTAAGATGTTTCTTTACCTAAGAACCTAATAACCTAATAACCATGTTTTAAACTTTACAAATGGTATAGAACAGATAACAAATCAGTCCCCATTTTTGTTACTTTAACAGGAGGAAAAAAAAAAGAAAGAAAGAAAAAAAAGAAAGGGTATGAGCGCACAAGAAAGGCTCACAACCCTTCGTGGCATGTAGAGATGAGTTGGGCTTGCTGAGGTTTTTCAAGGCTCCATGCGGTCAAGCCGCCTTGGTGGAGAGATTCCAGGGCTCCAGTCCGCTTCATCTCTGGAGTTGCGGTGGGTTGGCGGGATGGAGGGTTGGGATCTATGACGGCAGCCCTGCTGTCTCTGTGCCTGTGGAGTGCAGTTATTGGAGACCTAGTTTTCTATGAGGGAGAAGGAGCCGTACCATTTGGGAACCTTGATGAGTGGAAGGCCCAAGGAATCACAGAAGGATTGTAGGTTGTCTAGAGTATGTAGGAAAGCTGTATTTCCCCCTCCAAGTAGCCAACAGACCGGACGGAAATTTCCAGCAACAGGATATTCCTTAAGTGCGTAGTTGGTCCACAAAGAGGGTTTAGTGCTCTCCTATGTTGTATGTTGTAAGGTGATATTGGATAAATCTTGAAACACTTTTATTTTTGTTCCATTAAAGAGCACTCAGTTTTTTCTCAAGCTTTCCTTGAGGTGGCTTCTTTGAGAGGCAAATTGACCAAGCAGCAAATCACATCCCTCGGGGGGGGGGGGGGTTGTGTCACGACCCCTCGGATGGAGAGCTTTGTGGATATGCTCCATTTCAATCGAAGAGTCCACAAGAGATCATTGAAGATGGAAGTGATTAGGGATGAGCCGAACACCCCCCGGTTCGGTTCGCACCAGAACCCGCGAACGGACCGAAAGTTTGCACGAACGTTAGAACCCCATTGACGTCTATGGGACTCGAACGTTCGAAATCAAAAGTGCTCATTTTAAAGGCTAATTTGCATGGTATTGTCCTAAAAAGGGTTTGGGGACCCGGGTCCTACCCCAGGGGACATGTATCAATGCAAAAAAAACTTTTAAAAATGGCCGTTTTTTCGGGAGCAGTGATTTTAATGATGCTTAAAGTAAAAAAAAGTGAAATATTCCTTTAAATATCGTACCTGGGGGGTGTCTATAGTATGCCTGTAAAGTGACGCGTGTTTCCCATGTTTAGAACAGTCCCTGCACCAAATGTCATTTTTAAAGGAAAAAATCTCATTTAAAACTGCTTGCGGGTTTAATGTCATGTCGGGTCCTGGCAATATGGATGAAAATCAGTGAGACAAACGGCATGGGTACCCCCCAGTCCATTACCAGGCCCTTTGGGTCTTGTATGGATATTAAGGGGAACCCCGCACCCAAATTAAAATAAGGAAAGGTGTGGGGCCACCAGGCCCTATATACTCTGAACAGCAGTATACAGGCGGTGCAAACAAGACAGGGACTGTAGGTTTGTTGTTAAGTAGAATCTCTTTGTAATTTTGAACATTTTTTACGTGTTTAGCTCCAGCCAAAAAATCTTTTCTAAGCTTTTTGGAAAACATAGGGAAGGGTTATCACCCCTGTGACATTTGTTTTGCTGTCTTTCCTCCTCTTCAGAAGATTTCACCTCACTTTTTTGTCCCAATGAAAAATGTTTTTTGAAAATTTGGGTTTTTTTGTGGAACAAGGATTGGAAAGCATCAGTGGAAAGGAGAAATTGTTTTCCCATATTAACTCTTACAGGAGAGAATTTCCCTTCCTAGGGGTAGATTTCATCTCACTTCCTGTTGTCTCCTTCCGTTTGCAAGTAGGAGTCGTTTGTAAGTTAGATGTTTGAAAGTAGGGTCCTGCCCTATATACTCAGCAGAAATTTGGGCCTTAGGTGTTGCTGTGGCCAAAACACTGTAAGCCCTCACAGGGCCCTGCTGTGAAATATTAGATCAAGAATTGTAATTACATGCCCCTGTTGAACAGGAGCTAAAAAATTAGGCCTTAGGCACTGGTGCTGGTGCCACAACACTGCAACCCCTCACAGACACTCTAGTTGGAACGCAGGAACGAGCCCTGCTGCAAAGTATTGCTTCAAAAATTGTAATTACACGCCCCTGTTAGACAGGGGCAGAAAAATTGGGCCTTAGGCACTGGTGCTGGTGCCACAACACTGCAACCCCTCACAGACACTCTAGTTGGAACGCAGGAACGAGCCCTGCTGCAAAGTATTGCATCAAAAATTGTAATTACACGCCCCTGTTAGACAGGGGCAGAAAAATTGGGCCTTAGGCACTGGTGCTGGTGCCACAACACTGCAACCCCTCACAGACACTCTAGTTGGAATGCAGGAACGAGCCCTGCTGCAAAGTATTACATCAAAAATTGTAATTACACGCCCCTGTTAAACAGGGGCTGAAAAATTGTGCCTTAGGCACTGGTGGTGGCGCCCAGAACCAAAAATGTTCTTACAAGCTATCAGCGTGATGATTGAGGAGGAAGAGGATAATTACTCAGGGATAGTCACTCAGCATCAGCATAGGCAGTCTTTGAAGGGATCTGAGATTTCAAAAAAAATTATTCGGTTACATCAGCATCAGGTGCTTGGTAGCTGGTGGTGATCCAAGACTGATTCATTTTTATGAAGGTCAGCCGATCGACCGAGTCGGTGGACAGACGCACCCTGTGATCGGTTACCACGCCTCCAGCAGCACTGAATGTGCGTTCCGAAAGAACGCTGGATGCAGGACAGGCCAGTAGCTCAATTGCATACTGTGCAAGCTCTGGCCAGTGATCCATCCTCAAGACCCAGTAACCCAGAGGATTTTCGGTGGGAAAGGTGTCCAAGTCTGATCTTGCCCCTAGGTATTCCTGCACCATGTAAAACAGACGCTGGCGATGGTTGCTGGAACCGATCATACCTTGGGGCTGCGGACCAAAAAATTGTCTGAACGCATCGGTCAGACGGCCACCTTCTCCACCGCTCCTTTTTTGACTGACTGAAGCCTCAGCAACACGTTGTCCAGAAACAGGAGTTTGTAACCTCCCAGTCTCTGGGAACGCGTTGCACAGACCTTTCTGCAAGGCCTCCCGAAGATGTTTCATCCTCTGCTCCCTCTGCGATGGCAAGATAAGGTCCGCAACCTTACCCTTGTAACGTGGATCAAGGAGGGTTGCCAGCCAGTATTGGTCCTTCTCCTTGATACCACGAATACGAGGATCCTTACGCAGGCTTTGCAGGATCAGGGAGGCCATGCAGCGTAGGTTTGCTGAGGCATTCGGTCCGGAGTCCTCTGGGTCACTAAGGTCAACAACGTCCGCAGCCACCTCCTCCCAGCCACGTACAAGTCCATGTGTTCCTTGGGACTGATCCCTTAAAGACTGCTGCTGATGCTGAGTGCCAGGCTCCACCTCCATACTGACACAATCTTCCTCCTCCTCCTCCTCCTCTTCCTGTGTGATCGGCGGGCACGCAGGAACACTGTCTGGATAAAGGGGGCCTTGAGAGCTAAGGAAGTCCTCCTCTTCCTGCCTCTGTTCTGCCTCAAGTGCCCTGTCCATTATTCCACGCAGCGTGTGCTCCAACAGGTGGACAAGGGGGACAGTGTCACTGATGCATGCACTGTCACTGCTCACCATCCTCGTGGCCTCCACAAATGGTGACAGGACAGTGCATGCATCCCTGATCATGGCCCACTGGCGTGGGGAAAAAAAAACAAGCTCCCCTGACCCTGTCCTGGTGCCATAGTCGCACAGGTACTCATTGATGGCCCTCTGCTGCATGTGCAGCCGCTGCAGCATGGCCAACGTTGAGTTCCACCTGGTGGGCATGTCACAGATTAGGCGGTTCTTGGGCAGGTTAAACTCCTTTTGGAGGTCCGTCAGCCGAGCACTGACATTATATGACCGGCGGAAATGCACACAGACTTTCCTGGCCTGCCTCAGGACATCCTGTAAGCCCGGGTACCTGCCCAAGAACCGCTGCACCACCAAGTTAAGGACGTGAGCCAAACAGGGCACATGGGTCATTTGTCCCTGTCGGAGGGCAGAGAGTAGGTTGGTGCCATTGTCGCAAACCACCATTCCTGCCTTAAGTTGGCGTGGCATCAACCACCTCTGAACCTGCCCCTGCAGAGCTGACAGAACCTCTGCCCCAGTGTGGCTCCTGTCCCCCAAGCACACCAGCTCAAGCACCGCATGGCATCTTTTGGCCTGCGTACTTGCGTAGCCCCTTGAACGCCTACGGAGCACCGCTGGTTCCGAGGAAGAGGCCATGGAGGAAGAAGAAGAGGAGGGGGTGGAGGAGAGAGGTGTGTCACAATCAGCATTTTGGAGGCGTGGTGGCGGAACAACCTCCAACACTACTGCACCTTGTCCTGCATCCTTCCCAGCTCCCAGCAGAGTCACCCAATGCGCCGTGAAACTTAGGTAACGTCCCTGTCCATGCCTGCTGGACCATGAGTCAGCGGTAATATGCACCTTACCGCTGACCGCCCTGTCCAGCGAGGCATGGACATTGCCTTCCACATGCCGGTAGAGAGCCGGAATCGCCTTCCGTGAGAAAAAGTGGCGTTTGGGTACCTGCCACTGAGGAACCGCACATTCCACAAACTCACGGAAGGGGGCAGAGTCTACCAACTGAAAAGGCAGCAGTTGAAGTGCTAGCAATTTTGCCAAGCTAGCATTCAACCGCTGGGCATGTGGATGGCTGGGAGCAAACTTCTTTCGGCGGTGCAGCAGCTGGGGCAGGGAAATTTGCCTGGTACAATCTGACGTCGGTGTACCAAAAGCAGATTGCCCACAAGTACTTGGCTGTGACACACCTAATTCTACACCTTCATTCCTCTCACTGCAGGTCTCAGAGAGGACTGAAGGTCTAGTGGGGTTGGAAATCTCAGCTGATGAGGAGCAAGGAGAGATCCTCTTTGTTCTTTGGTGTGGGTCTTTTAGATACGCTTGCCAACGAACTGCATGGCAGGTCAACATATGTCTGGTCAAGCATGTGGTACCCAAGCGGGAGATGTTTTGGCCACGCGAGATACGCTTGAGACATATGTTGCAAATAGCAGCGGTGCGATCTGATGCACTCGTCTCAAAAAAGGCCCACACCAAAGAACTTTTTGAATAACGCGCAGAGACTGCAGCGCCCTGCACATGTGGAGCTTTGGGGTGTGATAAAGTCAATGTGCTGCCCTTAGGCTGGCCCCTGGAGGGCATCCTGCCTCGTTGGTGATGTGCCGCCTCCTCCTCCTCCTCCTCCTCCTCTCTCCTATCAGGCACCCACGTTGAGTCAGTGACCTCATCATCCCCTCCCTCCTCATCACTGGAGCAAACCTGGCAGTATGCTGCAGCAGGGGGAGCATGACTGCCAGATTGCTGTCCTTCTTGGGCACCCCCTCTGTCCGTGCTCATGTTACTGCCTTCATCGAGCTCAGTATCATCATCAGAGCCTTCCAAACGCTGGGCATCCTCCTGGAGCATGTACCCAACACTGTGGTCAAACAGTTCGAGGGAATCCTCAGGAGGACATGGTGGAGCTAGGGAAGGAGTCACTGATGACATTGAGCTGAGGGAAGAGGCCGCTGCTTTGCCAGACAAAGCACCCTGGGCATGGGTGAGAGAGGATGAGGAGGATGAGGACGGCTTGGTCATCCACTCGACCAAGTCTTCCGCATGTTGCGGCTCAACACGGCCAGCTGCCGAAAAAAAGGCCAAGCGTGTCCCATGGCCACGTGCTGATGAGGATGCACCGTCTCCACGACCAACACTAGACACAGAGCCTGCTTGCCCTCTCTTATTGGCTTGTGACTGTCTGCCTCTCCTTCTTGGCCTTCCAGACATACTAATGGCCTGTAGCTGCACTAAGCTGGGATAGAACACCTGTAATTTTCTTCAGGTAGCTTTATATACTGTAACCAGACAAGCCTGCCTGTCAGTAGGAAGATAACAGGAACGGATCTAGCTTAACACTGTGAGCAGGACGCATTGCACTAAATGTAAATAGTCTAGAAGATAACAGGAACGGATCTAGCTAAACTGAATACAGTGTATATATATATATGCAACACCTGGGATGCATATATATACACAATACACTGTAAGTGCAGCTAACTGACTGACTGTTCTGCCTAATCTATCTAACTCAAATCAAATGACACTGTCTCTCTCTCTCTCTATCTCTCAGCACACCGGAACACACACTACACAGGGCCGCCGTGCAGGCGGCCTTATATAGTGTGGGGCGTGTACTAAATCCCCTGAGCCATAATTGGCCAAAGCCACCCTGGCTTTGGCCAATTACAGCTCTCTCTCTACTGACGGCGCTGTGATTGGCCAAGCATGCGGGTCATAGTGCATGCTCGGCCAATCATCAGCCAGCAATGCACTGCGATGCCGCAGTGAATTATGGGCCGTGACCCGCCACACGAATTTGGCGCGAACGGCCCATATCGTTCGCAATTCGACGGACGGTCGAACAGCCGATGTTCGAGTCGAACATGGGTTCGACTCGAACACGAAGCTCATCCCTAGAAGTGATAGAATGTTCTAGATTTGGCTGGTCAATGTTTTCAGGCACTCTTTTCACTCTTATGTTATGGCGTCTTCCCCTATTGTCAAGGTCCTCCAAGTTATGATGCATCTCTATAATGTGTGCAAGCTGGTTGTCAGAGGCCCGCTGTATTTGGCATATGGCATCAGCATGGTTGGTAGTCACTTGTTCCACTGAGCCTAGTCTCATGGCAACAGCTTGTATGTCTCCACAGAGGTCTGTGATAGCAGCAGATAGGGTTGATTTAATTTTGCCTGCTACAGCCTGTAAGTCAGAGAGGTTTAGGTATTGTGGAGAAGGAGTAAGAGCGGTACCTTTGTGGAGAGAGTGTCTCCCTGCATGGTGTAGATGCCGGGTGACTGCTGGATGCCACATGGCTATCTCCCTGCTGTGTTCAGAACATCATTGATATGTTCCCACTGAGCTGTTTGCTTGTTTCTCAGGGGGAGACAAGAAGCAGAAGAACTTCTGTTGCCTTTCCCCATTGTTTGCGGATGGATTAAAGGAAGGTAGAATATCTTCCAGATTGCTGATTTTTGGCTCCTCGATGTAGGAGTTCTTCAATCATGCAGCCATCTTAGACCGGAGTCACTTCACCCCCCCCCCTCCGACACTTTTTGTTTGCATGTAAAAGACAGTATTTTTTTCTGAAAAATTACTTATAACCCCCAAACATTATATATTTTTAAAGCAGAGGCCCTTGGAGAATAAAATGGCGGGTGTTTCTACTTTTTGTGTCACATGATATTTGCTGTTTTTTAAATGCAATTTTTTTTTTAAAGATACACAGGGATGGGGAACTTTATTTTATTTTTTTTTTAATTTTATGTTCATTTTTTTATTTTTACACTGTACCTTACATTTTTCTGGGGATCAACTTTATTGCTATAACAAGGGATGAACAACATGGTACTCTTTACTGAGAGAGCATATATTAGACCTCGGATCTCTCCTCTGCCCTTAAAAGCATTGGATGAAACCAAGATCGTTATGATCCAATGCTTTTTCCAGTAATTGTTTGTTTACAACCGGTGAACCCTGAAGTGATGAAATACTTGTTGCTTCAGTTTTAGGCCATAGTGATGGTCGGGATGTTCTGTTCCGTAATCATCTCTTTCTTAGACCATGCTTTTTCTACCAGGGTGCCTTCTGGGTTCTTCAGTAGTGCCTTTGGCAAAATGCCTAAAAAATTGCCCAAAAATTGTATACAAGCCAGGGGGTGGATCCAGTCTACTTTTTTCGTTACTCAAAGCCACCAGTTTCATTGTGCAGCATTACAACATTGGGCACTGTGCAGGCCAGCCGCCAGTGTCCTAACAACCACTGACATCATTGGTTGATAAGAAGGACATCGGGCACCAGCACATCATCTTTGTTTGACCACCCCGCTGCTCTCTGTCAGCATTGGGGTCATGTTAGCTGTGAGGGAGAGCGAAAACGAGGAAGAAGAAATGCTGTAATACCTGTCAGACACTCAACATAAATCACCTCCAATGTTATGTGTCCTACGTGTGTGGATCTTGCATCACATAAAATTCTTAGTTTCATTTCTTTGCATTTTAGAATGGGGTGCCTCGAGGTTGTGCATAACTTTAAAGGGTGCCTTGACTGGAAAAAGGTTGAGAAACACTGTCTTAGAACATAGCAATCATCTGGGATGTTCCGTTCCTCAATCCTCTCTAAGGTCAGCTGCAGTCCCAGGTTCCCCGATGAGACGGGAGAGATGTCTCTCTTCCCTGGAAAAATTAATAACTTCAGAATATTTTACCCATTAACAAGCAATGTTTTATGTCCAAACACCCCCCTATATTAGATGATATGGGGAGCCAATGGGACACATTACCCCTCCTAGGTCAAGTAGACATCCCACCCCCCACATATTTATATCCATTCAAAAGGGAATTCAATGCTGGATAATAATATACAAGTTCATAGACTGTAACATGTAGATATTCAAAGATATTATTACCTGTAGAAAACTGGATCTGGGACATGGTCATAAACACAGTGACATCCCAGCAGCCACACCTTAGACCGGATGATTGGTCAAGTCATTTCTGTCACCACCCCCCTCGAGGTCCAGAAAAGAGGACCCACCCACAGGTGACGGCTCTCCCTTTAACATCAAACCAATGAGCACCTGTCACGTCTTATGAGAGCCATTGTACCATTCTGCCCGCTGATTGGACTCTGCTGAACCAGGACTTGTTAATATTGTCATCTCTTCACCCTTTTTTTTGCTGTTGCCTCTTTGTTCTCTTGTAATCCTTTTTTTCTGTAAATATTTTCTCCCTAAGAAAAGTGTTAAATGATCTCTAATGTCCCAAGGCAGAGCTCAGATTCGCTGTCTCTTGAAGATCGCTCCTGTGGTGTAAATCTCTGAATATTCCTGTCTGGGGTGACAGCGAGTGTTACAGACGTTTATTCTACAATCCCAGTTGCTATTACTAATCTGGTGAATGATTTGATTACTACTTCTCAAAAAAAAAGTACTTGGTGGAAGTTTAACCACTTGAGCCCCGGACCTTTATGCTGCCTAAGGACCAGAGGTCTTTTTCCAATTTGGCACTGCGTCGCTTTAACTTTTAATTGCGCGGTCATGCAATGCTGTACCCAAACGAAATTTGCGTCCTTTTCTTCCCACAAATAGAGCTTTCTTTTGATGGTATTTGATCACCTCTGCAGTTTTATTTTTTGCGCTATAAACGGAAAAGACCGAAAATTTTGAAAAAAAATGATATTTTCTACTTTTTGTTATAAAAAAAATCCAATAAACTCAATTTTAGTCATACATTTAGGCCAAAATGTATTCGGCCACATGTCTTTGGTAAAAAAAATGTCACTAAGCATATATTTATTGGTTTGCGCAAAAGTTATAGCGTCTACAAACTAGGGTACATTTTCTGGAATTTACACAGCTTTTAGTTTTTGACTGCCTATGTCATTTCTTGAGGTGCTAAAATGGCAGGGCAGTACAAAATCCCCCCAAATGACCCCATTTTGGAAAGTAGACACCCCAAGGAAATTGCTGAGAGGCATGTTGAACCCATTGAATATTTTTTTTTTTGTCCCAAGTGATTGAATAATGACAAAAAAAAAAAATATTTACAAAAAGTTGTCACTAAATGATATATTGCTCACACAGGCCATGGGCATATGTGGAATTGCACCCCAAAATACATTCAGCTGCTTCTCCTGAGTACGGGGATACCACATGTGTGAGACTTTTTGGGAGCCTAGCCGCGTACGGGGCCCCGAAAACCAATCACCGCCTTCAGCATTTTTAAGGACGTGAATTTTTGATTTTACTCTTCACTGCCTATCACCGTTTTGGAGGCCATGGAATGCTCAGGTGGCACAAAACCCCCCCAAATGACCCCATTTTGGAAAGTAGACACCCCAAGCTATTTGCTGAGAGGCATGGTGAGTATTTTGCAGCTCTCATTTGTTTTTGAAAATGAAGAAAGACAAGAAAAAACATTTTTTTTTTTCTTTTTTCAAATTTCAAAACTTTGTGACAAAAAGTGAGGTCTGCAAAATACTCACTATACCTCTCAGCAAATAGCTTGGGGTGTCTACTTTCCAAAATGGGGTCATTTGGGGGGGGGTTTTGTGCCACCTGGGCATTCCATGGCCTCCGAAACTGTGATAGGCAGTGAAGAGTGAAATCAAAAATTTACGCCCTTAGAAAGCCTGAAGGCGGTGCTTGGTTTTCGGGGTCCCGTACGCGGCTAGGCTCCCAAAAAGTCTCACACATGTGGTATCCCCATACTCAGGAGAAGCAGCAGAATGTATTTTGGGGTGTAATTTCACATATTCCCATGGCATGTTTGAGCAATATATCATTTAGTGACAACTTTGTGCAAAAAAAAAAAAAAAAAAAAATTTGTCTCTTTCCCGCAACTTGTGTCGCAATATAAAATATTCCATGGACTCGACATGCATCTCAGCAAATAGCTTGGGGTGTCTATTTTCCAAAATGGGGTCATTTGGGGGGGTTTTGAACTGTCCTGGCATTTTATGTACAACATTTAGAAGCTTATGTCACACATCATCCACTCTTCTAACCACCTGAAGACAAAGCCCTTTCTGACACTTATTGTTTACATGAAAAAGTTTTTTTTTTTTGCAAGAAAATTACTTTGAACCCCCAAACATTATATATTTTTTTAAAGCAAATGCCCTACAGATTAAAATGGTGGGTATTTCATTTTTTTTTTCACACAGTATTTGCGCAGCAATTTTTCAAACGCATTTTTTGGGGAAAAAACACACTTTTTTAAATTTTAATGCACTAAAACACACTACCTACAAATAAAGGGAGTAGCCATGGGAGCAAAATTTGCTCCGAGCATGGCTAACTTATTCATGGCCAAGTGGGAGGAGGATGTGGTTTTGAATGTGAGACGCGATGAGCTGATCCTATGGAAAAGGTTCATTGATGATGTCCTTTTCATATGGGACGGTGACATCGAATCTGTCATGGCCTTTTTATCATTTTTGAACAATAACGATAGGGGTATTGTCCTTACACATGAAGTGAATGCTTCGCAGATTCACTTTTTGGATTTGAAAATAACCATTGAAAATGGGAGGCTTATTACATCTACGTACTTCAAAACAACAGACAGGAACGGGTACATTCCATTAGACTCTTGCCATCACCGTTCCTGGCTATCAGCAGTCCCTAAGGGACAATTTTTGCGACTCAGGCGCAACTGCACTAATCTAGAGGATTACAAAAAAGAGGCCTTGGTTCTTAAATCTAGATTTTTGACCAAGGGCTATGAAAATCAGACTCTAGATTTAATAATAGCAGAAGTGGGAAATAGAGATCGCCAGTCCCTTCTAGTTGATAATCCACCACAAGTAGAGAACAGAGAGGATTTTGGTTTGGCCTTTTTGACTACTTACTCCAGTCAACACTGGGCCATCAAACGAATAATTAAGAGACATTGGCCCATTATAAAAAATGATAGGGTCTTGGGGCCTTTGCTGGCAGATAAGCCTTGCGTATTATTCAGGGGAGCCTCAAACCTTAGGCACTTTATAGCACCTAACGTCCCGGATCCACCCACAAGACCCACCTTTTTTGGTGATCTAAAAGGTTTTTTTCCTTGCAAAAAATGTCAAGTTTGTAAAATTAATGAGTTTAAGGGTAGGAAACTGAGTTCACATCAACTGGGACAGGTATGACATATCCGATTAGATCCTTTATCACCTGTACCACAAGATGTGTAGTATATCTTTTGAGGTGCCCTTGCGGGTTAGAATATGTAGGGCGTACTACCAGGAAGTTACAGGTCAGATTGGGTGAACACATCCCCAATATACGAAGGGGTTTTGACAAACATAATGTTTCAAAACATTATGACCTCAAGCATGACAGGGACCCCACAGGCACGACATTTTTTGCCTTGGAGAAATATATACCACACTGGCGAGGGAGCAACAGTAGACGTTTTATATCCAGGAGTGAGACTAACTGGATATACCGTCTGGGCTGTCATGTACCCATGGGCCTTAATGTAGAGTGGGACATCAACTGTTTTTTTAATAACAGTTGATGTCCCCTCTCCTGTCTTTCTTCCTTCTTTTGTTGTAATTTTTATTTATTTATTTTTTTTTATTTTATTTTTTTTCTTAAATTCCTCTTAAAGTTAATGTCCCCCCCTTTTTTATAATGGGTTTTTTTTATAATGGGGTTTTCGCTATTCTATGATATGGTCGGAATGGAGATACAGTATTCAGATTGTGATTTCTGAATATAGAATATATTTCTGAATATATAGAAAATTTTGATTGAAATATATCTAAATTCCTCCTCTCTTTATTATTATTTTTTATTGATATAGAGGTTTATATGATTTCAGTTGCTGAAGGGTGATTCGAATGAATCTTTAGTCATTGGTTTCTTTTTTCTTTTTTTTCCCCCACCTCTTTTAATGTTTTTTAATAAAGTTTTTGAATAGTAAGGGTAATGTAATAAAATCCATTGCTCTGAAGTAATATCAAATTTGTCCACAAGATGGCACCATGATGACTTTATGGAGTTTTAATTGTAAGGGTTAAAAAGCAGGTGTGTGTGTAATTGCCATCCCTCTGGAAGGGTAATTGTTTGCAGCTTTAACACTTTCCTAGTGTTACCAATGGCTGAACTTTTTCGTTTTGCCGCTCGGATATATAAGACGCATGCGCAGACGTGCCCCTGATGATGTCATTTCTGACGAAACGCCGTAGGATAGACACGCTCGTACCGACGGCGCATGCGCGGAGTTCTTGTTTTAAAGCTGTATTGGTTCCTTGCAAGGAAAAGTGTTTTTATGGATGCCAGTGAGGCGACTTTTTAATAAACAAGAGATAAAACGTTCTACACCATTGGAGTTTTCTCTTTTCTTTTAAACGCTTCCATATCGGTGAGAGCTCTCTTCCCTGATTGTACCGCTGTCTGGAAGCCTGTGGCGATCGTTTGTGGATCTACATCCATCATCCCAGCTAAAGTTCCAGCCGCTGTGGAGGGCAAACCCCAAGCTGTTAGCTCTATGCCTCTGATCAGAGGCTATCTGGTAAGCCTTCAATCTATACCAGGTGACGGGATTTCAACACGGTGACAGTCACAGATTTATTATTCAAAGTCACATTTAACTGCTTTTTTGGACATTTGTTTTGACATAATTTTTGCATCTTTGGACTTTTTCTAAATGTGTGGATAAAAAACTGGGAGTAGTCACGCATATATATCACTATAGTGAAGCATTCATGTTATTGTTCATTTCTATTTTTTTCTTTTATCACATATGAAAGCTGTTGGTGCTTTAATAGTAATATCAATTTTTGTTGTATTTTTGCATTTATATCCAGCGCTGTGCTTTTTGTTATATCTATTTAGTAGTGCCCTTATCAAGGTATAGTGCATAGCTGCAGGATTTTCCTTCACGGGTGATATTCACTAAATTACTGTTTGTACACCTAGCGCGAATTTTTTCTTTAGAAATACTAAAACACACTATAGTGCCCAAATGTTTGATGAAATAAAAAAGATGATCTTAGGCTGAGTACATGGATACCAAACATGACATGCTTTACAATTGAGCACAAACGTGCAGTGGCAACAAAATAAATACATTTTTAAAAGCCTTTAAAAGCCTTTACAGGTTACCACTTTAGATTTTCAGAGGAGGTCTACTGCTAAAATTACTACCCTCGATCTGACCTTCGCGGCGATACCTCACATGCATGGTGCAATTGCTGTTTACGTTTGACGACAGACCGCCGCTTGCGTTCGCCTTAGCGCAAGAGCAGGGGGCGACAGGGGTGCTTTTTTTTTTTTTTTTTTCTTTATTATTTTTTTGCTTTCTTATCTTATTTTTAAACTGTTCCTTTCATTTTTTTATTTTTTATCATTTTTATTGTTTTCTCGGGGAATGTAAATATCCCCTATGATAGCAATAGGTAGTGACAGGTACTCTTTTTTGAAAAAATTGGGGTCTATTAGACCCTAGATCTCTCCTCTGCCCTCAAAGCATCTGACCACACCAAGATCGGTGTGATAAAATGCTTCCCCAATTTCCCAATGGCGCTATTTACATCTGGCGAAATCTAAGTCATAAAATGCTCGTAGCTTCCGGTTTCTTAGGCCATAGAGATGTTTGGAGCCACTCTGGTCTCTGATCAGCTCTATGGTCAGCTGGCTGAATCACCGGCTGCATTCTCAGGTTCCCTGTTGAGACAGGAGAGCCAGAGAAAAACACGGAAGACGGTGGGGGGGGGGCATTCCCTCCCACGGCTTGTAAAGGCAGTCTAGAGGCTAATTTGCCGCTAGGATTGCTTTTACATGAAAGCCGACCGCTGGCTGAAAAGAATGATACCAAGATGATACCTAAACCTGCAGGCATCATTCTGGTATAACCACTCAAAGTCGTGAATGGCGTACCTGAAGACAAAAAAATGGTTAACAATAAAGCACAGTAAACGGTAAAGTATAAAAAATTGCATATCTGAAAAGCAAACATGATAAAACATAATAACAATAAAACATTGCAGAATAGAATACAGTAAAAAAGAGCAGAACAATAGAGAGAGAGAATAGAGAGAGAGAGAACAATAAAACGACAACTATTTTTTTTTATTTTATATATATTTTTTTTTTTTACACTTTTTTTGTAACTAACTTTTATAACTGTAACCGGTTCCAGGTTCGGGTCTCTCAGAATGCGATGGCATCTTGGGAGACCCTGTGAAAGTGTGCCTAGTCTGTGCAATGCTGTACGCTACGCTAATACTCAACTAGTGTATGGTAGCGTTCAAAACATTCACCAATGCAAAGACCAGGATTGTCAGGACAGGAGGGACAATAATAGCGGGTGTCACGCCTATATCCGCGCTTGCTGCAGACACATCTTTTTGGGGGGGTTCGTTGGGTAGGGGTACTCGGGAGGACATAAAGAAAATGCCTCTCATGCAGCCGACTGCATTTGGTTGGGGATGTGAATGGGGGAAGTACGGGTGCTGCAGAAGTGGTGGGTTCCCAATTAGGATTGGCGAATGCAGCAGGAAGGGCATTATGGGCACGACGGGCCTGTGTTTGTCTTCTTGGTGGCAGCGGGACACTACTTGTGCTTGCCACCTCACCAGATTGAACTGCACTTATGGGACTCGCCACGTCACCAAGTGTTACTGCAGTCCTGGTTTGACTACGACCGGGGTGTACTAGGCCGCTGGCGCTTGCCAGTTCACCAAAACGCTACAAAAAAAACTGTTAGCGATCGCAGGGATCAGGCCTGACTCTGCGAACGCTGCAGTTATGCGTTTAGTGTTTTGTAAGTGACAGTGATCGATCGATACTGCACTTGGGTGGGCTGGGCTGGGCCGGGCGGAGGGGCAAAACGCAGGTGCTAGCAGGTATCTGGGCTGATCCCGCTAACACTGCGTTTTTGGGAACCCTAAACTGCTGGGGACGCTAGTATAGATCTGATCGGATCAGATATCGATCCGTTCAGATACTATACCACTAAGGGAGGCGTATGCTGCGTGCGTGGGTGTTAGCGGTACTGGCGCTAATTTGACGCTGCCTGGGGCGACGCATATCACCGCCGGGCGATCGGGGGGCTAAACCTTTATTCGGTAATAAACGGCGGGTGCCCTGACACTATAAAAAATAAACGAACTAACCAGCGTCACCCGTAACAGTTATACGGTGATCAGTGGTGAAAGGGTTAACTAGGGGGCAATCAAGGGGTTAAAACATTTATTAGGTAGTATATGGGGGTCCCTGTCGCTATAAAACGCTGACGGCGAACCTAAATATTTACCTCACTAACTAGCGTCACCAGCGACACTAATACAGCGATCAGAAAAATGATCACTTAGTGACACTGGTGACAGGGGGTGATCAAGGGGTTAAAACTTTATTAGGGGGGGTTAGGGGGGTACCCTAGACCTAAAGGGGGGTAATACTCACTGTCCCAACACTGTAACTGTCACAAACTGACACCAATGCAGTAATCAGAAAAAAAAAAAAAAAAACTGCTGGTGTCAGTTTGTGACGGGGGGGGGGGGGGGTGATTGGGGGGGATCGGGGGGCGATCGGGGGGGGGGGGAATCGGGGTGTTTTGTGTGCCTGGCATGTTCTACTGTGTTGTGTAGTGTTGGTGCACTCACAGTTCAGTCTTCTCTCCTCGGCGCTGCAACGGAATACCGAGCCGAGGAGAGATGACATCATTTCCTTTGCTGCTGTTTAGCATACAGCAGCAAAGGAAGTGATCTGATTGGCCGGCAGCGATCGCAAGGGGGGGCCACGAACGGATGGCCTCCCCCTCACCTCCGATCGCCGGCGGACCAAACGGGACCGCCTCGGGTGGCGGGGGGGGGTCCGATGATCGGACCCCCCACCCGCGGGAGGCAAATCACGTACGTGTACGTGATTTTGCCTGCCCGTGCCGCCTTGCCGACGTAAATCGGCGTGAGGCGGTCCTTAAGTGGTTAAAGAGTTCATTGCTTAGTTATTCAAACCCAGCGACAATCGCTCTCAGTCTGCTGGCACTTAGATTGTGTCCCACAAGCTGGAAAATCTTTGTGCCGGGTGAGGCTGAGAGTGGCATTGTTGTGTATCAGTGACAGCGCGGTGTGAGGAGGACCTGACATTTGTCACAAGTTGGTGAAGGTGACGGTGGTCTGACCCACGTTTGTCACATGGAGGTCTTGAAGAGTATTTTTTGTTCATTAGTCTCATGGGATTCCAGATGGTTCTACATCAATGTGTGTTATAAGAGGGGGGAGGGGAACGTACACTGTGACCTGACTGAGATCTTTATTCTGTCTGTGCAGGAAATGGGTATTCAGGAGGAAATATTCACCTGGCCGGGATCTGACCTTCTCCTCCCCATCAGACACCATCTCACCTTCAACCATACAGATAGAGAGAGATGTGACGGGGTTGTCTGGCATTATGAGAAATTTCCTGGATTCGAGGAAGACATAGCTAGACACCTGGTATGTGATCTGACTGATTACAGATATTTCCCCAACACAAGGATATCAGAGAATGGAAGTCTGATCATATCCAATGTGACTCTGGAGAATGACGGGATATACAGTGTGGCTACATACAGAAGAGGAAAATATATACAGAAAGATTATTACACCGTCCATGTAGAAGGTAAGTCCATCCAACCCCCACCCCCAGTCCTAGCAGTGTCCTCCCCGCTCCGTGTCTTTATATACACCGTCCATGTAGAAGGTAAGTCCCATCCAACCCCCACCCCCAGTCCTAGCAGTGTCCTCCCCGCTCCGTGTCTTTATATACACCGTCCATGTAGAAGGTAAGTCCATCCAACCCCCACCTCCAGTCCTAGCAGTGTCCTCCCCGCTCCGTGTCTTTATATACACTGTCCATGTAGAAGGTAAGTCCATCCAACCCCCACCCCCAGTCCTAGCAGTGTCCTCCCCGCTCCGTGTCTTTATATACATCATCCATGTAGAAGGTAAGTCCATCCAACCCCCACCCCCAGTCCTAGCAGTGTCCTCCCTGTGTCTTTCTATCCATACATTATATAGTAGAAGATCTGGGAGAGACGTATGTACAATGTCAAAAGAGAAAAAGAAAAGAGGGTGCACCAACCTTGTGCATTATCCTTAGGTATGTTTATTAAAAATAAAGTTAAAAAACTACTCACAAACAGATGTAAAACACCCACGATACATGTGATCTCCAGATGACAGCGATTGGTCTAGAGACAGTAGACTCCAGATGGTACCAGAGGAGATTTTGAAGGCCACTGCCGGCTGACGGGTTTCAAAGGAATTTCTTCTTCCTCAGAGCCCAGCAGTGTACACTTGTAAATCTTGAAAAAAATGGAGTTGGGGGACAAGTGAGTGCCCCTAAACCATACCAGGCAACATGTTCTGAACATAGGGGGGTTGTTTTGAGGCTGCCCCCCTCCACAAAAAAAGCACCTTGTCCCCATGTTGTTGACTGCGAAAGCAACCAAAGAGTTTTTTTAAGGGAAAGAAGTGGAATGTTATGCAATGGTCAAGTCAATCACCTGACCTAAATCCGATTGAGCATGCATTTCACTTGCTGAAGACAAAACTGAAGGGAAAATGTCCAAAGAACAAGCAGGAACTGAAGACAGTTGCAGTAGAGGGCTGGCAGAGCATCACCAGGAATGAAACCCAGCGTCTGGTGATGTCTATGCGTTCCAGACTTCAGGCTGTAATTGACTGCAAAGGATTTGCAACCAAGTATTAAAAAGTGAAAGTTTGATGGATGATTGTTAATCTGTCCCATTACTTTTGGTCCCTTAAAAAGTGGGAGGCACATGTAAATACCCTCAAATTAAAGTTGAAAGTCTGCAGTTAAAGCACATCTTGTTAGTTTCATTTCAAATCCATTGTGGTGGTTAGGGATGAGCTTCCAGTTCGAGTCGAACTCATGTTCAACTCGAACATTGGCTGTTCGCAAGTTCACCGAACAGCGAACAATTTGGGGTGTTCGCAGCAAATTCGAATGCCGCTGAACACCCTTTAAAAGTCTATGGGAGAAATCAAAAGTGCTAATTTTAAAGGCTAATATGCAAGTTATTGTCATAAAAAGTGTTTGGGGACCCGGGTCCTGCCCCAGGGGACATGGATCAATGCAAAAAAAAGTTTTAAAAACGGCCGTTTTTTCAGGAGCAGTGATTTTAATAATGCTTAAAGTCAAACAATAAAAGTGTAATATCCCTTTAAATTTCGGACCTGGGGGGTGTCTATAGTATGCCTGTAAAGGGGCGCATGTTTCCTGTGTTTAGAACAGTCTGACAGCAAAATGACATTTTGAAGGAAAAAACTCATTTAAAACTACCCGCGGCTATTGCATTGCCGACAATACACATAGAAGTTCATTGATAAAAACGGCATGGGAATTCCCCAATGGGGAACCCCGAACCAAAATTAAAAAAAAAAAAAATGACGTGGGGTTCCCCCTAAATTCCATACCAGACCCTTCAGGTCTGGTATGGATTTAAGGGGAACCCCGCGCCAAAAAAAAAAAAAAAAAAAAGGCGTGGGGTCCCCCCAAAAATCCATACCAGACCCTTATCCGAGCACGCAACCTGGCAGGCCGCAGGAAAAGAGGGGGGGACGAGAGTGCGGCCCCCCCCTCCTGAACCGTACCAGGCCACATGCCCTCAACAATGGGAGGGTGCTTTGGGGTAGCCCCCCAAAACACCTTGTCCCCATGTTGATGAGGACAAGGGCCTCATCCCCACAACCCTGGCCGGTGTTTGTGGGGGTCTGCGGGCGGGGTGCATATCGGAATCTGGAAGCCCCCTTTAACAAGGGGACCCCCAGATCCCGCCCCCCCCGTGTGAAATGGTAAGGGGGTACTTACCCCTACCATTTCACTAAAAAACTGTCAAAATGTTAAAAATGACAAGAGACAGTTTTTGACAATTCCTTTATTTAAATGCTTCTTCTTTCTTCTATCTTCCTTCATCTTCTGGTTCTTCTGGTTCTTCTGGCTCTTCTGGTTCTTCTGGTTCTTCCTCCGGTGTTCTCGTCCAGCATCTCCTCCGCGGCGTCTTCTATCTTCTTCTCCTCGGGCTGCTCTGCACCCATGGCATGGGGGGGAGGCTCCCGCTCTTCTCTTCTTCTTTTCTTCTCTTCTTCTCTTCTTCATTTTCTTCTCCGGGCCGCTCCGCAACCCATGCTGGCATGGAGGGAGGCTCCCGCTGTGTGACGGCGCTCCTCGTCTGACAGTTCTTAAATAACGGGGGGCGGGGCCACCCGGTGACGCACGGTGACTTGACGGGACTTCCCTGTGACGTCACGGGGAATGCCACAGGGAAGTCCCGTCATGTCCCGTGCGTCAGAGGGGGGCGGGGTCACCGGGTGGCCCCGCCCCCTCTGACGCACGGGACATGACGGGACTTCCCTGTGGCATTCCCCGTGACGTCACAGGGAAGTCCCGTCAAGTCACCGTGCGTCACCGGGTGCCCCGCCCCCCGTTATTTAAGAACTGTCAGACGAGGAGCGCCGTCACACAGCGGGAGCCTCCCTCCATGCCAGCATGGGTTGCGGAGCGGCCCGGAGAAGAAAATGAAGAAGAGAAGAAAAGAAGACCCCCACAACCACCGGCCAGGGTTGTGGGGATGAGGCCCTTGTCCTCATCAACATGGGGACAAGGTGTTTTGGGGGGCTACCCCAAAGCACCCTCCCAATGTTGAGGGCATGTGGCCTGGTACGGTTCAGGAGGGGGGGGGCGCACTCTCGTCCCCCCCTCTTTTCCTGCGGCCTGCCAGGTTGCGTGCTCGGATAAGGGTCTGGTATGGATTTTTGGGGGGACCCCACGCCGTTTTTTTTTTTTTTTTTTTGGCGCGGGGTTCCCCTTAAAATCCATACCAGACCTGAAGGGCCTGGTATGGAATTTAGGAGTACTCCCACATCATTTTTTTTTTTTTTTTTTATTTTGGTTCGGGGTTCCCCTTTGGGGAATTCCCATGCCGTTTTTATCAATGAACTTCTATGTGTATTGTCGGCAATGCAATAGCCGCGGGTAGTTTTAAATGAGTTTTTTCCTTCAAAATGTCATTTTGCTGTCAGACTGTTCTAAACACAGGAAACATGCGCCCCTTTACAGGCATACTATAGACACCCCCCAGGTCCGAAATTTAAAGGGATATTACACTTTTATTGTTTGACTTTAAGCATTATTAAAATCACTGCTCCTGAAAAAACGGCCGTTTTTAAAACTTTTTTTTGCATTGATCCATGTCCCCTGGGGCAGGACCCGGGTCCCCAAACACTTTTTATGACAATAACTTGCATTTTAGCCTTTAAAATTAGCACTTTTGATTATTCATGTTCGTGTCCTATAGACTTTAACGGTGTTCGCGTGTTCGAACAAACTTTTTTCCTGTTCGCATGTTCTGATGCGAACCAAACAGGGGGGTGTTCGGCTCATCCCTAGTGGTGGTGTATAGAGCCGAAAAGATTAGAATTGTGTCAATGTCCCAATATTTATGGACCTGACTGTATATTCAAATAGAAATGCAGTAGTGACATGTGCAGATGGTGGTGTACGAGCACATGGTTCCGAACACAACCGTGTGCACATTCCCACTGCTACCAATGATGCGAGCCATACTACATTATGGCCCAGTGGGCCATAATTTTGTATGGTTATGCTATGGTTCCCATGTACGCAGATCTGCTTACTTAGGAGTTTAAATGCGATTGCCATAGAGTGGCCAGTCCCTTGGTGAGGCATAAACAAACATCCTTAAAAGAGCAAACAGATCGGCCGTGTCCACGGGAAGGTTTCCGCATCCAATGGTCTTCCACCAGCGTCTGTATGTGCGAATACCCTCACATAAGCGTATTACAGCAAAACTGACACTGGGGGGCATCTGACAACATCTGACAACATACATTAATAAAAATTTTCACAACACTCCCCATGGTCCATGTATCTCTATGGACCGGCGGGTGCAAAGTGACTTGTGTCTGTTTATGCCCACCTACCTCCAATCCAATAATAAAAAAAGAAGGGGATCCATTCCCCTCTGTATAAGTGGATCAGCCTGTCCATTTGCACCTGACTGCTCATAGAGCGGAGTGGCTGTGTCTGTGTCCACTCTGCTCAGCTGGGGATCAGTGGACATCCCCCACAAAGCAAGCTGATCCCTCCCCCCCCGTGTGAAAGGGGCCTTAGAGGTAGGTTAGTGGAGGCTGATGAGCGGCAGGCGTGGACAGCCTGATAGGATTGCCTTTTGTATAGTTAGTGCCGGGACACAGCTAGGATTTGGTTTGGAGATGGAGGAGATCATAAAACAGTTGGTATTGTCTAATACCGGGGAGTCCAACCTTCTCACCTTCCTGGACCGCATTGGAAGAAGAGGACCTGTCTTGGGCCACACATGAAATACACCAACAATAAGGAGAGCTGTACAAGTTACAGATGACAAGTTATCGATCACTGATATAGATAAATTACCGAGTAAAACATAATTTTTTTATTATAAAAGTAAAAGAGGAAATATAAAACCATAATGTGATATCTGACACAGTTCTTTTTAGTAAACTAACATATTTTGTCCTCACTACACGTCTCCCTGTGTGTATCTCAATATGCGGTGTGGAGATGCGCCCCCCCGTGTCACAGGTGCACATGAGCAGTGTGTGCCTGGGTTTGGCAGGAATACTAATTGCACACCTGTGTGGTCTGGGTTCATAATGATCCCAGGAATAGAGGTCAGGGCTCATCCATGGGGACAGCTCGGCCCGGCAGACAGGAGGTCTGGCTTAGGAGTCAGGAGGGAGCCAGTGCAGCACGAAGCTGCAAGCACAGAGGTGCTGAGCGTCAGGTCTGGGGAAGATAGACCAAGGTCTAAGGTGTAAGGCATGAGGTGTAGTGACAGGAAGGCTGAATGCTGGTTGTTCTGAAGCAGGACTGTAATGCTGAACACCCCTGTGAGGGAATCTGATGTTTATTTTTTGAGCTTTGTTTCTTTTGAATAAAAATGGGCTGCCATCCCCTTGAAAATGCAGTCGGGACTGACGCGATTTCTCCAACGCGCATGCACCACTGGAGCTTATTCACCCCGGATCGTTACAGCAGCTAAACCATCCTATTCTGCAATAAGCCAAACTGGGTGTAATCTTGCAGTTTTATTAACAAAACAGGGTGGGGTGAAACTATTGAGAAAAAAACAAAACAAAACAAGATACACAATATACAGAAATACAATGAATAGGCTAGGCTGTAGATGGCAATAAGACTCTCACCAGCGATGCTGCATTTAGGGGATGCAAGTTTTAGTTGTGAACTCTGATAATTGGTTCCTTCTAATATGGAGTCTTAACTCCCAGGATGCACCTGTTTCTTTTCCTTAGACTGAAGAATAATGGGAATTTTTATGAAAGGTGAACAGATTCTGGATTATGCAAACACAGTAAATTTACCACTGCCTCCATCTTGTGGTCAAATCTGATATTGCAGGCAGATCAACTTAAAGTGATTGTAAAGTCTTGTTTAAAAAAACAAAAATCAAACATGTTATACTTACCTCCTCTGTGTAGTTGGTTTTGCACAGCGAAGCCCGGATCCTCCTCTTCTCGGGTCCCTCTTTGCTGCTCTTGGCCCCTCCCTCCTATCGAGTGCCTCCCACAGCCAGCAGCTTGCTATGGGGGCACTGGAGCTGAGTCACAGCTCTGTGTGTCCATTCAGACATGGAGCCCTGACCTAGCCCGGACCCCCTCTCTCCTCTAATTGGCTGCCTGGCTTCAATTAACATCCCCGGGAGCCAATGGCGCCACTGTTGTGTCTCAGCCAATCAGGAGGAGTGTCCCGGACAGCTTAGACATTCGTAGACATCACTGGAGAGAGATAGGGCTCCTGTAAGTAATTAGGGGGTGCTGGGTTGGCTGCTAAACACAGAAGTTTTTTATCCTAATGCATAGAATGCACCTTCTGCAACTCCTTTAATAGATATCATGCTGGAGGCATAACAGAATGTATCATGACCCGGGTGGGGCTGAGGGGGCGGAGTCATATTGAAGAAAAACACAATAAATCTCATAAGTAATACAATAAGACACAAATCATTCTTATTGGAGTAATATGGACACAGCTTTTGTTATATAACAAGATAATACCAATAACATGATTTAGACACCAAATCTACAAAAACATACAAGAATTCTGATAGAACCAATAAAGTCAGGTCCTTGGCAGTGCCACGCAATAACATTGCATTGTAAACCGGTACCAGCCACCAGCCATCTACAACCAGCTCAATGGCTACACACCAGTAATTCTTACACCATTATTCACCTGGAATAAACCTTAGTAAGTACTTCCTTCATGAACAACACATAATCAGACATATTTGTGACTAGGGATGAGTCGAACACCCCCCTGTTCGGTTTGCGGCAGAACTTGCGAACAGAAAAAAAATTTGTGCGAACACCGCTAACGTCTATGGGACACGAACATGAAAAATCAAAAGTGCTCATTTTAAAGGCTTCTATGCATGGTATTGTCAAAAAAGGTTTTGGTACACGGGTCCTGCCCCAGGGGACATGTATCAATGTAAAAGAAAGTTTTAAAAATGGACGTTTTTTCTGGAACAGTGATTTTAATAATGCTTAAAGTGAAACAATAAAAGTGAAATATTCCTTTAAATATCGTACCTGGGGGGTGTCTATAGTATGCCTGTAAAGTGGCGCATGTTTCCCGTGCTTAGAACAGTCCCTGCACAAAATGACATTTCTAAAGGAATAAGACACAAAACAACGGGATTCCCCTGGGTGGACTTTCCTGGCACTTGCAACAAGTAAAAATTATATAGAGGTGTGTAGAGAATCAAGGGCAATATAAAAAAAGTACAAATTTTATTCGTATTCACAAGTACATATGGATAAAAACAAGCAGTAAATAATTTTGACTAACATAGTGCAGAATACATGATAGCCATGATAAGCAAACAAACAAAACCAATGATGATGAAAAGGCTCTTCTCAAGCCCGACGCGTTTCGGGGTACTTAATAACTGTACAATCCTTCTTCAGGGGCATAATCTGAGAGAGAGGGGTTCATCTGAGTAGATAGGGAAAGAGATAAGAGAAAAAAGAAAAAAGAAAAAAAGAGGGTAAGATAAAGAATAAAGCTATAGGCAATATTCAATAGGGGGTATAGGGTGGTGAATTCATAACCTACCTGACCATGTGTGATTATTTACTTGTAGAAACTAGTTTTTTCTAAAAACAAGAAGAACCATGGAGGAAGGGCAGAATGTGGGAAGAAGTATACGTATTATAGTTGGTATAAACGAGGATACTTGGGTGGTGAGAGGTGCAGGTTGGTGGGCTGCAGTCACCATGGAAGGGTATGGCAAAAACTCCCGTCCCGCCCGTCCCGGGCGCGCACAAACCAGAGCGGCGTGCTGAGGTCACAAAAGGCGTCCCTAAAAATGACAGAATATAGAAAGGACCTTAGGATAGGGTCCATCGTAGGTGGATAGAAGGTAATGACCTAATGTATAGATAGATAGTTTGGTCCAAATAAGGTTATTAGTGGAGGGAAAAATGTAAAGGATAGTAAGTAAATATTGGAGTACATCAAAGGTCGGTCGCATCAAGAAGAGCGGCAGCAAAAAGGTGCGGCTCATAATATATCCTAGTGGCAGCATATACAGTTACATGCATATGAATAAATTTAGGTTTGGAGTTTAAACAGAGTATATAAAGTAAGTACATAGTTGTGCACATAGCGGGTAGATGTGCTAAACATGCGTACTGGGGGTACCCATAATACATAATATATACCTAATATCTGATAGAACCAATAAAGTCAGGTCCTTGGCAGTGCCACGCAATAACATTGCATTGTAAACCGGTACCAGCCACCAGCCATCTACAACCAGCTCAATGGCTACACACCAGTAATTCTTACACCATTATTCACCTGGAATAAACCTTAGTAAGTACTTCCTTCATGAACAACACATAATCAGACATATTTGTGACTAGGGATGAGTCGAACACCCCCCTGTTCGGTTTGCGGCAGAACTTGCGAACAGAAAAAAAATTTGTGCGAACACCGCTAACGATTATGGGACATGAACATGAAAAATCAAAAGTGCTCATTTTAAAGGCTTATATGCATGGTATTGTCAAAAAAGGTTTTGGTACACGGGTCCTGCCCCAGGGGACATGTATCAATGTAAAAGAAAGTTTTAAAAATGGACGTTTTTTCTGGAACAGTGATTTTAATAATGCTTAAAGTGAAACAATAAAAGTGAAATATTCCTTTAAATATCGTACCTGGGGGGTGTCTATAGTATGCCTGTAAAGTGGCGCATGTTTCCCGTGCTTAGAACAGTCCCTGCACAAAATGACATTTCTAAAGGAATAAAAGTCATTTAAAACTGCTTGCGGCTTTAATATAATGTCGGGTCCCGGCAATACAGAAAAAAAATTATTGATAAAAACAGCATGGGTCCCCAGCCCATTACCAGGCCCTTTGGGTCTGGTATGGATATTAAGGGGAACCCCGCACCCAAATTAAAAAAAAAAGGCGTGGGGCCCCAAGGCCCTATATACTCTGAACAGCAATATACAGGCGGTCTCCGGGTTACAAACAAGACAGGGACTGTAGGTTTGTTCTTAAGTTGAATCTGTTTGTAATTTGGAACAGGTACATTTTTTAAGTGTAGCTCCAGCCAAAAAATCTATTTTTAATCTTTTTGGATAACATAGGGAGGGGTTATCACCCCTGTAACATTTGTTTTGCTGTCTGTGCACCTCTTTAGAAGATTACAACTTATTTTCTGTCCCAATGACAATTGGATTTTGCAAATTTGGGGTTATTAGGGAAACAAGGATTGGTGATAAAGCATCAGTGGAGACACGTTTTTCCCATATTAACTCTTACAGGAGAAAATTTTCCCTTCCTAGGGGTAGATTTCTTCTCACTTCCTGTTGTCTCCCTCCGTTTCTAAGTAGGAGTCATTTGTAAGTCGGATGTTTGAAAATAGGGGACCGCCTGTATATACTATATGGCCGGCCCTATACACTCTGCGGAAAATTGGGCCTAAGGTGTTGGTGGTACCAGAACACTGTAAGTCCTCACAGTTACTCTTGGTGGGCGCTGGAACGGCCCCTGCTGTGAAATATTATTTTAAGAATTGTAATTACATGCCTCTTTTAAACAAGGGCAGAAAAATTGGTGGTGGTGCCCTGAACCAAAAATATTCTTAGAAGCTATCATCATGAAGATTGAGGAGGACTAGGATAGTCACTTAGCAGCATAATAGGATAGTCACTCAGCATATGCAGTCTTCAAGGGATCCCACATCCATAGAAAAATCAATCGGTTACATCAGCGTCAGGTGCTTGTTGGCTGGTGATCCAAGACTGATTCATTTTTATGAATGTGAGCCGATCAACAGAGTCTGTGGACAGGCGCACTCTGTGATCGCTTACAAAGCCTCCAGCAGCACTAAATGCGCGTTCAGAAAGAACGCTGGATGCAGGACAGGCCAGTAGCTCAATTGCATATTGAGCAAGCTCTGGTCCATCCCCAAGACCCAGTAACCCAGTGGATGCTCTGTTGGAAAGGTCTCCAAGTCTGATCTTGCCCCTAGATATTCCTGCACCATGTAATTCAGACGCTGGTGATGGTTGCTGGTACCGATCAGACCTTGGCGCTGAGGACTGAAAATTGTCTGAAGGCATCGGTCAGCCGGCCACCGTCTCCACCACTCTTTCTGTGACTGAACGAAGCCTCCGCAACACGTTGTCCAGCACCAGGAAGTTGTAACCTCCCAGGCTCTGGAAACGCATTGCACAAACCCTTCTGCAAGGCCTCCCAAAATGTTTCATCCTCTGCTCCCTCTGCAAAGGCTGGATACGTTCTGCAACCTTACCCTTTTAACGTGGATCAAGAAGGGTTGTCAGCCAGTAATGATCCCTCTCCTTGAATCCTAGGGTCCTTTCACAGGCTTTGCAGGATCAGGGATGCCATGGAGTGTACGTTTGCAGAGGCATTCGCTCCTGTGTCCTCTGGGTTACTAAGAATCACATGATCCTCAACCACCTCCTCCCAACCACGTACAACTCCATGGGTTTCTGGGGACTGAAAACGATCCCTTGAAGACTGCTGCTGATGCTGAGTGTTATCCTCCACCTCCATGCTGACACAATCCTCCTCCTTCTTCTCTTCTTCCTATGTGATCGGCAGGCCCACAGGAATACTATCTGGATAAAGGGGCCTTGAGAGGTAAGGAAGTCCTCCTCTTCCTCCCGATGTTCCGCCTCAAGTGCCCTGTCCATTATTCCACAAAGTGTGTGCTCCATCAGGAAGACAAGAGGGACAGTATAACTGATGCATGCACTGTCACTGCTCACCCTCCTCGTGGCCTCCTCAAATGGTGACATGACAGTGCATGCATCCTTGATCAGTAGCCACTGGCGTGGTGAAAAAAAGCCAAGCTCCCCTGACCCTGTCCTGGTGCCATACTCACACAGGTACTCATTGATGGCCCTCTGCTGTGTGTGCAGCTGATGCAGCATTGCCAAAGTTGAGTTCCACCTGGTGGGCATGTCACAAATGAGGCGGTTCTTGAGCCAGTTGCATTCCCTTTGAAGGTCAGCCAGCTGAGCACTGGCATTATATGACCGGCAGAAATGACCACAGACTTTCCTGGCCTGCCTCAGGAGACCCCGTAAGCCCGGGTACCTGCTTAAGAACTGCTGCACCACCAAATTCAGGAAGTGAGCCAAACAGGGAACATGGGTGAAGTGTCCCTGTTGGAGGGAGGTTGGTGCCATTGTTGCATACAACAATTCCTGGCTGAAGCTGGTGTGGCATCAACCGCCTCTGAGCCTGCCCCTGCAGAGCTGACAGAATCTCTGCCCCAGTGTGGCTCCTGTCCCCTAAGCAGACCAACTCAAGCACCGCATGGCATCTTTTTGCCTGAGTGCTTAAATCTGCAGAGGAAGAGGTCATAGAGGAAGAAGAAGAGGAGGGGGTGGAGGAGAGAGAGAGAGGAGAGAGGTGTGGCAGAATCACCACTACTAGCATTTTGGAGGCATGGTGGCAGAACAAGTTCCAACAATACTGAACCTTGTCCTGCATCCTTCTCAGCTGCCAGCAGAGTTACCCAGTGCACCGTGAAAGAAAGGTAACGTCCCTGTCCATGCCTGCTGGACTATGAGTCAGCGGTAATATGCACCTTACTGCTGACTGCCCTGTCCAACGAGGCCAAGACATTGCCTTCCACATGCTGAGAGAGCCGGAATGGCCTTCCGTGAAAAGAAATGGCGTTTGCAAACCTGCCATTGAGGTACCGCACATTCCACAAATTCACAAAAGGGGGCAGAGTCTACCAGCTGAAAAGGCAGCAGTTGCAGTGCTAGCAATTCGGCCAAGCTAGCATTCAGATGCTGAGCATGTGGATGGCTGGGACCAAATTTCTTTTTAAGGTTTAGTAACTGGGGTAGGGAAATTTGCCTGCTAAAATCCGATGTTGGTGTACCGCTAGCAGATTGGCTGCAAGTACTTGGGACACCTATTTCTATACCTTCATTCCTCTCAGTGCAGGTTTCTGAGAGGACTGGAGGTATAGTGGGGTTGGAGATCCCAGCTGATGAGGAGCAAGGAGAGGTCCGCCCTGTTCTTTGATGTGGGTCTTTTAAATACTGTTGCCAACGGACTGCATGGGAGCTCGACATATGTCCGGTTAAGCATGTGGTGCCCAAGCGGCTGCTGTTTTGGCCACACGAGATACGCTTCAGACATATGTTGCAAACAGCAATGGTGTGATCTGCTGCACACGTGTCAAAAAAGGCCCACACCAAAAAACTTTTCAAAATATGTGGGGAGTCAGCAGCGCCCTGCACCTGCTTAGCTCTGCGATGTGATGCAATAGGGTGGCTGCCCTTAAGCTGCCCCCTGGAGGGCATCCTACCTCATTGGAGATGTGCCTCCTCCTCCTCTTCTTTTCTATCAGGGACCCAGGTAGAGTCAGTGACCTCATCATCCCCTCCCTCCTCGTCACTGGAGCAAACTTGGCAGTATGCTGCAGCTGGGTGAACACGACTGCCAGTTTCTTGTCCTTCTTGGGCACCCCCGCTCTCTAGGCTCGCATTACTTCCTTCCTCAACCTGGGTACCATCATCGGAGCCTTCAAATCGCTGAAGATCCTCCTGCAGCATGTACCCGACACTGTGGTAGAAAAAAAATGCAAAAAATACAAAAGAATGAAATTGTAAACAAAAATTATAAAAAATTAAATTATAAAAAAATTTAAAATAAAAAACTACTGACACCACCCCCTGCCCTACCAACACTGTCCATTGCCCCAACCCCCTCCCCCCAATAGGCATTTTAAAAAAAAGATGTAACTGTAAAAAAAACAATATGTAAAAATAAAAACTACTGACACCATCACCGCCACATACTCCCCACCCCTTCCCCAGAAGCACTGTGAAAAAAATATTTAAAAACATTATTTAAAGAACATAATAAACAACAAAATTGTAAAAAAATAGAGAAAATAATATAATAAAATGTTTGCAGGGACAGGCCCAGAAGTGGTTCACGCCATTCCAGCTGCAGCCAGGAATGGTGGTGTCCGATAATGGCACAAACCTCCTGTCTTCCTTTAGACAGGGATAGTTGACACACGTGCCATGCCTGTCACATGTCCTTAATTTGGTGTTGCAGCGTGTCTTAAATAGATACCCAGGGTTGGAAGCTCTGCTAAAGCAGGCCAGAAGAGTCTGTAGCCATTTCAGGCAGTCATACACAGCCAGTGCTCGGTTGGCTGAAATTCAGCTGGAGTTCCACCTGTCCATAAATTGCCTGATTTAAGTTTAAACCAAGTCTTATGAGAGTCATTGTACCATTCTGCCCGCTGATTGGACTCTGCTGAACCAGGACTTGATAAGTATTGTCATCTCTTCATCCTTTTTGTTTTGCTGTTGCCTCTTTGTTCTCTTGTAATCCCTTTTTTCTGTAAATATTTTCTCCCTTTTCATTATTAAACAATATTAAGAAAAGTGTTAAATGATCTCTAATGCCCCAAGACAGAGCTCAGAGTCGCTGTCTCTTGAAGAGCGCTCCTGTGGTGTAAATCTCTGAATATTCCTGTCTGGGGTGACAGCGAGTGTTACAGACGTTTATTCTACAATCCCAGTTGCTATTACTAATCTGGTGAATGATTACTAATTCTCTATAAAAGTATTGGTGGCAGTTTAAAGAGATCATTGCTTAGTTATCCAAACCAAGCGACAATCGCTCTCAGTCTGCTGGCACTTAGATTGTGTCCCACAAGCTGGAAAATCTTTGTGCTGGGTGAGGCTGAGAGTGGTGTTGTTGTGTATCAGTGACAGCGCGGTGTGATGAGGACCTGACATTTGTCACAAGTTGGTGAAGGTGACGGTGGTCGGACCCACATTTGTCACATGGAGGTCTTGGAGAGTGTTGTTTTTTTTTATTCATTAGTCTCATGGGATTCCAGATGGTTCTTCATCAATGTGTGTTATATGAGGGGGGAGGGGAGTACACTGTGACCTGACTGGGATCTGTATTCTGTCTGTACAGGAAATGGTGTTCAGGAGGAAATATTCACCCGGCCGGGATCTGATCTTCTCCTCCCCATCAGACTCCATCTCACCCTCAGCCATCCAGATACAAGGAGATGTGACGAGTTTACCTGGTACTATAGGAAATCTCCTGAAAAATGGAAAAGAATAGCTGACCACTGGGATTGTGATCTGTATGAGAGCAAATATTTCACCAATACAAGGATATCAGAGAATGGAAGTCTGATCATATCCAATGTGACTCTGGACAATGACGGGAGATACGGTGTGGAAATATACAACTCTACAGGACACCATATACTGACAGATCTCTACACCATCCATGTAGAAGGTAAGTCCATCCAACCCCCACCACCAGTCCTAGCAGTGTCCTCCCCGTGTCTTTCTATCCATACATTATATAGTAGAAGATCTGGGAGAAACGTATGTACAATGTCCTCTGATTACTGCCCCATCTGCAGGGCTTAAAGGAGTTGTAAAGGAAGAAGGTTTTTTATCTTAATGCATTCTATGCATTAAGATAAAAAACCTTCTGTGTGTAGCAGCACCCCTCAATTACCTACCTGAGCTCCTTCTCTCTCCAGCAATGTCCACGATCCCCTCAGCCATCCAGTACACTCCTCCTGATTGGCTGAGACAGAGCAGTGGCACTATTGGCTCCCGCGGCTGTCAATCAAAGTCAGTCAGCCAATCAGGGGAGGGAGGGGGCGGGACCAGGTTGTGGCTCTGTTTCTAAATGGGAACACGGAGCTCTGACTCGGCTTCAGTGACACCCTGTAGCAAGCTGCTGGCTGAGGGGCACTCAAAGGAGGGAGGGGCCAGAAGCTGCAAAGAGGGACCCGAGAGAAGGAGGATCTGGGCTGCTCTGTGCAAAATCAACTACACAGAGGAGGTAAGTATAATGTGTTTTTTATTATTTTTAAAAAAGCGAGCCTTTACAATCATCATGTGTCATACAGGGTGCAGTGCTCAGCAGTGTGTGTCATACAGGATGCAGGGCTCAGCAGTATGTGTCATACAGGATGCAGGGCTCAGCAGTGTGTGTCATACAGGATGCAGGGCTCAGCAGTATGTGTCATACAGGGTGCAGGGCTCAGCAGTATGTGTCATACAGGGTGCAGGGCTCAGCAGTATGTGTCATACAGGGTGCAGGGCTCAGCAGTATGTGTCATACAGGATGCAGGGCTCAGCAGTATGTGTCATACAGGATGCAGGGCTCAGCAGTATGTGTCATACAGGGTGCAGGGCTCAGCAGTATGTGTCATACAGGGTGCAGGGCTCAGCAGTATGTGTCATACAGGGTGCAGGGCTCAGCAGTATGTGTCATACAGGATGCAGGGCTCAGCAGTATGCGTCATACAGTGTGCAGGGCTCATAAGGATTTAAGAGTACAGGTGACACAAAGCTCACAAGCAGATAATACACAAGTCAGTATACAGCCAAAATATACCCCCAATCACTCGAAATATAGACATCTCCCCCAAACCCCCTCCAAGTATAGAGATCGCCTCCAAAGTCCCCCCAGTACAAATCTCAGCTCAGGATAATCTGAATACGAAGGGAGAGGCTGTGGGGCTGGGGGGATGGATGACTGAGGAAGAGGTGCTCATGGATGCCTTCCCACCTCAGTGAGCATGTACCACCTTTCTTTGCGTTAGTGCACGTTTACTGCAGTATATTAAGGTGCATTACTGCAGGTTTACTGCAGCATACCGAGGTGCGTTAGTGCATGTTTACTGCAGTATACTGAGGTGCGTTAGTGCACGTTTATTACAGTATATTGAGATGCGTTACTGCAGGTTTACTGCAGTATATTGATGTGCGTTAGTGCACCTTTACTGCAGTATACTGAGGTGCGTTAGTGCACTTTTACTGAAGTATACTGAAGTGCATTAGTGCATGTTTACTGCAATATATTGAATTGTGTCAGTGCAGTTTTTTTTAATCAAATCCTTTTTATTATTTTATATGAAAACAACATTGACACAATACAGACAAAACCACAAAAATAGAAATCACACCAAACCAAACCCCCCCCCCCCCCCCCCCCCCCCAAAAAAGACATTTTTTTTTAAACTTATAAAAAAAGTGCAGTTTTAGTGCAGTAAATTGTAGTGTGTCTGTGCAGAGAGTATTCAAGTTAAAGTGCACCAAACACCACTATCCATTGATTAAAGTGCATCCAAGCACACATTTCCCCTTCTCTATTATATTTCAGTAATAAACTTCCCCATTATGTCTGGGAGGCCAACAGGGAGAGGCAGACCTTCCCATGGCACTGTGAGGGGGCCAGCAGCATATGTGTCCACAGGCAAAGGTGGACATGGTTAGTCCTCAGGCAGGACATAATTCCCTCGGTTAAGTGATGTTGCCCATGCTATCCAGCCACAGCATGCCGAGGAGTTGGTGGACTGGCTTACTAAACCATCCTCATCCTCCGTCACCCAAGTAGGGACTAGTGTGCAATCCACCGCAGCTGTCAGAGTGGCTTTTTCTGCCTCCTTGTCCACAGCTACTCCTGTCATAGTCCCAGCATCAGGCATGGAGGAGTCAGCTGGGTTATTTGAACACAGTGTCAACCACTTGCTCCTTGACGATGCACAGCCATTACTTGATTCAGATGTTGGCTCTGAGGTTGAGGAAGGCAGGAACATGAGCCTACAGAGAGGGGAGAACACTGGTACACAAATTGGCAGTCATGTTACCCCAGCCACAGTGTATTGCCAAGTTGGCTCCAGTGATGATGAGGAAGGAGGGGAATGATGACCATGAGGTCACTGATGCAACTTGAGTGCTGCTGGATAGAGTAGAGGAGGAAAGTGAGGGTGAGGCACAACCCCAACGAGGCAGCCATCATGGAAGAGTAGAGAGCAGCCATCCTATTCCATCACATTATGGAGCTGTTATCTCCCAGCCCACTTCCCACATCTCAGCTGTCTAGGCCTTTTTTTAGCACATGTGCAGTCAATCACACTGTTGCAATTTGCAAATTTTGCCTCAAGCAGATCAAGCATGGCAAAAACACCAGCCATTTGAGTACCACATGCTTGACAAGGCATTCAACCTCCCACCACTCAGCCCATTGGCAAGAGAACCTGAAAGTCACACAAAATGGATGCAATTGTGCTCCTCCTCTCTCCTCACCTTTCCGGTCTACCCCTGCTATACCTCATGAGTCATGACCTCTCAGCAGCCTCCACTGACAGGGATGATGGTATAGTGAAGGGTGTCCCAGGTCCTTGCAGCAAATCTGCCAGTAGCACACCCCCAGCTGTAGACTATAGCCGGCAAATTTCTCTGCCCCAGCTGTTGCAGCGAGAAAAAATTTACAGTCACTGCCACCCACATGGCCAGCGTCTAAATTCACTACCACAATGGAAGGTTCCCAGTTGCTATTTCTTTGAACGCAAAGCCATTCCAGCTCTGTACCATCACATGGAAGGCTATGTTGTGGCATCATTGGGCAAGGCAGTCAGCATCAAGGTTCACCTTATTGCTAACACGTGGTCTAACAAGCATGTCAGGGACGCTATATTTCGTTCACAGCACACTTAATAAAAAGTGTGCTCAAAAAATAACGGGGTCTTCAGGATGGAGGCCGGGAAAAGGCCCTTACCTTTTCTAAATGAACACAGTGATTGATTGGAACTGATTTGTGTTTACTTTGCTTTAGTTTATGAATTAACTGCAGTGCAGCGGAAGTTACAGAGAAAGGAACTGGGAAATGAGTTTCCTTATTTCCTTTCTCTGTCTCAAAAGTGAGACTTCAGGGGTATGTTTAGACCCCTGATATCTCACCAAAGAAACCAAAGAACTCTCACCAAAAAACTTAAAAAATAAAAAGATTGTAAAACATAAAGTAATAAAAACACTGTAAAAAAAAAAAAAAAAAAGACTAAAATTTCTAATCAAACTAAAATGCCATGCCCAATAGGTAGCATAATTTAGCCACACGTACGAATGTTTCTGTATGGCATGGGTCACCTTCTCCCAAGTAGGGGCTCCTACTGTACAATGGCGGTTAACTTGAGTAGGAGAGGAAAGTGGAGGGTATGCGGGCAGGTAGTATGTACATGAGAGGGGTGTGGAGTGTATGGTGGGGGGTAGTAGGTACATGGGAGGGGTGCGGAGTGTATGGCGGTGGGTAGTATGTACATGAGAGGGGTGCAGAGTGTATGGTGGGAGGTAGTATGTACGAGAGGAGTGCAGAGTGTATATAGGTGGGTAGTATGTACATGAGAGGGGTGCGGAGTGTATGGAGGTGGGTAGTATGTACATCAGAGGGGTGCGGAGTGTATGGCGGTGGGTAGTATGTACATGAGAGGGGTGCAGAGTGTATGGTGGGGGGTAGTATGTACGAGAGGAGTGCAGAGTGTATATAGGTGGGTAGTATGTACATGAGAGGGGTGCGGAGTGTATGGAGGTGGGTAGTATGTACATGAAAGGGGTGTGGAGTGTATGGGGGGGGTAGTATGTACATCAGAGGGGTGCTGAGTGTATGGAGGTGGGTAGTATGTACATGAGAGGGGTGTGGAGTGTATGGCGGTGGGTAGTATGCACATGAGAGGGGTGTGGAGTGTATGGGGGGGTAGTATGTACATGAGAGGGGTGTGGAGTGTATGGTGGGGTAGTATGTACATGAGAGGGGTGCGGAGTGTATGGAGGTGGGTAGTATGCACATGAGAGTGGTGCGGAGTGTATATAGGTGGGTAGTATGTACATGAGAGGGGTGCGGAGTGTATGGTGGGGGTAGTATGTACATGAGAGGGGTGCGGAGTGTATGGTGGGGGTAGTATGTACATGAGAGGGGTGCGGAGTGCATGGAGGTGGGCAGTATCAAATACACCACTGGCCACTAATGCATTAGTGACCAGTGTCAGTGTTAATTAACCCCTATTTGGTGCAGCATGAAAGGGTTCATAAACACTGATACTGGTATCACTAATACAGCACAAAGGGGTTAATTAACAGCCACTGGTCACTAATGTATAGTAATGCAATAACCCCCTTCATGCTGCATATTACAAATACCAATGTAAATTACCCTCCCCCCAAAGAGTTAAACACTTCAGGCAGTTGACAACAGTTCCTTAGGAAAGGTTTTAAGCCTCTGCAAACTTACTTGCACTTTTGCACGGGGCTTCACTGGCTCCTCGCAGGTCTTTGCAGCAGCACTCTCCTCTGCCCTTTCATCCCGGCCTGTGAATGACATCATGCCAGGCGGGACTAGGAAGCTCCTGCCGGGCGGAGATCACTTCGCCTGACAGGGAAGTGAATGTGTTGGTCTGTTGGACACACAGCATACTCTCACCGCTCTGCTGCCGACAGTGTACCGGCGGTGCGGACTGCGGAGCAAGCAGCATTTTTACAAGGCCTCCCTGCCCCCCGGCTCAGTCCGCCCCTTTGCCTTGGCGGGTTCAGCAGCGACCAGCCAGGAAGCTCCGCCTCCACCTCCCCTACAATTCCGCTGCAGCAGGCAGCGCAGTATATGAAATATGGCGATCCTTTACCAGCCCGCTCACCCAGCCAGCTTGGGGACACTGACAGGGGACATTCCCTCTTCGCTCTCATTCTCCCACACACATCAGGCAAATTTGGCGGCCGCGAGGCCCCTGGGAGCGCGAGGCCTTAGGCGGTCGCCTTTTTTGCCTAATTAGAGAGCCGCCTCTGGGCTCAGTGCTGCAGCTTGTTGCGCTCTCACGTCTCCATACAGCTGGTGATGATGTGAGATTTGTCAACTCCACCCCCTCCCTCTCCTTCTCCTCCTCCATGCCCTCCTCTGCTGAATTGTCCTGTGAACCACCAGTACCCCGTGAGCGTTCAAGGGGATATTTAATTAGCCAGGATAAAAGATTCCATGCAGTGCTTCAGCTGGTCTGTCTAGGGGGACAGGAACCACACCGGAGCAGAGCTTCTTTCAGATCTGCAGGGGCAGTCCCAGAGGTGGTTCACACCACGCCAGCTGGAGCCCGGAACGGTCTTGTGTGAAAATGGCACAAACCTCCTGCCCGCCCTTAGACAGGGAAAGTTGACATGTGCCATGCCTAGGACATGTCCTCAATTTGGTGGTGCAGCATTTTTTAAGCAGGTACCCATGGTTGGAAGATCAGCTAAAGCAGGCCAGAATTCCACCTGCTAGTAAACCGCCTGATTTGTGACATGCCCAGCAGGTGGAACTCAACTCAACTCAACTCATTGCCGACCCTCTGCTGCATGTGCAGTGGCTGCACATGCAGCAGAGGTTCGTTAATGAAGACTTGAGTGAGTATGGCACAATGACAGGACTTCTTTTCCACTCAAGGTCCGCTTTATGCAGACACCATTTTTGTGACACCACAAAACACAGAACAGGAGAGGGAGGAGGAGGAGGATTCTGGCAGTTTTTGACGAATTGAAACAGAGGAGACATACCTCAAACCTTAATAGATGGTTTTTAATCCCCAGAATGCTTGGGAGTAGTATGTGGCTTGAAGGAGGCAGTTCCAGATACTGTAATCCTCAGTGACCCCTGTAACAACACCCCGAATATGAAAGGGGTTAAAGCCATTTAAGACATTCCATTCCCGAACACAAAGGCAGCTACCGAACATTCCGATCAGCCAAACAAGAAACCCATACGAATAATTCTCCCTCAAGTATGAGATGAGGCTCTGTCTCGAGGTTCAAACAGGACTGAACCTTTATTTTGAGATCTTACACAAATATATACAGCAGGATGAAAATACAACCTGTAAGCAGACACCTAATTAACATGAGCTAATTATGTAATCATTTACCCAGACTAGGTAACTCAGAGACATGACCTTTCAGATAGACTTCATGTCTATTAGCTCACCGACTATACAATACACATTATCATACATCTCAATACAATTGCAGGGTTAATTCGCACACTGGATGAAAAGACTCTTTAGAAGCTGTGACAAGTCATACTAGACTAATTTACATTACAGCAGACACAGACAGAGACAGGTGGCTGGAATTGACATCAGCATCTCCTCACAGTATGTGTCCCAACAGTATGAATCAGTCACTATTTGTAATATGGCAAATACAGGGTTCCCAGAGTCTGTGTCTCTTGGGGGGATATGGACCCGATTCTAAAATAACGCCACCTCAAGGGTCCCCAGGCATACAGCTCACAAAGAGCACTGTTCCCCCAAATGCCAGGGCCCATAATCGTTCGGCAAGAGGCTAGCATTCAGTCCCCTCCAAAAGCCTCTGTCCCCGCTTGGTCTGTCTCAACCCCGATGACTCTGCTTCTCATGCCTCCGCAAACTTGCAGTGCATGGGCTCCCTCATTCTTCCTTCATTCATTTATTCATACATTCAATCAGCCTGTGAAAGGACCCACAAATTTGTGACATCAAGTAGAAGGGACACTATTGGTTGGCAACCCTCCTTGACCACCAGTACAAGGGGAAAGTCTCAGAACTCATTTACATTTCATATATAATAGCGATATTACTACTGTTATTACTAGACATGGACCAACCCCCCCCCCCCCCCCCCCCGGATTGCTTTGCGGCAGAACTTGTGTACATCGCAAAACAAGCTCCATTGAAGTCTATGGGATCCAAACTTTAGAAATCAAAAGTGCCAATTTTGAAGGCTTATATGCAAGTAATTGGGCATACAGTGCTTATGGGGCCCAGGTACTGCCCAGGGGGACATGTATCAATGAAAACAGTTTGTAAAAAACATCATTTTTAAATGAGCAGTGATTTACTGATGCCTAAAGTGAAACTATCAAAATGAGAAATAACAATAAAAATAAAAAAATGTCTTTAAATATAGTGCCCGGAGGGTCCCCTTAGTGGCAGATTTGTATCTTGTATAGAACCTGCTACAGCAATAATGACATTTCTAATGCCAAAAAAATTACATTTTTTGATGAGATTTTTTTGCATAAATTCTGGTGTCTCTTTCACAGACTTTGGATATAAGTAACAGGTGCTGAAGAATTGGGGTTTGGGTGTTGGTGGTGCCTTCACACCGTAATCCTATACAGGTACACTTAATGAAAGCAAGAATTGGCCTTGCTGTCAAAAATTGAAATGATATGCACCTGTCAAACCTGAAAAATTGGTCTTTGGCTGTTAATTGTGCCCATGAAACGTATGCCAAAAGGTTTCTTCACGATAGAATCAACACCCACAAAGCTAGGCAGCTTAGACGATGTTGCACAGATTCCACATCCCAAAAACACTTAATTGGCAACATCGACATCAGGGGCTTTATAGCTGCTGCTAATCCAGAACTGATTAATTTTGATAAATGTCAGCCGGCCCTGTAGAAGGTTTTTCTGATCCTATCACCACCGCAGGCAGTTACATTATTTTAACGTTGGTGTAGTGTGTCCTCTGCACAGTGTTCAGCTAAAGCTACAAGTTAGTGTAGTGTGAGCTCTGCACAGTGTTCAGCTAAAGCTACCTGTAGAAGATTGGTGTTGTTCTCATACTACAGGCAGGCAGTTGATTTTGCTAGCTGCAGTATCAGTATATATATATATATATATATATATATATATATATATATATATATATATATATATATATATATATATATATATATATATATACATCCAAGCTTAGTGCAGCTACATCTCACTGCAGACCATTAGTATGTCTGGAAGGCCAACAAGGAGAGGCAGACAGTCACAAGCCAATAAAAGAGGGCAAGCAGGCTCTGTGTCTAGAGGCAACAGTGCTGGTTGTGGACACGGTGCATCCTCATCAGCACATGGCCGTGGGACACACTTGGCCTTTTTTTCGGCAGCTGGCCGTGTTGAGCCGCAACATGCAGAAGACTTGGTTGAGTGGATGACCAAACCGTCCTCATCGTCTTCATCCTCTCTCACCCATGCTCATGGCAAACCAGCTGCCAATGCGGCCTCTTTCCTCGGCTCAATGGCATCAGTGACTCCTTCCCTAGCCCTACCATGTCCTCCTGAGGAGTGCCTCGAACTGTTTGACCACAGTGTTGGGTACATGCACCAGGAGGATGCCCAGCTTTAGAAGGCTCTGATGATGATACTGAGCTAGATGAAGGCAGTAACGTGAGCACGGAAAGAGGGGGTGCCCAAGAAGGACAGCAATCTGGCAGTCATGTTGCCCCTGCTGCAGCATACTGCCAGGTTTGCTCCAGTGATGAGGAGGGAGGGGATGATGAGGTCACTGACTCAACGTGGGTGCCTGATAGGAGAGAGGAGGAGGAGGAGGGGGAGGAGAAGGAGGAGGAGGCACATCACCAACGAAGCAGGATGCCCTCCAGGGGCCAGCTTAAGGGCAGCACACTGACTGCATCACACCGCAAAGCTCCGCATGTGCAGGGCGCTGCTGTCTCTGTGCGTTATTTCAAAAGTTCTTTGGTGTGGGCCTTTTTTGAGATGAGTGCATCAGATCGCACCGCTGCTATTTGTCTCAAGCGTATCTCGCGTGGCCAAAACATCTCCCGCTTGGGTACCACATGCTTGACCAGACATATGTTGACCTGCCATGCAGTTCATTGGCAAGCGTACCTAAAAGACCCACACCAAAGAACAAAGAGGACCTCTCCTTGCTCCTCATCAGCTGAGATCTCCAACCCCACTATACCTTCAGTCTCTGAGACCTGCACGGAGAGGAATGAAGGTGTAGAATTAGGTGTGTCACAGCCAAGTACTTCTGGGCAATCTTCTTTCGGTTCACCGACGTCAGATTGTACCAGGCAAATTTCCCTGCCCCAGCTGCTGCACCGCTGAAAGAAGTTCGCTCCCAGCCATCCACATGCCCAGCATTTGAATGCTAGCTTGGCAAAATTGCTAACACTTCAACTGCTACCTTTTCAGTTGGTAGACTCTGCTCCCTTCCGTGAGTTTGTGGAATGTGCGGTTCCTCAGTGGCAGGTACCCAAACGCCACTTTTTCTCACGGAAGGCGATTCCGGCTCTCTACCGGCATGTGGAAGGCAATGTCCATGCCTCGCTGGACAGGGCGGTCAGCGGTAATGTGCATATTACCGCTGACTTATGGTCCAGCAGGCATGGACAGGGAGGTTACCTAAGTTTCATGGCGCATTGGGTGACTCTGCTGGCAGCTGGGAAGGATGCAGGACAAGGTGCAGTAGTGTTGGAGGTTGTTCCGCCACCATGCCTCCAAAATGCCACTACTAATGATTCTGACACACCTCTCTCCTCCACCCCTCCTCTTCTTCTTCCATGACCTCTTCCTGTGCTTTGTCCTCGGAACCAGCTGTGCTCCATAGGCGTTCAAGGGGCTACGCAAGTACGCAGGCCAAAAGATGCCATGCGGTGCTTGAGCTGGTGTGCTTAGGGGACAGGAGTTACACTGGGGCAGAGGTTCTGTCAGCTCTGCAGGGGCAGGTTCAGAGGTGGTTGACACCAGACCAACCAAAGGAATGGTGGTTTGCGACAATTTCACCAACCTCCTCTCCGCCCTCCGACAGGGACCCATGTGCCCTGTTTGGCTCACGTCCTTAACTTGGTGATGCAGCGGTTCTTGGGCAGGTACCCGGGCTTACAGGATGTCCTGAGGCAGGCCAGAAAAGTCTGTGAGCATTTCCACCGGTCATATAATGCCAGTGCTTGGCTGGTAGACCTCCAAAAGGAATTTAACCTGCCCAAGAACCGCCTAATCTGTGACATGCCCACCAGATGGAACTCAACGTTGGCCATGCTGCAGCGGCTGCACGTGCAGCAGAGGGCCATCAATGAGTACCTGTGCGACTATGGCACCAGGACAGGGTCAGGGGAGGTTGTTTTTTTCATCATCAGGGATGCATGCACTGCCCTGTCACCATTTGAGGAGGCCATGAGAATGGTGAGCAGTGACATTGCATGCATCAGTGACACTGTCCCCCTTGTCCACCTGTTGGAGCACACGCTGCGTGGAATAATGGACAGGGCACTTGAGGCAGAACAGAGGCAGGAAGAGGAGGACTTCCTTAGCTCTCAAAGCCCCCTTTATCCAGACAGTGTTCCTGCATGCCCGCCAATCACACAGGGAGAGGAGGAGGAGGAGGAGGATTGTGTCAGTATGGAGGTGGAGCCTGGCACTCAGCATCAGCAGCAGTCTTTAAGGGATCATTTAGAGTCCCAAGAAACACATGGACTTGTACGTGGCTCGGAGGAGGTGGCTGTGGATCATGTCGTCCTTAGTGACCCAGAGGACTCCAGGCCGAATGCCTCAGCAAACCTACGCTGCATGGCCTCCCTGATCCTGCAAAGCCTGCGGAAGGATCCTCGTATTCGTGGTATCAAGGAAAAGGAACAATACTGGCTGGCAACCCTCCTTGATCCACATTACAAGGGTAAGGTTGCGGACCTTATCTTGCCGTCGCAGAGGGAGCAGAGGATAAAGCATCTTCGGGAGGCCTTGCAGAAAGGTCTGTGCAATGCGTTCCCAGAGACTGGGAGGTTACAAACTCCTGTTTCTGGACAACATGTTGCTGAGTCTTCGGTCAGTCAAAGAAGGAGCGGTGGAGAAAGTGGCCGTCTGACCGATGCGTTCAGACAATTTTTTAGTCTGCAGCCCCAAGGTATGATCGCTTCCAGCAACCACCACCAGCGTCTGTTTTACATGGTGCAGGAATACCTAGGGGCAAGATCAGACTTGGACACCTTTCCCACCGAAAATCCTCTGGGTTACTGGGTCTTGAGGATGGATCACTGGCCAGAGCTTGCACAGTATGCAATTGAGCTACTGGCCTGTCCTGCATCCAGCGTTCTTTCGGAACGCACATTCAGTGCTGCTGGAGGCGTGGTAACCGATCACAGGGTGCGTCTGTCCACCGACTCGGTCGATCGGCTGACCTTCATTAAAATGAATCAGTCTTGGATCACCACCAGCTACCAAGCACCTGATGCTGATGTAACCGAATAATTTTTTTTGAAATGTCAGATCCCTTCAAAGACTGCCTATGCTGATGCTGAGTGACTATCCCTGAGTAATTATCCTCTTCCTCCTCAATGATCATGCTGATAGTTTGTAAGAACATTTTTGGTTCTGGATGCCGCCACCAGTGCCTAAGGCCCAATTTTTCAGCCCCTGTGTAACAGGGGTCTGTAATTACAATTTTTGATGCAATTCTTTGCAGCAGGGCTAGTTCCTGCGCTCCAACTAGAGTATCTGTGAGGGGTTTCAGTGTTGTGGCCCCAGCACCAGTGCCTAAGGTCCAATTTTTCAGCCCCTGTTCAACAGGGACATGTAATTAGAATTCTTGATCTAATATTTCACAGCAGGGCCCGTTTCTGTGCCCACCAAGAGTATCTGTGAGGACTTAGTGTTGTGGCACCAGCACCAGCACCACCGCCAAAGGCCCAATTTTTCTGCCTCTGTTCAACAGGAACATGTAATTACAATTCTTGATCTAATATTTCACAGCAGGGCCCTGTGAGGACTTACAGTGTTGTGGCCACAACAACACCTAAGGCCCAAATTTCTGCTGAGTATGTAGGGCAGGCCCCTACTTTCAAACATCCAACTTACAAACGACTCCTACTTGCAAACGGAAGGAGACAACAGGAAGTGAGATGAAATCTACCCCTAGGAAGGGAAATTCTCTCCTGTAAGAGTTAATATGGGAAAAACGTTTCTCCTTTCCACTGATGCTTTATCACCAATCCTTGTTTCACTAAAAACCCCAAATTTTCAAAAAACAATTGTTATTGGGACAAAAAGTCAGGTGAAATCTTCTGAAGAGGAGCACAGACAGCAAAACAAATGTCACAGGGGTGACAACTCTTCCCTATGTTTTCCAAAAAGCTTAAAACAGATTTTTTGGCTGGAGCTAAACACGTTAAAAATGTACCAGTTCAAAATTACAAACAGATTCTACTTAACAACAAACCTACAGTCCCTGTCTTGTTTGCACCGCCTGTATACTGCTGTTCAGAGTATATAGGGCCTGGTGGCCCCACACCTTTCCTTTTTTAATTTGGGTGCGGGGTTCCCCTTAATATCCATACAAGACCCAAAGGGCCTGGTAATGGACTGGGGGGTACCCATGCCGTTTGTCTCACTGATTTTCATCCATATTGCCGGGACCTGACATTACATTAAAGCCGCAAGCAGTTTTAAATGAGATTTTTTCCCTTATTTTGTGTAGGGACTGTTCTAAGCACGGGAAACACGCGCCACTTTACAGGCATACTATAGACACCCCCCAGGTACAATATTTAAAGGAATATTTCACTTTTTTACTTTAAGCATCAATAAAATCACTGCTCCCGAAAAAACGTCCGTTTTTAAAAGTTTTTTTTGCATTGATCCATGTCCCCTGGGGCAGGACCCGGGTCCCCAAACCCTTTTTAGGACAATACCATAAAAATTAGCCTTTAAAATGAGCACTTTTGATTTCGAACGTTCGAGTCCCATAGACGTCAATGGGGTTCTAAAGTTCGTGCAAATTGTCGGTCCATTCGCAGGTTCTGGTGCGAACCGAACCGGGGGATGTTCAGCTCATCCCAATCTCATACCATATGATGCAGACGCTGTCGATGGGATGTGGAAGCTGATAGCCTTGGGCCTAAATCTGTTTTGAAAAGCATCACTGAGGCAGCCCCTTTCTCCACCGCTCCTCACTTGACAAACAAAAGCCTCAAAACTAAATTTTCCACAAGTCTGTCTTTAAGGTGTCCTCAAGAAATTTCATCTTCTGCTCCCTTTGTGGGGACGGGATGAGTTTCCAGACTTTCCCCTTATAATGGTGATCAAGGAGGGTTGCCAACCAATAGTGATACTTCTCCTTGATGCCATGTATTCTTGGGTCCTTTCGCAGGCTTTTAAGAATGAGGGAGCCCATCATGCACCTCAAGTTTGGGGAGGCATGAGAAGCAGACTCCTTGGGGTCACTGAGGATTACAGTATCTAGAACTGCCTCCTCCCAGCCACGTACTACTCCCAAGGGTTCTGGGGAAGGGTTGATTTATGTCTTCCTCTGCTTCAATGCCTCCAAAACTACCAGAATACTCCTCCTCCTGTGTATTCTGTAGCGTAGGAACAATGGTGTCTGCATAAATTGGGCCTTGATAGGAAAGGAAGTCCTCCTCTTCCTCCCGCTGCTCTTCCTTGAGTGCCCTATCCATAATGCTAGGCTCACCATCCTTGTGGCTTCTTCAAATGGTGACAGTACAGTGCATGCATCCTTTATCAGCAGCCACTGGCGTGGGGCAAAAAATCAAAGCTGGCCTGAGCCTGTCATTGTGCCATACTCACTTAAGTACTCATTGACGGCCCTTTGCTGCAGCATTCCCACTGAATTTCAGCCAACCGAGCACTGGCTGTGTATGACCGCCTGAAATGGCTACACACTCTTCTGGCCTGCTTTAGCAGATCTTCCAACCCTGGGTACCTACTTAAGAAATGCTGCACCACCAAATTGAGGACATGTGCCAGGCATGGCACATGTGTCCACTTTCCCTTCTAAGGGCAGACAGGAGGTTTGTTCCATTATCATACACTACCATTCCTGGCTCCATCTGGCATGGCGTGAACCACCTCTGGGCTTGCCCATGCAGAGCTGCAAGAATCTCTGCTCCGGTGTAGCTCCTGTCCCCTAGACAGATCAGCTGAAGCACTGCATTGCACCTGACTTATTTAATAGCCCCATGTCTGCTTAGGGGGTACTGGTGGTTCATAGGACAATTCATCAGAGGAGGGCATGAAGGAGAGAGAGAAGGAGGAGGGGTTGGAGATGACAAATCTTGCATCATCACAACTAGCTGTATGGAGACATGGCAGCACAACAAGCTGCAGCACTAAGCCTTGTCCTGCATCCTTCCGAGTTGCAAGCAGAGTTAACCATTGTGCTGTGAATGAAATATAGTGTCCCTGACCATGCTTGCTGGACTATGTGACAGCAATAACGTGGACCTTGCTGCTGACCGCCTTGCCCAACGATGCCACAACATTGCCTTCCATGTGAGAGTACAGAGCTGGAATGGCCTTACGTGCAAAGAAATAGTGAATGCAAACCTGCCATTGTGGTACAGCACATTCCGCAAATTCAAAGAAGGGGCAGAATCCATCAGATGGAAAGGCAGGAGTTGTAAAGCCAGCAGCTTTGACAAGCTTGAATTTACATGTTGGGCATGTGGGTGGCAGTGTGGGTGGTAGTAGTGGCGTAGGGTGGGGGGTGCGGGTGGTGCTGTGGCCCCGGGCGTGACATTTAGGGGGGTGAAATTTTGTGCCAGTAGTGTCACTACTGGCTGCCTCCTCCTAATTTTAATTTCCTGTGTCCCCCACGCTCCGGCACCCTGTGTCCGGCACCCTGTGATTGGGCGTATGGGGGTCATGTGTGGTGTGGGGCTGGCCTGTCCGCGATCGCAGTTGCTCCTGAAGTCCCACCTCTGCACATGACCCCCATACACCCAATCACAGTGCGCCGGGAAACACTGAACATGGCAGCTGGAGCGCGGGGGAGACAAGCACTGGAAAGTGTGAGCCGCCGGGGCCGCTGTCTTCTCCCCCTCCTATCCTCCAGAGTCCGGACTGATGCAGGACAAGAAGGTGAGGAATGGATGGACATGGACTGGGGGAGAGAGAGAGGCGTCGTATATGTAGTGTCAGTATAGGAAGACTGTAGGCAGGACAGTCTTCCTATACAGTCAGTGTAGTGTAGTGTAGTGGACAGTGTAGTGGTCAGTATAGTGTAGTGGACAGTGTAGTGGTCAATATAGTGTAGTGGACAGTATAGTGTAGTGGACAGTATAGTATAGTGTAGTGGTCAGTATAGTGTAGTGGACAGTATAGTGTAGTGGACAGAATAGTGGTCAGTGTAGTGGACAGTATAGTGGTCAGTGTAGTGTAGTGGACAGTATAGTGTAGTGGTCAGTATAGTGTAGTGGTCAGTATAGTGTAGTGGTCAATATAGTGTAGTGGACAGTATAGTGGTCAATGTAGTATAGTGGACAGTATAGTGGTCAGTGTAGTGTACTGGACAATATAGTGTAGTGGTCAGTATAGTGTAGTGGGCAGTATAGTGTAGTGGTTAGTATAGTGTAGTGGACAGTGTAGTGGTCAACATAGTGTTGTGGACAGTATAGTGTAGTGGACAGTATAATGCAGTGGACAATATAGTGGTCAGTGTAGTGGACGGTATAGTGTAGTGGACAGTGTAGTGGACAGTGTAGTGGTCAGTATAGTGTAGTGGACAGTATAGTGTAGTGGACAGTATAGTCTACACACGGTCGGAATTTCCGACAGCAAGCTCCCATCGAACATTTTCCGTTGGAAAATCCGACCGTGTGTATGAGGCATAACTGCCTAGTAGTACTGCACAGAGCCCTGTTCTATCTCTCTCCACTCCGATATCACACTACAAATGGCTGCTGTGGGAAGAATAGTTTTATAGTGTGGGGCGGGACTAAGAGCAATGAGCCATGATTGGATTTAGTCATCATGACAGTGTCCAATCATGTCTCTGACAGTGCTATGTGCCCTGATTGGGCAAAGCTTTGATTGCTTCAGCCAATCAGAGCTTCCAATGTACTGTGCGGCGGCTCAGTGCATTGTGGTCACGCAGCGGGCCAAACAAACGATCGAGCGCCCTGATAATTTGGATGTTTGCCGAACAGGCAAACAGCCAATGTTCGGCCTGAACTCATATTCGGGCCGAAACCGTTCGCCCAACACTAGTTATTACACTGGACAGCTGCCAATGGGGTGCAGGCACCGAAAAGTCCTTAAATCAGTAGTAAACTGCAGGTGATTAAAAATAAAAATCCCTGTAAGGCAATGTCATAATGTGCTAGTATGCATCGCATACTTGCACATTATGATAGACTTACCTTAGAACGAAGCCCTCCAGTGCTGCAATGTCACCGCTGAGACAGCTGACATCTTCCCCCCGGTCTTCCTTCCGGGTTTGTGGCCTTTGGCTACATTAGTGGCCGGGGGCTCAATGATGATACTCCCGCACATGCGCGTGGGAGCCACCGTTTTTGGCACGGGCTCTGAAGGTCCGGCACTGTAAGCGGGTGATGTCATCGCTGCATGCATTCTAAAATATCACTTAAACTGTGCAAGTTTAGGGGATAGTAACAGTACCTACAGGTAAGCCTTATTATAGACTTACCTGTAGGTACAAGTGGAGTAAACTCTTTAACAACGAGTGAGGTCACCATTCACTTACATAATAAACTAAACAGCACAAATTGTAACAAACATAATAAAATAAAAAAAAGACAACATTGCCAAAAAATAATGTTCAATATTCCCCACTGCACATCCCACATAAACATTCCCCTCAAATAATATCAATACATAGAAGAAAGAGAAAGACCTCTCCACCACAAGTGATCAAGTATAAACTTCACTCCTCCTCACACACGGTGCCATGTCTGCTCCTCCTCCAATAGGAAGACTCTCCCCTGAAGTCTGGACCTGAACTAATATAAATATTACAGGTCGTAGTATCTTGTGTTACTTCACCTGACCATAATCTGCAACTTCTGCTTTCCTGGGTTTCCTGGGAAGTTGCAGATTGCAGGGATTCACACAGAATTATGATCTGAGTGGATGGAGACTAATCATGAGGTCTCTCTTATGTGTAGATCCCTCAGATAGAGAAATGTGTCCAATCCTCCCCCTGTACCCCATAATATAGGTGGGTTAAGTCTTCCAATGATGCCTACTTCCTTACACAGTCATACCATTTTTACACACCATGCCATTTTTTCTTTTTTTTTCTTACCGGCATTTTTTTCTTTCAGCTGTCATCAGGAAAGCCCACTGACAGCTGATGACCGAATTCGTTGTTAAGGACGCGTCAAAACCCAAATGGGCAAAGATCGGGCTGAACTTTTGCTTGGCCTGAACCGTTTGCCCAATACTAGTTTACTGTGTGAATGAGGACATGTAACAAGTATAACATCAGTATTATACATGCAGAACCAGGCCCCATCTGCCACAACCCTGGCAAACAGATGACACCAGAAGTCTCAAGAGACGCAGCCATGCTCTTGAGCGAGCATGGAGTAAATCGAAATCCCTGCAAGACTTTAACCTCTACAAATCTGCCCTTCTCAAATACAACTCCTGCCTCCACACTGCTAAACAAACCTACTACAACACTCTCATCAAAACCCTCTCTTCCAAACCTCGTCAACTCTTTTCTACCCTTAATTCCTTACTTCACACCCCACCTACCAACTTGCTTACCACTCAACAGATTGCCAACCATTTCAAAAGCAAAATCGACACAATTCGCAAGGAGATATCCAGCATTCAAATTCCTCCCCTACCCAACACATCAGATCCAACACCACACTCTATCCTCAACTCTCTAACCCACATCTTCCACCTCTCCCTCTCCTTCAGCACCTTTCCTTCCCCGCTCAAACATGCACTGGTTACCCCCATACTTAAAAAAACTTCACCAGACCCCACCTGTTTGAATAACTTAAGACCCAGCTCCCTGCTCCCATTTGCCTCCAAGCTCAGACAACAACCTTTTTGACCCCCTACAGTCCAGCTTCCACCCACAAAATTCTACTGAAACTGCCCTACTAAAACTCACCAATGACCTAATAACTGCTAAAACCAATGGCCATTACTCCATACTCATACTCTTAGACCTCTCTGCTGCCTTTGACACAGTTGACCACCTGCTCCTCCCCAGCAAACTACACTCCTTTGGCCTCCGTGATTCTGCTTTATCCTGGTTCCAATACTTCCAAGGGGTGATGATATCTCAGCACACTTTCAGTGTCACTTACAACTCTTTCAGTGTCACTTACAACTCCATCTCCTCCGCTCCCCTTCCTCTTTCTGTTGGGGTACACCGAGGCTCCATCCTTGGGCCCCTCCTATTCTCGCTCTATACCTCTTCCCTGGGCCAGTTGAACCTCCCATGGCTTCCAATACCACCTCTATGCCGATGACACCCAGATCTATCTCTCCAGTCCTCAACTCACTCCTCGAACTTATTCGATCTTTATTCAGGGAGGCCTATCCCACACACACCTAACAACTGTCCCCGAGCCACCCCCATCAAATCATTCTCTGTAGCTATTATCTTTTGTATCATCACCCCCTCCCTTTAGAATGTAAGCTCTACGAGCCGGACCCTCCTGTCCCTTCTGTATTGAACTGTAATTGTGCTGTCCCCCCTCTACATTGTAAAGTGTTGCGTATACTGTTGGCGCTATATGAATCGTGAATAATAATAATTATATTTTACCAATTTGGTGGCAAAGTGGAAATCCTCTTGATTAATAGTGCTCTGGCTTATCGCTAAAAGCATCATTTTATTAACCCTGTAAGAAGTGTTCATTAAGGGCTGTGTAGATCAGGTCCTGGGGTTATATGGTTTGGGGGAGGTCATTGGCTGGGTGTCTTCTCTAAAAACTCTCACTGTTCTCCAACAAGGCAGTCTTGGGTTTGTCCACACAGTTTTGGGGTGCTCAGACCTCATTATCATCACCCCTTCATAGAGGGTTCATATACTATTGGAAGTGTTTGTTGGGGTGATAGCTGGTGACTCTCTCACATAGTCATGTTCTCACCCGGCCCGCTGTCATTGTGTGATGATAATCCAACCTCCTTCTATTCTCCATGTTTACTGGACAAGTTATTAAATGGCCGGCTACGTCCTTATCAATACAACCAGAATCTCTGCCCTGTTACCAGAGTGACTGTCCTGTTATACTGACACTGCTGTACTGAACATCTGACCGGGTTTGATATATAATATTACTATTCTGTACAACTCTCTCATTGTACCCCATTATCTCCATTTAGAAGAAAGTCAGTCTGAGATGTCTTCAGGTTGGGGTCACTTCCTGTCATCCGGTGCGGTCTTTGTCCTCTACACTGGGCTCCTCATCTTTATGGTCAATGACCTGAGGAAGATGAAGAATGAGAAGAATCGGAGTGAGAGGAGCACAAGAAGAAGAGATCCGATGGAGATGGAAATGGAGCCAACTTACTATGATGACTGCTACTGAAACATCTACTGTGCTGGATTTGTGGATTTGCAAGGCTTTGCCCTCATCTTGTGAGAGACATTTATGTGACATTTTGTATATATATATAATTGCCCGCTGCTTTACCTTCTCCCAGCACATATTGATAATTTCTCTTTATAAAACTCAATAACAACTATATGGTCATAAGAACTGCCAGTAACTAATGGACCTTTTACCTTCTTTGGATATTGGAAGAAATGGTTAACTGCTTAGCTCCTGGACTGAAAATCTCCCCGTCCTATTGGTCATTTCATGTATAATGTATTCTGTGTCCTCCCAGTCTGGGATGGGATCTCATTACCTATGCTGATTTACTTGACTTATAAACCTTCTGCATTCATTGTGAAGAGCAGAACTATATCTTCTTTTTATTATTTTCACACATGTGTTAAATAAAAATTTGATCGCCATAAAAAGGAGCCTTTTGTTCCTCATTGTCGGGATATGAAATGATGGCACTCCGCGTGAGGATAGACTGACTACTTGGATGACCAGGTACTCAGATGTCGAAAATGAGGTCAGACGAGGCTACAGGTGCCTGGCTGTGTTTTGTACCATATACCGTATATACTCGAGTATATACAGTAAGTAAAAGAAAAAAATGCTGCGCTAACTTATACCAATAAATGATTCCCTGTGTATTTCTACATATTCATACACACTGTTGACTATTTCTGTAGAAAACCACACATGTAAAGTTCTCTAGTGACACCGCTAATTAACAATAAAGTGACTCAATATGGCGCAACATGTAAACTACTAGTTAGTAATTCCCTCTGCCTGTCCATGTATACACACTCTGAAATATATCTGTAGAAGATCACATACATAAAATGCTTTAGTGACACAACTTATTATTAATAAAGTGACTCGGTGCAACAATATAGTGCAATATGTGAAGTAATATTATAATTAGGGATGAGCCGAACACCCCCCGGTTTGGTTCGCGAAAATTTGCACGAACTTTAGAACCCCATTGACGTCTATGGGACTCGAACATTCAAAATCAAAAGTTCTAAATTTAAAGGCTAATATGCAAGTTATTATCCTATAAAGGGTTTGGGGACCCGGGCCCTACCCCAGGGGACATGTATCAATGCAAAAAAAACTTTTAAAAACGGCCGTTTTTTCGGGAGCAGTGATTTTAATGATGCTTAAAAAAAAAAGTGAAATATTCCTTTAAATATTGTACCTGGGGGGTGTCTATAGTATGCCTGTAAAGTGGCGCGTGTTTCCCGTGCTTAGAACAGTCCCTGCACCAAATGTCATTTTTAAAGGAAAAAATCTCATTTAAAACTGCTTGCGGCTTTAATGTAATGTCGGGTCCTGGCAATATGGATGAAAATCAGTGAGACAAACGGCATGGGTACCCCCCAGTCCATTACCAGGACTTTTGGGTCTTGTATGGATATTAAGAGGAACCCCGCACCCAAATTAAAAAAAGGAAAGGTGTGGGGCCACCAGGCCCTATATACTCTGAACAGCAGTATACAGGCGGTGCAAACAAGACAGGGACTGTAGGTTTGCTGTTAAGTAGAATCTGTTTGCAATTTTGAACGGGTAAATTTTTAACGTGTTTAGCTCCAGCCAAAAAATCTATTTTAAGCTTTTTGGAAAACATAGGGAAGGGTTATCACCTCTGTGACATTTGTTTTGCTGTCTGTGCTCCTCTTCAGAAGATTTCACCTCACCTTCTGTCCCAATGACAAATGTTTTTTGAAAATTTGGGGTTTTTGTGGAACAAGGATTGGAAAGCATTAGTGGAAAGAAGAAACGTTTTTCCGATATTAACTCTTATGCCCCGTACACACGGTCGGATTTTCCGATGGAAAATGTCCGATCGGAGCGTGTTGTCGGAAATTCCTACCGTGTGTGGGCTCCATCGGACATTTTCCGACACACAAAGTTGGAGAGCAGGAGATAAAATTTTCCGACAACAAAATCCATTGTCGGAAATTCCGATCGTGTGTACACAAATCCGACGGACAAAGTGCCACGCATGCTCAGAATAAATAAAGAGATGAAAGCTATTGGCCACTGCCCCGTTTATAGTCCCGACGTACGTGTTTTACGTCACCGCGCTCAGAACGATCGGATTTTCCGACAACTTTGTGTGACCGTGTGTATGCAAGACAAGTTTGAGCCAACATCCGTCGGAAAAAATCCTAGGATTTTGTTGTCGGAATGTCCGAACAAAGTCCGACCGTGTGTACGCCCTATTACAGGAGAGAATTTCCCTTCCTAGGGGTAGATTTCATCTCACTTCCTGTTGTCTCCCTCCATTTGCAAGTAGGAGTCGTTTGTAAGTCGGATGTTTGAAAGCAGGGGCCTGCCCTATATACTCAGCAGAAATTTGGGCCTTAGATGTTGGTGTTGCCACAACACTGTAAGCCCTCACAGGGCCCTGCTGTGAAATATTAGATCAAGAATTGTAATTACATGCCCCTGTTGAACAGGGCCAGAAAAATTGGGCCTTTGGTGGTGGTGGGGCTGGTGCCACAACACTGTAAGTCCTCACAGTTACTCTTGGTGGGCGCAGAAACGGGCCCTGCTGTGAAATATTAGATCAAGAATTTTAATTACACATTCCTGTTGAACAGGGGCAAAAAAATTGGGCCTTAGACACTGGTGTTGGTGCCACAACACTGCAACCCCTCACAGATACTCTAGTTGGAGCGCAGGAATGAGCCCTGCTGCAAAGTATTGCATCAAAATTGTAATTACACGCCCCTGTTAAACAGGGGCTGAAAAATTGAGCATTAGCCACTGGTGGCGGTGCCCAGAACCAAAAATGTTCTTACAAGCTATCAGCATGATCATTGAGGAGGAAGAGGATAATTACTCAGCATAACAGGATAGTCACTCAGCATCAGCATAGGCAGTCTTGAAGGGATCTGACATTTAAAAAAAAAAATATTCGGTTACATCAGCATCAGGTGCTTGGTAGCTGGTGGTGATCCAAGACTGATTCATTTTTATGAAGGTCAGTCGATCGACCGAGTCGGTGGACAGACGCACCCTGTGATCGGTTACAAAGCCTCCAGCAGCACTGAATGTGCGTTCCGAAAGAACGCTGGATGCAGGACAGGCCAGTAGCTCAATTGCATACTGTGCAAGCTCTGGCCAGTGATCAATCCTCAAGACCCAGTAGCCCAGAGGATTTTCGGTGGGAAAGGTGTCTAAGTCAGATCTTGCCCCTAGGTATTCCTGCACCATGAAAAGCAGACGCTGGCGATGGTTGCTGGAACAGATCATACCTCGGGGCTGTGGACTAAAAAATTGTCTGAACGCATCGGTCAGACGGCCACCTTCTCCACCGCTCCTTCTTTGACTGACCGAAGCCTCAGCAACACGTTGTCCAGGAACAGGAGTTTGTAACCTCCCAGTCTCTGGGAACGCATTGCACAGACCTTTCTGCAAGGCCTCCCGAAGATGTTTCATCCTCTGCTCCCTCTGCGATGGCAAGATAAGGTCCGCAACCTTACCCTTGTAACATGGATCAAGGAGGGTTGCCAGCCAGTATTGGTCCTTCTCCTTGATACCATGAATACGAGGATCCTTACGCAGGCTTTGCAGGATCAGGGAGGCCATTGCATAGTAGGTGTCAGGGTTCTTACCTTGGCAGGCAGGGCGCCCGCGGTGGTGTGCGTCAGGGTGCGTCGGCGCGCGTTGGCGCGCGCGTTTCTGCGGACCTCGCTGTGCGGGCTCCTCGCGACGCCGGTGTGTGTGTCCGGGGTCGTTCCACTGTGCACGCCGGTGTGCGGGGGCGCGTGCGCGGGCGTTGGCGGGCGCGCGTGCCTGGGTGTGCCGGGGCGCGCGCGTGCACGTCGGTTGGCGCCAAAAGCCCTATTTAAGCCGGTAAGTTCTGGTGACCTGTGCTGCCTAATCAACAGCTCGTAGTTCCAGAGCCTGTCCGTGTACCTTGTTGTTCCTGTTATTCCTATTGATCCGGCCTTGTCCCCTGACCACTCTCTGAACTCTGCCTGCACCGACCTTTGCTTGTTTGACTATCCGCCTGCCTGTTCCACTGTACCTTTGCCGTCCGCCTGCTGCCAAACCCGGCCTGTCTCCTGACCATCCATCTGCCTGCTCCCTGGGATCCAGTCAGCCTGTCTGCAGTCTTCCTGCCTGTGTCCACACCAGCCTGCTCTGCTCAGTGAAGGTGCTCCAGTCTACTCAGCCTTTGCTACAGTTAACCCTGAGTCTCCCGGACAGCAACTCCAGGAACAGCCATACAGGCCTTCATACCACTCCGTACTGTTGTACCCCCTGTTTACTCTACCAGGGGGCCAATAGTCGGAGGGTAAGGGAGCCTACCCTCTGCCCGACAGGACTCGCCGGTCTGGTAAGTTGGAGCCTGATAGTATTAGGCAGCCATGACCGAGTCCGGGCAGGGGGCCTCCCCCATGGATGAACTTTGTCGACACTTGGCGGGTCTAACCCAGGCAGTGAAAAGCCTACAAGAGGGGTATTCCAGCTTGGAAGAACGGGTGCAGGCTCTGTCCGCACCTGCCGGTCCACCAGGGTCCGCTGCAGCCACCTCAACACCTGCTGTGGTCATGTTACCTCCCGAGCCCAAAGTACCAGTACCCGAAAGATTTTTCGGAGATCGGAGTAAGTACCGTGCCTTCCGGAATGCTTGCAACCTGTACTTCGCTCTTCAGCCACGTACGTTCTCCCTGGAAGCCACTAAGGTGGGCTTTGTTATCTCCTTGCTGTCTGGTGAACCACAAACATGGGCCCACCGGCTCCTGGAGCAAAAATCTGTCGTATTGGATAGTCTGGAGGCCTTCTTTGGAGCCATGTCCCAACTATACGAAGACCCCCAGCTCACCGCCACCGCAGAAACTTCCTTACAGGCCCTACGTCAAGGCCGCCGAGCAGCTGAAGATTATGCCGTCGAGTTCAGACGCTGGAGTTCTGACACGGCTTGGAACGACGCTGCATTGCGCCATCAGTTCAGGATGGGGTTGTCAGAACCTCTCAAAGATGAATTGGCACGAGTAGGGGTACCACAGACCCTGGAAGACCTTCTCAATCTGTCTATCCAAATAGACCGTAGACTGCGAGAACGACGCACCGAAAGGACCACCAGTACCTTTCGTCCCACCTGGATGATTCCACAAGTACCCTGTCCTCCTAGTAGATCTCCTGCTCCACCACCTGCCTCAACCTATGATGCACCTGAACCAATGCAGCTTGGTCTGTTCCGTCCCTCTTTGACCCCAGAAGAGAAGGCACGTAGGCGGGCACACAACCTCTGCCTCTACTGCGGGGAGTCGGGGCACTTCGCCAGCGGTTGTCCCAACAAGATGCGTAAGTGTCGCTCTGATGTTACTACCTGTGCTACTTTTGTACCTTCCTTGGGCACGCACCTAACCATTTCTGTCACTTTACAGCTTCCCGGAAAGGCCATCCAAGTCCCAGCTATCATTGATTCGGGAGCCTGCAGCTGTTTTATTGACCGGACCTTTGCCTTTCAACATGCCATTCCTCTCCAAACCAAGACTCAGAGCCTTGCTGTTCATCTCGCTGACGGCTCTGCTCTCCGCTCCGGCCCAGTCACTCAGGAGACTGTCCCTTTAGAAGCCATCATGGGGCCGCAACACCATGAATATCTCTGTCTGGACGCCATCTCGTCCCCTCTCTTTCCAGTTATTCTTGGAATACCCTGGCTTCAAACGCACAACCCTCAAATCAACTGGGCTTCAGGAAATGTCGAGTTCCTCTCTGGATACTGTCTTCAACACTGCTTGCAAGGGACAGGCCGTGATATGGCTCAACTCCTCTGTCTACATCCAGATGTTGATCCGCTTCAAGCTATCCCTGAGCCATACCAAGACTTTGCGGATGTGTTTAGCAAGAAGGGGGCAGAATTACTTCCACCACACAGGCCCTACGATTGCCCAATTGAATTGCTTCCTGGAACCGAGGTACCTTTTGGCCGGATCTTCCCCTTGACGGAGCAGGAACTGGGCACCCTGAAGCAGTACTTAGATGAAAATCTGAAAAAGAAATTTATCCGCCCGTCCACCTCTCCGGCCGGCGCGGGTTTATTTTTTGTGGAAAAGAAGGATCATTCCCTGCGGCCATGTATTGATTACCGCGAACTGAACAAAATCACGATTAAGAATCGCTACCCGCTCCCTCTGGTCCCTGAGTTATTCCAAAGGCTGGGCACCGCCAGACTCTTTACTAAACTGGATCTCCGGGGTGCTTATAACTTAATCCGCATCCGAGAGGGTGACGAGTGGAAGACTGCGTTTCGCACTCGTTTTGGGCACTTCGAGTACCAGGTCATGCCCTTTGGCCTTTGTAATGCCCCGGCTACGTTCCAGCACTTTGTGAACGACATCTTTAGAGATATCCTGGATCTCTATGTCATCGTTTATCTGGACGATATACTCATCTTCTCCTCTTCTTTGGCGGATCATCGCAGGCATGTCAGGAATGTTCTTGTCCGGCTCAGGCAACATGGCTTATACGCTAAACTAGATAAATGTGAGTTCGAACGCCAGAGTATTCAGTTCTTGGGGCTCATTATTTCTGTTGAAGGAATCAAGATGGACCCACAAAAAGTATCGGCCATCCTGGACTGGCCGGCTCCTACAGACAAGAAAGGAGTCCAACGTTTTGTAGGATTCTCCAACTTTTATAGGAAGTTCATTAAAGACTTTTCTAAAATTATTGCACCAATAACGGAACTTACCAAACAGGGGACACGATTCTGTTGGTCATCCCAAGCACAGGCAGCGTTCGAGAAATTAAAGGGACTGTTTACTTCTGCCTCTATTCTCAAACACCCGGATCCTGCATTACCGTTTGTGCTGGAAGTAGATGCTTCGGAGATCGCAGTGGGGGCACTACTGTCCCAACGTCAGGGCCCCAAGGCCCTCTTGTTCCCCGTAGCATTCTTTTCCCGTAAACTTTCATCATCTGAGAGAAATTATGATGTCGGAGACCGGGAACTGTTGGCCATCAAAGCGGCCTTAGAAGAATGGCGCTATCTATTAGAGGGTGCGGTACATCCGGTTCTCATCTTTACCGACCACAAGAACTTGGAATATTTAAGAGCAGCCAAGCGACTTAGACCACGACAGGCTAGATGGGCACTTTTTTTTTCCCGCTTCTCCTTTCACATAACGTACAGGCCCGGATCCAAGAATGGAAAACCTGATGCTCTATCACGGATGTTCCACGACTCCAAGGAAAGTACTTCTCCTGATACTATTCTGCCTGCAGGTAGTTTCTTACTTCTCCAGGAAGATTTAATTTCCAGGATTAAACAGGCCTCCTCTGAAATTCCTCTTCCTACGGGAACCAGTCTAAATGATGGGTTGCTCTGGCATGGAGGCAAGATTTTCGTACCTGAAAGATGTAGGGTACTGGTACTGGAACTATGTCATGACCACAAGCTGGCGGGTCACTTCGGAGCCCGGAAAACCTCAGAATTGGTGCTACGCACCTTTTGGTGGCCACGTCTTCTGGAGGACTGTAAGAGGTATGTGGGTTCTTGCTGCACTTGTGCCCGGAATAAATGCAACCGCTCAAAGGCCTGGGGTTTATTGAGACCCTTACCGATTCCTGACAGGCCTTGGAAGATGCTATCGATGGATTTTATTGTGGAGTTGCCCCCCTCTGAAGGTTTCTCAACCATCTTTGTGGTGATTGACAGGCTATCCAAGATGGCACACTTCATCCCTATGAAGGGTACTCCCACAGCCGTAGAAACGGCGAAGATATTCATCAAAGAAGTAGTAAGGTTACATGGGGTGCCCGCGAATATTGTATCTGACCGAGGTGTTCAATTTACCTCCCGGTTCTGGAGAGCACTGTGTGCCGCTTTGGAAATCGAATTGGCATTTTCCTCGGCCTACCACCCTCAGACGAACGGCCAGACAGAAAGAACTAACCAGACGCTGGAGCAATACCTCTGTTGTTTTTCTGTATTTACTCAAAACGACTGGGTGTCCTTGTTACCAGTCGCCGAATTCTCATATAACAACTCTCTACACTCTGCTATCAACCAGACGCCGTTCTTTGCGAATTACGGATTCAATCCTTCCTTCCTTCCCAGTTCTATCCCGGAATGTTCTCTACCCGCAGTAACGGAAACAATGGAGTTCTTTTCTAGTAACTGGAAGATCTTGCAGGAAACCATGGCCCAATCCCAGGCTTCCTTTAAGAGGATGTTCGATAAGAAAAGACGAGGAGAACTCGTCCTTGAACCTGGCAACCAAGTATGGCTCTCTACAACTAATCTAAAGTTGGCTTGTCCCTCCAAAAAGTTGGGACCTAAATTTCTGGGCCCATTTCGGGTGAAGAGAAAGGTGAATGATGTTGCTTTTGAACTTAGTCTGCCAGAATCCCTTAGAATCCACCCGGTCTTCCACGTTTCATTACTAAAACCAGTTATCCACGATCCTTTTCCTGACCGTAAGGCCAAGCCACCGGAGGCTGTTTTGGTCAACAATGAGGAGGAGTTCGAAGTCGAGGCAATCTTGGACTGTAGGAAAAGGCAGAACCGGCTCCAGTACCTCATCAAATGGAAGGGGTATGGACCCGAGGATAATTCCTGGGAACCTGAAGATAACCTGCACGCCAACAAATTGCTACAAACCTTCAAGAACTCCCATGCTCACAGGCTGGCCCAGCTGGGCATCCGGAGGCTGCCCTTGAGGAGGGGGCACTGTCAGGGTTCTTACCTTGGCAGGCAGGGCGCCCGCGGTGGTGTGCGTCAGGGTGCGTCGGCGCGCGCGTTTCTGCGGACCTCGCTGTGCGGGCTCCTCGCGACGCCGGTGTGTGTGTCCGGGGTCGTTCCACTGTGCATGCCGGTGTGCGGGGGCGCGCGCGCGGGCGTTGGCGGGCGCGCGTGCCTGGGTGTGCCGGGGCGCGCGCGTGCACGTCGGTTGGCGCCAAAAGCCCTATTTAAGCCGGTAAGTTCTGGTGACCTGTGCTGCCTAATCAACAGCTCGTAGTTCCAGAGCCTGTCAGTGTACCTTGTTGTTCCTGTTATTCCTATTGATCCGGCCTTGTCCCCTGACCACTCTCTGAACTCTGCCTGCACCGACCTTTGCTTGTTTGACTATCCGCCTGCCTGTTCCACTGTACCTTTGCCGTCCGCCTGCTGCCAAACCCGGCCTGTCTCCTGACCATCCATCTGCCTGCTCCCTGGGATCCAGTCAGCCTGTCTGCAGTCTTCCTGCCTGTGTCCACACCAGCCTGCTCTGCTCAGTGAAGGTGCTCCAGTCTACTCAGCCTTTGCTACAGTTAACCCTGAGTCTCCCGGACAGCAACTCCAGGAACAGCCATACAGGCCTTCATACCACTCCGTACTGTTGTACCCCCTGTTTACTCTACCAGGGGGCCAATAGTCGGAGGGTAAGGGAGCCTACCCTCTGCCCGACAGGACTCGCCGGTCTGGTAAGTTGGAGCCTGATAGTAGGTTTGCTGAGGTATTCGGTCCGGAGTCCTCTGGGTCACTAAGGACGACATGGTCTGCAGCCACCTCCTCCCAGCCACGTACAAGTCCATGGGTTTCTTGGGACTGTAAATGATCCCTTAAAGACTGCTGCTGATGTTGAGTGCCAGGCTCCACCTCCATGCTGACACAATCCTCCTCCTCCTCGTCCTCTTCCTGTGTGATCGGCGGGCACGCAGGAACACTGTCTGGATAAAGGGGGCCTTGAGAGCTAAGGAAGTCTTCCTCTCCCTGCCTCTGTTCTGCCTCAAGTGCCCTGTCCATTATTCCACGCAGCGTGTGCTCCAACAGGTGAACAAGGGGGACAGTGTCACTGATGCATGCACTGTCACTGCTCACCATCCTCGTGGCCTCCCCAAATGGTGACAGGACAGTGCATGCATCCCTGATCATGGCCCACTGGCGTGGGGAAAAAACCAAGCTAGCCTGACCCTGTCCTGGTGCCATAGTCGCACAGGTACTCATTGATGGCCCTCTGCTGCGTGTGCAGCTGCTGCAGCATGGCCAACGTTGAGTTCCACCTGGTGTGCATGTCACAGATTAGGCGGTTCTTGGGCAGGTTAAATTCCTTTTGGAGGTCTGCCAGCCGAGCACTGGCATTATATGACCGACGGAAATGCCCACAGACTTTTCTGGCCTGCCTCAGACATCCTGTGAGCCCGGGTACCTGCTCAAGAACCGCTGCACCACCAAGTTAAGGACGTGAGCCAAACAGGGCACATTGGTCAGTTGTCCCTGTCGGAGGTTGGTGCCATTGTCGCAAACCACCATTCCTGCCTTAACCACTTGCCGACCGCCTAACGCAGATATACTGCGGCAGAATGGCACGGGCAGGCAGAATCACGTACCCATACGTGATCTGCCTCCCGCGGGCGGGGGGTCCGATCGGACCCCCCCCGGTGCCAGCGGCAGTCGGCATTTGACTGGGAGCGTTCCGTGATGAGGGGGAGGCCATCCGATCGTGGCCCCCCCCTTGCGATCGCTCCCAGCCAATGAGAGACATCCCCTGCCTGTGTATAGTACACACAGGCAGAGGATGTGATGTCATCTCTCCTCGGCTCGGCAGTTTCCGTTCCAGCGCCCAGGGGAGAAGACATGTAAGTGCACAAAACACACACACAAACACAGTAGAACATGCCAGGCACACAAAACACCCCCAATCCCCCCCGATCGCCCCCCGATCCCCCCCCAATCACCCCCCCTGTCACAAACTGACACCAAGCAGTATTTTATTTTTTTCTGATTACTGCTAGGTGTCAGTTTGTGACAGTTACTGTGTTAGGGCAGTTAGTGTTAGCCCCCTTTAGGTCTAGGGTACCCCCCTAACCCCCCCTAATAAAGTTTTAACCCCTTGATCACCCCCTGTCACCAGTGTCGCTAAGCGATCATTTTTCTGATCGTTGTATTAGTGTCGCTGGTGATGCTAGTTAGTGAGGTAAATATTTAGGTTCGCCGTCAGCGTTTTATAGCAACAGGGACCCCCATATACTATCTAATAAATGTTTTAACCCCTTGATTGCCCCCTAGTAAACCCTTTCACCACTGATCACCGTATAACTGTTACGGTTGACGCTGGTTAGTTCGTTTATTTTTTATAGTGTCAGGGCACCCGCCGTTTATTACCTTATAAAGGTTTAGCCCCCTGATCGCCCGGCGGTGATATGCGTCGCCCCAGGCAGCGTCAGATTAGCGCCAGTACTGCTAACACCCACGCACGCAGCATGCGCCTCCCTTAGTGGTATAGTATCTGTACGGATCAATATCTGATCCGATCAGATCTATACTAGCGTCCCCAGCAGTTTAGGGTTCCCAAAAACGCAGTGTTAGCGGGATCAGCCCAGATACCTGCTAGCACCTGCATTTTTCCCCTCCGCCCGGCCCAGCCCTGCCCACCCAAGTGAAGTATCGATCGATCACTGTCACTTACAAAACACTAAACGCACAACTGCAGCATTCACAGAGTCAGTGTCAGGAAAGGGTCCATCCGCTGGTAAGATATATCGTTTGGCATGCAGTACTGGGGTCCACCAGCAGGTGTCTCCTGGCAGTGTTGAACTGTCAGGAGAATATTTCTCTGCTGGTGTCATTTCATCTTTTGGCCGCAGTACTGATGTCCACCAGCGGATGGATCCTGGCAGTATGGAGCAGACAACACTCCCTGCGCTCAGGTGTGACTTGAAGCCAATTATAGTCAGCACTATAAATACCCGGCAAGCCCTCACATGCTCGCCTTGGTATCTTTCTCCCTGTGCCTTGACCTTGCTACCTGTATCCTGATTTTGAACCTGTTCTGTCCCGTCCCGCTCTGCTCTGATCCGATCCGATCCGATCCCTATCCCAGGCCCATCCTGTTCTTGTCCCTCCTGATTCCCTTGGATCCCTACCCTGCAGCTTTACCATCCATCCTCTCCCCTTCCTGCTGGTTTCCCGTCCTTACCCATCTGCTGACCTCCTGTGTATGACCCTGGCCTGGCTGACACCCGTGATTCCGGTATTGCCCCTTGCTGTATATACTATTGTTTGCTGTGGGTTTGTTGTGTTGGTTTTGCACTGTTTGTATTTTCTGAGTTATCACTTATTTTTAATAAATATTATTTATTCATTTACATGCGTTTGGGTTATCTCTGTGCAGTCCACACAGTCTGGTCAATTAGATTCCCTGACAGTCAGGCCTGATCCCTGCAATCGCTAACAGTTTTTTTGGTGAACTGGCAAGCACCTGCCCCAAGCAGCGTCAGGTTAGCGCCAGTACCGCTAACACCCACGCACGCACCGTACACCTCCCTTAGTGGTATAGTATCTGAACAGTTCAATATCTGATCCGATCAGATCTATACTAGCGTCCCCAGCAGTTTAGGGTTCCCACAAATGCAGTGTTAGTGGGATCAGCCCAGATACCTGCTAGCACCTGCGTTTTGCCCCTCCGCCCGGCCCAGCCCAGCCCACCCAAGTGCAGTATCGATCGATCACTGTCACTTACAAAACACTAAACGCATAACTGCAGCGTTCGCAGAGTCAGGCCTGATCCCTGCGATCGCTAACAGTTTTTTTGGTAGCGTTTTGGTGAACTGGCAAGCGCCAGCGGCCTAGTACACCCCGGTCGTAGTCAAACCCGCACTGCAGTAACACTTGGTGACGTGGCGAGTCCCATAAGTGCAGTTCAAGCTGGTGAGGTGGCAAGCACAAGTAGTGTCCCGCTGCCACCAAAAAGACAAACACAGGCCCGTCGTGCCCATAGTGCCCTTCCTGCTGCATTCGCCAATCCTAATTGGGAACCCACCGCTTCTGCAGCGCCCGTACTTCCCCCATTCACATCCCCAACCAAATGCAGTCGGCTGCATGAGAGGCATTTTCTTTATGTCCTCCCGAGTACCCCTACCCAACAAACCCCCCCAAAAAAGATGTCGTGTCTGCAGCAAGCGCTGATATAGGCGTGACACCCACTATTATTGTCCCTCCTGTCCTGACAATCCTGGTCTTTGCATTGGTGAATGTTTTGAACGCTACCATTCACTAGTTGAGTATTAGTGTAGGGTACAGCATTGCACATACTAGGCACACTTTCACAGGGTCTCCCAAGATGCCATCTCTCTCTATTCCCTCTCTATTGTTCTGCTCTTTTTTACTGTATTCTATTCTGCAATGTTTTATTGTTATTATGTTTTATCATGTTTGCTTTTCAGGTATGCAATTTTTTATACTTTACTGTTTACTGTGCTTTATTGTTAACCATTTTTTTGTCTTCAGGTACGCCATTCACGACTTTGAGTGGTTATACCAGAATGATGCCTGCAGGTTTAGGTATCATCTTGGTATCATTCTTTTCAGCCAGCAGTCGGCTTTCATGTAAAAGCAATCCTAGCGGCCAATTAGCCTCTAGACTGCTTTTACAAGCAGTGGGAGGGAATGCCCCCCCCCACCGTCTTCCGTGTTTTTCTCTGGCTCTCGTGTCTCAACAGGGAACCTGAGAATGCAGCCGGTGATTCAGCCAGCTGACCATAGAGCTGATCAGAGACCAGAGTGGCTCCAAACATCTCTATGGCCTAAGAAACCGGAAGCTACGAGCATTTTATGACTTAGATTTCGCCGTATGTAAACAGCGCCATTGGGAAATTGGGAAAGCATTTTATCACACCGATCTTGGTGTGGTCAGATGCTTTGAGGGCAGAGGAGAAATCTAGGGTCTAATAGACCCCATTTTTTTCAAAAGAGTACCTGTCACTACCTATTGCTATCATAGGGGATATTTACATTCCCTGAGATAACAATAAAAATGATTTAAAAAAAAAAATGAAAGGAACAGTTTAAAAATAAGATAAAAAAAATAAATAATAATAAAGAAAAAAAAAAAAAAAAAAAAAGCACCCCTGTCCCCCCCTGCTCTTGCGCTAAGGCGAACGCAAGCGTCGGTCTGGCGTCAAATGTAAAAAGCAATTGCACCATACATGTGAGGTATCACCGCGAAGGTCAGATCGAGGGCAGTAATTTTAGCAGTAGACCTCCTCTGTAAATCTAAAGTGGTAACCTGTAAAGGCTTTTAAAGGCTTTTAAAAATGTATTTAGTTTGTCGCCACTGCACGTTTGTGCACAATTTTAAAGCATGTCATGTTTGGTATCCATGTACTCGGCCTAAGATCATCTTTTTTATTTCATCAAACATTTGGGCAATATAATGTGTTTTAGTGCATTAAAATTTTAAAAAGCGTGTTTTTTCCCCAAAAAATGCGTTTGAAAAATCGCTGCGCAAATACTGTGTGAAAAAAAAAAAAGAAACACCCACCATTTTAATCTGTAGGGCATTTGCTTTAAAAAAAATATATAATGTTTGGGGGTTCAAAGTAATTTTCTTGCAAAAAAAAAAAAAACTTTTTCATGTAAACAAAAAGTGTCAGAAAGGGCTTTGTCTTCAAGTGGTTAGAAGAGTGGGTGATGTGTGACACAAGCTTCTAAATGTTGTGCATAAAATGCCAGGACAGTTCAAAACCCCCCCAAATGACCCCATTTTGGAAAATAGACACCCCAAGCTATTTGCTGAGAGGCATGTCGAGTCCATGGAATATTTTTTATTGTGACACAAGTTGCGGGAAAGAGACAATTTTTTTTTTATTTTTATTTTTTTTTGCGCAAAGTTGTCACTAAATGATATATTGCTCAAACATGCCATGGGAATATGTGAAATTACACCCCAAAATACATTCTGTTGCTTCTCCTGAGTATGGGGATACCACATGTGTGGGAATTTTTGGGAGCCTAGCTGCGTACGGGACCCGGAAACCAAGCACTGCCTTCAGGATTTCTAAGGCCGTAAATTTTTGATTTCACTCTTCACTGCCTATCACAGTTTCGGAGGCCATGGAATGCCCAGGTGGCAAAACCCCCCCAAATGACCCTATTTTGGAAAGTAGACACCCCAAGCTATTTGCTGAGAGGTATAGTGAGTATTTTGCAGACCTCACTTTTTGTCACAAAGTTTTAAAAATTGAAAAAAAAAATAAAATTTTTTCTCGTCTTTCTTTATTTTCAAAAACAAATGAGAGCTGCAAAATACTCACCATGCCTCTCAGCAAATAGCTTGGGGTGTCAACTTTCCAAAATGGGGTCATTTGGGAGGGGGTTTTATGCCATCTGGGCATTTTATGGCCTTCAAAACTGTGATAGGTAGTGAGGAGTAAAATCAAAAATGTACGCCCTTAGAAATCCTGAAGGCGGTGCTTGGTTTTCGGGGCCCCGTACGCGGCTAGGCTCCCAAAAAGTCCCACACATGAGGTATCCCCATACTCAGGAGAAGCTGCTGAATGTATTTTGGGGTGCAATTCCACATATGCCCATGGCCTGTGTGAGCAATATATCATTTAGTGACAACTTTTTGTAATTTTTTTTTTTTTTTCATTATTCAATCACTTGGGACAAAAAAAATGAATATTCAATGGGCTCAACATGCCTCTCAGCAATTTCCTTGGGGTGTCTACTTTCCAAAATGGGGTCATTTGTGGGGGTTTTGTACTGCCCTGCCATTTTAGCACCTCAAGAAACGACATAGGCAGTCATGAATTAAAGGCTGTGTAAATTCCAGAAAATGTACCCTAGTTTGTAGGCGCTATAACTTTTGCGCAAACCAATAAATATACACTTATTGACATTTTTTTTTACCAAAGACATGTGGCCGAATACATTTTGGCCTAAATGTATGACTAAAATTGAGTTTATTGGATTTTTTTTAGAACAAAAAGTAGAAAATATCATTTTTTTTCAAAATTTTTGGTCTTTTTCCGTGTATAGCGCAAAAAATAAAGAGGTGATCAAATAACATCAAAAGAAAGCTCTATTTGTGGGAAGAAAAGGACGCAAATTTCGTTTGGGTACAGCATTACATGACCGCGCAATTAGCAGTTAAAGTGACGCAGTGCCAAATTGTAAAAAGTGCTCTGGTCAGGAAGGGGGTAAATCCTTCCGGGGCTGAAGTGGTTAAGAGATACCTTGTGTGCATATGTGTTAATGGTTTCCCACTCCTCATCAGTAAAAGTTTTTTGCATGTCCCTACCCCAAGATAGTCGAGTAGGTTCCTTCTGTGGGTGATGGGAATCATCTTGGAGAAAGGAGTATATAAGGGATATTAAATGTCTTTGTGGGGTGGTAAGGGAGTATAGAGCGTCAAAGGGTGTGAGTTGTCTTGTCCATGTATCAGTGGGGTCTTTGGGAGTAAAGAAATGTCTCAGCTGTCTATATGATCAGAAGGGGAAAGTTTTTGTGCTAGACATTGCCATCAAACGGTCATAAGAACGGAATTGACCTTTATAAAAGAAGTGGTGAGTTAGGACTTCATCGTGTGGTCATTCTTGTGATAGAAATGTATTGGACATACCTGGGGGGAACTCAGGATTTCCTCTCAGGGAAGTCAATGGTCCTGGTTGGGAGGATATGCTGTGGGATGAAATTGCTTTGCGAAAAGCAAACAGTGTGGGATATATGAGAGGGTGTGTTTTGATAGTATGTGGCCAATGTTTTGGTGAGATCCAGTGGAGAATGTGTAGGGGGTTGCGTAAGAAGGAGTCCTCCAACATAACCCAGATCTTCTGCAGTTTGTGCGTCTTCCAGTCGATTATTAAGTGGCAAGATAGGTAGTATTTGTGGAGGTCCGGTAAGGCTATTCCCCCCTTGGTCTTAGTACTCGTCAACCTTGAGTATTTAATGCTTGGGGTGTTGTTATGCCAGATGAAAGCTGTACAGGCTTTTTTGTAAATTGAGAAAAAGGAGGGGGCAAGTGGATAGGGATCGTCTGCATAAGATAAAGAAGGTGGGGAAGAATGATCATTTTTATTAAGGCCGAGCGGCCAAACCACGAAACATTGAGATTAGCCCATTTCTTCATGTCTGTTTGTATCTTTGAAAGGGTGCATGAAAAGTTGTGGTCATACAGGTTTGTCAGTTGTCTAGTAATATGGATGCCGAGGTATGTGATAGCTTCTTTTTTCCATTGGAAGGGGAAGGAGTCTTGACAATGTAGTGCGTCTTGTGGGGGTAAAAAGATGTTTAAGGCCTGGTACTTGGAATAATTAATTTTGAAATTCGATAGGGTACCGAAGTGTGTGATATCTTTTAGCAGGTTGGGCAAAGATGTTCGAGGTGCTTGCAGTGACAGTAAGATATCGTCCACAAACGCGGCTACTTTATATTCTTTGTTGTTGATAGAGATTCCTTGAATGTCTGAGTTTGCCTGAATTTTATTAAGGAGGGGTTCTAATGTTAGGAGAAATATCAAGGGGGATAATGGGCATCCCTGGTGAGTGCCCTTGCTGATAGGGAAGGCGTTCAACAGGAGGCCATTTGCTTTAACCCTCCCTGAAGGGTTAGTATATAAAGCATTGATGTATGTGAACATGCGTAGTGGCAGGCCAATACCTTTTAGTACCTAGCATCTAGTGATAGGAGGAATCCTTTAGATTTCGATGTGGTGAGCCAGTGTTGTATGTTCAAAGTGCGTATAGTGTTGTCCCTGGACTCTCTTCCAGGGATGAAGTCTACTTGGTCAGTTGAGATGAGGCCAGGGATAAGGGGTAGTAGCCTGTTTGCCAGCATTTTTGCATAGCGTTTGATATCTGCATTTAGCAATGATATGGGTCTATAATTAGAGACTTCTAAGGGATCTTTTCCCTCTTTGGGTATGACAGCCACATGTGCTTCTAGCATGTTGCCAGGGAGAGTGAGTGGATTCGATAGAGAGTTGAATGCTGCTACCATCTTGTGTGAGAGAGCGTCTGAAATGCTTTTGTAGTAGATTAGGGGAAGGCCATCTGGGCCTGGGCTTTTACCTACTTTCGTTTGTTTGATTGCTAGATGAAGTTCCTCGATAGTGAGTGGGAGATCTAAAGCTTCCGCTTGTTGCGTAGTGATAGGTTTGGGGCAATGTTCATTCAGGAAGTCTTTTATTTGGGAAGTTCAGTCGGTCATGTCAGTGGAATCGATAGAGGGTCGAGGAAGGCTGTAAAGTTTAGAGTAGAAGTTTTTGAAATATTTAGCGATGTCTTCATTCTTAGAGAGAAGGGTTCCATGTTTATCTCGGATCTGGTGAATGATTGAAGTAGTTTTAGCAGCTTGAATCGTGCGGGCTAAAAGTCTTCCACTTTTGTTGCCGTGCTCATAAAACACTCTCTGTCTAAGAATATATTGTCGCCTGGTACGTTTTCCTAATTCATTCATTAGAGAAGAGCGGGCGTATAAAAGGTCCTGTAATGTTTTCTGTGAGGTAGACTGTTTGTGTGCCACCTCAAGTTTGTTGATCAGTTTGATGAGTGAAGAGATCTGTTCTTGGTGTGTTTTTTTTTTTTTTGCAATAGTTGCTAGTGCTATAAGTTTCCCCCTATAACACATTTATGTGCTTCCCAAAGTGTGATGGGTGTAATATCTGGAGTAGAGTTTTCTTGAAAATATAAATGAAGTCGGGTATTGATTTGTCTTTGTATTTCTGGGTCTTTTAGGAGGGACGGGTTCAACCTCTAGGTTTTGGACGTGTTTTTAACTTCTGGAAAAGTAAGGTTCATTGTAATGGGGTGATGGTCAGATAAGAACATTGGTTCTATTGTGACTTGTGAAAGAACAGAGAGATCCATCTGCGAGAGGAATAGGTAATCTAATCTAGTGTACTTCTGGTGTGGAGAAGAGAAAAAGGTATAGTCCTTATTGGTCAGGAACATGGTACGCCATGTGTCGTGAAGGGTCAAATTTTGTAGTTGAAGTTTAATCTGTCGAAGTGCCCGATATGGAAGCGTGGATGTTCCTGTAGATGAGTCCAGTGTCGGGTTTAGTGGAACATTAAATTCTCCACCCAAAATTACTATACCTTCTTGTAAGGTGGAAAGGAGGTCACAGATTTCTCTGAAGAATATTACTTGATGTGTATGCGGACAATATATATTCGCAAGTGTGACTGGTTTGGAGGCAAATGTGCCCTTAAGAAAAATGTATCTTCCGTCATGGTCAATCAGTTAGTTTGAAATCAGCATGTTTTGAGATGAGTATGGAGGCTCCTTTAGTTTTGGAGATTGGATTTGTAGAGTGTAACACTTGTGTATACACATGGTTTGCTAATTTGGGCACAGCATCTGTGCGGAAGTGTGTTTCCTGTAGCATTAGGAAGTGTGCCCTATGTTTCGTTAAAGCAGAGAGGACCTGCAAGCTCTTCTCCGGAAGGTTGAGACCTTTCACATTAAGTGAAAGGCATTTCAGTGATAGGTGTTGTGTGATTAATTGTCCTGGCTGCATGATGTATATCTATTATAGGAAAGGTCAGGTGAGTCAAGTTGGTAAAACTTAGTGGCTTTTATGTGATATGAGGAAAGCAATTCAGCGTTTCTATGGGGAGGGAGAGGGAAGTGCGGCCTCAGGTAATGAAAGGGGTTAAGCAAGTGTAAGGAGGAATCAAAAGAGAGAGGGAGGAGAAAGAGGATTGGAAAAATATAGGGGGTATTCGAGCCCCGGAGGGAAAGGGGGAAGGTAAAAATATGTATGTAGGAGGTGGTGGATGTACCTCTGTATTTCCACCGGGGTATTAGTGTGGTCTATTACCAGAGGTGGTTGTAGGCCCGCTCAACCGCCTAGGAGAGGAGGTCTGGATTGTCAGCTCTGGTCCTTGTGGACAGCTGTGTGGGGACAGTAGACTAGGAGGGGATCAAGCCCTATAGCACTGGGGAGGATGAAGAGGATAGTTAGATGTAAAAGAGGGGTTTTTGACAGTTATGTGAATGTATGATTTTCAAAAAGGTTCGAGGTGAAGGTGTAAGGAAATGATTTTAAAGCAATTCTTCAATAAGTGGTATCTTATAGGTTGTATCAAGTCATAGTTAGTACCACGTGTACAATGAACTCAGATGAAAAACATTATAGTAAGTTATTAATGGAGAAAAACAATAGATTTCTAATAAGTAGCATTGAACAGTAAGTGATAATTTAAGTAATGATCCAACTTCGCTATGCAGGATCAGGGATGACTAAATCATCATAGACCTTCCCTGTGTCAGACTCTTGGCTCTTACCTATCAGTGGGGTTTTGCTGGATTAGTAGCTAGGTAGGTTGGATCTGGATAATTCGGGGGATATTTCATAAATACTAACGTATTGAATGAAGCATCCAATGAATAGGTATGGTATCAGCTGGGTCGCGCGATAAACATTTTAGTGTATTCCCCGTTCCCCAGCAGTAGTATGGAAGGGTACGGGTTCTGCGTGGCCGTCGTTGGATTGCTAGTTCAGGCCTATAGTGTTTCACACGCTTTAGGGCTCTATCTAGCTACAGAGAATCAGGTTTCGAGGGTCCTAGGTATTTAATCCCATCCCGTAAGAGGGGAGAGTAATTGGTATAATATGTCCCCAAATCCAATCGCAGGCTACCTGTAGTTAAGGGTTACAGAGTCTGAGCTTGTTAAAGACACATAGTACGTTTAGCTTCCACATTTCTTTTAAGTGTTACAAGGAAGAGCAAAAATAAAATTAGGTTCTGAAACACGGTACAAAGGGTAGGAAAGATAGTATCAGACTGAGTCATGACACAATTTCTCCTACGGAATAATGTTTGCTACTATAGCAGGTGTGAATGAGTGACAACAGTACCTTGCGAGAAAGTGGATGAACTCCAGATCCAAGTCAAATGTATTGTGACCTAGTAAGACCTGAGTTGCCAAGAGTCTCTGAGGATCCAGTGCTTGAAAAAAAATAAAGAAAAAAGGAGAAAAAACAAGCATAACAAATAAACAGATCAAGTCAGAATACGGATCATAACAGTTCGGAGGTAGTCCAACTTACTAATGTAGATATGAAAGTATAAGAAGGAAAAAATCAGGAGTAGATCATTCTTCCTGGTATCCTCTGCGTGGGATGATGACTCCTTCCGTGGAGTGTGAGGGTAGGTCCCTTCTTGATTGGCGGTTCCCAGGTGAGGTGTGATCCAGTCTGCGACGTCTGGAACGTGGGCGTTGGGCTTTGGGTGGTGAACTGTGGGAGACAGGTTTCCACGGGTCGGAGGGGAAATAGAATGAATACCATTCCAGTAAGTCCACCAAAGGAATGTCCAATTGCTCGCAAAATATGGGTAGGTCTTCTGGGGTCCGGAGAAGAGCCGTGCATCCTCTGAGATTGGCAGATAAGCAGAAAGGGAATTTCCACCTATATTGGAAGTTGCGGTTACGTAATACATCCAGCAGGGGGCGCAGGGAGCGCCTGTTTTGCAAGGTTATCTGCGAGAGGTCCTGGTAAAGTTTAATGTCTGCCCCATTAAATACGATGTGTCCCCGTTCTCTTGCCTTCCTCGATATTTATGCCTTGAGGGGGAAATTCACTATACAGCAGATAATGTCTCTGGGAGGTTCAGAGTCACGGGGAGGGGGTCTGTGAGTGCGGAGGTTGTTAAATATGGAGCATACTGTCTGTGGGATGGCATTTGGCTCTATACCCTCCGGTACCCCTCTCAGTCTGATGTTATGTCTGCGTCCTCGGTTATCCAAATCTTCTACCTGTCTGTGCAATTAAAATATGTGGGGTAGCTGTAAATCATAGGATTTTTGCACTTGCCTGATGGCTGCAGCCTGTAGCTGGGAGGTTTCTTCCACTCCTATGAGGCGGTCATTCATCGCCTGGATATCAGTCTTTAGATCAGACATAGCTGTCGTCAGGGTGTGTTTAATGTCTAATGCGACATTTTGCAAGTCTCTCTGCAGGTGAGAGTCGCGGGGTCCTCCGTTAGCGATCCCGCCGCTCCGTTAGGCGAGCTCGGGGATGAGGCATGTGAGGCCTGTGAGGCCTGTGTCTCAACGTGTTGGCCTGCCGGGATGTTGTTGCTGAGTTGAGTCCCAGTTTCTTTCATGACACGGGGAGTTGAGGTACTCCTGTTGGATCTGCCCATGATGGTATTGTGCCCGAAAGCCCCTAAAAATAAGTTTTTTCGTCCTCTTTGTGTGGGAGCTCTTGCTTCAGGCAGCCATCTTGGGTCCCGTCCAAGCCACGCTCCCCCATTGAACGTTTTATTCCTCACTTTGTGTCTCTTCTGCCTTAAATGTATCTAAACCCCCCAAAAATAATATATTGTTGAATACCAATCCTCAGATGTGGTGGCTGCATTTGTTTTTTTTCAGGCTTTTTTCACCCCTTTTGTTTTCCCTTTGTGATCCTGCCAGAGTAACACACTTCCTTTCCTAGGGTGACAACACTCACACCTCACACCTCTGCTGTATCTATGGAAGGTCTACAACCATGCCTGCCGCTGTTCACTTCCATAGTGAATGTGGGTATTAGTGGTTCACAAGGGGGGAATATAAGATTGTATTTTAATTGTACAGCACAGGCTGGATATTCATAGATACTGGATTACAGTCTGATACCTTTTGGGTAATCTGCCACTAGCAAAGCTTTTGGACACACCCCACCTTGAGTGTACCCCTATAACACTACCCCCACTCCATGAGATCTCAGGTTTTGGCTACAGTCCTGTGGTGATGGAGCTCTTTCCCTCTATGGAGAAGTTTTTCTGCTTAACTAGCTCTTATTTTCTTTGAATTCTTTAACGCTTCACTGCCTTCTACTATAGTGATAGAAGAATTGCATCTAGATAAGTGCTACATCCATAAAACCAGACCTGGCTCCATGTGGTAGGGCCTAATGAGGCTTCAGACACTGAATCCTGCTAGAGTGATCACCTCATCAATGTGTGCAATATGTGTAGTTAACAGCAGGGTGCTATACAGGTCCAAGGCAATGGTCCATCACTGTGGTTCCCAAACCCAGAAGATCCTTGTAGGGGGAATATGCCTACTAAGATGGGCAAAAGCCTAAAGTATTAATGGAACCAGCGGCTTGTAAAGAAGGTAGGATAGGTTTGTCCTATCATCAGACTGTTACTGTAGCCTTATAGCAAGTATTAGACATAAAGTGGATGAAAACCCTCACATATACCCAGTAAAGTGAACAGCCTCAGATGATACACAGAGATGAAACAAATCTCCCTGCATAAGTTGTACCTGTTGATCTGCTCTCTATAACTTTCTACACTCTTTGCAAAGTGCAGATTGTGTTAAAAATCTTTCTTCCTCTTTCAGCAGCACATACGGGTGGGTGGCAACAAATGAGATCTGCAAAATACTTGCCATGCCTCTTAGCACATATCTTGGGGTGTTTGTTTTCCAAAAAGGGGTCATTTTTGGGGTGTTTTGTACTCTCTTGGCATTTCAAGGCCACTGAAACTGTGATAGGTAGAGGAAGCGACACAAAAAAAATCCCACCTTTTGAAAGCCTGAAGGTAGTCCTTGGATTTTGGGTCTATGTACGCGGCCAAAAAGTCTCTCTCACATGGTATCCTCACACTTGGGAGAAGTAGCTGAATGTATTTTGGGGTGTAATTCCACATATACCCATGGCATGTGTGAGAAATATCTAATTCATTTTGACAACTTTGTGTAAAAAAAAAAAAAAAAAGAAGGAAGAATCCAGCATGTGACAAAAAATTAAATATTCCTTGGGCTCAGCATGCCGCCCGGCAAATTCCTTGGACTGTCTACTCTCCAAAAAGGGGTCATTTGGGAAGTTTTGTATTGTCCTGGCATTTTAGCACCTCATGAAATGTGATAGGCAGTCAGAAAGTAAAAGCTGCATAAATTCCAGTATATATCCCAAAGTTCGTAGACACTATAACATTCCCACAAACCAATTAACCGCTTGCCGACCCGCGCACGCTGATTTACATTGGCAGAATGGCGCTGGTGGGCAAAATGGCGTACAGGTAGTCCCTTTTAAGAAGAGGTGCTGTGGGTGCGCGCTCCTGCTGCGGTCTCTATGTCCGCCAGGTGCCCGCGAAGGTGTCACGGAGAGGTAGAATGGGGAGATGCTTTTGTAAACAAAGCATTTCCCTGTTCTGCCTAGTGACAGGACAGAGATCACTGCTCTCTGTCATCGAGAGCAGTTATCACTGTCATGTGAGGTGTAGCCCCTCCCCCCACAGTTAGAACCACTCCCTAGGGCACACTTAACCCCTTCACCGCCCCTAGTGGTTAACCCCTTCACTGCCAGTGTCATTTACACAGTAATCAATGCATTTTTATAGCACTGATCGCTGTATAAATGACAATGGTCCCAAAATAATGTCAGAAGTGTCTGTGTTCGCCATAATGTCGCAGTGCCATTAAAAATCGCAGATTGCCGCCATTACTAATAAAAATTAAAATGCCATAAAACGATCTCCTATTTTGTAGACGTTATATATTTTGCGCAAACTAATCAATATATGCTTATTGCGATTTTTTTTTTTTTTTTACCAAAAATATGTAGAAGAATACGTATTGGCCTAAACTGAGGAAAAACATTTTTTTTATATATTTTTGGGGGATATTTATTATAGCAAAAAGTAAAAAATATTGCATTTTTTTCAAAATTGTCGCTCTTTTTTTGTTTATAGTGCAAAAAAATAAAAACCGCAGAGGTGATCAAATACCACCAAAAGAAAGCTCTGTTTGTGGGAAAAAAAGGACGTCAATTTTGTTTGGGTACAACGTCGCACAACCGTGCAATTGTCAGTTAAAGCGACGGTGTGCCGAATCACAAAAAGTGCTCTGGTCATTAAGGGGGGAAATTCTTCCGGGCCTGAAGCGGTTAATATACACTTATTGGGATTTGTTTTTCCAAAGTCATGTAGCATTTTGGCCTCAATGTATGACGAAATTTGAATTCATTGGACATTTTTTTATAACAGAAAGTAGAAAATATAATTTTTTTCAAAATCTTCAGTCTCTTTTTGTTTATATAATAAAAAATTGAAACCCAGTGGCGATAAAATACCACCAGAAGAAAGCTCTATTTGTGTAAATAAAATGATATGAATGTCATTTGTCAAAAGGAACTACAGGTGTCAGCAGATCCCATTAACTCTCCTTTGGCTGAGCCCAAAGCTGTTTGCCCCACAGCTGCTGGAGACTCTACAGTGCAGCATCAGGAGACAGCTGGTATTGCAGCAACTGTGACTATTCCTGATGGGAAATTGAACGTGTGTGTGTCTGACAGCAATTGTACAAGTGTGATGGACAATCGTCCCAGCTCAGTCCAAGCAAATAATAGTAATGTACAGACTACTGTGACATCAGTGTGGGGCCTTGGCCCTGATAAACCTACATTTGCTCAGGTGGTACGCTCTGCTCCTGGTAGCTTGGGTCTCTGGCTTCTGCTGGGGGTCCAAGAAGAATTGTGGTAATTCTTAAATGAGAAGGTGGTGCAATCCCTCCAGCACGGCGTGCAGTGGTGGACATGATTTTGGAGATGGCTTTTGGGGCAAACGACCTGTATGCTGTAATACATGTAGCTGGGAGCCGGGAATATACTATTAGTTTCACCAGGCCAGAGGGTCTTGACCTGTTCTGGGAGCGATATGAGGCTCGGTGCAGGTCAAGACCTGAATGGGAAGGTCTGGCCCCAGTTGCAGTTTCTCAGAGGTCAACGGTGAAAAAGATCACAATTATTCTGACTAATGAGAGCATCCCTGCTCGGGATCTAGAGGTTTGGTTAACGAACTATGGTGAGGTTTTGACTAAGCCCGATAAAATACTTGATGAGCGTAACATCTGGACTGGGGGTTGGTCAGTAACAGTCAGGTTGGCCAGGGATGGGAATGTTGTCCATCACCTGCCCTCCTCAGCTTTTATAGGGAGGGATAGGATGACTGTTTTCTACCCTGGTCAGCCGAAGCTGTGTCACCGCTGTGGAGAAAAGGGGCATTTGAGCTCTTCCTGTTCAGCCTCGATATATTCAGTGTGTCGGGGTCAGGGTCATGTGGCTAATGACTGCACTGAGATGATAAGGGGCAACCTGTGCGTGCGCCTTGGCCACCCCTACAGCAGATGTCCTGAAGCCTGGCACAATATGGAGAAGGAGGTAATTGATGACATGTCAAGGCTGGACAGGATGGAGGGTGAGGCCCCTGGTGTACCATCCTCCTCTGCGGTGACTGACTCCCCTGGTCCTGCTCAGGATCCCTCCCCAGTTCCCATGGCCACCCCTCCTGTGTCTGCAAGTATTCCTTCTGTATCTGTCTCTGTGTCCCCCCAGCCTACTGTACCCTCTCCTCATGTGCCAGAACCTTCCAAATCTGTGCCCCCTGAGTCAGTTACCCCCCAGGAGTCTACCCCTCCTAAGTCTGATTCAAAGGGAGCACCCCCCCACCAGGAGTGGTAGTGGGTACTAAAAAGGTTGCTTCTTCCTCTGTAACGAAGTCTTCTGTAAAGACATCAAAGACAAAAATAAGAGATGAGGGTATCTCTGAAGCTGACCTGCAGTACCTGGAGGAGAGAAGGAAGGTTGGGAAGCGGAAGAAGCAGGTGGTGAGGACGGAACAGGCTCCAGTGCCTGTCTCCAACCGTCATAGGTCCTCTAAGTGGGATATTTCTTCATCTGGAGCTTCTTCAGAGTGAAGTTCCGATTCTGAGATGGAGTTTGAGGCGGCCTCAAGAAAGAGAGAGGCTTCTGGTGATGAGCAGCAGAGGGGAGCTAAGAAGCAATCTACCCAATAACCCAAATGGCGGTTCCCCCTCCGTTAAAAGTGGTGACAATAAATGTCGCCAGCATTAAGTCAGTAAGAGCTCGTTCTATGGCCTTCTTTTTGTTCAGCCAATTAGACGCTGAAATTTTATTTTTGCAAGAGACTAGGCTTACCTCCTTGGCAGATATTCATATGGCCAAGAGAGAGTGGAGGTATGGTCCATCTTACTGGTCTCTTGCGGCCGAGCCTTACGGCGGTGTGGCGGTGTTGTTTAAAACCGGCATGGTAACTGTCCGGCGGGTTATTGAGGTGGAGATTGGGAGATGTATGGTCTTAGACGTCCTTGTGGGAGGGCAGGACCTGCGCCTAATTAATGTCTATGGGCCGCACACAAAGTGGGACAGGAAATGCCTTTTTACAAGGATCAAGCCATTTCTTTTTACATCCCGGCAAGTGGTCTTTGGAGGTGACTTTAATACAGTAACTAGGCCCAAGGACAGGAAGGACTTCAAGGACAGGCTGGGATATGATAGCGTTTTTTTAAATAGTATGGTTAGGGATGCTGGTCTTGTGGATGTGCACATTAAGCACCTCCCGGATGACACTGGGTTCACCTTTCATCGAGGTAATAGTCAGAGTAGAATAGATAGGTTTTTTTTGAAGGAGACGTCTGCTTTCTCACCCCCAGTGGTGCAGGCAGTAGAGTTCTCTGATCACTGTATGCTATCTGTGGTCCTGAATGCTTCAGACGCCCCTCAGAGAGGTAAGAACATCTGGAGATTGAATTCGACTCTACTCAAGGAAGAACATGTTAGACAATCCTTTGAGGAACTCTTTCAGGCACAGGTGGCCATCCTGGACTTTTGCAGCAGCAAGGCTGAGTGGTGGGAGCTGACCAAAAAGAGGATTGCTGGATTCTTCAGGGGCCTAGCTAATAGAAAGCAGTTTAATAAATACATGACCTACCAAAGTTTACGGAGGAAGCTGGATATTCTTGTCTCGAGAGGAGGAGATCCTGGGGCAATCTCCGAAGTGAAACTCCTTCTCGGGAAGTGTCAATATGACCGGCATGCCTCTTTGGTTCTGGAGAGGGACTATGGGAAGTACCACTCGCCTGACCCTTACCAGAACTGCAAACAAGGTGTAGCTGTTAAAACGGTCGTTGGCCTTAAGGACAGTACAGGTTCCTTGACAAAGTCCAGGTCAGGTATTCTGGAGGTCATGAGGTCCTTTTATGCTGACCTTCTTGGGAGGAAAGAGCTTGACCCTGACAAGATGGAAAGCTTTTTGGACTCTACTCCAGGTCTAAATGATGAAGATGTCCCATTGATGAATTTGACAGAGGAGATCACAGTTGAAGAGGTGATGAGGGCAATTGAACAGCTTGCCATCAAAAAGTCACCTGGACCGGATGGCTTGACGGCTGAGTTTTACAAAGCTTTTAAGCCTATTCTGGCCCCACATTTGGTAGAGGTTTTTAACAGTTACCTTGCTGAGGGGATACTTCCCCCATCCATGAGGCACTCGGCTGTGATTCTTCTTTCAAAGGGTAAAGATCCTTCGATGATTGAGAATTGCCGCCCCATCAGCCTTCTTAATGTCCATAGAAAGATACTGGCAAAGATATTTTTCTGGTGCCTATCGTCAGTAGTAGAGTCTTTGCTAACTCGCCATCAGCACTGTTCGGTCAAGGGTAGGAGCACCTTCACAGTGGTTTTAGCTGTCCGGGAGGCCTTGGAGGGATGCAGGGCTGCAGGCTGGGGAAATTATTTGCTGACATTGGATCAGGCAAAGGCTTTTGATCGTGTTAACCATGAGTACCTGTGGTTGCTCCTTAGTAAGTACGGTCTGCTGGGTGGTTTTGTCGATTGGTTGAAAGTCTTGTATAAGGGGGCAGAAAGTTTTCCTCTTGTTAATGGTTGGGTTGGGCAGTCCTTTGAGGTAGGCTCTGGGGTGCTCCAAGGTTTTCCCCTGAGTCCCCTGCTCTATGTGTTTGCAATCGACCCCTTCATCAGGAGGCTAGAGAGCAGCATGTTGTGTGGGGTGCCAGTGGGGCTCCCGGGTGAGCCGCCTTTGAGGGTTGTTGCCTATGCGGATGATGTGTCTGTGATTGTCACCAGGGAGGATGAAGCAGAGGAGGTGGTCTCTCTGACATCACGGTATTCTGAATCATCAGGCTCCAAGATCAATCAGGAAAAGAGTGAAGTTTTCTGGATGGGAAAGGAAGGTGAGGGGTTTGATCTCCCGGACACCTTTCCAGTGCCCCAGGAAAGAATTAAGATTATAGGCATTGAATTTGGACCTGGTGATTATGGCCTCAAAAACTGGGAAGGCAGACTGGAAATTGCCAATACTAAGGTGGTCAGCTGGAAGAGATGGAAGTTATCTATGAGGGAAAGGGTTGATCTGATTAAGACTTACCTGATTCCGATCTTCTTGTATGTCAGCTTTGTCTGCATCTTGCCAGTGTCTCTCTATGCTAGGGTCAGTAGTGTGTTCTTCCAGATGTTGTGGGGGAACAGACTGAACCCCATCAAGAGGAATGCCATCTATCTATCCAGGAGGGAGGGTGGCTTAGGTATGGTCAACCCAGTTCTTTTCTTTTCACTGCTTTTTCTCAAGTTTAATATTGGTAATATGCTTGCAGTGGAACCTCCTGGATGGGCATGCATTTTTAGATCTTGGTTTAGGCCTTTTCTGCGACTTTGGGAAGAAGGTGGCCAAGTGAAGAATCTCAGGGGTCATCGTGGTCAGCTACCTGCCTATGTCACTCCGTGCCTGAAGTTACTACGGCAGTGGCGATTGTCGGCTGAAGATCTCATATCGGTTCCGAGGAAAGTCCTTATGAGTCGAGTCTTGAGCGAAGTCTTTCATGACCCACTGGCCTTAAGGGATTGCCCAGGCCCAGTTTTGAGGGCAGGGTTAAGACTTATTAATTTGAACAGAGTACCCCCTAAATTTAAGGATCTGGCCTTGTTGTGCTTCCATGGGAGGCTCTATGTTCGGGGCAATTTGAAATTCCGCAGTGGGGTGGATCATAGCTGTCCTCGAGAGGAGTGTGCAGGTGAGACTATGGACCATTTTCTGCTTCATTGCCCTTTTAACATAGAGGTGTACAAACAGGTGGGGCGGGCCCTCGGTGTCCCTTTCCTCTCCAGGCTGGGTTATGCTGAGTGGGTGTACGGAGCATTCAATACTGGTGGGGTTTTTTGTTTGGATACACTTTTTTAGTTAGCCTAGTAGTCCGTTATTTCACTTGGAACGCACGGTGTCAGGTCAGCATTCGGCATAAAATCCTTCCTGTTGAGGTGGTGGTGTATGACATTTTGCATGAGGTGGAGAAGATTCGGGTACTTGAGAGAGACAAGCGGAGTCAGGGTGCTTGGTTGAAGGCGTGGAGGGGTTTCAAGCCACCCTGACTGCCAGGAGTCTCTTTCCCGGGTGTGGCTGTCTGTCTCTTATCACCCTAGATTATTATTTTGGATTAATTATTGATAAATGGCTGCGTACATAGGTGATGGGTTGTGCCTCTTAAGCCCTCTCTGCTGCTTTATGTAAATAATTTTCTAAAAATGTTTTGGTAGTGGATTATGTATATATTGTATATATTCTGAACATGGATGTGTATTCCTTGGATTTCTGTTGAAGTTTTGTACTATGGTTTTGTTTTTTACTTTTGTATAAAATTGGTTGCTTGATTCTTTTTAATAAAAGATCAATTGTGTCCCATCATTGGTGTCAGTGGGAGGAATAGTGCCCCATCATTGGTGTCAGTGGGAGGAATAGTGCCCCATCATTGGTATCAGTGGGAGGAATAGTGCCCCATCATTGGTATCAGTGGGAGGATAAGTGTCCCATCATTGGTGTCAGTGGGAAGAATAGTGCCCCATCATTGGTGTTGGTAGGAGGAATAGTGCCCCATCATTGTTATCAGTTGGAGGAATAGTGTCCCATCATTGGTATCAGTAGGAGGAATAGTCACCCATCATTGGTGTCAGTTGGAGGAATAGTCAAATTTCTATTGAAACAAGTGTTAGAATTCATCTCAGGGAGAGAAGTGAAATCTTTTTGTAGCTGTTGTATGATGGTGTAAATTTCTCGTCTCTCTACAATTGGCATAGAAGGGGGTGAGAGATATTCTGCCACCTCTAGGTGTGACATGTGGTTGTCCTGTAGACTCGTCCCCCAGAAATGACCTAACCAGATAGTTTCCTCTCTATACATTCTCTATCTGTTTCATTTGCTGCATGAGAGCCCCATTCACCATGAGATCCCAGACTCATCTCCTCCTGCTCCGTGTCCTCCTCCAAGCCTCATCTGGTGAGTATAGACATTCCGGGCTTTTCTAGGATTCTGAAGGAGTTGTCCAGTCTTATATACATTGTATACTTTTATTGATCTGGGCTGTATATCACGGCTGTAACCATGGAGAATATTCTATATAACTGAACCAGCCTGGGGAAGTATTTTATAGCAAATAGAAAGCTTGGAGTTTAAATAAACCCATCATCATTGGCCAGCGCGTGATGACATCACTCCAAAGGAAACTATCATCATTGTCCAGCGCGTGATGACATCACTCCAAAGGAAACTATCATCATTGGCCAGCACGTGATGACATCACTCCAAAGGCATTTTATTGCAGAGCAGACATTGCAGATTGCTAGCTGTTTGTAAAGCCCCATACACACGATAGGACTTTTTACAAACTTTCCCTTGGATTTTTATACAAAGGGCGTTGGCCATAAGTTTTTCTTGCTTACAGACGGCAATACTTTTTCAGCCAACTTTCACCAAATCACGTGGTTTTTCAGCTCTTTACCACCACCCTTTGGTCAACTTCTGTATTGTTGTCTGATATTGTGTCAATCTCGCCACTTTTATCGGCGAAATTGACACCTTGCGAGCCGGGTTCACATTGGTGCGGGGATCCAACTTGAATCCCCGCCAATGCCAGGAACTGTGTTTGGTATGAATCTTGAGGGGGAACTCCACCCCAAATTTTAAATAAAAAAACGGCATCAGTTCCCCTCCAGGGGCATACCAGGCCCTTAGATCTGGTATGGATTTTAAGGGGAACCCCCTACGCAGAAAAAAATGGCGTGGGGGTCCCCCCAAAATCCATACCAGACCCTTATCCGAGCACGCAGCCCGGCCAGTCAGGAAAGGGGGTGGGGATGAGCACGCATCCCCCCTCCTGAGCCGTACCAGGCCGCATGCCCTCAACATGGGGGGTGGGTGCTTTGGGGGAGGGGGCCCCCCTCCCCCTAAGCACCTTGTCCCCATGTTGATGAGGACAAGGGCCTCTTCCCGACAATCCTGGCCGTTGGTTGTCGGGGTCTGCGGGCGCGGGGCTCATCGGAATCCGGGAGCCCCCTTTAATAAGGGGGCCCTCAGATCCCAGCCCCCCACCCTTTGTGAATGAGTATGGGGTACATCGTACCCCTACCCATTCACCTACAGAAAAAAGTGTCAATTAAAAAAAAACACACTACACAGGTTTATTTATTAGGCAGCTCCAGGGGTCTTCTTCTGACTTCGGGGATCTTCTTCTGACTCTGGGGGTCTCCAGATCTTCTGCCGGCTCCTCCGCTATCTTCTGCCGCTCTTTTGCTAGCAGTGGCCCGGACTTCTGGATCGTCTTCTTCCCTCTTCTCTTCTTCCGATGTTGACACGACGCTCTCTCCAGCTGGAATGCTCTTCGAGTGCTCCGCAATGGACTTATATAGGCGGTGACCCCGCCCCCTTATGAGGCCACAGTCCCGAGGCATGCTGGGACTGTGACCTCATAAGGGGGAATGGTCATGTCATCCGATGACCATGCCCCCTTATAAAGTTACAGTCCCAGCATGCCCCGGGACTGTGACCTCAAAAGGGGGCGGGGTCAACTGCCTATATAAGTCCATTGCGGGGCGCTCAGAGAGCATTCCAGCTGGAGAAAGCATCGTGTTAACATCGGAAGAAGAGAAGAGGGAAGAAGACGATCCAGAAGTCCGGGCCACCGCTAGCAAAAGAGCGGCAGAAGATAGCGGAGGACCTGGCAGAAAATCCAGACACTGGGAGAAGATGCCAGAGAGACCCCCGAAGTCGGAAAAAGACCCCCGAAGTCGGAAGAAGACTCCCGGAGTCAGAAGAAGACCCCCGGAGCTGCCTAATAAATTACTTTAAAAACCTGTGTACTGTGTTTTTTTATTGACACTTTTTTCCCTAGGTGAATGGGTAGGGGACGATGTACCCCATACTCATTCACAAAGGGTGGGGGGCCGGGATCTTATTAAAGGGGGTTCCCGGATTCTGATAAGCCCCCCCGCCTGCAGACCCCGACAACCAACGGCCAGGGTTGTCGGGAAGAGGCCCTTGTCCTCATCAACATGGGGACAAGGTGCTTTGGGGTGGGGGGCCGCAGGGCGCCCCCCTCCCCCAAAGCACCCACCCTCCATGTTAAAAGCATGTGGCCTGGTACGGTTCAGGAGGGGGGGTGCTCACTCGTCCCCACCCCATTTCCTGACAGGCTGGGCTGCATGCTCGGATAAGGGTCTGGTATGGTTTTGGGGGACCCCCATGCTGTTTTTTTGGTGTAGAGGGTTCCCCTTAAAATCTATACCAGACCGAAGAGCCTGGTATTCCCCCAGAGGGGAATTCCCTCTCGCACCCGCTGCAGTAGGAAAATGTGTTTTTCCTATTGCAGCCAACGCGAGAAACATTCTCACGTCTTCATACTGTAGTTTGCACAAAAGTCCGATGCTTTTATGTACACACGATCGGACTTTGCTCCATCGGCTTTTGTTGCCGAAAAATTTGTGCATTCGCACAGCCAACAAAAGTCCGATGGAAACAGAAAAAGTTTGTCCAATGGAGCGTACACACGGTCGGATGTTGCTCCAAAACAGCTAATTTACATGTTTGTTGTCAAAAAGTCCGATCGTGTGTACGGGCCTTTACAATGGAACTTCTGGTCCTATTTAGAACCAGAGCAGCAAACAAAATCCCTGTCCCTGTTCAGACCACAGTCTGGAGTTTGGGATTTGTTTATAGATTTTCATTCCACCAGCCTCTTTTTCTGTGATTTGAAGTCCCTCATCAGTGATATGATCCTGAGATCATTGTGTCCTCTGCTGCAGAAATGGGCCGCTACAGGAACATCCATTTTATTGTTGGTAGTTGTGAATCCAGAAGGTTCCTTCCCTGGAGAAGGGTTTGTCCGGTCTCCCCATCTATGATGGACCTCTGACAACAAAACTCCTCTTATTCCAACCCTACAAAATGTGTGAAGGGCATTTGGGTGCCATTCATTCATAAAATCATCACTGGAATCATTAATAATTGATTACATTAACACTGAAAGAAAGCACAGAGCATTAGGAGGACAGAAGGAGTAGACATATTTATTGCACAGCTGAGTTGGGGGTCTGATCAGTGATGGGTTGGGTGTAGGATGGGTTGGGGGTCTGATCAGTGATGGGTTGTGTGTAGGATGGGTTGGGGGTCTGATCAGTGATGGGTTGGGTGTAGGATGGGTTGGGGGTCTGATCAGTGATGGGTTGGGTGTAGAATGCTTTAAACTGTTCATAAAAAAATGCTAATATTGTTACAATGTATCAGGGCCATCTTAATGAGGGCACACCTGGGCACTGCCCAGGGGCCCCAGCTGCATGGGGGCCCCTGCACTTTCCCCAAAGAAGCTGCTCCCTGAGCCCAGGCTGCCCCAAAATTGGGGACCCCATGATGGCACTGAGAGTGATGGATACACAGGGGAGGCAGGCTGGCAGCGATGCGCCGTGCTGTGCAGAACAATACCTATTATTTCGCAGCCAGCAAGGAGGGGAAGGGCCGGAGTGCCAGTGATGCTCTGACCCCGCCCCATGCAGCTTGAATGCTCGGGACTCGAAGGCTGTGGGGTAGGAGCTGGCGTGGAGCTGCTGAGTCGGCAGCACTGAGAGCCCACCTGTGGAAGTGGCATTGTGGATGGTGTCATGGTGAGCCCAGCTCTCCAACACTGTTTGCACCAAAGGGCTTGGAATGCCCGGAGGGATGTTCCCTCCTCCACCCCTCCTTCTGCCTGCTTGATTGGTATATGTGAGTCTAGTGCTGGAGGTGGGCACATAGCCAAAAGTTTTCATGCACTGTATCTCCACTGGAAAAGAGGGTACTACATGGATGGAATAATGGTGCTGGGGGATATCAAGGGTGTATGGGGGGAAAACAATGCCGAGGGGGATCTGGGGTGTGTAGGGGGTAGCAATGCTTGGAGTATATTGGGTGGCTATAGTGCTAGAGGTATCAGGGATGTAGAGAAGCCACAGTGTAGGGGGTATCAGGGATGTAGTGGGGTCACAATGCAAGAGGATTTATGGTATATGGTAACAGTGTTGAGGGGAATATCTGGGGTGTAGAGGGGTCAGAGTGCTGGGGGGATATCTGGGGTGTAGAGGGGTCAGAGTGCTGGGGGGATATCTGGGGTGTAGAGGGGTCAGAGTGCTGTGGGGATATCTAGGGTGTAGAGGGGTCAGAGTGCTGGGGGGATATCTGGGGTGTAGAGGGGTCAGAGTGCTGGGGGGATATCTGGGGTGTAGAGGGGGTCAGAGTGCTGGGGGGATATCTGGGGTGTAGAGGGGTCAGAGTGCTGGGGGGATATCTGGGGTGTAGAGGGGTCAGAGTGCTGGGGGGATATCTGGGGTGTAGGGGGGTCAGAGTGCTGGGGGGATATCTGGGGTGTAGAGGGGTCAGAGTGCTGGGGGGATATCTGGGGTGTAGAGGGGTCAAAGTGCTGGGGGGAAAACAATGCTGAGGGGGATCTGGGGTGTGTAGGGGGTAGCAATGCTTGGAGTATCTTGGGTGGCTATAGTGCTATAGGTATCAGGGATGTAGAGAAGCCACAGTGTAGGGGGAATCAGGGATGTAGTGGGGTCACAATGCAAGAGGATTTATGGTATATGGTAACAGTGCTGAGGGGAATATCTAGGGTGTAGAGGGGTCAGAGTGCTGGGGGGATATCTGGGGTGTAGAGGGGTCAGAGTGCAGGGATATACAGAGGCCACAGTGTAGGGGGTATCAGGGATGTAGTGGGGTCACAATGCAAGAGGATTTATGGTATATGGTAACAGTGCTGAGGGGAATATCTAGGGTGTAGAGGGGTCAGAGTGCTGGGGGATATCTGGGGTGTAGAGGGGTCAGAGTGCTGGGGGGATATCTGGGGTGTAGAGGGGTCAGAGTGCTGGGGGGATATCTGGGGTGTAGAGGGGTCAGAGTGCTGGGGGGATATTTGGGGTGTAGCGGGGTCTGAGTGTTGGGGGGATATCTGGGGTGTAGAGGGGTCTGAGTGTTGGGGGGATATCTGGGGTGTAGAGGGGTCTGAATGTTGGGGGGATATCTGGGGTGTAGAGGGGTCTGAGTGTTGGGGGGATATCTGGGGTGTAGAGGGGTCAGAGTGCTGGGGGGATATCTGGGATGTAGAGGGGTCAGAGTGCTGGGGGGATATTTGGGGTGTAGCGGGGTCTGAGTGTTGGGGGGATATCTGGGGTGTAGAGGGGTCTGAGTGTTGGGGGGATATCTGGGGTGTAGAGGGGTCTGAATGTTGGGGGGATATCTGGGGTGTAGAGGGGTCTGAGTGTTGGGGGGATATCTGGGGTGTAGAGGGGTCAGAGTGCTGGGGGGATATCTAGGATGTAGAGGGGTCAGAGTGCTGGGGGGATATCTGGGGTGTAGAGGGGTCAGAGTGCTGGGGGGATATCTGGGATGTAGAGGGGTCAGAGTGCTGGGGGAGATATCTGGGGTGTAGAGGGGTCAGAGTGCTGGGGGGATATCTGGGGTGTAGAGGGGTCAGAGTGCTGGGGGGATATTTGCAGTGTAGAGGGGTCTGAGTGTTGGGGGGATATCTGGGGTGTAGAGGGGTCTGAATGTTGGGGGGATATCTGGGGTGTAGAGGGGTCAGAGTGCTGGGGGGATATCTGGGGTGTAGAGGGGTCAGAGTGCTGGGGGGATATTTGCAGTGTAGAGGGGTCTGAGTGTTGGGGGGATATCTGGGGTGTAGAGGGGTCAGAGTGCTGGGGGAATATCTGGGGTGTAGAGGGGTCAGAGTGCTGGGGGGATATCTGGGGTGTAGAGGGGTCAGAGTGCTGGGGGGATATCTGGGGTGTAGAGGGGTCAGAGTGCTGTGGGGATATCTAGGGTGTAGAGGGGTCAGAGTGCTGGGGGGATATCTGGGGTGTAGAGGGGTCAGAGTGCTGGGGGGATATCTGGGGTGTAGAGGGGGTCAGAGTGCTGGGGGGATATCTGGGGTGTAGAGGGGTCAGAGTGCTGGGGGGATATTTGCAGTGTAGAGGGGTCTGAGTGTTGGGGGGATATCTGGGGTGTAGAGGGGTCTGAATGTTGGGGGGATATCTGGGGTGTAGAGGGGTCTGAGTGTTGGGGGGATATCTGGGGTGTAGAGGGGTCAGAGTGCTGGGGGGATATCTGGGATGTAGAGGGGTCAGAGTGCTGGGGGAATATCTGGGGTGTAGAGGGGTCAGAGTGCTGGGGGGATATCTGGGGTGTAGAGGGGTCAGAGTGCTGTGGGGATATCTAGGGTGTAGAGGGGTCAGAGTGCTGGGGGAATATCTGGGGTGTAGAGGGGTCAGAGTGCTGGGGGGATATCTGGGGTGTAGAGGGGTCAGAGTGCTGTGGGGATATCTAGGGTGTAGAGGGGTCAGAGTGCTGGGGGGATATCTGGGGTGTAGAGGGGTCAGAGTGCTGGGGGGATATCTGGGGTGTAGAGGGGGTCAGAGTGCTGGGGGGATATCTGGGGTGTAGAGGGGTCAGAGTGCTGGGGGGATATCTGGGGTGTAGAGGGGTCAGAGTGCTGGGGGGATATCTGGGGTGTAGGGGGGTCAGAGTGCTGGGGGGATATCTGGGGTGTAGAGGGGTCAGAGTGCTGGGGGGATATCTGGGGTGTAGAGGGGTCAAAGTGCTGGGGGGAAAACAATGCTGAGGGGGATCTGGGGTGTGTAGGGGGTAGCAATGCTTGGAGTATCTTGGGTGGCTATAGTGCTATAGGTATCAGGGATGTAGAGAAGCCACAGTGTAGGGGGAATCAGGGATGTAGTGGGGTCACAATGCAAGAGGATTTATGGTATATGGTAACAGTGCTGAGGGGAATATCTAGGGTGTAGAGGGGTCAGAGTGCTGGGGGGATATCTGGGGTGTAGAGGGGTCAGAGTGCAGGGATATACAGAGGCCACAGTGTAGGGGGTATCAGGGATGTAGTGGGGTCACAATGCAAGAGGATTTATGGTATATGGTAACAGTGCTGAGGGGAATATCTAGGGTGTAGAGGGGTCAGAGTGCTGGGGGATATCTGGGGTGTAGAGGGGTCAGAGTGCTGGGGGGATATCTGGGGTGTAGAGGGGTCAGAGTGCTGGGGGGATATCTGGGGTGTAGAGGGGTCAGAGTGCTGGGGGGATATTTGGGGTGTAGCGGGGTCTGAGTGTTGGGGGGATATCTGGGGTGTAGAGGGGTCTGAGTGTTGGGGGGATATCTGGGGTGTAGAGGGGTCTGAATGTTGGGGGGATATCTGGGGTGTAGAGGGGTCTGAGTGTTGGGGGGATATCTGGGGTGTAGAGGGGTCAGAGTGCTGGGGGGATATCTGGGATGTAGAGGGGTCAGAGTGCTGGGGGGATATTTGGGGTGTAGCGGGGTCTGAGTGTTGGGGGGATATCTGGGGTGTAGAGGGGTCTGAGTGTTGGGGGGATATCTGGGGTGTAGAGGGGTCTGAATGTTGGGGGGATATCTGGGGTGTAGAGGGGTCTGAGTGTTGGGGGGATATCTGGGGTGTAGAGGGGTCAGAGTGCTGGGGGGATATCTGGGGTGTAGAGGGGTCAGAGTGCTGGGGGATATCTGGGATGTAGAGGGGTCAGAGTGCTGGGGGGATATTTGCAGTGTAGAGGGGTCTGAGTGTTGGGGGGATATCTGGGGTGTAGAGGGGTCTGAATGTTGGGGGGATATCTGGGGTGTAGAGGGGTCTGAATGTTGGGGGGATATCTGGGGTGTAGAGGGGTCTGAGTGTTGGGGGGATATCTGGGGTGTAGAGGTGCCTGAATGTTGGGGGGATATCTGGGGTGTAGAGGGGTCACAGTGCCAGGGGGATATCTGATGTGTAGAGGGGTCAGAGTGCTGGGGGGATATCTGGGGTGTAGAGGGGTCAGAGTGCTGTAGGGATATCTGGGATGTAGAGGGGTCTGAGTGCTGGGGGGTTATGTTTTTGGGGTTGAGAATTCAGGGGTGTGGAGGTAGTAACAGGATAACAACGGTAGGGGGAAACCTGGTGTGTGTGTGTGGTGGGGGAGTTGGGTGGAGTTAGGAGTGCTGGATGTATATAAGATGTAGAGGGGTTACAATGTTGGGGTATCTGAGGCTCTGTCAGGCTGGATGGTGCCTCATGATTTTTATTGGCAGCTGTGTCTATATTGTTACAACTGTCCTGAGCTTCATTCTAGCAGATCTATTATATGCACAGGACAGATTTGTTACTTTATGTATCCATATCAATACTGAGCATTCCCCCCCTTCCTTCCCAGACCAATTTTCAGCTTTCAGCGCTCTCACACTTCTAATGACAATTACTCAGTTATGCTACACTGTACCCAAATGAAATTTTTATCATTTTGTTCACACAAATAGAGCTTTCTTTTGGTGCTATTTATTCATGACTCCGTTTTTTACTTTTTGCGATATAAGCGAAAAAAGAATGGAAATTTGGAAAAAAAAAACAATATTTTCTTCTTTCTATTTTAAAAGTAATCCAATAAAATCGAATTTTGTCATAAATTTAAGCCAAAATGTATTCTGCTACATGTCTTTGGTAAAAAAATCCCATTAAGTGTATAATAATTGGTTTATGTGATCACGTACATATGTGTGCAGATTACAATTGGGACATATGATTTTACTGGGACATATGTGGGGGACAGGTGTCTTTACTGTGTGGGGACATGTATTTCGGGACATGTGTTTTGAGGACATGTGTTTTGTGGACATGTGTTTTAGGGACATTGTGTTTTGGAAACATGTGTGTTTATTTGTGTTTTTTACATTGTGGGGACACTAGGTTGGTGATCAGTGTGTAAAAAACAGCTCATACTCACTGATCACCAGCCGGCTGCAGCGATCCGCTCTCCTCTCCTCACTGACAACTTCCGTGGGAGGAGAGGAGAGCCGATTGCCTAGCAACTGGCTCTGTGTTTACATCACATGATGGGTGTGATTTGACATGGCCGTCATGTGATCAGGAGGGCCAATCACAGAGCCCTGCTGCCGATCAGGGATGCGCTGTGTCTGGGTGACACAAGCAAATCGGGATTGCGCCGCTGCATGGGAATGCTCCTTCTGAGGGACGTTCCTGAATGTCCACTCAGAAGGAGAGAGCGCCCACCCGGCCGTTTATGTGCAGTGGCCGGGTGGGAGGTGGGTATGTAGTATTTTCTCACTGTTTCTTTGCTGTACAGAATGATTGTTCATGTAGTTAATGCGGAGCTCCACCCAAAAATGGGGAAGCTCCACTTGTCTACCTTCTACCTACTTGATGTCTATTTACCTGCACTGTCTCTATTGTAGGGGCCCCAGAGCATTACATTGCCCAGGGGCCCATGATGCGATTAAGACGGCCCTGTAATGTATTAATGATTAAAACCCACAAACACCAATGATGCCTATAAATAGAGATGGGCCAAACACCCCCCCGTTTGGTTCTCAGCAGAACTCCCGAACAGGTGAAAAGTTCTGCCCCAAACAGCAAACTCAATTGAAGTCTATGAGAGCCGAGCGTGAGAAATCAAAAGTCCCCATTTTGAAGGCTTATATGCAAGTAATTGGCCATAAAAAGGGTATGGGGGATCCGGGTCCTGCCCTGGGGGACATGTATCAATGCATTTTTTTTTAAAGTGTTTGTTTTTTCAGCAGCAATGATTTTAATGATGCTTAAAGTGCAACAATAAAAATTAAAAATTCCTTTAAATATAGTGCAAGTGGAGTCCCCTTAGTCTGCCTGTAAAGTGGTGCATCTGTACCATGTATAGAGCCTGCTGCAGCAAAACTGACATTTATAAAGAAAATAACAAGTCAAATCACAATCAACTTGACTCGCAGTTACAATTGCCGGCTATTGAAAAAAATGGCTTGGGGACCCCCAAAATCCATACCAGACCCTTATCCATGTTGATGGGGACAGGGGTCTCTTCCCCACAACCCTGGGCTACGATTGTGGAGGTCTGCCAAGTGGCCCCACCTTTACCTGCCCCAAAGCACCCACCCCCCATGTTGTGGCCCCCATGTGGCCTGGTATGGTTCGGGGGGAGGCACTAACTCGTCGCCCCCTTTCCTGACCTGCCAGGCTGCATTCTCGGATAAGGGCCTGGTATGGACTGGGGGGGACCCAATGCTGTTTTTTTTTTACTATTTTTTTACCGGCAAATTTTTAAAAATGTAGCTGTCAGTGGGGAAGCTCATTGACAGCTGACAACTCATTGGTGCATGTGTGTCCACGATAGGTGACGTCGCCATGCACAAACATGACAGAAGCTGCACCAAATGGATGAACAAGGTGGAGATCCACCCACCGTACCACCCTCCATGCATTAAAGGGGCACCCAGATTCCAAAGACCGGGTCCTAAGAAGAATGGGGCGTCCCCGTGGGTGCTGGGCAGCCAACGCAAGCACAGAAATCAACGTCCTGTTACAGTGAAACACAATAATTACATATGTAGCACTGATCCCCTAAAGGGCTGCTGGTAATTGATTGGGCCCCTGCACTCTGCCTCTCAACCCCAGAAAATGGCCTCTACCCCCTAGGCACAACTGTGTGGTAGTGTGTGTGTAAGGCCCAATGGTTAAGAGCAACACAACAATAACACAATATACTGTATGTCGCAGACACTGACTGCAAGGACCTGTTTCTGTCCACATTCACCCTGTTATTTGTTGTTGCTATATTAATCTTTTTTTTGTTACATTTTCGAGAGACTGTTTTTTTGGACTTGCTCAAAGACTATTCTTGGTTGTTAATTCTGAACAATACATAATTCTTAAAAGAACTGATCACATTGACCTGCAGAGACAAACTGTCTGGTCACGTGGGCTGCCTTAAGTGCTGTGTTAATTAATGTTAATTATATAATTGTCTTTTAAGTTTTTGCTAAAGGTCAGGGGGGAGTATCCATGAGTCAGCCCTACCTCGTTATCTAACCTCTTGTGTTAAAAGTGTATAAAAAGGCTGTATTCTGTCCAATAAAGCATTATAGATTTTACAAGCTATTTTTGGCTAGACGTGTATTCAATGCAGCTATAATAATATCTCTGTGATGGTCAGACTGGAGGAAGCACTCAGCAGAGTGTGGGATTGGATCCGTCACACTGTATATTTACCATTACCTAGGTATCCGCTACTCCCCCAGCTGTAATGAGTAATAGAGTCTCACACGCCTTGTAACTTAACCACACAAACAGTTTACTGGAAACTTGTTCACATATTAGACATAGTGATAATTCTGATATACAGAGTGACAGTAACATCAATCAAGGTGTGCATGTGTGAACCCAAAACTTTGATGGTCACTTGAGAAACATGCAGACAGGCGACAAGTGGGACTTATGCTCAATATGGTAAAACCTTGACACTGAGCAGTTTCCCACCCCCACCTCAGAGCATACACACACCAAATTAATAATGTAACATCAGGTGTAATACAATAAGGTAATACAATACAGATATTTATCTCGCCTACTCAAGGGCTCCCCTAGGTTGCAACGCACTTCTCAATATTGTTAAAGTGGGTCATAATGCTATATAATCTCAGTGTGAGGTTTGGGGGTTGTTTAGCTCAAGTGTAGTACCCGCTAGCGAGAACAGTCCACACAGATGATTCCTTTTCAGGGCTTTTTGGCCCACTTTTATTAACCACTTCAGCCCCAGAAGGATTTACCCCCTTCCTGACCAGAGCACTTTTTACAATTTGGCACTGCGTTGCTTTAACTGCTATTTGTGCGGTCATGCAATGCTGTACCCAAACGAAATTTGCGTCCTTTTCTTCCCACAAATAGAGCTTTCTTTTGATGGTATTTGATCACCTCTGCCGTTTTCATTTTTTGCGCTATACACGGAAAAAGAAAAATTTTGAAAAAAAATGATATTTTCTACTTTTTGTTCTAAAAAAAATCCAATAAACTCAATTTTAGTCATACATTTAGGCCAAAATGTATTCGGCCACATGTCTTTGGTAAAAAAAATGTCAATAAGTGTATATTTATTGGTTTGTGCAAAAGTTATAGCGCCTACAAACTAGGGTACAATTTCTGGAATTTACACAGCCTTTAATTTATGACTGCCTATGTCGTTTCTTGAGGTGCTAAAATGGCAGGGCAGTACAAAACCCCCACAAATGACCCCATTTTGGAAAGTAGACACCCCAAGGAAATTGCTGAGAGGCATGTTGAGCCCATTGAATATTGATTTTTTTTGTCCCAAGTGAATGAATAATGACAAAAAAAAAAAAATTACAAAAAGTTGTCACTAAATGATATATTGCTCACACAGGCCATGGGCATATGTGGAATTGCACCCCAAAATACATTTAGCTGCTTCTCCTGAGTACGGGGATACCACATGTGTGGGACTTTTTGGGAGCCTAGCTGCGTACGGGCCCCGAAAACCAATCACTGCCTTCAGGATTTCTAAGGGCGTACATTTTTGATTTTACTCCTCACTGCCTATCACAGTTTTGAAGGCCATAAAATGCCCAGATGGCATAAACCCCCCCAAATGACCCCATTTTGGAAAGTAGACACCCCAAGCTATTTGCTTTGAGGCATGTTGAGTCCATGGAATATTTTATATTTTGACACAAGTTGCGGGAAAGTGACAATTTTTTTTTTTGCACAAAGTTGTCACTAAATGATATATTGCTCACACAGACCATGGGCATATGTGGAATTGCACCCCAAAATACATTTAGCTGCTTCTCCTGAGTATGGGGATACCACATGTGGGGGACTTTTTAGGAGCCTAGCTGCGTACGGGGCCCCGAAAACCAATCACCGCTTTCAGGATTTCTAAGGGTGTAAATTTTTGATTTCACTCTTCACTGCCTATCACAGTTTCGGAGGCCATGGAATGCCCAGGTGGCACAAACCCCCCCCAAATGACCCCATTTTGGAAAGTAGACACCCCAAGCTATTATATTCAAAACTTTGTGACAAAAAGTGAGGTCTGCAAAATACTCACTATACCGCTCAGCAAATAGCTTGGGGTGTCTACTTTCCAAAATGGGGTCATTTGGGGTTTTTTTTTGCCACCTGGGCATTCCATGGCCTCCAAAACTGTGATAGGCAGTGAAGAGTGAAATCAAAAATTTACGCCCTTAGAAAGCCTGAAGGCGGTGCTTGGTTTTCAGGGTCCCGTGCGCGGCTAGGCTCCCAAAAAGTCCCACACATGTTGTATCCCCATACTCAGGAGAAGCAACAGAATGTATTTTGGGGTGTAATTTCACATATTCCCATGGCATGTTTGAGCAATATATAATTTAGTGAAAACTTTATGCAAAAAAAAAAAAAAAAAATTGTCTCTCTTTCCCGCAATTTGTGTCACATTATAAAATTTTCCATGGACTCGACATGCCTCTCAGCAAATAGCTTGGGGTGTCTACTTTCCAAAATGGGGTCATTTGGGGGGGTTTTGAACTGTCCTGGCATTTAATGCACAACATTTAGAAGCTTATGTCACACATCACCCACTCTTCGAACCACTTGAAGACAAAGCCCTTTCTGACACTTTTTGATTACATGAAAAAATTATTTTTTTTGCAAGAAAATTACTTTGAACCCCCAAACATTATATATTTTTTTTAAAGCAAATGCCCTACAGATTAAAATGGTGGGTGTTTCATTTTTTTTTCACACAGTATTTGCGCAGCGATTTTTCCAATGCATTTTTTGGGGAAAAAACACACTTTTTAAAATTTTAATGCACTAAAACACACTATATTGCCCAAATGTTTGATGAAATAAAAAAGATGATCTTAGGCCGAGTACATGGATACCAAACATGACATGCTTTAAAATTGTACACAAACGTGCAGTGGCGACAAACTAAATACATTTTTAAAAGCCTTTAAAAGCCTTTACAGGTTACCACTTTAGATTTACAGAGGAGGTCTACTGCTAAAATTACTGCCCTCGATCTGACCTTCGTGGTGATACCTCACATGCATGGTGCAATTGCTGTTTACATTTGACGCCAGACCGACGCTTGCGTTCGCCTTAGCGCGAGAGCAGGGGGGACAGGGGTGCTTTTTTTTTTTTTCTTCTTTTTTTTCTTTATTATTTTTTTGCTTTTTTATCTTATTTTTAAACTGTTCCTTTCATTTTCTTTTTTTTTTAAATCATTTTTATTGTTATCTCAGGGAATGTAAATATCCCCTATTTTTTTAAATTTTGTTTCGGGGCTCCCCTATAGGGAATTCCCATGCCGTTTTTATCAATGAACTTTTATGTGTATTGTCGGACCGGCAATGCAATAGCCGCGAGTAGTTTTAAATTACTTTTTTTCTTTGAAATGTCATTTTGCTGTCAGACTGTTCTAAACACAGGAAACATGTGCCCCTTTACAGACATACTATAGACACCCCCCAGGTACGAAATTTTAAGGGATATTACACTTTTATTGTTTGACTTTAAGCATTATTAAAATCACTGCTCCTGAAAAACACGGCCGTTTTTAAAACTTTTTTTGCATTGATCCATGTCCCCTGGGGCAGGACCCGGGTCCCCAAACACTTTTTATGACAATAACTTGCATATAAGCCTTTAAAATTAGCACTTTTGATTATTCATGTTCGTGTCCCATAGACTTTAACGGTGTTCACTTGTTCAAACAAACTTTTTTCTGTTCGCATGTTCTGGTGCAAACCGAACAGGGGGGTGTTCGGCTCATCCCTACCCCTGAGGCCTGGCTAGTAGCTCAGGACTTGAAATTTTGAACCCTGCACCATGGTGAGAATATACTTCTTCCCGGTTGGAATAGGCCTGGCCAAGGGATCCACAATGTCAATGGCTATGCGGTAAAAGGGCTCCCCAATAATAGGCATGGACATAAGTCTGGCCTTAGGTTGTTCCCCCCGCTTACCTACCCATTGACATGTGTCACACATTTTGCAGTACTGACGCACATCCTGGTTAAAATTGGGCCAGAAGATATTCTGTGTAATTCTATGGGCTGTGTAACGGGACCCTAGATGTCCTGCTAGTGGGACTTCATTCCAGATTCACAGAATCTCCAGCTAGAATTTTTTTAGCTACCACCAGCTGTTGTTTCTGCGAAGGGGCTTTACTTCTCGGGGATGGCTTAGGGATCCTATACATATACAGTCTATCCCCCACCCATTCATAAAGCTCCCCATCTATTCCCCTTTCCTGAGTATCTGCCTTAGCCCTATACTTGTGTAAGGCTGGGTCCTCCCGAGTTTCCCTCCTGAAAGCCTCTGACGTAGGAGAGCCTGATCTAAAGGTACATGTTGGGGAAGATAGTCTTTCACATAGGCCATTGGCTACCTTTCCATTAACCCGTACAGTCTGCCTGTGTTGCTGCCTGTTGTCCTGGTTAGCTGCTTGTACTGGATCAGCCTCGTGCAGGACACCCCAATGTTCTTCCTCCTCAATGCAGTGAGCCGCAGGCATGGATCTGAGGGGATTTCCCCCTGCTGGCTTTCTCCACGACTGGGACTGCCTGACTGGATTAAACAGACAATATGGCTTTTTGTGCCCTAGCTGTTTACACCCAAAACACCTGATGGGTTGTGAGTAGTCCTGGGAGTTAAACCTGAGCTGCTGAGAATAACTGGCTGCTGGAGGCGGTGCTGTAGAGTGGTACGACTGTGGTTGGTAGGCGCCAGCTAGAGGGGGTGCCGCTGATCGATAATCCACCCGAGCTGTTGTCTTGACCACAGGGTTATCCAGTTTGTGGGCATCTGTGAATTTGTCCGCCAGGCGAGCTGCTTCAGACAAGGTGCAAGGTTTTCGGTCCCGGACCCACTCTCTGACTTCTGTGGACAGCTTGTCAATGAAGTGCTCCAGCAGTAGGGATGAGCTTTGAGTTTGAGTCAAACTCATGTTCATCTTGAACATCGGCTGTTCGCCAGTTCGCTGAACAGCGAACAATTTTTTGTGTTCGCGGCAAATTCGAATGCCGCGGAACACCCTTTAAAAGTCTATGGGAGAAATCAAAAGTTCTAATTTTAAAGGCTTATATGCAAGATATTGTCATAAAAAGTGTTTGGGGACCCGGGTCCTCCCCCAGGGGACATGGATCAATGTAAAAAAAGTTTTAAAAACGGCCGTTTTTTCAGGAGCAGTGATTTTAATAATGCTTAAAGTCAAACAATAAAAGTGTTTGAATTTAAATTTAAATTCCCTTTAAATTTCGTAGCTGGGGGGTGTCTATAGTATGCCTGTAAAGGGGCGCATGTTTCCCGTGTTTAGAACAGTCTGACAGCAAAATGACATTTCAAAGGAAAAAAAGTCATTTAAAACTACTTGCGGCTATTGCATTGCCGGTCCGACAATACACATAGAAGTTCATTGATAAAAACGGCACTGGAATTCCCCGCAGGGGAACCCCGAACCAGAATTTAAAAAAAAATGACGTGGGGGTCCCCCTTAATTCTATACCAGGCCTTTAAAAATTTAAAAAAAAAATGACGTGGGGGGAATCATTGGTGTCAGTGGGAGGAATAGTGCCCCATCATTGGTGTCAGTGGGAGGAATAGTGTCCCATCATTGGTGTCAGTGGGAGGAATAGTGCCCCACCCATCATTGGAGCACAGGTGTGTCAGGAGGAAGCTGTCTCTCTGGAGCTGCTGCAGATCCGTGTGAGAGGGGAGTGGTGAGGAACTCTCTCCCAGCTCTCCTGGCTCCTTTCTGGGGAAGCCATGGAGGCCAGCAGGGCCTCTCCTGCTGGAAGCTCTCAGCCATCTCCTGGGCCATCGGGTAACATACCTGCCCCTGTGCAACCCATGGTTGGTGATCTCTCTACCCCTGGTGAAGATGAAGGTTCCGGGCCATCCGGGAGCGAGTGGTGGCCGGGATTAAGGTCCTGAATAGGGAAAGAGACAAGCTCTACAAGCTCAGAGCGGAGCTGAAGCGCCTGAGAAGGCAGCGTGAGGGCTTACATAGCCAGAGACGTGGATCCATGGATCTGGAGATCCAACTGGCCAAGGTTCGGGTGGAACACCAGGAGACCATTGTGGCCATGATGGAAGGCAGAGATGGGCCATTTAAAGAAAAGTTTTGTAATGATAAAAGGTTTGCGAGGATGACAAAGATGGAGGTGGAGGAGGAGACCCCCAGTTCTGACCCCCTGCCCCCTCAGGGAGAGGTAAGCAGCCCCATGCCTTCCCAGGACTCAGGAGGCATGCTCAGGGCCATCCAGGTAATGGAGTCTCCTATGCGGGGGGATCAGCTGGTGTTTCATGAAGAGGACATAACAGATAATGTGCCTGACAAGGTAAAGCCTGTCAAGTCCCATATTGTGAATAAAACAATTTTTGTGCCATTCAACACTGTGACTGATACAGACAATGTGCCCAGTGAGAGTCAGGCTGCTAGTCCTATCTGTAGCAATGCTGTGCCTGCTGATGCTGCAGTACAGCAAAGCTTGCATTTAAAAAATGACATTCCTGCAGATGAACTACAAGATTCAGCAGAGCCAATTAAACCCCTTTAGCTGAGTCTAAAGCTGTTTGCCCTAAACCTGCTGAAGACTCTACAGCACAGCTTCAGGAAACAGCTGGTATTGCAGCAGAAACTGTGACTATTCCTGATGGGAATGTGAAGTTTTGTGTGACTGATAAAAATCATCCCAGCACCAGTGTGATGAACAATGGTTCCAGTTCAAGTGTGATGGACAGTCCTACCAACTCCGTACAAGCAGTGAATAATAATAGTAATGTACAGACTGTAACTTCAGTGTGGGGCCTTGGCCCTGATAAACCCACATTTGCTCAGGTGGTACGCTCTGCTCCTGGTAGCTCTGCCCCCAAGCGGGGTTTCCCCCTGCAGCCTACCACTTTGGGCACCCCGGGATCTGGTCTTGGGTCTCTGGCTTCTGCTGGGGGTCCAAGAAGAAATGTGGTAATTCTGAAATGGGAAGGTGGTGCGATCCCTCCAGCACGGCGTGCAGTGGTGGATTTGATTGTGGAGATGGGTTTTGGGGCAAATGACCTGTATGCTCTAATACATGTTGCTGGGACACGGGATTATACCATTAGCTTCACCAGGCCAGAGGGTCTTGACCTGTTCTGGTAGCGATATGAGGCTCGGTGCAGGTCAAGACCTGAATGGGAAGGTCTGGCCCCAGGTGCGGTTTCGCAAAGGTCAACGGTGAAAAAGATAACCATCATACTCACCAATGAGAGTGTTCCTGCTCGGGACCTAGAGGTCTGGTTAAGGAACTATGGTGAGGTTTTGACTAAGCCCAGCAAAATACTTGATGAGCGTAACATCTGGACTGGGGGTTGGTCAGTAACAGTCAGGTTGGCCAGGGATGGGAATGTTGTCCGTCACCTGCCCTCCTCAGCTTTTATAGGGAGGGATAGGATGACTATTTTCTACCCTGGTCAGCCGAAGCTGTGTCACCGCTGTGGAGAAAAGGGGCATTTGAGTTCCTCCTGTTCAGCCTTGATATGTTCAGTGTGTCGGGGTCAGGGTCATATGGCTAAGGACTGCACTGAGATGATCAGGTGCAACCTGTGCCTGCGCCTTGGCCACCCCTACAGCAGATATCCTGAAGCCTGGCACAATATGGAGAAGGAGGTAATTGATGACATGTCAAGGCTGGACAGGATGGAGGGTGAGGCCCCTGGTGCACCATCCTCCTCTGCGGTGACTGACTCCCCTGGTCCTGCTCAGGATCCCTCCCCAGTTCCTGTGGCCACCCCTCCTGTGTCTGTAAGTATTCCTTCTGTATCTGTCTCTGTGTCCCCCCAGCCTACTGTATCCCCTCCTCTTGTGTCAGAACCTTCCAAGTCTGTGCCCCCCGAGTCAGTTACCCCCCAGGAGTCTACCCCTCCTAAGTCTGATTCAAAGGGAGCACCCCCCCCCCACCAGGAGTAGTAGTGGGTACTAAAAAGGTCGCTTCTTCCTCTCTAAAGGAGTCTTCTGTAAAGACTCCAAAGAAAAAAACAGGAGATAAGGGCATCTCTGAAGCTGACCTGCAGTACCTGGAGGAGAGAAGGAAGGTTGGGAAGCGGAAGAAGCAGGTGGTGAGGACAGAACAGGCTCCAGTGCCTGTCTCCAACCGTTATAGGTCTTCTAATTGGGATATCTCTTCATCTGGAGCTTCTTCGGAGCGAAGATCCGATTCTGAGATGGAGTTTGAGGCGGCCTCAAGAAAGAGAGAGGCTTCTAGTGATGAGCAGCAGAGGGGAGATAAGAAGCAATCTACCCAATAACCCAAATGGCGGTTCCCCCTCCGTTAAAAGTGGTGACTAGGGATGAGCTTCGTGTTCGAGTCGAACCCATGTTCGACTCGAACATCGGCTGTTCGACCGTCCGTCGAATTGTGAACGATATGGTGCGTCACGGCCCATAATTCACTGCGGCATCGCAGTGCATTGCTGGCTGATGATTGGCCAAGCATGCACTATGACCCGCATGCTTGGCCAATCACAGCGCCGTCAGTAGAGAGAGCTGTAATTGGCCAAAGCCAGGGTGGCTTTGGCCAATAATGGCTCAGGGGATTTAGTACACACCCCACACTATATAAGGCCGCCTGCACGGCGGACCTGTGTAGTGTGTGTTCCGGTGTGCTGAGAGAAAGAGAGAGAGAGAGACAGACAGTGTCATTTGATTTGAGTTAGATAGATTAGGCAGAACAGTCAGATAGTTAGCTGCACTTACAGTGTATTGTGTATATATATGCATCCCAGGTGTTGCATATATATATATACACTGTATTCAGTTTAGCTAGATCCGTTCCTGTTATCTTCTATCTAGACTATTTACATTTAGTGCAGTGCGTCCTGCTCACAGTGTTCAGCTAGATCCGTTCCTGTCATCTTCTAGACTATTTACATTTAGTGCAGTGTGTCCTGCTCACAGTGTTCAGCTAGATCCGTTCCTGTTATTTACATTTAGTGCAGTGTGTCCTGCTCACAGTGTTCAGCTAGATCCGTTCCTGCTATTTACATTTAGTGCAGTGCGTCCAGCTCACAGTGTTCAGCTAGATCCGTTCCTGCTATTTACATTTAGTGCAGTGCGTCCTGCTCACAGTGTTCAGCTAGATCTGTTCCTGTTATCTTCTAGACTATTTACATTTAGTGCAGTGCGTCCTGCTCACAGTGTTCAGCTAGATCCGTTCCTGTTATTTACATTTAGTGCAGTGCGTCCTGCTCACAGTGTTCAGCTAGATCCGTTCCTGCCATTTACATTTAGTGCAGTCAGTGCGTCCTGCTCACAGTGTTCAGCTAGATCTGTTCCTGCTATTTACATTTAGTGCAGTGCGTCCAGCTCACAGTGTTCAGCTAGATCCGTTCCTGCTATTTACATTTAGTGCAGTCAGTGCGTCCTGCTCACAGTGTTCAGCTAGATCCGTTCCTGCTATTTACATTTAGTGCAGTCAGTGCGTCCTGCTCACAGTGTTCAGCTAGATCTGTTCCTGCTATTTACATTTAGTGCAGTGCGTCCTGCTCACAGTGTTCAGCTAGATCCGTTCCTGCTATTTACATTTAGTGCAGTGCGTCCTGCTCACAGTGTTCAGCTAGATCCGTTCCTGCTATTTACATTTAGTGCAGTGCGTCCTGCTCACAGTGTTCAGCTAGATCCGTTCCTGCTATTTACATTTAGTGCAGTGCGTCCTGCTCACAGTGTTCAGCTAGATCCGTTCCTGCTATTTACATTTAGTGCAGTGCGTCCTGCTCACAGTGTTCAGCTAGATCCGTTCCTGTTATCTTCCTACTGACAGGCAGGCTTGTCTGGTTACAGTATATAAAGCTACCTGAAGAAAATTACAGGTGTTCTATCCCAGCTTAGTGCAGCTACAGGCCATTAGTATGTCTGGAAGGCCAAGAAGGAGAGGCAGACAGTCACAAGCCAATAAGAGAGGGCAAGCAGGCTCTGTGTCTAGTGCTGGTCGTGGAGACGGTGCATCCTCATCAGCACGTGGCCATGGGACACGCTTGGCCTTTTTTTCGGCAGCTGGCCGTGTTGAGCCGCAACATGCGGAAGACTTGGTCGAGTGGATGACCAAGCCGTCCTCATCCTCCTCATCCTCTCTCACCCATGCCCAGGGTGCTTTGTCTGGCAAAGCAGCGGCCTCTTCCCTCAGCTCAATGTCATCAGTGACTCCTTCCCTAGCTCCACCATGTCCTCCTGAGGAGTCCCTCGAACTGTTTGACCACAGTGTTGGGTACATGCTCCAGGAGGATGCCCAGCGTTTGGAAGGCTCTGATGATGATACTGAGCTCGATGAAGGCAGTAACATGAGCACGGACAGAGGGGGTGCCCAAGAAGGACAGCAATCTGGCAGTCATGCTCCCCCTGCTGCAGCATACTGCCAGGTTTGCTCCAGTGATGAGGAGGGAGGGGATGATGAGGTCACTGACTCAACGTGGGTGCCTGATAGCAGAGAGGAGGAGGAGGAGGAGGAGGCGGCACATCACCAAGGAGGCAGGATGCCCTCCAGGGGCCAGCCTAAGGGCAGCACATTGACTGCATCACACCCCAAAGCTCCACATGTGCAGGGCGCTGCAGTCTCTGCGCGTTATTCAAAAAGTTCTTTGGTGTGGGCCTTTTTTGAGACGAGTGCATCAGATCGCACCACTGCTATTTGCAACATATGTCTCAAGCGTATCTCGCGTGGCCAAAACATCTCCCGCTTGGGTACCACATGCTTGACCAGACATATGTTGACCTGCCATGCAGTTCGTTGGCAAGCGTATCTAAAAGACCCACACCAAAGAACAAAGAGGATCTCTCCTTGCTCCTCATCAGCTGAGATTTCCAACCCCACTAGACCTTCAGTCCTCTCTGAGACCTGCACTGAGAGGAATGAAGGTGTAGAATTAGGTGTGTCACAGCCAAGTACTTGTGGGCAATCTGCTTTTGGTACACCGACGTCAGATTGTACCAGGCAAATTTCCCTGCCCCAGCTGCTGCACCGCCGAAAGAAGTTTGCTCCCAGCCATCCACATGCCCAGCGGTTGAATGCTAGCTTGGCAAAATTGCTAGCACTTCAACTGCTGCCTTTTCAGTTGGTAGACTCTGCCCCCTTCCGTGAGTTTGTGGAATGTGCGGTTCCTCAGTGGCAGGTACCCAAACGCCACTTTTTCTCACGGAAGGCGATTCCGGCTCTCTACCGGCATGTGGAAGGCAATGTCCATGCCTCGCTGGACAGGGCGGTCAGTGGTAAGGTGCATATTACCGCTGACTCATGGTCCAGCAGGCATGGACAGGGACGTTACCTAAGTTTCACGGCGCATTGGGTGACTCTGCTGGCAGCTGGGAAGGATGCAGGACAAGGTGCAGCAGTGTTGGAGGTTGTTCCGCCACCACGCCTCCAAAATGCTGATTGTGACACACCTCTCTCCTCCACCCCCTCCTCTTCTTCTTCCTCCATGGCCTCTTCCTCGGAACCAGCGGTGCTCCGTAGGCGTTCAAGGGGCTACGCAAGTACGCAGGCCAAAAGATGCCATGCGGTGCTTGAGCTGGTGTGCTTGGGGGACAGGAGCCACACTGGGGCAGAGGTTCTGTCAGCTCTGCAGGGGCAGGTTCAGAGGTGGTTGACGCCACGCCAATTTAAGGCAGGAATGGTGGTTTGCAACAATGGCACCAACCTCCTCTCTGCCCTCCGACAGGGACAAATGACCCATGTGCCCTGTTTGGCTCACGTCCTTAACTTGGTGGTGCAGCGGTTCTTGGGCAGGTACCCAGGCTTACAGGATGTCCTGAGGCAGGCCAGGAAAGTCTGTGTGCATTTCCGCCGGTCATATAATGCCAGTGCTCGGCTGACGGACCTCCAAAAGGAGTTTAACCTGCCCAAGAACTGCCTAATCTGTGACATGCCCACCAGGTGGAACTCAACGTTAGCCATGCTGCAGCGGCTGCACACGCAGCAGAGGGCCATCAATGAGTACCTGTGCGACTATGGCACCAGGACAGGGTCAGGGGAGCTTGGTTTTTTTCCCCACGCCAGTGGGCCATGATCAGGGATGCATGCACTGTCCTGTCACCATTCGAGGAGGCTACGAGGATGGTGAGCACTGTCAGTGCATTCATCAGTGACACTGTCCCCCTTGTCCACCTGTTGGAGCACACGCTGCGTGGAATAATGGACAGGGCACTTGAGGCAGAACAGAGGCAGGAAGAGGAGGACTTCCTTAGCTCTCAAGGCCCCCTTTATCCAGACAGTGTTCCTGCGTGCCCGCCGATCACACAGGAAGAGGACGAGGAGGAGGAGGAGGAAGATTGTGTCAGTATGGAGGTGGAGCCTGGCACTCAGCATCAGCAGCAGTCTTTAAGGGATCAGTCCCAAGGAACACATGGACTTGTACGTGGCTGGGAGGAGGTGGCTGCGGATGTTGTTGTCCTTAGTGACCCAGAGGACTCCGGACCGAATGCCTCAGCAAACCTATGCTGCATGGCCTCCCTGATCCTGCAAAGCCTGCGTAAGGATCCTCGTATTCGTGGTATCAAGGAGAAGGACCAATACTGGCTGGCAACCCTCCTTGATCCACGTTACAAGGGTAAGGTTGCGGACCTTATCTTGCCATCGCAGAGGGAGCAGAGGATGAAACACCTTCGGGAGGCCTTGCAGAAAGGTCTGTGCAACGCGTTCCCAGAGACTGGGAGGTTACAAACTCCTGTTTCTGGACAACGTGTTGCTGAGGCTTCGGTCAGTCAAAGAAGGAGCGGTGGAGAAGGTGGTCGTCTGACCGATGCGTTCAGACAATTTTTTGGTCCGCAGCCCCAAGGTATGATCGGTTCCAGCAACCATCGCCAGCGTCTGTTTTACATGGTGCAGGAATACCTAGGGGCAAGATCAGACTTGGACACCTTTCCCACCGAAAATCCTCTGGGTTACTGGGTCTTGAGGATGGATCACTGGCCAGAGCTTGCACAGTATGCAATTGAGCTACTGGCCTGTCCTGCATCCAGCGTTCTTTCGGAACGCACATTCAGTGCTGCTGGAGGCGTGGTAACCGATCACAGGGTGCGTCTGTCCACCGACTCGGTCGATCGGCTGACCTTCATAAAAATGAATCAGTCTTGGATCACCACCAGCTACCAAGCACCTGATGCTGATGTAACCGAATATTTTTTTTTGAAATCTCAGATCCCTTCAAAGACTGCCTATGCTGATGCTGAGTGACTATCCCTGAGTAATTATCCTCTTCCTCCTCAATCATCACGCTGATAGCTTGTAAGAACATTTTTGGTTCTGGGCGCCACCACCAGTGCCTAAGGCACAATTTTTCAGCCCCTGTTTAACAGGGGCGTGTAATTACAATTTTTGATGTAATACTTTGCAGCAGGGCTCGTTCCTGCATTCCAACTAGAGTGTCTGTGAGGGGTTGCAGTGTTGTGGCACCAGCACCAGTGCCTAAGGCCCAATTTTTCTGCCCCTGTCTAACAGGGGCGTGTAATTACAATTTTTGATGCAATACTTTGCAGCAGGGCTCGTTCCTGCGTTCCAACTAGAGTGTCTGTGAGGGGTTGCAGTGTTGTGGCACCAGCACCAGTGCCTAAGGCCCAATTTTTCTGCCCCTGTCTAACAGGGGCGTGTAATTACAATTTTTGATGCAATACTTTCTAGCAGGGCTCGTTCCTGCATTCCAACTAGAGTGTCTGTGAGGGGTTGCAGTGTTGTGGCACCAGCACCAGTGCCTAAGGCCCAATTTTTCTGCCCCTGTCTAACAGGGGCGTGTAATTACAATTTTTGATGCAATACTTTGCAGCAGGGCTCATTCCTGCGTTCCAACTAGAGTGTCTGTGAGGGGTTGCAGTGTTGTGGCACCAGCACCAGTGCCTAAGGCCCAATTTTTCTGCCCCTGTCTAACAGGGGCGTGTAATTACAATTTTTGAAGCAATACTGTGCAGCAGGGCTCGTTCCTGCGTTCCAACTAGAGTGTCTGTGAGGGGTTGCAGTGTTGTGGCACCAGCACCAGTGCCTAAGGCCTAATTTTTCAGCTCCTGTTCAACAGGGGCATGTAATTACAATTCTTGATCTAATATTTCACAGCAGGGCCCTGTGAGGGCTTACAGTGTTGTGGCCACAGCAACACCTAAGGCCCAAATTTCTGCTGAGTATATAGGGCAGGACCCTACTTTCAAACATCTAACTTACAAACGACTCCTACTTGCAAACGGAAGGAGACAACAGGAAGTGAGATGAAATCTACCCCTAGGAAGGGAAATTCTCTCCTGTAAGAGTTAATATGGGAAAACAATTTCTCCTTTCCACTGATGCTTTCCAATCCTTGTTCCACAAAAAAACCCAAATTTTCAAAAAACATTTTTCAATGGGACAAAAAAGTGAGGTGAAATCTTCTGAAGAGGAGGAAAGACAGCAAAACAAATGTCACAGGGGTGATAACCCTTCCCTATGTTTTCCAAAAAGCTTAGAAAAGATTTTTTGGCTGGAGCTAAACACGTTAAAAATGTTCAAAATTACAAACAGATTCTACTTAACAACAAACCTACAGTCCCTGTCTTGTTTGCACCGCCTGTATACTGCTGTTCAGAGTATATAGGGCCTGGTGGCCCCACACCTTTCCTTATTTTAATTTGGGTGCGGGGTTCCCCTTAATATCCATACAAGACCCAAAGGGCCTGGTAATGGACTGGGGGGTACCCATGCCGTTTGTCTCACTGATTTTCATCCATATTGCCATGACCCGACATGACATTAAACCCGCAAGCAGTTTTAAATGAGATTTTTTCCTTTAAAAATGAAATTTGGTGCAGGGACTGTTCTAAACATGGGAAACACGCGTCACTTTACAGGCATACTATAGACACCCCCCTGGTACGATATTTAAAGGAATATTTCACTTTTTTTTTTACTTTAAGCATCATTAAAATCACTGCTCCCGAAAAAACGGCCGTTTTTAAAAGTTTTTTTTGCATTGATACATGTCCCCTGGGGCAGGACCCGAGTCCCCAAACCCTTTTTAGGACAATACCATGCAAATTAGCCTTTAAAATGAGCACTTTTGATTTCGAACGTTCGAGTCCCATAGACGTCAATGGGGTTCTAACGTTCGTGCGAAATTTCGGTCCGTTCGCGGGTTATGGTGCGAACCGAACCGGGGGGTGTTCGGCTCATCCCTAGTGGTGACAATAAATGTCGCCAGCATTAAGTCAGTAAGAGCTCGTTCTATGGCCTTCTTTTTGTTCAGCCAATTGGATGCTGAAATTTTATTTTTGCAAGAGACTAGGCTCACCTCCTTGGCAGATATTCATATGGCCAAGAGAGAGTGGAGGTATGGTCCATCTTACTGGTCTCTTGTGGACGAGCCTTACGGCGGTGTGGCGGTGTTGTTTAAAACCAGCATGGTAACTGTCCGGCGGGTTATTGAGGTGGAGATTGGGAGATTGGTATGGTCTTAGACGTCCTTGTGGGAGGGCAGGATCTGCGCCTAATTAATGTCTATGGGCCGCACACAGGAAGTGGGACAGGAAGTGCCTTTTTACAAGGATCAAGCCATTTCTTTTTACATCCCGGCAAGTGGTCTTTGGAGGTGACTTTAATACAGTAACTAGGCCCAAGGACAGGAAGGACTTCAAGGACAGGCTGGGATATGATAGCGTTTTTTAAAATAGTATGGTTAAGGATGCTGGTCTTGTGGATGTGCACATTAAGCACCTCCCGGATGACACTGGGTTCACCTTTCATCAAGGTAATAGTCAGAGTAGAATAGATAGGTTTTTTTTTTAAGGAGACCTCTGCTTTCTCGCCCCCAGTGGTGCAGGCAGTAGAGTTCTCTGATCACTGTATGCTATCTGTGGTCCTGAATGCTTCAGACACCCCTCAGAGGGGTAAGGGCATCTGGAGATTGAATTTGACTCTACTCAAGGAAGAACATGTTAGACAATGCTTTGAGGAATTCTTTCAGGCACAGGTGACCATCATGGACTTTTGTAGCAGCAAGGCTGAGTGGTGGGAGCTGACCAAAAAGAGGATTGCTGGATTCTTCAGGGGCCTAGCCAATAGAAAGCAGTTTAATAAATACATGACCTACCAACGTTTACGGAGGAAGCTGGATATTCTTGTCTCGAGAGGAGGAGATCATGGGGCAATCTCCGAAGTGAAACTCCTTCTCAAGAAGTGTCAATATGACCGGCATGCCTCTTTAGTTCTGGAGAGAGACTATGGGAAGTACCACTCGCCTGACCCTTACCAGAACTGCAAACAAGGTGTAGCAGTTAAAACGGTCGTTGGCCTTAAGGACAGCACAGGTTCCTTGACAAAGTCCAGGTCAGGGATTCTGGAGGTCATGAGGTCCTTTTATGCTGACCTTCTTGGGAGGAAAGAGCTTGACCGTGACAAGATGGAAAGCTTTTTGGACTCTACTCCAGGTCTAAATGATGAAGATGTCCCATTGATGAATTTGACAGAGGAGATCACAGTTGAAGAGGTGATGAGGGCAATTGAACAGCTTGCCATCAAAAAGTCACCTGGACCGGATGGCTTGATGGCTGAGTTTTACAAAGCTTTTAAGCCTATTCTGGCCCCACATTTGGTAGAGGTTTTTAACAGTTGCCTTGCAGAGGGGGTACTTCCCCCTTCCATGAGGCACTCAGCTGTGATTCTTCTTTCAAAGGGTAAAGATCCTTCGATAATTGAGAATTGGCGCCCCATCAGCCTTCCTAATGTCGATAGAAAGATACTGGCAAAGATATTTTTCTGGCGCCTATCGTCAGTAGCAGAGTCTTTGCTTTCTCGCCATCAGCACTGTTCGGTCCAGGGTAGGAGCACCTTCACAGCGGTTTTAGCTGTCCGGAAGGCCTTGGAGCGGTGCAGGGCTGCAGGCTGAGGAAAGTATTTGCTGACATTGGATCAGGCAAAGGCTTTTGATCGTGTTAACCATGAGTACCTGTGGTTGCTCCTTAGTAAGTACGGTCTGCCGGGTGGTTTTGTCGATTGGTTGAAAGGCTTGTATAAGGGGGCAGAAAGCTTTCTTCTTGTTAATGGTTGGGTTGGGCAGTCCTTTGAGGTTGGCTCTGGAGTGCGTCAAGGTTGTCCCCTGAGTCCCCTGCTTTATGTGTTTGCAATCGACCCTTTCATCAGGAAGCTAGAGAGCGGCATGTTGTGTGGGGTGCCAGTAGGGCTCCCGGGTGAGCCGCCTTTGAGGGTTGTTGCCTATGAGGACGATGTGTCGGTGATTGTCACGATGGCGGATGAAGCAGAGGAGGTGATCTCTCTGACATCACGGTATTTTGAAGCATCAGGCTCCAAGATCAATCAGGAAAAGAGTGAAGTTTTCTGGATGGGAAAGGAAGGTGAGGGGTTTGATCTCCCGGACACCTTTCCAGTGCCCCAGGAAAGAATTAAGATTCTAGGCATTGAATTTGGACCCGGCGATTATGGCCTCAAAAACTGGGAAGGCAGACTGGAAATTGCCAATACTAAGGTGGTCAGCTGGAAGAGATGGAAGTTATCTATGAGGGAAAGGGTTAATCTGATTAAGACTTACCTGATTCCGATCTTCTTGTATGTCAGCTTTGTCTGCATCTTGCCAGTGTCTCTCTATGCTAGGGTCAGTAGTGTGTTCTTCCAGATGTTGTGGGGGAACAGACTGAACCCCATCAAGAGGAATGTCACCTATCTATCCAGGAGGGAGGGTGGCTTAGGTATGGTCAACCCAGTTCTTTTCTTTTCACTGCTTTTTCTCAAGTTTAACATTGGTAATATGCTTGCAGTGGAACCTCCTGGATGGGCAGGCATATTTAGATCTTGGTTTAGGCCTTTTCTACGACTTTGGGAAGAAGGTGGCCAAGTGAAGAATCTCAGGGGTCATCGTGGTCAGCTACCAGCCTATGTCGCTCCGTGCCTGAAGTTACTACGGCAGTGGCGATTGTCGGCTGAAGATCTCAGATCGGTTCCGAGGAAAGTCCTTATGAGTCGAGTCTTGAGCGAAGTCTTTCATGACCCACTGGCCTTAAGGGATTGCCCAGGCCCAGTTTTGAGGGCAGGGTTAAGACTTATTAATTTGGAAAGAATACCTCCTAAATTCAGGGATCTGGCCTGGATGTGCTTCCATGGGAGGCTCTATGTTAGGGGCAATTTGAAATTCCGCAGTGGGATGGATCGTAGCTGTCCTTGGGAGGAGTGTGCAGGTGAGGAGGAGACTATGGACCATTTTCTGCTTCATTGCCCTTTTAACATAGAGGTGTACAAACAGGTGGGGCGGGCCCTCAGTGTCCCTTTCCTCTCCAGGCTGGGTTATGCTGAGTGGGTGTATGGAGCATTCAATACTGGTGGGGTTTTTTGTTTAGATACACTTTTTCTAGTTAGCATAGTAGTCCATTTTTTCACTTGGAACGCACGGTGTCAGGTCTGCATTCGGCGTAAGATCCTTCCTGTTGAGGTGGTGGTGTATGACATTCTGCATGAGGTGGAGAAGATTCGGGTACTTGAGAGAGACAAGCGGAGTCAGGGGGCTTGGTTGAAGGCGTGGAGGGGTTTCAAGCCTCCCTGACTGCCAGGAGTCTCTTTCCCGGGTGTGGCTGTCTGTCTCTTTTCACCCTAGATTATTTTTTGGATTAATTTTTGGTAAATGGCTGCGTACATAGGTGATGGGTTGTGCCTCTTAGGCCCTCTCTGATGCTTTATGTAAATAATTTTGGTAGTGGATTATGTATATATTGTATATATTCTGAACATGGATGTGTATTCCTTGGATTTCTGTTGAAGTTTTGTACTATGGTTTTGTTTTTTACTTTTGTATAAAATTGGTTGCTTGATTCTTTTCAATAAAAGATCAATAGTGCCCCATCATTGGTGTCAGCTGGAGGAATAGTGCCCCATCATTGGTGTCAGTTGGAGGAATAGTGCCCCATCATTGGTATGAGTGGGAGGAATAGTGTCCCATCATTGGTATCAGTGGGAGGAATAGAGCCCCATCATTGGTGTCAGTGGAAGGAATAGTGCCCCATCATTGGTATGAGTGGGAGGAATAGTGCCCCATCATTGGTGTCCGTTGGAGGAATAGTCAAATTTCTATTGAATCAAGTGTTGTTAGAATTCATCTCAGGGAGAAAAGTGATTTTTTTTTTTATCTGTTATATGATGGTGTAAATTTCTCGTCTCTCTATAATGTGCATAGAAAGGGGTTGAGTGATATTCTGTCATCTCTGTACAAGACTTGTGGTTGTCCTGTAGACTCGTCCCCCAGAAATGACCCAACCACATAGTTTCCTCTCTAGACATTCTCTATCTGTGTCATTTGCTGCATGAGAGCCCCATTCACCATGAGATCCTAGACCGCTCTTCTCCTGCTCTGTGTCCTCCTCCAAGCCTCTTCTGGTAAGTATAGACATTCTGAGCTTTTCGCTGGCTTTCTCCATGGCTGGGATTGCCTGGCTGGATTTAACGGACAGTCTGGCTTTTTGTACCCTAGCTGTTTACATCCGAAACACCTGATGGGTTGTAAGTAGTCCTGGGAGTTGAACCTGGGCTGCTGAGAATACTGATAATCCACGAGCTGTTGTCTTGACCACTGGGTTATCCAGTTTGCGGGCACCTGTGTATTCGTCCGCCAGGCGAGCTGCTACAGGCAAGGTGAAAGGTTTTCGGTCCCGGACCCACTCTCTGACTTCTGGGGACAGCTTGTCAAAGAAGTGCTCCAGCAGGAACAGCTGCAGCACCTCTTCCCCGGATACTGCTTGGCATCCAGTGACCCAGTGGGATAATGTGCAGTGTAGGCGGCATGCCCACTCGGTATGTGAGTCTCCAGTCTGCTTGCTTGTCTCTCGGACCCCCCTTCGGTATGCCTCCGGTGTGACGGCATACCTGGCCAAAAGTGCTTCTTTTACCAGCCCATAGTTTATAATCTCCTCATCTGGGATGGTCCTTAACGCTTCACTGGCTCGGCTGGACAATTTCCCAGACAAGATGGTAACCCATTTCTCTGTGGGCTCCCGGTGTAGGGCACATTGCCATTCAAAATTGGCAAGGTACTCATCAATCTCCCCTTCCATTTCAATGACATTTTTAAAAGCAGCAAAATTTACCTTTCTTCTTTCAGTTGGTGCTGCTGTGACTCCTGCTGCTGCAGCACCTCTTTGCTGTAGCCAATTTGCCACCACAGCCCCTATAACTCGGTCTATGACGTCCGCTGTAGGGTTATGGCCATAATGTGCCAGTCTTATGTTAACAGCCCGATCAAAACTTGCCTCCTCGGGTGTCCTGTCTGTTACGCTGGGCCTTTCGGTTATGTTGGGTCTTTCGGCTGTATCCATTTCGACTAGTTCTGCGATAATGTCCCTCTTCTTGCAGTTGTTGGCAGGTCGGCCCCGGTTCTCCGGTAAGTCCTTGAGGGTAGAGCGCTTTAGCCATTCATACCGTGCTTCCATTGGCCTGTGTCCTCTTGTAGCTGTCCTTCTGGGCTGTGGGAATCATCCAGCTACTTGCCACCAATTGTAACGACACCCCGAGTATGAAAGGGGTTAAAGCCGTTTAGGACATTCCATTTCTGAACACAAAAGGCAGCTACCAAACACCCCAATCAGCCGAACAAGAAACCCATACAAATAATTCCCCCCCCCCCCAAGTACGAGACGAGGCTCTGTCTTGAGGGTCAAACAAGAATGACTCTTTATTTAGAGATCTCACACAAATATATATAGCAGGATGAAAATACAACCTCTCACCAGAAACCTAATTAACATGCGCTAATTATCTAATCCTTTAGACAGCCTAGGTGACAAGACCTTTAGGACAGACTTCCTGTCTCCTAGCTCACCAACTATACAATACACATTATCATACATCTCAACACAGAACTCCTTCATACAATTGCTGGGTTAATTAGCACAATGAGTGAAAGACTCTTAGAAGCTGTGACAAGTCATACTAGACTAATTTACATTATAGCAGACACAGACAGAGACAGGTGGCTGGAATTGACATCAGCATCTCCTAACAGTATTTGTCCCAGCATTATGAATCAGCCACTATTTCTAATATGGGCATATACAGAATTATTATTTTCTTGGTCACCTTGCGCCCCAAAAGTGACTCCCGTCACAGCAATGCATGTAGATAAGTGCTACATCCATAATATATTGGAAACCAGACCTGGCCCCATGTGGTATTGATGGCCTGTAATGAGGCTTCAGACACTGAATCCTGCTAGAGTGATCACCTCATCACTTGCAATATGTGTAGTTAACAGCAGGGTGCTATACAGGTCCAAGGCAATGGTTCATCGCTGTGCTTCTCAATCCCAGAACATCCTTGTGGGGGAGATATGCCTACTATGATGGGCAAAGCCTAAAAAATTAATGGATCCAGCTGCTTGTAAAGAAGGTAGGATGGCAGAGGCTATCAAATACCATCAAAAGAAAGCTCTATTTGTGGAAAAAAAAGGGCGTCAATTTTGTTTGGGTACAGCGCCGCACGACCGCGCAATTGTCAGTTAAAGCGATGCAGTGCCGAATCGCAAAAAAGTGCTCTGGTCAGGAAGGGGTTAAATTCTTCTGAGGCTGAAGCGGTTAATATACTTATACTTATTGGGATTTATTTTTCCAAAGACATGTAGCATTTTGGCCTTAATGTATGATGAAATTTGAGTTCATTGGACTTTTTTATAACAGAAAGTAGAAAATATAATTTTTTTTCAAAATCTTCAGGCTCCTTTGTTGTAATATGTTGGCCGATTTATGTATAATGTTGTATTGGAGTGCCATGTTGACCAGAAATTTAGTTGAACTGTCCAAGTCAACTGAATTTTAACATATCAAGGGGACAGCTGAATACTCTTTGAGGTGTTGATCTTATGCAAGTCTACCTAGGTGTGTGAGGTATGGTCTGTAAACCTAATTGAACATTTCAAAGGGTACATTGTTTAAAGGACCATAGAAGAAGTGTTTATTGATGGTAATTAGACTTGAGGGGGTAACAATGGGATCAAAGAGTATTTTGGGTTGACCTAGCAGAAACTCCCTCCTGGGGGGCTAATATATCAGGGGGGCTTGTTGATATGCAAGAATACAGATTAGGATGTAGGTATGCCAAGGGCTCAAAAGGGTGTTCAGGTGGTATCTGTTAATCTAATCTAATTACATATATCTAAGGGGACTTGTTGATGTTGATATGCGGGAGTGCAAATTGGGGCGGTTTATGACTACAGCTGTTCACGGCTGGGAGTTGTTGTCTGTCTGAAAGACTAAAATATATCAAAGGCCTAAATTGAAATGGCCAATCAAATTGCTCAGCCATTCAGTGTCTAGTGAATATAACACGGCATTCAGTCTATAGTTTAAGTTAGGCTTATCTGTGTATGAACACACAGACCTAGGAACATGGGACTCTGAATGATATACTCTGCTGGATATTTTTGTCATCTGTGGATTTTGTTCTGTGTTAGAAGCCAATAAAGTGCATTTCTCTGGAAGAATTGGGTTGCTGCGGAAGAGTACTTACTAATTAATTATCATACCCACGATACTACTATAATACTATACATATTATATCACTACATCCTTTTGTTTATATAATAAAAAAATAAAACCCAATGGCGATAAAATACCACCAAAAGAAATCTCTATTTGTGTAAATAAAATGATATAAATGTCATTTGGGTACAGTGGTGATAAAATTACTAAAGCGCTGAAGTGGAAAAACAAATGATATGAGAATATATTAAAAGATGCCCAAATAATATAGCTGCAATCAATATGTGAACTACACAAAAATGCATAAATAAATAAAAATAAATGATGCGCTGATATTAACCAATTAATATCACACTAGGTGCTAGAATCACAAGAAAACATATGTTGCAAAATTAAATCCAAAAAATAAACAAAGTGTATACATAAATAAACCTCTGTGTATAAATATAAAGGATAGACAATAATTAAGATAGGAAATAGTCCACTATTCAAAGACAAACAGGAATCCTCTTAATATAGAAAACCAATACCTGTTAAACAAACTGATAGTGCATAAATAAATCCCCTGTGCATAAAGTTAATTTATGGTTCCAGTACCGGCAGGTGAACGGTATCATTCAAATCGCTGTCAATTCATCCAACCTTGCTTTACAAGGCTCTGGTTTGATTTGAAGAGGAGTTATCCCTGTGTCTTAATTAGTGGACTATTTCATTCTTTCACAATATGCTATAAACCATAAATTAACTTTATTTATGCACAGGGGTTTTTTTTATGCACTATCAGTTTGTTTAACAGGTATCGGTTTTCTATATTAAGAGGATTCCTGTTTGTCTTTTAATAGTGGACTATTTCCTATCTTAATTATTATCTATCCACTATATTTATACACAGAAGTTTATGTATGCATACACTTTATTTATTCACTTGGATTTAATTTTGCAACATATGTTTTCTTTTGATTCTAGCACCTAGTGTGATATTAATTGGTTAATATCAGCACATCATTTATTTTTATTTTATTCATTTGGGTACAGTGTTGCATGACCGCGTTACCAGTTAAAGTAGAGCAGTGCCCCATCATTTGTATCAGTTGAAGGAATAGTGCCCCATCATTGGTGTCAGTGGGAGGAATAGTGTCCCATCATTGGTGTCAGTGGGAGGAATAGTGTCCCATCATTGGTGTCAGTGGGAGGAATAGTGCCCCACCCATCATTGGAGCACAGGTGTGTCAGGAGGAAGGTGTCTCTGGAGCTCCTCCAGGTGATCCGTGTGAGAGGGGAGTGGTGGTGAAATCTCTCCCAGCTCTCCTGGCTCCTTTCTGGGGAAGCCATGGAGGACAGCGGGCCTCTCCTGCTGGAAGCTCTCAGCCATCTCCTGGGCCATCAGGTAACATGCCTTCCTCTGTACAAACCATGGCTGGGGATCTCTCTACCCCTGGTGAGGATGAAGCTTCCGGGGCCATCCGGGAGCGAGTGGTGGCCAGGATTAAGGTCCTGAATAGGGAAAGAGACAAGCTGTACAAGCTCAGAGCGGAGCTGAAGCGCCTGAGAAGGCAGCGTGAGGGCTTGCATAGCCAGAGACGTGGGTCCATGGATGGGGGGATTCAACTGGCCAAGGTCCGGGTGGAACACCAGGAAACCATTGTGGCCATGATGGAAGGCAGAGATGGGCCATTTAAAGAAAAGTTTTGTAATGATAAAAGGTTTGCGAGGATGACAAAGATGGAGGTGGAGGAGGAGACCCCCAGTTCAGACCCCCTGCCCCCTCAGGGAGAGGTAAGCAGCCCCATGCCTTCCAAGGACTCAGGAGGCATGCTCAGGGCCATCCAGGTAATGGAGTCTCCTATGCGGGGGGATCAGCTGGCATTTAATGATGAGGACATAACAGATAATGTGCCTGACAAGGTAAAGCCTGTCAAGTCCCATATTGTGGATAAAACAATTTTTGTGCCATTCAACACTGTGACTGATACAGACAATGTGCCCAGTGACAATCAGGCTGCTAGTCCTATCTGTAGCAATGCTGTACCTGCTGATGCTGCAGTACAGCAAAGTTTGCATTTAAAAAATGACATTCCTGCAGATAAACTACAAGATTCAGCAGAACCAATTAACCCCCCTTTAGCTGAGTCTAAAGCTGTTTGCCCCAAACCTGCTGAAGACTCTACAGCACAGCTTCAGGAGACAGCTGGTATTGCAGCAGAAACTGTGACTATTCCTGATGAGAATGTGAATGTTTGTGTGACTGATAAAAATCATCCCAGTACCAGTATGATGAACAATGGTCCCAGTTCAGGTGTGATGGACAGTCCTACCAACTCCGTTCAAGCAGTGAATAATAATAGTAATAATGTACAGACTACTGTAACTTCAGTGTGGGGCCTTGGCCCTGATAAACCTACATTTGCTCAGGTGGTACGCTCTGCTCCTGGTAGCTCCGCCCCCAAGCGGGTTTTCCCCCTGCAGCCTACCACTTTGGGCACCCCGGGATCTGGTCTTGGGTCTCTGGCTTCTGCTGGGGGTCCGAGAAGAAATGTGGTAATTCTCAAATGGGAAGGTGGTACAATCCCTCCAGCATGGCGTGCAGTGGTGGATTTGATTTTAGAGATGGATTTTGGGGCAAATGACCTCTATGCTCTAATACATGTAGCTGGGACATGGGATTATACCATTAGTTTCACCAGGCCAGAGGGTCTTGACCTGTTCTGGGAGCGATATGAGGCTCGGTGCAGGTCAAGACCTGAATGGGAAGGTCTGGCCCCAGTTGCGGTTTCGCAAAGGTCAACGGTGAAAAAGATAACCATCATACTCACCAATGAGAGTGTTCCTGCTCGGGACCTAGAGGTCTGGTTAAGGAACTATGGTGAAGTTTTGACTAAGCCCAGCAAAATCCTTAATGAGCGTAACATCTGGACTGGGGGTTGGTCAGCAACAGTCAGGTTGGCCAGGGATGGGAATGTTGTCCGTCACCTGCCCTCCTCAGCTTTTATAGGGAGGGATAGGATGACTATTTTCTACCCTGGTCAGCCGAAGCTGTGTCACCGCTGTGGAGAAAAGGCTTGGCTCTTCCTGTTCAGCCTTGATATGTTCAGTGTGTCGGGGTCAGGGTCATATGGCTAAGGACTGCACCCAGATGATCAGGTGCAATCTGTGCCTGCGCCTTGGCCACCCCTACAGCAGGTGTCCTGAAGCCTGGCACAATATGGAGAAGGAGGTAATTGATGATATGTCAAGGCTGGAGAGGATGGAGGGTGAGGCCCCTGGTGTACCATCCTCCTCTGCGGTGACTGACTCCCCTGGTCCTGCTCAGGATCCCTCCCCAGTTCCTGTGGCCACCCCTCCTGTGTCTGTAAGTATTCCTTCTGTATCTGTCTCTGTGTCCCACCAGCCTACTGTACCCTCTCCTCATGTGTCAGAACCTTCCAAGTCTGTACCCGCCGAGTCAGTTCCCCCCCAGGAGTCTACCCCTCCTAAGTCTGATTCAAAGGGAGCACCCCCCCCCACCAGGAGTGGTTGTGGGTACTAAAAAGGTTGCTTCTTCCTCTGTAAAGAAGTCTTGTGGAAAGTCTTCACAGAAAAAAGTAAGAGATGAGGGCATCTCTGAAGCTGACCTGCAGTACCTGGAGGAGAGAAGGAAGGTTAGGAAGCGGAAGAAGCAGGTGGTGAGGACGGAACAGGCTCCAGTGCCTGTCTCCAACCGTTATAGGTCCTCTAATTGGGATATCTCTTCATCTGGAGCTTCTTCGGAGCGAAGTTCTGATTCCGAAATGGAGTTTGAGGCGGCCTCAAGAAAGAGAGAGGCTTCTGGTGATGAGCAGCAGAGGGGAGCTAAGAAGCAATCCACCCAATAACCCAAATGGTGGTTCCCCCTCCGTTAAAAGTGGTGACAATAAATGTCGCCAGCATTAAGTCAGTAAAAGCTCGTTCTATGGGCTTCTTTTTGTTCAGCCAATTAGATGCTGAAATTTTATTTTTGCAAGAGACTAGGCTTACCTCCTTGGCAGATATTCATATGGCCAAGAGAGAGTGGAGGTATGGTCCATCTTACTGGTCTCTTGCGGCCGAGCCTTACGGCGGTGTGGCGGTGTTGTTTAAAACCGGCATGGTAACTGTCGGGCGGGTTATTGAGGTGGAGATTGGGAGATGTATGGTCTTAGACGTCCTTGTGGGAGGGCAGGACTTGCGCCTAATGTTTATGGGCCGCACACAAAGTGGGACAGGAAATGCCTTTTTACAAGGATCAAGCTATTTTTTTTTTACATCCCGGCAAGTGGTCTTTGGAGGTGACTTTAATACAGTAACTAGGCCCAAGGACAGGAAGGACTTCAAGGACAGGCTGGGATATGATAGCGTTTTTTTAAATAGTATGGTTAGGGATGCTGGTCTTGTGGATGTGCACATTAAGCACCTCCCGGATGACACCGGGTTCACCTTTCATCGAGGTAATAGTCAGAGTAGAATAGATAGGTTTTTTTTTAAGGGGACCTCTGCTTTCTCACCCCCAGTTGTGCAGGCAGTAGAGTTCTCTGATCACTGTATGCTATCTGTGGTCCTGAATGCTTCAGACGCCCCTCAGAGGGGTAAGGGCATCTGGAGATTGAATTCGACTCTACTCAAGGAAGAACATGTTAGACAATCCTTTGAGGAATTCTTTCAGGCACAGGTGACCATTCTGAACTTTTGTAGCAGCAAGGCTGAGTGGTGGGAGCTGACCAAAAAGAGGATCGCTGGATTCTTCAGGGGCCTAGCCAACAGAAAGCAGTTTAATAAATACATGACCTACCAACGTTTACGGAGGAAGCTGGATATTCTTGTCTCGAGAGGAGGAGATCCTGGGGCAATCTCTGAAGTGAAACTCCTTCTGAGGAAGTGTCAATATGACCGGCATGCCTCTTTGGTTCTAGAGAGGGACTATGGGAAGTACCACTCGCCTGACCCTTACCAGAACTGCAAACAAGGTGTAGCTGTTAAAACGGTCGTTGGCCTTAAGGACAGTACAGGTTCCTTGACAAAGTCCAGGTCAGGGATTCTGGAGGTCGTGAGGTCTTTTTATGCTGAGCTTCTTGGGAGGAAAGAGCTTGACCGTGACAAGATGGAAAGCTTTTTGGACTCTACTCCAGGTCTAAATGATGAAGATGTCCCATTGATGAATTTGTCAGAGGAGATCACAGTTGAAGAGGTGATGAGGGCAATTGAACAGCTTGCCATCAAAAAGTCACCTGGACCGGATGGCTTGATGGCTGAGTTATACAAGGCTTTTAAGCCTATTCTGGCCTTACATTTGGTAGAGGTTTTTAACAGTTGCCTTGCAGAAGGGGTACTTCCCCCTTCCATGAGGCACTCGGCTGTGATTCTTCTTTCAAAGGGTAAAGATCCTTGATTGAGAATTGGCGCCCCATCAGCCTTCTTAATGTCGATAGAAAGATACTGGCAAAGATATTTTTCTGGTGCCTATCATCAGTAGCAGAGTCTTTGCTTTCTCGCCATCAGCACTGTTCGGTCCAGGGTAGGAGCACCTTCACAGCGGTTTTAGCTGTCCGGGAGGCCTTGGAGCGATGCAGGGCTGCAGGCTGGGGAAAGTATTTGCTGACATTGGATCAGGCAAAGGCTTTTGATCGTGTCAACCATGAGTACCTATGGTTGCTCCTTAGTAAGTACGGTCTGCCGGGTGGTTTTGTCGATTGGTTGAAAGTCTTGTATAAGGGGGCAAAAAGCTTTCCTCTTGTTAATGGTTGGGTTGGGCAGTCCTTTGGGGTTGGCTCTGGGGTGTGCCAAGGTTGTCCCCTGAGTCCCCTGCTCTATGTGTTTGCAATCGACCCCTTTATCAGGCTAGAGAGCAGCATGTTGTGTGGGGTGCCAGTGGGCCTCCCGGGTGAGCCCTCTTTGAGGGTTGTTGCCTATGCAGGCGATGTGTCGGTAATTGTCACTGGGGCAGATGAAGCAGAGGATGTGGTCTCTCTGACATCACGGTATTCTGAAGCATCAGGCTCCAAGATCAATCAGGAAAAGAGTGAAGTTTTCTGGATGGGAAAGGAAGATGAGGGGTTTGATCTCCCAGACACCTTTCCAGTGCCGCGGGAAAAAATTAGGATTCTAGGCATTGAATTTGGACCCGGCGATTATGGCCTCAAAAACTGGGAAGGCAGACTGGAAATTGCCAATACTAAGGTGGTCAGCTAGAAGAGATGGAAGTTATCTATGAGGGAAAGGGTTGATCTGATTAAGACTTACCTGATTCCGATCTTCTTGTATGTCAGCTTTGTCTGCATCTTGCCAGTGTCTCCCTATGCTAGGGTCAGTAGTGTGTTCTTCCAGATGTTGTGAGGGAACAGACTGAACCCCATCAAGAGGAATGTCAACTATCTATGCAGGAGGGAGGGTGGCTTGGGTATGGTCAACCCAGTTCTTTTCTTTTCACTGCTTTTTCTCAAGTTTAACATTGGTAATATGCTTGCAGTGGAACCCCCTGGATGGGTAGGCATATTTAAATCTTGGTTTAGGCCTTTTCTACGACTTGGGGAAGAAGGTGGCCAAGTGAAGAATCTCAGGGGTCATCGTGGTCAGCTACCAGCCTATATCGCTCCGTGCCTGAAGTTACTATGGCAGTGGCGATTGTCGGCTGAAGATCTCAGATTGGTTCCGAGGAAGTTCCTTATGTGTCGAGTCTTGAGCGAAGTCTTTCCTGACCCACTGGCCTTAAGGGGTTGCCCAGGCCCAGTTTTGAGGGAGAGTTAAGATTTATTAATTTGGACAGAGTACACCCTAAATTCAGGGATCTGGCCTGGTTGTGCTTCCATGGGAGGCTCTATGTTAGGGGCAATTTGAAATTCCGCAGTGGGATGGATCGTAGCTGTCCTCAGGAGGAGTGTGCAGGTGAGGAGGAGACAATGGACCATTTTCTGCTTCATTGCCCTTTTAACATAGAAGTGTACAAACAGGTGGGACGGGCCCTCGGTGTCCCTTTCCTCTCCAGGCTGGGTTATGCTGAGTGGGTGTACGGAGCATTCAATACTGGTGGGGTTTTTTGTTTGGATACACTTTTTTTAGTTAGCCTAGTAGTCCGTTATTTCACTTGGAACGCACGGTGTCAGGTCAGCATTCGGCGTAAAATCCTTCCTGTTCAGGTGGTGGTGTATGACATTTTGCATGAGGTGGAGAAGATTCGGGTGCTCGAGAGAGACAAGCGGAGTCAGGGGGCTTGGTTGAAGGCGTGGAGGGGTTTCAAGCCTCCCTGACTGCCAGGAGTCTCTTTCCCGGGTGTGGCTGTCTGTCTCTTATCACCCTAGATTATTATTTTTTGGATTAATTTTTGATAAATGGCTGCGTACATAGGTGATGGGTTGTGCCTCTTAGGCCCTCTCTGCTGCTTTTATGTAAATAGTTTTCTAAAAATGTTTTTGGTAGTGGATTATGTATATATTGTATATATTCTGAACATGGATGTGTATTCCTTGGATTTCTGTTGAAGTTTTGTACTATGGTTTTGTTTTTTACTTTTGTATAAAATTGGTTGCTTGATTCTTTTAATAAAAGATCAATAGTGTCCCATCATTGGTGTCAGTGGGAGGAATAGTGCCCCATCATTGGTATCAGTGGGAGGAATAGTGCCCCATCATTGGTATCAGTGGGAGGAATAGTGTCCCATCATTGGTGTCAGTGGGAGGAATAGTGCCTCATCATTGGTGTCAGTGGGAGGAACAGTGTCCCATCATTGGTGTCAGTGGGAGGAATAGTGCCCCGTCATTGGTATCGGTGGGAGAAATAGTGTCCCATCATTGGTGTCCATTGGAGGAATAGTGCCCCATCATTAGTATGAGTGGGAGGAATAGTGCCCCATCATTAGTATGAGTGGGTGGAATAGTGCTCCATCATTGCTATCAGTGGGAGGAATAGTGTCCCATCATTGGTGTCAGTTGGAGGAATAGTGCCCCATCATTGGTATCAGTGGGAGGAATAGAGCCCCATCATTGGTGTCAGTTGGAGGAATAGTGCCCCATCATTGGTATCAGTGGGAGGAATAGAGCCCCCTCATTGGTGTCAGTTGGAGGAATAGTCAAATTTCTATTGAAACAAGTGTTGTTAGAATTCATCTCAGAGAGAGAAGTGAAATCTTTTTGTAGCTGTTGTGTGATGGTGTAAATGTCTTGTCTCTCTATAATGTGCATAGAAAGGGGTTGAGTGATATTCTGCCATCTCTATGTTTCCTGTAGACTCGTCCTCTGGAAATGACCCAACCACATAGTTTCCTCTCTAGAAATTCTCTATCTGTGTCATTTGCTGCAGGAGAGCCCCATTCACCATGAGATCCCAGACTCATTTTCTCCTGCTCTGTGTCCTCCTCCAAGCCTCTTCTGGTGAGTATAGACATTCCAGGATTTTCTAGGATTCTGAAGGGGTTGTCCAGTCTTATATACGTTGTATACTTTTATTGATCTGGGCTGTATATCACGGCTGTAACCATGGAGAATATTCTATATAACTGAACCAGCCTGGGGAAGTATTTTATAGCAAATAGAAAGTTTGGAGTTTAAATAAAACCATCATCATTGGCCAGCGTGTGATGACATCACTCCAAAGGAAACCATCATCATTGGCCAGCGTGTGATGACATCACTCCAAAGGCATTTTATTGCAGAGCAGACATTGCACATTGCTAGCTGTTTGTTACAGTGGAACTTCTGGTCCTCTTTAGAACCAGAGCAGCAAACAAAATCTCTGTCCCTGTTCAGACCACAGTCTGGAGTTTGGGATTTGTTTATAGATTGTCATTCCACCAGCCTCTTTTTCTGTGATTTGAAGTTTCTCATCAGTGATATGATCCTGAGATCATTGTTTCCTCTGCTGCAGAAATGGGCCGCTACAGGAACATCCATTTTATTGTTGGTAGTTGTGAATCTATGAAGGTTCCTTCCCTGGCGAAGGGTTTGTCCAGTCTCCCCAATCTATGATGGACCTCTGACAACAAAACTCCTCTTATCCCAACCCTACAAAATGTGTGAAGGGCATTTGGGTGCCATTCATTCATAAAATCATCACCAGAATAATTAATAATTGATTACATTAACACTGAAAGAAAGCACAGAGCATTAGGAGGACAGAAGGAGTAGACATATTTATTGCACAGCTGGGTTGGGGGTCTGATCAGTGATGGGTTGGGTGTAGGATGGGTTGGGGGTCTGATCAGTGATGGGTTGGGTGTAGGATGGGTTGGGGGTCTGATCAGTGATGGGGTGGGTGTAGGATGGGTTGGGGGTCTGATCAGTGATGGGTTGGGTGTAGGATGGTTTGGGTGGGTCTGATCAGTAATGGGTTGGGTGTAGGATGGGTTGGGGTCTGATCAGTGATGGGTTGGGTGTAGGATGGGTTGGGGGTCTGATCAGTGATGGGTTGGGTGTAGGATGGTTTGGGTGGGTCTGATCAGTAATGGGTTGGGTGTAGGATGGGTTGGGGGTCTGATCAGTGATGGGTTGGGGGTCTGATCAGTGATGGGTTGGGTGTAGGATGAGATGGGGGTCTGATCAGTGATGGGTTCGGTGTAGGATGGGTTGGGGGTCTGATCAGTGATGGGTTGGGGGTCTGATCAGTGATGGGTTGGGTGTAGGATGGGTTGGGGGTCTGGTCAGTGATGGGTTGTGTAGGATGCTTTGATCTGTTCATAAAAAATGACTAATATTGTTACAATGTATTAATCAATAAAACCCTCAAACACCAATGATGCCTGTAAATAGAGATAGGCCAAACACTCCCGTTTGGTTCTCAGCAGAACTCCCGAACAGGTAAAAAGTTATGCTCCAAACAGCAAACTCCATTGAAGTCTATGAGCCGACTGTGAGAAATAAAATTCCCCATTTTGAAGGCTTATATGCAAGTAATTGGCCATAAAAAGGTGTGGGGGTCCGGGTCCTGCCCTGGGGAACATATATCAATGCAATTTTTTTTAAAGTGATTGTTTTTTCAGCAGCAATGATTTTAATGATGTTCAAAGTGCAACAATAAAAATTAAAAATTCCTTTAAATATAGTGTCAGGGGGTCCCCTTAGTCTGCCTATAAAGTGGTGCATCTGTACCATGTATAGAGCCTGCTTCAGCAAAACTGACATTTATAAAGAAAATGAGTCAAATCACAATCAACTTGACTAACAGTTACAATTGCCGGCACCCGGCTATTGAAAAAAATGGCTTGGGGCCCCACAAAATCCATACCAGACCCTTATCCATGTTGATGGGGACAAGGGTCTCTTTCCCACAACCCTGGGTTGTGATTGTGGGGGTCTGCCAAGTGGCCCCACCCTTACCTCCCCAAAGCACCCACCCCCCATGTTGTGGCCCCCATGTGGCCTGATATGGTTCAGGGGGGCGCTAACTTGTCCCCCCTTTCCTGACCTGCCAGGCTGCATTCTCGGATAAGGGAGATAAGGGCCTGGTATGGACTGGGGGGACCCCATGCTGTTTTTATTTTTTACAATTTTTTACCGGCAAATGTTTTTTAAAAATTTAGCTGTCAGTGGGGAAGACCATTGACAGCTGACAACTCATTGGTGCAGTTGTGTATGTGACCACGATAGGTGATGTCACCACGCACAAACATGACAGAAGGGACACACATACGTCTCCAAATGGATGAACAAGGTGGAGATCCACCCACCGTACCACCCTCCATGCATTAAAGGGGCACCCAGATTCCAAAGACTAGGTCCTAAGAAGAATTGGGCATCCCCGAGGGTGCTAGGCAGCCACCGCAAGCACAGAAATCAACATCCTGTTACAGTGAAGCACAATTATTACATCATTTACAGAAGAAAACAATACAATGCCTTAACAACTTCAATACCGGGCACTTTCGCCCCCCTCCTGTGCAGGCCGATTTTTAGCTTTCAGCGCTATCACATTTTGAATGACTATTACGCGGTCATGTAACACATAGTTGCCAACATTAATAAAAAATTTATAGGGACACTTCTTGTCTGCAGACGGAGTCTTGTTTTAATTAGGGGGCAGGGCATTTTTTTTAAGGCGGGACGTATCAAGAAAAGGAAAAATAAAAAATGGGCGTGATTTAAGCGAGAATGGGCATGGCTCAAAGGGGGTGTGGTTAGAGTCTGGGATGAACAAGGGATGGAGAAAGAAAGAAAGAAAGAAAAGAGAAGAAAGAAAGAAAAGCAGGCCCACATCCTACACCACAATAGAAATATGTGTATTCCAGAAAGTTTAACAATCATCAGATAAAGATACTCCAAACACCTGGTGTTAGCACTTCAATCATCCCAACACCATGGTTGTTATGGTTTCAGGATGATTGAAACGCATTATTTCTATTATTACATTGTAATATAAAAACAAATAGTTCAACTCACCATAATGCAGAATCAGTGGGAACCCTGAGGGTGTCACTTGTCACATCGCCTGCCACCAGAGGCCATCAGGTGTCCCCAGCAGAGTCCCTCCTTACACCAGGGGACCCAGCAGAGTCCGTCCTTACATCAGGTGCCCCCAGCGGAGTCCGTCCTTACATCAGGTGTCCCCAGCAGAGTCCCTCCTTACATCAGGTGTCCCCAGCAGAGTCCCTCCTTACATCAGGTGTCCCCAGCAGAGTCCCTCCTTACATCAGGCTTCCCCAGCAGAGTCCCTCCTTACATCAGGTGTCCCCAAGGGAGTCTCTCCTTACATCAGGTGTCACCCAGCAGAGTCTCTCCTTACATGAGGTATCACCCAGCTGAGTCTCTCCTTACATGAGGTGTCACCCAGCTGAGTCTCTCCTTACATCAGGTGTCCCCAGCTGAGTCCCTCCTTACATCAGGTGTCCCCAGCAGAGTCCCCCCTTACACCAGGTGTCCCCAGTTACCAGTGGCGTCACTAGGAATGGTGTCACTTGGTGCGAAAAAACATAGTGTCACCCCCCCACTATAGTCCTTGCTCAGTACAGACCCCCCTCCTGCAGTATAAATCCCCCTCACTAAGTGCAGACCCCCTCCCTCAGTACAGATCCTCCTCAGGATAAACTACCCCCTCCTCCATCAGTACAGACTCCTCTGGACAAACCACCCCCCCATCAGTACAGACCCCCCAGGACAACCCACCCCCCATATGTACAGATCCCCCAGGACAACCCCCCATGTACAGACCCTCCCAGGACAACCCATCCCCCCTATATGTACACCCCCCAGGACAACCAACCCCCCATATGTACAGACCCTCCCAGGACAGCCCACCCCACCTATATGTACAGACCCTTGCAGGACAACCCACCCCTCCTATATGTACAGACCCTCCCAGGACAACCCACCCCCCTATATGTACAGACAACCCACCCCCCATATGTACAGACCCCCCCAGGAGAACCCACTCTCCCAGAACAGCCCACCCCTATATGTACAGACCCTCCCAGTACAACCAACCACCCTATATGTACAGAAACTCAGGACAACCCACCCCCATATGTACAGACAACCCACCCCCATAAGTACAGACGCCCCCAGGACAACCCACTCTCCCAGGACTGCCCACCCCCCTATATGTACAGACCCTCCCAGGACAAGCCACCCCCTATATGTACAGACCCCCCAGGACAACCAACCCCCCTATATGTACAGACTCTCCCAGGATAACCCACCCTCCCATATGTACAGACCACCCCAGGACAACCCACCCCCTAATATGTACAGGACCCCACCAGGACAACCCACCCCCCATATGTACAGACCCCCCCAGGACAACCCACCCCCCATATGTACAGACCCCCCCCAGGACAACCCACCCCCCTATATGTACAGACCCCCCCAGGACAACTCACCCCCCATATGTATGTACAGACCCCCAGGACAAACCCCCCCATATGTATGTACAGACCCCTCCAGGACAAACCACCCCCCATATGTACAGACCCCCAAGAACAACCCACCCCCATGTGTACAGACCCCCCCAGGACAACCCACCCCCCGTATGTACAACCCAGCCCCCCTATATGTACAGATGCCCCAGTAAACCCACCCTCCCATATGTACAGACCGCCCCAGGACAACTCAGCCCCCCATATGTACAGACCCTTCCAGAACAACTCACTCCCTAATATGTACAGACCCCCCCAGGACAACCCACCCCCTATATGCACAGACCCCCTCCAGGACAACCCACCCCCATATGTACAGACTCCCCAGGACAACCCACCACCTATATATATACAGACCCCCCAGGATAACCCACCCCCATATGTACAGACCCCCCCAGGACAACCCACCCCACATATGTACAGACCCCCCCAGGATAACTCACCCCCCTGTATGTACAGACCCCCCAGGACAAACCTCCCCATATGTACAGACCCCCCAGGACAACCCCCCAATATGTACAGACCCCCCAGGACAACCCCCCAATATGTACAGACCGCCCAGGATAACCCACCCCCCATATGTACAGACCCCCCAGGACAACCCACCCCCCCATATGTACAGACCCCCCCAGGACAACCCACCCCCCATTAGTACAGACCCCCCCAGCACAGCCCACCCCCCTCCCCTCATGCACTGGGTGGCGGGCGGAGGATTCAACATGCAGCCGCCCAGAGAGTTGCTTGTTCCGACTGTCACTCTCCGGGTGGCACGCTTGTGACTGGAGGAAGCCGCAGTGAGAGTGAGACAGAGCAGAGTGTCACTCAGCCAAGAGCGTGGCGCCGGGAACCAGGGCTCTCCATCACAGGAGACCAGCTCGTGGATACTGAGGGGAAGAACCAAAAGGTGAAGCTCGGGTGGCAATGTAAGCGGCTGCCAATAGAATTGGAGCTCTATTTCTATTGGCAGCCGCAGTCATTGCCACCTGGGCTCCGCCTTTTGTTTCTTCCTCACAAGCTGGACTTCCGTAAAGAGGCCGCGACGGAGACAGAATTACCCAGTGGCGGCCGCAGACCTCTAGCGGCGGCAACGGCGGGGAAAAATCGGGAAAACAGTGATTTTCAAGGGCGTTTCTCTGGAAACGGTAAGACTGGGACTAAATCCTGCAAATGTCCCTGGAAATTTGGGACAGTTGGCAAGTATGGTAACACTGTACCCATATGACATTTTTATTTGTTTTGAACACAAATAGAGCTTTCTTGTGGCGATATTTAATCACCTCTGGGGTTTTTTAATTTTTTGCTAAATAAACAAAAAAAAAGACTGAAAATTTTGAAAAGAGAACGTGTTTTTCTTTGTTTTTGTTGAGAAGTAGACAGTCCAAGGTATTTAGTAAGAGGCATGGCGAGTTTTTTGGAGTTGTAATTTTTTGACACAGTATTTTGGAAAATGAAGAAATTTAAAAAAACATTTTTTTTTTGCATACTGTCATCAGTACAGTACAGCATCATCATATAACATGTGTGGCGGTGATCAGGGACACTGACTGGTGACAGTATGTAAAAAAAATAAAATAATCATCATCATTTTTTTTTAAATTTTTTTACTTTTATTATTTCAATATTTTTTTTACGATTTTTTTTAACACACTGTGACCAGAGCAATACAGTGTTACCATAGTAATGCTGTACTACTCTGGGGAAGGGATCAGGATTTTTTTTACACATTATGATTGCTTATAACAATGAATTTTATTGATATATGTAACCATTTTTACTGAATGAAACTGATTAATTCAGTGAGTATTGTTGTGATTAGCTGTGATTTGCCACAGCTAATCACATGGTACAGATGGGCTGTGATTGGCCCTGTCTGTACTATGTGATCACTGTGACCAATCACAGCTAGCAACACAATAGTACACAATGGATGGTATGAAAGGAAGCCATCCATTGTTTACAATTGTCATGTGATCTGCTGTGATTGGTCACAGCGATCACATGGTTCCAGCAGTGGGCCGGTACAGTGATCTGTCATTGGCTGTGTCCGGTGAACACAGCGGATAACAGATTGCGCCCACGGCACAGGCTGCAAGGCCACATGGGGGCACGTTCTGGGAGGACATCATATGACATCCATCCGCAATGACGAAAGTGGTTAAGCACTAATATGTAACAAATAATAAAGTAAGTTACTCCATGATACCAACAACATATTACTCATTATTGTTATGCATTTTTTTGGTGACATTAACTAAAAAGCTTTAAATTCCTATCAAATATGGAACACATATCATTATGTAAAATCTACAGGCTTAGAAATATCAGTTTGTAAATGGATAGAAAACAGAATTGAGAGAGTCGTGGTTAATGATTCTTACTCTGAATGGTCTAAGGTTATCAGTGGTGTACCCCAAGGTTCAGTGTTGTCAGTGGTGTACCCCAAGGTTCAGTGTTGTCAGTGGGGTACACCAAGATTCAGTGTTTATCAGTGGTGTACCCCAAGGTTCAGTGTTATCAGTGGTGTACCCCAAGATTCAGTGTTATCAGCGATGTACCCCAAGGTTCAGTGTTGTCAGTGGGGTACCCAAAGGTTCAGTGTTATCAGTGGGGTACCCAAAGGTTCAGTGTTATCAGTGGTGTACCCCAAGGTTCACTGTTGTCAGTGGTGTACCCCAAGGTTCAGTGTTGTCAGTGGTGTACCCCAAGGTTCAGTGTTGTCAGTGGTGTACCCCAAGGTTCAGTGTTATCAGTGGGGTACACCAAGGTTCAGTGTTATCAGTGGTGTACCCCAAGGTTCAGTGTTGTCAGTGGTGTGCCCCAAGGTTTAGTGTTATCAGTGGTGTACCCCAAGGTTTAGTGTTGTCAGTGGGGTACCCCAAGGTTCAGTGTTGTCAGTGGGGTCCCCTAAGGTTCAGTGTTATCAGTGGGGTACACCAAGGTCCAGTGTTGTCAATGGTGTACCCCAAGGTTCAGTGTTATCAGTGGGGTACACCAAGGTCCATCGTTGTCAGTGGGGTACCCCAAGGTTCAGTGTTGTCAGTGGTGTACCCCAAGGTTCAGTGTTGTCAGTGAGGTACCCCAAGGTTCAGTGTTATCAGTGGGGTACCCCAAGGTTCAGTGTTATCAGTGAGGTACACTAAGGTTCAGTGTTGTCAGTGGTGTACCCCAAGGTTCAGTGTTGTCAGTGGGGTACACCAAGGTTCAGTGTTGGGTCCCTTACTTTTTAATACATTTATAAATGATATTGGGTCTGAGATTTCAGTGTTTGCAGATGACACCAAGCTATACAGTGGAATAACGTCCTTACAGGATGTTTCCAACTTACAAGCCAACCTCAATGCACTGGGTAATTGGGCAAATGAGGTTTTAAGTTGAAAAATGTAACGTTATGCACTTGGGAGCTAAGAATATGCATCATACATACTAAGGGGTGTACAACTGGGGGGATCTGTAGTGGAGAATAGGGATGAGCTTTCTGTTCGGGTCGAACGTGAGTTTGACTCGAACATTGGCTGTTCGCCCGTTCGTTGAAAACCGAACATTATGGGCCGTTCAAGCCAAATTCGAGTGGTGCGTAACGGCCCATAATGCACTGCGGGAGCACAAAGCATTGCTGTATGATGATTGGCCAGAGCATGCACCATGACCTGCATGCTTTGGCCAATCACAGCGCCCTCAGCTAAGAGAGCCATAATTGGCCAAAGGCAGGGTGCCTTTTGCCAATCATGGCTCAGGGGGACCAAGTTCACGCCCCACACTATATAAGGCCGCCTGCACATCGGCCCTGTGCAGTGTGTCGTTGGCATGGACAGAGAGAGAGTGTCATTTAGATTGAGCAGGCAGGCAGATTATTCAGTTAGCTGCAGTGTATTTAATATATATATATATATATATATATATATATATATATATATATATATATATATATATATATATACACAGACAGTCTCATGTGTGTATATATACATCCACTGTATCCAGTTTAGCTAGATCTGACTGCAGTCCGTTCCTGGTGTACTGTTTCTAATATACCATATTTATCGGCGTATAACACGCGCCGGCGTATAACACGCACCCCAAGTTTAGGAGGGAATTTTAAGGAAAAAAACTTTTAGGAGGGAGGTTTAAGGAAAAAAAACTTACAGTTAAATGCCCATCAATGCAGCGTTATTGTGTCCATCTGCAGCCTTGTCAGTGCAGCCTTGCCCCAGTGTCCAGTGCAGCCTTGTCACTGCAGCTTTGCCCCAGTGCAGAATTGTCAGTGCAGCTTTGCCCCAGTGCAGCCTTGTCAGTGCAGCTTTGCCCCAGTGCAGAATTGTCAGTGCAGCCTTGCCCCAGTGCAGCCTTGTCAGTGCAGCCTTGCCCCAGTGCAGTCTTGTCAGTGCAGCTTTGCCCCAGTGCAGAATTGTCAGTGCAGCTTTGCCCCAGTGCAGCTTTGCCCCAGTGCAGCCTTGTCAGTGCAGCCTTGCCCCAGTGCAGCCTTGCCCCAGTGGTCAGTGCAGCCTTGTCCCCAGTGTACATGATCGCCGCCGAGTCGCCGACATACACAAGTTTGTATTTTTAAATATGGCGCCGCGGAGTTCGGAGGGACTCGGCGCCGAGAACACAGTGACTGAGCGGAGCCGAGATACACATAGCCGAGGGTTCTCAGCTCTTCTCGGTGCCGTTCACAGTCACGCCCAGTCCCTATGATGGACATAACACAGGTCCAATAGCGGGACTGGGCGTGACTGTGAACGGCGCCGAGAAGAGCCCAGAACCCTCGGCTATGTGTATCTCGGCTCTGCCCAGTCACTGTGTTCTCGTCCTCCGAAGTCCGCGGCGCCATATTTAAAAATACACGCTATGTGAATGTCGGCGGCGATCGCATCGATCGTTCCGATAGATCACAAAATAGCGGGGATCGGCGTATAACACGCACCCATGATTTTCCCCTGATTTTAAGGGGAAAAAAGTGCGTGTTATACGCCGATAAATACGGTACTTCAAGCAGGCAGGTTATTCAGTTAGCTGCAGTGTATTTAATAAATATATATATATACATAACTATGTAGCGGGCACCTACTTTTAGGTAGGTGACCCTTTTTGCTGGCTTTCTATGTCAGGTACATTTAGACAGGCTTATGCTATTACAGCAGGCCTGTTGTTGTCAATTACCATTTGAGTGGCAGGTAGTTTATGTGATAGTCTCGACCAATCATTGATTTGCTTGGTAATGCCCGGGACTCTCATATAAAAAAGGGGTCACGTGGTGTCCGGAGTTCGAGTCCAGTCCTGCTCTGAGGAACGCGAGAGCCAGCCTGTTTCCCGGAGGGGAAGGTGGAGGTTTTTCCCCTCCGGGGAGCCGACGGAGCTTCACCTTTGCGAGAAGGGTGAAGAACCGGTCCTCGTGGAGGAACAGACCACATCTTACAGCATGTAGTCGCTGATGCCGTTGGCCGCCCCTGCGGGGAGGGGAGCGGGCCACAAAGTGGAAGGAAACTGGGTGATCGATTGCATAGGAGCGGCACACGGGCTATTGATCAAGTGAGTAAAAAGCCTAAGGGAGAGGTACTGTCCAGAGGCTGAGGGATGTTGGTACACAAGTCAGCAAGACAGGTGGTTGTGACCTGTGACTTTGGGTTCAGCATTGCCCCGGGATTCCAATCAGTCAGGCGGGAGAGGTCATTCAGAGGGACTCTTATCATTTATTTTCTGTCAAAAATCTACTTCCATCTTCCCTGATAAAGTAATCATCCAGTTTTGAATCGCTGTCACCCGCAATGCTGTGAGTCTTTGCAAGTGAGGCAAGGAAAAGATCAGAAATTAACCAAAGAGCATCTCAAAGAAAGTCCTTCTCCCATCCCAGTTTATGTTGATAAATAAAGCATTAAGAAAAAGCATTAAGGACTGTGACTTTTAAATCTATGGGCTGCGAGGGTTGAGTGGTAAACGTGAATTACGGATATACCAATTATTTAGCCGCTCCTTCGGGGGTAAGCGCTTCATGTGGGGGCATCGTCTGGGATATCTGTTTCACGTTTGTTGCTAACTATCTCCCATAGCAACGAAAACCTGCATTTCAGTGACTGTTGCCAAGATAGCTTGCAGTACAACGGTACCTACCACCAGGGGTCGCTGGGGAGGACTTTGAAAATGTACAGCTACAGTTCCTCGCGCGCTGAACAAACAAGTGGGGAGCCACGCCCCAGAGGAAAAGTTTCTTGATGTTCAGCGTGCCATGCGCCAGAGCGAGACAGGCGGAGGAAGATGGCGGAAGGTGTTGGGAGTGCACTTGCCATGCAGCAGCTATTTGATTTGCAGGACCGGGTTTTGATTGACACCGGTGTTCGGTTGGAGCTAACCGGAGGACTGGCGTTGAGAGTGATTAATGGAGTGGAGAGGCTCTGTATGCTGTGTCCTGGATGTCGGAGGACTACAGTCGGAGTCACTGCCTGGACTCAGTGTGGATATTGTGGTATCCAGTTAACGCGATTGGGACCCATCCAACAGGAGGTCAAAAATTATTCTGTTAATGTTACAACGGGACTTTGTCTGCCGCAAAAACAGGTGATTTGGAAGGCCAGAGAGGGTCGTGTATCGCCTGCAGTAACAGTGGAGGAGCTCCCGTCTGATTCAGCTTATTTGGAGCCATCAGGAGATCAGGTAGGATCTACTGAGAAAGCCTGTAATCTGGCTGGGGACCCAGGGACTGTAGAAGTTATTGTCCAGTCTAAGGAAACCTCTGAGGAGCCAGTTAACAGTGAGCCCTTTGATTTGCCCATCCGGAAGGAGCCTAAGTTACAGGAGGGGGATCCCTCGGGTGAGCTGGACGGGGTAAACGAAGATCGGGTTATAGATTGGGGATCACCACAGATCTTGCAGAAATATGAATCGATGGACAATCTATTCGAATGGTCATCCCCTGAAGAGTTTAATTAATTAGAGTAGTGAGAAGGAATGTTTTGTTGAAAGCTCAACTTCAGTGGAAGCTTCCACAGTACAGTTAAAGTTCCAGTACCCCAGTTTAATGTGTCAAATACTACCGTTCCTAGCAGGCCAGCTACGTTCCAGCAATGGGTCAGTAGAGCTACTGACACTTGTGTTTTGCCTGGTAGAGGAAAGACTAAAGATTTGCCTAGACTCTCTAGATTCCAGAGAGAGGTTCAGCGAACGGTAGCTCAAGAATGGGGCTTTGATTATCCCTATGTCCCGGAACAAATTATGGAAGTTGTAGAAAGTTACCAGGAGACTGGGAGGATGAACTTGTGTGGGACTATCTTCATGTTCCCAAGCCAAAAAAGACACCTGACAGTGAGGTTTGGGTCCGGTTCAAGGATATTCATCGGGAGTGGAAGCTTGGAAGAGCGATCCACAAAGACAGAGTATTAGTGGTAAAGGCTGGACAAAATACCCGCAGCTACTCTATCTCGGTGGGAGGGCTAGGAGATAGTCGAAGGAGGTTGCCTGACCCCAGATATTATTTGTGAGTAGGATTGCATTCACAAGTGTATGTTTTCTACCCAGATTGACTGCAGGATGGCAGATGGGTTAGGGTGGGTTTTCCCCAAGTAAACTGTTAAGCAGGAGACTCGCATTCATGGTGCCTAACAAGGACAAAGTTATGGACACTAGGGTGTGCTGTCTCTGTTAAAAGTCCCTTTGTAGCACAAGTACTTCTTCAAGGACTCTTGTTTAAGAGCCAAACAGAAAGGTTATTTTGCCAACGGGCAAAAGGATTTATTTGCCGAGCATGTCTGTTGGGATGCGTTTTGCAGGTGTACTGCTGGACTCCTTTTGAGGGAGCGACTATCCCAATGGGAACACACATGCCATAAAGAATTGTGTATTTGTTTAATTACCCAGTAGAGGATGATAACCCTCTCTGTATGGTAATGTTGTGTAATAGTTAGTATAAGTTAGAAATATTTTGTGTCTTCTTTTAGGTATATTGAGTTACTCTGAAATGTATTCCCCACAACTGTGGACAGTTGTGATTCAAGTGGGGGGTGTATGTAGCTGGCACCTACTTTTAGGTAGATGACCCTTTTTGCTGGCTTTCTATGTCAGGTAAATTTAGACAGGCTTATGCTATTACAGCAGGCCTGTTGTTGTCAATTACCATTTGAGTGGCAGGTAGTTTATGTGATAGTCTCGATCAATCATTGATTTGCTTGGTAATGCCCGGGACTCTCATATAAAAAGGGGGTCACGTGGTGTCCGGAGTTCGAGTCCAGTCCTGCTCTGAGGAGCGAGAGAGCCAGCCTGGTTCCCGGAGGGGGAGGTGGAGTTTTTTCCCCTCCGGGCAGCCAACGGAGCTTCACCTTTGCGAGAAGGGTGAAGAACCGGTCCTCATGGAGGAACAGATGACATCTTACAGCATGTAGTCACTGATGTCATTGGCCGCCCCTGCGGGGAGGGGAGCGGGCCAGAAAGGTGATCGATTGCATAGGAGCGACACACGGGCTATTGATCAAGTGGGTGAAAAGACTAAGGGAGAGGTGCTGTCCAGAGGCTGAGAGATGTTGGTACGCAAGTCAGCAAGACAGGTGGTTGTGGCCTGTGACTTTGGGTTCAGCATTGCCCCAGGATTCCAATCAGTCAAGTGGGAGAGGTCATTCAGAGTGACTCATCATTTATTCTCTGTCAGAAATCTACTTCCATCTTCCCTGAAAAGTAATCATCCAGTTTTGAATCACTGTTACCAGTAATGCTGTAAGTCTTTGCAAGTGAAGCAAGGAAAAGATCAGAAATTAACCAAAGAGCATCTCAAAGAAAGTCCTTCTCCCATCCCAGTTTATGTTGATTAGGGATGAGCTTCATGTTCGAGTCGAACCCACGTTCGACTCGAAGATCGGCTGTTCGATCGTTCACCGAATTGCGAATGATATGGGCCGCTCGCGCCAAATTCGTGTGGCGCGTCACGGCCCATAATTCACTGCGGCATCGCAGTGCATTGCTGGCTGATGATTGGCCAAGCATGCACTATGACCCGCATGCTTGGCCAATCACAGCACTGTCGGTAGAGAGAGCTGTAATTGGCCAAAGCCAGGTTGGCTTTGGCCAATTATGGCTCAGGGGGTTTAGAACACGCCCCACACTATATAAGGCCGCCTGCACGGCGGCCCTGTGTAGTGTGTTCCGGCGTGCTGAGAGATAGAGAGACAGTGTCATTTCATTTGAGTTAGCTAGAGTTAGCTAGATTAGGCGGGACAGTCAGTGAGTTAGCTGAACTTATAGTGTATTGTGTATATATGCATCCCAGGTGTTGTATGTATGTGTATATATATATATATATATATATATATATATATATATATATATATATATATATATATATACACACTGTATTCAGTTTAGCTAGATCCGTTCCTGTTGCACAGTGTAGTGTAGTGCATCCTGCTCACAGTGTTCAGCTAAAACTACAAGTTAGTATAGTGCGTCCTGCTCACAGTGTTCAGCTAAAACTACAAGTTAGTGTAATGCGTCCTGCTCACAGTGTTCAGCTAAAACTACAAGTTAGTGTAGTGAGACCTCTGCACAGTGTTCATCTAAAGCTACAAGTTAGTGTAGTGCGTCCTCCTCACAGTGTTTAGCTAAAACTACAAGTTAGTGTAGTGCGACCTCTGCACAGTGTTCAGCTAAAGCTACATGTAGAAGGTTGGTGGTGTTTTCCTGATCCTATCACTACCGCAGGTAGCTAAATAAGCTACAAGTTAGTGTAGTACGAGCTCTGCACAGTGTTCACCTAAAGCTACCTGTAGAAGGTTGGTGGTGTTTTCCTGATCCTATTACTACTGCAGGCAGCTAAATAAGCTACAAGTTAGTGTAGTGCGAGCTCTGCACAGTGTTCAGCTAAAGCTACCTTTAGAAGGTTGGTGGTGTTTTCCTGATCCTATCACTAAAGCAGGCAGCTAAATAAGCTACAAGTTTGTTTTTTGCGAGCTCTGCACAGTGTTCAGTTAAAGCTACCTGTAGAAGGTTGGTGGTGTTCTCATACTACAGGCAGGCAGTTGATTTTGCTAGCTGCAGTATCAGTATATATATATATATATATATATATATATATATATATATATATATATATATATATCCCAGCTTAGTTCAGCTACAGGCCATTAGTATGTCTGTGTCAGGACCTTGGTAGGAGACCGAGTTGCTGAGAGGGCTCCCCTTGCGGCCGAGTGCAGCACAACCCTGAATATGGTACAGGGATGTGGTGCTCACAGAAGCACGGGTTGCCTGGAAGTAGGAGCCGGTGTTGGTGGCTTGATAGAGAAAGTCCGTAGAGGCAACGTGCTTAGGATCCAAGGAGGGGACCAATGGAAGTCCAATAGGAAAATCAGAAGCCAGGCCAGGGGGTCAAACACAGTAAGCAGTCCGAGAATCAAAGCAACAAGTCCAGGTACAGGAGACAGAGGAATGCGGAGTCCGTTTAGCCAAGCCGGGGTCAGATGCAGGAAGCAGGCAGGGAGAGTCAGAAGCAAGCCGGTTGAATAAGCCAGGAGGTCCAGAGGAGTCAATAACAAGCTGGGTCGGTACACAGGAAGTCAGGACAACAGGAAGTCAGGACAACAGGAAACACAATCACAGGAACACAGGAAGAGCTGACGATAATCCAGCAATGGGGCAGTGGGACGTTTAAATAGACAAGGCGTAGTATCACGTCGTACGCACACTGTTCCGTTCGTGCGTTCGTAACATCGCGACGTTGCTACGCACGTCCGAATGTGGCGCCAGGCGTCCACCTAGTAGAAACATTGCACACCCGTGTGCGTTGATGCGCGTTAGCGCGGCCTTGCCTGTGCTGGTTTGCTAGCCTATTTCCCTGACAGTCTGGAAGGCCAACAAGGAGAGGCAGACAGTTAAAAGAGGGCAAGCAGGCTCTGTGTCTAGAGGCAACAGTGCTGGTCGTGGAGACCACCCTCATCAGCACGTGGCTGTGGGACATGCTTGGCCTTTTTTTCTGCAGCTGGCCATGTTGAGCCGCAACATGCGGAAGACTTGGTTGAGTGGATGACCAAGCTGTCCTCATCCTCCTCATCCTCTCTCACCCATGCTCAGGGTACTTTGTCTGGCAAAGCAGCGGCCTCTTCCCTCGGCTCAATGTCATCAGTGACTCCTTCCCTAGCCCCACCATGTCCTCCTGAGGAGTCCCTCGAACTGTTTGACCACAGTGTTGGGTACATGCTCCAGGAGGATGCCCAGCGTTTGGAAGGCTCTGATGATGATACTGAGCTAGATGAAGGCAGTAACGTGAGCATGGACAGAGGGGGTGCCCAAGAAGGACAGCAATCTGGCAGTCATGCTCCCCCTGCTGCAGCATACTGCCAGGTTTGCTCCAATGATGAGGAGGGAGGAGATGATGAGGTCACTGACTCAACGTGGGTGCCTGATAGGAGAGAGGAGGAGGAGGAGGCGGCACATCACCAACGAGGCAGGATGCCCTCCAGGGGCCAGCCTAAGGGCAGCACACTGACTGCATCACACCGCAGAGCTCCGCATGTGCAGGGCGCTGCAGTCTCTGCACGTTATTCGAAAAGTTCTTTGGTGTGGGACTTTTTTGAGACGAGTGCATCAGATCGCACTGCTGCTATTTGCAACATATGTCTCAAGCGTATCTCGCGTGGCCAAAACATCTCCTGCTTGGGCACCACATGCTTGACCAGACATATGTTGACCTGCCATGCAGTTCGTTGGCAAGCGTATTTAAAAGACCCACACCAAAGAACAAAGAGGACCTCTCCTTGCTCCTCATCAGCTGAGATCTCCAACCCCACTATACCTTCAGTCCTCTCTGAGACCTGCACTGAGAGGAATGAAGGTGTAGAATTAGGTGTGTCACAGCCAAGTACTTGTGGGCAATCTGCTTTCGGTACACCAACGTCAGATTGTACCAGGCAAATTTCCCTGCCCCAGCTGCTGAACCACCGAAAGAAGTTTGCTCCCAGCCATCCACATGCCCAGCGGTTGAATGCTAGCTTGGCAAAATTGCTAGCACTTCCACTGCTGCCTTTTCAGTTGGTAGACTCTGTCCCCTTCCGTGAGTTTGTGGAATGTGCGGTTCCTCAGTGGCAGGTACCCAAACGCCACTTTTTCTCACGGAAGGTGATTCCGGCTCTCTACCGGCATGTGGAAGGCAATGTCCATGCCTCGCTGGACAGGGCGGTCAGCGGTAAGGTGCATATTACCGCTGACTCATGGTCTAGCAGGCATGGACAGGGACGTTACCTAAGTTTCACCGCGCATTGGGTGACTCTGCTGGCAGCTGGGAAGGATGCAGGACAAGGTGCAGTAGTGTTGGAGGTTGTTCCGCCACCACACCTCCAAAATGCCACTACTAATAATTGTGATACACCTCTCTCCTCCACCCCCTCCTCTTCTTCTTCCTCCATGGCCTCTTCCTGTGCTTTGTCCTCAGAACCAGCGCTGCTCCGTAGCCTTTCAAGGGGCTACGCAAGTATGCAGGCCAAAAGATGCCATGCGGTGCTTGAGCTGGTGTGCTTGGGGGACAGGAGCCACACTGGGGCAGAGGTTCTGTCAGCTCTGCAGGGGCAGGCTCAGAGGAGGGTGACGCCATGCCAACTTAAGGCAGGAATGGTGGTTTGCGACAATGGCACCAACCTCCTCTCTGCCCTCCGACAGGGACAAATGACCCATGTGCCCTGTTTGGCTCACGTCCTTAACTTGGTGGTGCAGCGGTTCTTGGGCAGGTACCCGGGCTTACAGGATGTCCTGAGGCAGGCCAGGAAAGTCTGTGTGCATTTCCGCCGGTCATATAATGCCAGTGCTCGGCTGGCAGACCTCCAAAAGGAGTTTAACCTGCCAAAGAACCGCCTAATCTGTGACATGCCCACCAGGTGGAACTCAACATTGGCCATGCTGCAGCGGCTGCACATGCAACAGAGGGCCATCAATGAGTACCTGTGCGACCATGGCACCAGGACAGGGTCAGGGGAGCTTGTTTTTTCCCCACGCCAGTGGGCCATGATCAAGGATGCATGCACTGTCCTGTCACCATTTGAGGAGGCCACGAGGATGGTGAGCAGTGACAGTGCATGCATTAGTGACACTGTCCCCCTTGTCCACCTGTTGGAGCACACGCTGCGTGGAATAATGGACAGGGCACTTGAGGCAGAACAGAGGCAGGAAGAGGAGGACTTCCTTAGCTCTCAAGGCCCCCTTTATCCAGACAGTGTTCCTGCATGCCCACCGATCACTCAGGAAGAGGACGAGGAGGAGGAGGAGGATTGTGTCAGTATGGAGGTGGAGCCTGGCACTCAGCATCAGCAGCAGTCTTTAAGGGATCAGCCCCAAGAAACACATGGACTTGTACGTGGCTGGGAGGAGGTGGCTGCGGACCATGTCGTCCTTAGTGACCCAGAGGACTCCGGACCGAAAGCCTCAGCAAACCTAGGCTGCATGGCCTCCCTGATCCTGCAAAGCCTGCGTAAGGATCCTCGTATTCGTGGTATCAAGGAGAAGGACCAATACTGGCTGGCAACCCTCCTTGATCCACGTTACAAGAGTAATGCCCCGTACACACAGTCGGATTTTCCGATGGACAATGTCTGATCGGAGTGTGTTGTCGGAAATTCCGACCGTGTGTGGGCTCCATCGGACATTTTCCATCGGATTTTCCGACACACAAAGTTGGAGAGCAGGAGATAAAATTTTCCGGCAACAAAATCCGTTGTCGGATATTCCGATCGTGTGTACACAAATCCGACGGACAAAGTGCCACGCATGCTCAGAATAAATAAAGAGATCAAAGCTATTGGCCACTGCCCCGTTTATAGTCCCCGCGTACATGTTTTACGTCACCGCGTTTAGAACGATCGGATTTTCCGACAACTTTGTGTGACCGTGTGTATGCAAGACAAGTTTGAGCCAACATCCGTCGGAAAAAATCCTAGGATTTTGTTGTCGGAATGTCCGAACAAAGTCCGACCGTGTGTACGCCCTATAAGGTTGCGGACCTTATCTTGCCATCGCAGAGGGAGCAGAGGATGAAACATCTTCGGGAGGCCTTGCAGAAAGGTCTGTGCAGTGCGTTCCCAGAGACTGGGAGGTTACAAACTCCTGTTTCTGGACAACGTGTTGCTGAGGCTTCGGTCAGTCAAAGAAGGAGCGGTGGAGAAGGTGGCCGTCTGACCGATGTGTTCAGACAATTTTTTGGTCCGCGGCCCCAAGGTATGATCGGTTCCAGCAACCATCGCCAGCGTCTGTTTTTACATGGTGCAGGAAAACCTAAGGGCAAGATCTGACTTGGACACCTTTCCCACCGAAAATCCTCTGGGTTACTGGGTCTTGAGGATGGATCACTGGCCAGAGCTTGCACAGTATGCAATTGAGCTACTGGCCTGTCCTGCATCCAGCGTTCTTTCGGAACGCACATTCAGTGCTGCTGGAGGCTTTGTAACCGATCACAGGGTGCGTCTGTCCACCGACTCGGTCGATCGACTGACCTTCATAAAAATGAATCAGTCTTGGATCTCCACCAGCTACCAAGCACCTGATGCTGATGTAACCGAATATTTTTTTTTGAAATCTCAAATCCCTTCAAAGACTGCCATTGCTGATGCTGAGTGCCTATCCTGAGTAATTATCCTCTTCCTCCTCAATGATCACGATGATAGCTTGTAAGAACATTTTTGGTTCTGGGCGCCACCACCAGTGCCTAAGGCTGAATTTTTCAGCCCCTGTTTAACAGGGGCGTGTAATTACAATTTTTGATGCAATACTTTGCAGCAGGGCTCGTTCCTGCGCTCCAACTAGAGTATCTGTGAGGGGTTGCAGTGTTGTGGCACCAGTACCAGTGCCTAAGGCCCAATTTTTCAGCCCCTGTTCAACAGGGGCGTGTAATTACAATTCTTGATCTAATATTTTACAGCAGGGCCTGTTTCTGCGCCCACCAAGAGCAAGTGAGGACTTACAGTGTTCTGGCACCAGCACCACCACCACCACCACCACCACCACCAAAGGCACATTTTTTCTGCTGAGTATATAGGGCAGGCCCCTACTTTCAAACATCCAACTTACAAACGACTCCTACTTGCAAACGGAAGGAGACAACAGGAAGTGAGATGGAATCTACCCCTAGGAAGGGAAATTCTCTCCTGTAAGAGTTATTATGGGAAAAATGTTTCTCCTTTCCACTGATGCTTTATCACCAATCCTTGTTTCACAAAAAACCCAAGTTTTCAAAAAAACATTTGTCATTGGGACAAAAAATTAGGTGAAATCTTCTGAAGAGGAGCACACAGCAAAACAAATGTCACAGGGGTGATAACCCTTCCCTATGTTTTCCAAAAAGCTTAAAATAGATTTTTTGGCTGGAGCTAAACACGTTAAAAATGTACCAGTTCAAAATTACAAACAGATTCTACTTAACAACAAACCTACAGTCCCTGTTTTGTTTGCATTGTCTGTATGCTGCTTTTCAGAGTATATAGGGCCTGGTGGCCCTACACCTTTCTTTTTTTAATTTGGGTGTGGGGTTCCCCTTAATATCCATACAAGACCCAAAGGGCCTGGTAATGGACTGGGGGGTACCCATGCTGTTTGTCTCACTGATTTTCATCCATATTGCCGGGACCCGACATTACATTAAAGCCGCAAGCAGTTTTAAATTACTTTTTTTCCTTTAAAAATGACATTTTGTGCAGGGACTGTTCTAAGCATGGGAAACACGCTCTACTTTACAGGCATACTATAGACACCCCCCAGGTATGAAATTTAAAGGAATATTTCACTTTTTTTAAATTTTAAGCATCATTAAAATCACTGCTCCCGAAAAAACAGCAATTTTTAAAACTTTTTTTTGCATTGGTTGCAAAAACGACGATATTTCGTGAACCATTCGGCGAAACATTCCACAAAGTAATAGAACACCAATCGGGAACAATCTGCACGTTTTGGTATATTACTTGTCTATGTAGTGTAAAAACTGTGGGAGGAGTTAGGGTGGTAAATTTGGCTTTAATAATATATATGTGCGATAACAGTAAGTGGTCTTGCTATGCAAGAACACTTAACTAGAAAAGCTACAATTTCTGGGGAAATTGTGTGAAGTGTTCTTGCCTCCACCAGTAGTCTACAAGCATTATCAAGCCTCGCAGATGAAGGTATGATCACATGCATTCGGGAGGTCTCAGCATCTTGATGTAGAATGGAGGTGAAGGTGTGCTATCAGTTTGATGATAATAAGTGTTTACAACCACTGTTTCCTAGCAACTCTCATGCCCTGTTTATGCTTCACAACCACTTCTCAATACACAATACACAGGATCATGATAGCTGTAATAACTGTGCAGTACTTCAAACGGTCGTAATTTAAAAACTATAAATCCTACAGCGAAGATCTTTATATTGTGAGAATCACAAGACCCAGACCTAGATTTTGATGCATGGTATGTCTCTGAAATATTAAAAAATAAGGCACAGTCGCAGTTTAGATATTGCCCTTCAAATTTGGAGGGGGCTAGAGTAGAGTTTCATTGAATGTCAATGGACAGCGTGAGTTACAAACAGATGATCATATTGTGAAAACTATCAGGACTATGGATAAGCCATGGACATGTTTAGTGGCAGCAGGGATAGCTGAACGTTTTGATATAAGATTTGTGTAGGTGGGCTTCAAAATGAGGGAGTGGCGGCAGTTTAGAAATCATGTCCTGATTTTTCAGCTTTTGTCACCTCCCACTCTAGTTTTGAACATTTCCCCATTCATTCCTATGGGACTAGGGATGAGCCGAACACCCCCCTGTTCGGTTTGCACCAGAACATGCGAACAGGAAAAAAGTTTGTTCGAACACGCGAACACCGTTAAAGTCTATGGGACACGAACATGAATAATCAAAAGTGCTAATTTTAAAGGCTAATATGCAAGTTATTGTTATAAAAAGTGTTTGGGGACCTGGGTCCTGCCCCAGGGGACATGGATCAATGCAAAAAAATTTTTTTAAATGGCCGTTTTTTCAGGATCAGTGATTTTAATAATGCTTAAAGTCAAACAATAAAAGTGTAATATCCCTTTAAATTTCGTACCTGGGGGGTGTCTATAGTATGCCTGTAAAGGGGCGCATGTTTCCCGTGTTTAGAACACTCTGACAGCAAAATGACATTTTGAAGGAAAAAACTCATTTAAAACTACCGCGGCTATTGCATTGCCGACAATACACATAGAAGTTCATTGATAAAAATGGCATGGGAATTCCCCAAAGGGGAACCCCGAACCAAAATTAAAAAAAAAAAAGACGTAGGAGTCCCCCTAAATTCCATACCAGGCCCTTCAGGTCTGATATGGATATTAAGGGGAACCCCGCGCCTAAAAAAAAAAAAATAATAAAAAACGGCGTGGGGTCCCCCCAAAAATCCATACCAGACCCTTATCCGAGCACGCAACCTGGCAGGCCACAGGAAAAGAGGGGGGGACGAGAGTGTGGCCCCCCTCCTGAACCGTACCAGGCCACATGCCCTCAACATTGGGAGGGTGCTTTGGGGTAGCCCCCCAAAACACCTTGTCCCCATGTTGATGAGGACAAGGGCCTCATCCCCACAACCCTGGCCGGTGGTTGTGGGGGTCTGCGGGCGGGGGGCTTATCGGAATCTGGAAGCCCCCTTTAACAAGGGGACCCCCAGATTCCAGCCCCCCCCTGTGTGAAATGGTAAGGGGGTACAAAAGTACCCCTACTATTTCACTAAAAAACTGTCAAAAATGTTAAAAATGACAAGAGACAGTTTTTGACAATTCCTTTATTTAAATACTTCTTCTTTCTTCTATCTTCCTTCATCTTCTGGTTCTTCTGGTTCTTCTGGCTCTTCTGGTTCTTCCTCCGGCGTTCTCGTCCATCATCTCCTCCGCGGCGTCTTCTATCTTCTTCTCCTCGGGCCGCTCCGCACCCATGGCATGGGGGAGGCTCCCGCTCTTCTCTTCATCTTCTTCATCTTCTTCTCTTCTTCTTTTCTTCTCTTCTTCTCTTCTTCTCTTCTTCATTTTCTTCTCCGGGCCGCTCCGCACCCATGCTGGCATGGAGGGAGGCTCCCGCTGTGTGACGGCGCTCCTCGTCTGACAGTTCTTAAATAACGGGGGCGGGGCCACCCGGTGACCTCACCCCCCTCTGACGCACGGGACATGACGGGACTTCCCTGTGGCATTCCCCGTGATGTCACAGGGAAGTCCCGTCAAGTCACCGTGCATCAGAGGGGGCGGGGTCACCGGGTGGCCCCGCCCCCCGTTATTTAAGAACTGTCAGACGAGGAGCGCCGTCACACAGCGGGAGCCTCCCTCCATGCCAGCATGGGTGCGGAGCGGCCCGGAGAAGAAAATGAAGAAGAGAAGAAGAGAAGAAAAGAGGAAGAGAAGAAGATGAAGAAGATGAAGAGAAGAGCGGGAGCCTCCCCCCATGCCATGGGTGCGGAGCGGCCCGAGGAGAAGAAGATAGAAGACGCCGCGGAGGAGATGCTGGACGAGAACGCCGGAGGAAGAACCAGAAAAACCAGAAGAACCAGAAGAACCAGAAGAACCAGAAGATGAAGGAAGATAGAAGAAAGAAGAAGTATTTAAATAAAGGAATTGTCAAAAACTGTCTCTTGTCATTTTTAACATTTTTGACAGTTTTTTAGTGAAATGGTAGGGGTACTTTTGTACCCCCTTACCATTTCACACAGGGGGGAGCCGGGATCTGGGGGTCCCCTTGTTAAAGGGGGCTTCCAGATTACGATAAGCCCCCCACCCGCAGACCCCCACAACCACCGGCCAGGGTTGTGGGGATGAGGCCCTTGTCCTCATCAACATGGGGACAAGGTGTTTTGGGGGGCTACCCCAAAGCACCCGCCCAATGTTGAGGGCATGTGGCCTGGTACGGTTCAGGAGGGGGGGGCCGCACTCTCATCCCCCCCTCTTTTCCTGCGGCCTGCCAGGTTGCGTGCTCGGATAAGGGTCTGGTATGGATTTTTGGGGGGACCCCACGCCGTTTTTTTTTTTTTTTGGCGCGGGGTTCCCCTTAAAATCCATACCAGACCTGAAGGGTCTGGTATGGAATTTAGGGGGAACCCCACGTCATTTTTTTTTTTTAAATTTTGGCCGGGGTTCCCCTTAATATCCATATCAGACCTGAAGGGCCTGGTATGGAATTTAGGGGGACTCCTACGTCTTTTTTTTTTTTTAATTTTGGTTCGGGGTTCCCCTTTGGGGAATTCCCATGCCGTTTTTATCAATGAACTTCTATGTGTATTGTCGGCAATGCAATAGCCGCGGGTAGTTTTAAATGAGTTTTTTCCTTCAAAATGTCATTTTGCTGTCAGACTGTTCTAAACACAGGAAACATGCGCCCCTTTACAGGCATACTATAGACACCCCCCAGGTACGAAATTTAAAGGGATATTACACTTTTATTGTTTGACTTTACATTATTAAAATCACTGCTCCTGAAAAAACGGCCGTTTTTAAAAAAAAAATTTTTGCATTGATCCATGTCCCCTGGGGCAGGACCCGGGTCCCCAAACACTTTTTATGACAATAACTTGCATATTAGCCTTTAAAATTAGCACTTTTGATTTCTCCCATAGACTTTTAAAGGGTGTTCCGTGGCATTCGAATTTGCCGCGAACACCCCAAATTGTTCGCTGTTCGGCGAACTTGCGAACAGCCAATGTTCGAGTCGAACATGAGTTCGACTCGAACTCGAAGCTCATCCCTATATGGGACCAATTTCGCCGCAAAAACTAAGATATTTTGTGAACCATTTGGCGAAACATTCCACAAAGTAATAGCACACCATTTGGGAACAATCTGCACGTTTCGATATATTACTTGTCTATGTAGTGTAAAAACTGTGGGAGGAGTTAGGGTGGTAAATTTGGCTATAATAAGAATAATAATATATATGTGAGATAATAGTAAGTGGTCTTGCTATGCAAGAACACTTAACTAGAAAAGGTACAATTTCTGGGGAAATTGTGAAAAGTGTTCTTGCCTCTACAACTGGAGTGGGCGGAGTAACTGGGTGGAGTGGCTTGAGTAACTGTTGTGTGGTTGGAGTCCCATCATTAGCTGAAAGAGTTGAACTTTTTTTTCAAAAATGATTTATTTTTTTCAAAAATTATTATTTTTTTTTTTATTTTATTTTTCAAAAATGATTATTTTTTTCAAAAATTTTTTTTTTCAAAAATGATTTTTTTATTTATTTATTTTTTTCAAAAATGTTTTTTTTTTCGAAAATGATTTTTATTTTTTTTTCAAAGATGATTTTTTTTTTCAAAAATGATTTTTTTTTCCATGGGGCGGTCATAATGTTTTGGCTGATCATGGGGTGGTCATAATGTTTTGGCTGATCATGGGGTTGTCAGCTTTTGTCACCTCCCACTCTAGTTTTGAACATTTCGTCATTCATTCCTATGGGACCAATTTTACGATATTACAACGATATTTCGCGAACCATTCGGCGAAACGTTCCACAAAGTAACAGCACACCAATCGGGAACAATCTGCACGTTTCGGTATATTACTTGTCTACGTAGTGTAAAAACTGTGGGAGGAGTTAGGGTGGTAAATTTGGCTATAATAAGAATAATATATATGTGAGATAACAGTAAGTGGTCTTGCTATGCAAGAACACTTAACCACTTCAGCCCCAGAAGGATTTACCCCTTCCTGACCAGAGCACTTTTTACAATTTGGCACTGAGTCGCTTTAACTGCTAATTGCGCGGTCATGCAATGCAGTACCCAAAAGAAATTTGCGTCCTTTTCTTCCCACAAATTGAGCTTTCTTTTGATGGTATTTGATCACCTCTGCTGTTTTTATTTTTTGCGCTATACACGGAAAAAGACCGAAATTTTTTTAAAAAAATGATATTTTCTACTTTTTGTTCTAAAAAAAATCCAATAAACTCAATTTTAGTCATACATTTAGGCCAAAATGTATTCGGCCACATGTCTTTGGTAAAAAAAATGTCAATAAGTGTATATTTATTGGTTTGCGCAAAAGTTATAGCGTCTACAAACTAGGGTACATTTTCTGGAATTTACACAGCCTTTAATTTATGACTGCCTATGTTGTTTCTTGAGGTGCTAAAATGGCAGGGCAGTACAAACCCCCCACAAGTGACCCCATTTTGGAAAGTAGACACCCCAAGGAAATTGCTGAGAGGCATGTTGAGCCCATTGAATATTCATTTTTTTTGTCCCAAGTGATTGAATAATGACAAAAAAAAAAATTTCAAAAAGTTGTCACTAAATCATATATTGCTTACACAGGCCATGGGCATATGTGGAATTGCACCCCAAAATACATTTAGCTGCTTCTCCTGAGTATGGGGATACCACATGTGTGGGACTTTTTGGGAGCCTAGCCGCGTACGGGGCCCCGAAAACCAATCACTGCCTTCAGGATTTCTAAGGGCGTAAATTTTTGATTTTACTCCTCACTACCTATCACAGTTTTGAAGGCCATAAAATGCCCAGATAGCATAAACCCCCCAAATGACCCCATTTTGGAAAGTAGACACCCCAAGCTATTTGCTTTGAGGCATGTTGAGTCCATGGAATATTTTATATTTTGACACAAGTTGCGGGAAAGTAACAATTTTTTTTTTTTTGCACAAAGTTGTCACTAAATGATATATTGCTCACGCAGGCCATGGGCATATGTGGAATTGCACCCCAAAATACATTTAGCTGCTTCTCCTGAGTATGAGGATACCACATGTGTGGGACTTTTTAGGAGCCTAGCCGCGTACGGGGCCCCGAAAACCAATCACCGCCTTCAGGATTTCTAAGGGTGTAAATTTTTGATTTCACTCTTCACTGCCTATCACAGTTTCGGAGGCCATGAAATGCCCAGGTGGCACAACCCCCCCCAAATGACCCCATTTTGGAAAATAGACACCCCAAGCTATTTGCTGAGAGGCATGGTGAGTATTTTGCAGCTCTCATTTGTTTTTGAAAATGAAGAAAGACAAAAAAAAACTTTTTTTTTTCTTTTTTCAATTTTCAAAACTTTGTGACAAAAAGTGAGGTCTGCAAAATACTCACTATACCTCTCAGCAAATAGCTTGGGGTGTCTACTTTCCAAAATGGGGTAATTTGGGGGGGTTTGCCACCTGGGCATTCCATGGCCTCCGAAACTGTGATAGGCAGTGAAGAGTGAAATCAAAAATTTACGCCCTTAGAAAGCCTGAAGGCGGTGCTTGGTTTTTGGGGTCCCGTACGCGGCTAGGCTCCCAAAAAGTCCCACACATGTGGTATCCCCATACTCAGGAGAAGCAACAGAATGTATTTTGGTGTGTAATTTCACATATTCACATGGCATGTTTGAGCAATATATCATTTAGTGACAACTTTGTGCAAAAAAAAAAATTGTCTCTTTCCCGCAACTTGTGTCACAATATAAAATATTCCATGGACTCGACATGCCTCTTAGCAAATAGCTTGGGGTGTCTACTTTCCAAAATGGGGTTATTTGGGGGGGTTTTGAACTGTCCTGGCATTTTATGCACAACATTTAGAAGCTTATGTCACACATCACCCACTCTTCTAACCACTTAAAGACAAAGCCCTTTCTGACACTTTTTGATTAAATGAAAAAATTATTTTTTTTTTCAAGAAAATTACTTTGAACCCCCAAACATTATATATTTTTTTAAAGCAAATTCCCTACAGATTAAAATGGTATTTGCGCAGCGATTTTTCAAACGCATTTTTTGGGGAAAAAACACACTTTTTTAAATTTTAATGCACTAAAACACACTATATTGCCCAAATGTTTGATGAAATAAAAAAGATGATCTTAGGCCGAGTACATGGATACCAAACATGAAATGCTTTAAAATTGCGCACAAACGTGCAGTAGCAACAAACTAAATACATTTTTAAAAGCCTTTAAAAGCCTTTACAGGTTACCACTTTAGATTTACAGAGGAGGTCTACTGCTAATATTACTGCCCTCAATCTGACCTTCACGGTGATGCATGGTGCAATTGCTGTTTACATTTGACGCCAGACCGACGCTTGCGTTCGCCTTAGCGCGAGAGCAGGGGGGATAGGGGTGCTTTTTTTTTTTTCTTAATTTTTTTTTTGCTTTTTTATCTTATTTTTAAAATGTTCCTTTCATTTATTTTTTTTAAATCATTTTTATTGTTATCTCAGAGAATGTAAATATCCCCTATGATAGCAATAGGTAGTGACAGGTACTCTTTTTTGAAAAAATTGGGGTCTATTAGACCCTAGATTTCTCCTTTGCCCTCAAAGCATCTGACCACACCAAGATCGGTGTGATAAAATACTTTCCCAATTTCCCAATGGCGCTGTTTACATGCAGCAAAATCTAAGTCATAAAATGCTCGTAGCTTCCGGTTTCTTAGGCCATAGAGATGTTTGGAGCCATTCTGGTCTCTGATCAGCTCTATGGTCAGCTGGTTGAATCACCGGCTGCATTCTCAGGTTCCCTGTTGAGACAGAGAGCCGGAGAAAAACACGGAAGGCGGTAGGGGGGGCATTCCCTCCCACTGCTTGTAAAAGCAGTCTAGAGGCTAATTAGCCGCTAGGATTGCTTTTACATGAAAGCCGACCGCTGGCTGAAAAGAATGATACCAAGATGATACCTAAACCTGCAGGCATCATTCTGGTATAACCACTCAAAGTCGTGAATGGCGTACCTGAAGACAAAAAAATGGTTAACAATAAAGCACAGTAAACGGTAAAGTATCAAAAATTGCATACCTGAAAAGCAAACATGATAAAACATAATAACAATAAAACATTGCAGAATAGAATACAGTAAAAAAGAGCCGAACAATAGAGAGCATATAGAGAAAGAGAACAATAAAATGACAACTATTTATTTTATTTTATATTTTTGTTTGTGTTTTTTTTTTTTTTTTTTTACACTTTTTTTTGTAACTGTAACTTTTGTAACAGTAACTGGTTCCAGGTTCGGGTCTCTCAAAATGCGATGGCATCTTGGGAGACCCTGTGAAAGTGTGCCTAGTCTGTACAATGCTGTACCCTAAGCTAATACTCAACTAGTGAATGGTAGCGTTCAAAACATTCACCAATGCAAAGACCAGGATTGTCAGGACAGGAGGGACAATAATAGCAGGTGTCACGCCTATATCCGCGCTTGCTGCAGACACAACATCTTTTTTGGGGGGGTTCGTTGGGTAGGGGTACTCGGGAGGACATAATGAAAATCCCTCTCATGCAGCCGACTGCATTTGGTTGGGGATGTAAATGAGGGAAGTACGGGCGCTGCAGAAGCGGTGGGTTCCCAATTAGGATTGGTGAATGCAGCAGGAAGGGCACTATGGGCACGACGGGCCTGTGTTTGTCTTTTTGGTGGCAGCGGGACACTACTTGTGCTTGCCACCTCACCAGCTTGAACTGCACTTATGGGACTCGCCACATCACCAAGTGTTACTGCAGTGTTTGAAATATATACTGGGGTATGGCGCTACCTTTAGGATAAATGGGGTGGTATAATGGGAGGGATGTTTTATTGTATAGTCCCTTGCTTTCCTGGCATAGGCTAAACTAGAAGCAATTTTTACCTCCAACTGTGCCCCTAGTGGTGGTACAAATTACCACCAACCCTATTATGTGCGAGAGAGTTCTAATGTGCAAAAGTGCAAAAGTGCAGTCTTCAGTGAAAAAATGTATACAGTTCCAAATTCATAAATCATACATGTGACCACACTAGAAAAAAAGGGGGGTTATATGCTGAACCCCTGTTATGTGATAGATCTTCACCAACAGGCCACCACTAGTAGTAATGACCTATTAGCAAAAACATACAATACACCTTAAAGTAAATACACAAATTAATTAATAATATAAACAGTGATCATAGTCCTTAGTGTGCTAAATCATTAACATTCAGCAAACCCCTATACCACATAAACCTCCAGGGTGCACCTTTACTCAATTAGTGCAAGTGTGTGCAAAGCAGTTGATAATTAATAGTCATAGTCCATATAGTAATAAAAGTCTTCAAATCCAATGTTCAAAATTATTTCCAAAGAAACTGTGACTGGGGTGCTCTCAGATGATATTGGTGACTTATTGTGCTCCCCCTCACGGGTCCCAACTCACCGAATCCCGCAACCCCAAAAGGGGCAAACAGCATAGGGTGTCACGGCCACAAGCTCCTCTCCACCACGATCATCTGAGGTATCCAAATTGGTCTCCGCTCACCGTGTTGTGTTTAAAATATGTTCCCAATGGCTCCCTCTTGGAAAAAGGAATAGAAGGCTCCCATAGTGTAGTAAGGTAAGAAGTTTTATTTACAACTCTCCATATGATTACACCATAAGGATAATTAAAATGACTGAAAAAAACACATAAACTAAAAACTAAAATAAATAAATAAATAAATTAAAATAAATCCAGTACTGATAAGTCAAAGCACCATCCCGGGTGCATATGCCAAGTGGAACGTGCCTGAAATCAGGCTAGTGTGGATGCAACAGCGTGCGCTGGTAACGAGGTGTTTGCGCTCCACCTGCGTTCCAAGTCCGTACCCGGAAGTGACGTAGCATGCGTGGCGTCGTCGTACGCTTTTCGTCATTGACGTCCTCAGCGACGGTGCCAGCACGCCACGTGCTGCGTCCCTTTGTACGAGACCGTCACCTGAATCACACCCCTTTTGTATAGGATGTCCAATCACACCATGGTAGGGCGGAGTAGACATCCTCACCTAAATGATGGTGTCAGCAGAGGTGGAACAGTAACGGTCTTCCCCTAAAACACCAAAACACTTAGGTAGCGCCATACCCCAGTATATATTTCAAACACTTTGTGGAGTCTCTTTAGGGAAGCTTCTTTAGGGGGGCTGCACACCTTACCCTCTGTCCTAAGCGCAGCGGTTTCATACATACTCATTACACTAGGTCCCACTTAAGGTGGGATTTTTTCGCTTGCAGCTATGGATATATTTGGATATATGGGAAATAGGAATATTGATTTAGGTGGAATTTTTAGCCAGGAGACAGTGAACAATGCACAAGACATGAATAGCTTGATGAGGAAATTAAGACACACCATGGAGAAGCAGCTCAGAGTCTGGTGGGATATAGCCACCATAGAAACCTACATTACAGCAAAAATGACCCCAAGGAGATTAAGGTGGGATTTGGATCCTAATGATGGCATGACCCAGAGCTGATGAATGAATGGTTCACCTTCTTTAATGGGTGTGAAAATGACCTATTACACAAAATTCTAAAAAGAAGACGGTTTAAACTCAAAGGAATTGAAGCTAATATTATTGAAATTAAAGATCAGCTATTACCCTTTACTAACCAGACCGAATATAAAAACAAGGAAAAGGAGCTTCAGGAAATAATCAAAAAATATGATATCCAAATTCAAGCTAAAAAACAGAAGAAATATAAAAGGGACCTGAGTGACTATCAGGGCATGAATGTCTATAAATGGCAAACCACCAATGGAGACCCTTGCCTACTAGAGGAGGAACTGGGAGAGGATGATAGCCCTGACACCTCCTTTGAGATAGAGATGGAGGGACCAACCAATAATACACCGTAACGGACAGGAAGAGCTAATGTGAAGCTCCCATATAGGCCACAACAAGATACACCATATGGACACACAATAAGATCCAGAATTCAAAGTGCCAATTATCAAGACAGACAGGAACACAGAGCCCCCCAAACACCTAGATACAACGTATCTACGAGAAATAGATACTCCCCATTAAGGGAAAATACGAGGGCCCAATACAGAAATAATTATGAAGACACCCCGGGCCCCAGATATAGAGGAGATCGAGGACCCCCAAGGGATTTTCCCAAGCGCTGGGCCAGAGACAGACCACCAGGGAGATGGAGAGCCAGGCCCCCCTACAGGAATCCCGAATGGAGAGGACCATACACAGACAGAGAAGATCCCCGAGGAGAACAACACAGAATATTGAAAGAGAACCAGGCATACAGGGAACAGGGAAACGTCAGGAGGTATGGAGGAGACACAAGACACACCCAGGGTCCCGAAGAAAGAAGAAGACGACCAGAGGAAACAGAGGAGGGAAGAAGAAAACGAAGGCGAGAATATTAGGGAAGGGTATTTTCAATCTTAGTGATGTCCAATTCTCTGAAGATGAGATGAAAATTCTGGATTTGGGACTCAAGTTTGCCCCTGAAAAACATTTGGATAAATTTGAAACATATATTGATTTAAAAAAGTTTATGAGGAAACTCAACCTCAAAAAACATTTTTTAACTAATACAGATACAAGAACAAAGAGAGAAACAATATATGAGCAGACGAGGTTAAAAAACAACTCCACCTTCAATCCTAAAACATCCGGGAACCAATGCATGGGAGCCTTCCAAAAAATGGTGGAAGATGATCTAAGAAAGCTAGAAAAATGGAGTAACTATAAAACAAAAAATGTCTGGAAAACAATAAAATCTCTGAGCAAAAGAAAGGAGGTGGTTATAAGACCTGCAGATAAAGGGGGAGGATTAGTAATACTGAATAAAAAAGATTACGAAGAGGAAATGGGGAACCTACTCCAGGTAGAGAATACCTATAAAAAGCTGAATAAGAACCCTAAGCGTAAATATGAGAAAAAACGAAAAGCTTATGTGAATAAAGGAAAAGAGATGGGGATTTTAAACATTAAAGAAGCGGAATACCTGGTCTCCTGCTCTACCAAAACTCCGGTGATTTACTATACACCTAAAATTCACAAAAGATTACACAAGCCACCCGGGAGACCTATAATTAGTGGCATCAATTCTGTGTTCTCCAGGCTGGGAGAATATCTTGATATATTTCTTAAACCACTAGTCAAGATGGGAAAATCGTACCTACGAGACAGTGCCCAACTTTTAGAAGAACTACAGCAATTAAGTGGAGCACAAGATTATTTACTAGCCACTATTGATGTAAACTCGCTATATACTAGCATTGTGCAACAAGATGGGCTGTTGGGTGTGGAAAAAGCCCTCCACGAGCTTACCAGCATGAGACAAGAACAGATCGACTTCATACTTGAAGGTTTAGAGCTAGCGATGTCATGCAACTATTTCTGGCACGATCATAATTACTATGTCCAGACTAAAGGAGTCGCTATGGGCGCAAGGTATGCACCAAGCGTGGCCAACCTACTGATGAACATGTGGGAGGAAGAATATATCTACGCTAGAAATATACCACAAGTGAAATTGTACCGGAGGTACATAGACGACCTAATTATATTCTGGAAAGGAACACCTGGGACTTTTGAAAGATTTTTACAAGAACTAAATAACAACAGATATGGGCTAACCTTTACAGGGAAATGGGACCCCCAAAAAATTGAATACCTTGACCTAGAAATTTTTAAGAAGAACGATGGCCTGTATACAAAAACCTTCTTCAAGGCTCAGACAGAAATGGGTATATCCCTATTACCAGCTGTCATCACCCTCAGTGGAAGGGGAATATCCCCAAAGGTCAGCTCATGAGACTGCAGAGGAACTGCGTAACCACCGAAGACTATTCAGAACAAGCAGACATCCTAATAGAGCGGTTCCATGAAAAAGGATATAACCTAGACATGCTGATTAAGCTGAAGAGGGACATAGCAAGCCTGGATCGGAATAATCTGCTAAAAAAAACAAAAAGAAAGAAGAAGAATGAAGAATTGGTGTTCATTACAGGGTTCAACTCCCAATATAAAGAGTTTGAGCAGATATTGAAAAAGTATTGGCCTATCCTAAAAGAGGATAGAACACTAGCAAGTGTACTACCCAAGAAACCTAGGATCGTATATCGAAAAGCGCCCACCCTACGACATTTGCTGGTGCACAATGTTATAAATCCCCCTAAGACAACTAGGATTTTTCCAGACATGAAAGGGTTCTACAAATGCCAAAAATGCCTACCATGTAGGGTTAGCAAACAGCAGCCCCAGAAAAGGGAAACTTTCAAATCAAGAACAGACCATAAACAATACCGTATTAGGGAACTCATCACCTGTCAGAGTACACATGTGACCTATGTTATCAAGTGCCCATGCAATACGTGGGCAGAACCACCCGGCCTTTATATGTGAGAATACGTGAGCATATAAAAAACATCAGAAAAGGGTTCCCAAAACACCATCTTTCTCGCCACTTTGATGCAGTACACAAAGGGGACCCTTCGGGATTGATCTTTTATGGGATCGACTGCGTCAGGGATCACTGGCGAGGGGGTAATAAAACTACACTTATCTCACAGAACGAAACTGCCTGGATATACAGGTTGGGCTCCCTTGCCCCAAGGGGCCTCAACCTGGATATTGATTTAAATTGCTTTCTAGCCAACCCCTGAGGCACATTTGCAATATACAAACTGGGGTTTATGCAAGGCAAGGCATGGGGTTTAGGCCTAGGGGCATTTCCTCATGTGATGTCAAGTTCTGGATGCATGGCCATATTGGATATGTATGGCCAATCATCCATCATAACCCCCCTCCCCCCCCTTCTTTTACCTATGCATGGTAACGCATAACATTTAGGGATATGGACTCCTACCCGTCTCCATCTAGAGACCCATACAAGCCATCAGAGGGGTAGGGATGGGATTCAATATGGTCCCCATTATGTATGGGTGACACCACCCCTCCACTAGTGGCCCTGTGGATGCTTCGATATAGGGATCCTTCATTCTTCATTCTCCTTTTTTCTTTTGTTTTTCTCCTTTTTTTTCTCCTGGTATATAGATCATTTTATTTATTTACGTGTCTACAGAATCATTCCAAACTATTGTCTTTTACTAATAGTATTATATATTCCCATAGTAACACTCAAAAACAAAAACTCCCCCTACTGCAAGTACCCTAATCGTACCATAGCAGTACTTAAAATTAAAACTCTCCATACTGCATAACTTTTTATATGACATAATATAATAGGTATGATAAGCATTAAAGATGGTAAAGCAATGTATATGCTAGATGCAGTAATAACTGGGAACATGAATGGGAATTCGTATGAAGCTCTATGATGGCCCTATTTGGTTAGCTTCTATTTTACATACTGGGATGTAATATATCCTGAAAACTAATTGTGGGGGAAACATAATGAATTCAAGGTCAACCAACTATTACTCTTGTGTTAGGAATGTAACACAGCCTTATGGTGTTTTAGGGGAAGATCGTTACTGTTCCACCTCTGCTGACACCATAATTTAGGTGAGGATGTCTACTCCGCCCTACCACGGTGTGATTGGACATCCTATACAAAAGGGGTGTGATTCAGGTGACGGTCTTGTACAAAGGGACGTAGCGCGTGGTGTGCTGGCACCGTCGCTAAGGACGTCAATGACGAAACACGTACGACGGTGCCATGCACGCTACGTCACTGCCGGGTACAGACTTTGCTTGGAACGCAGGTGGAGCGCAAACACCTCGTTACCAGCGCACGCTGTTGCATCCATACTAGCCTGATTTCAGGCACGTTCCACTTGGCATATGCACCCGGGATGGTGCTTTGACTTATCAGTACTGGATTTATTTTAATTTGTTTATTTATTTTAGTTTTTAGTTTGTGTTTTTTTCAGTCATTTTAATTATCCTTATGGTGTAATCATATGGAGAGTTGTAAATAAAACTTCTTACCTTACTACACTATGGGAGCCTTCTATTCCTTTTTCCACGAGGGAGCCATTGGGAACATATTTTAAACACAACACGGTGAGCGGAGACCAATTTGGATACCTCAGATGATCGTGGTGAGTTGCAAACAAATGGTCATATTGTGAAAACTATCAGGACTATGGCTTAGCCGTAGACATGTTTAGTGGCAGCAGGGATAGCTGAACGTTTTGATATAAGATGTGTGTAGGTGGGCTTGAAAATGAGGGAGTGGCGGCAGTTTAGAAATCATGTTCTGATTTTTCAGCTTTTGTCACCTCCCACTCTAGTTTCCCCATTCATTCCTATGGGACCAATTTCGCCGCAAAAACGACGATATTCCGTGAACCATTTGGCAAAACGTTCCACAAAATAATAGCACACCATTCGGGAACAATCCGCACGTTTCGGTATATTACTTGTCTATGTAGTGTAAAAATTGTGGCGGAGTTAGGGTGGTAAATTTGGCTATAATAATAATAAGAACTAGAAAATGCATTTCCTGGGGAAAATGCGTGGGAATGCTGAATAGCTAAATTGCTAAAACGGCCGCCATCAAAACTGCCCCATCATACTGCCATCAAAACTGCCCCATCAAAATTGTCCCCATTAAAACTGCCCCATCATATTGCCACCATCAAAACTGCACCATCAAAATTGTCCCATCATATTGCCACCATCAGAATTGCCCCATCAAAACTGCCCCATCATATTGCCACCATCAAAACTGCCCCATCAGAATTGCCCCATCATATTACCACCATCAAAACTGCCCCATCATATTGCCACCATCAAAACTGCCCCCATCATATTGCCATCAAAACTGCCCCATTAGAATTGCCCCATCAAAATTGTCCCCATCAAAACTGCCCCATCATATTGCCACCATCAAAACTGCCCCATCAGAATTGCCCCATCAAAACTGCCCCTATCATATTGCCACCATCAAAACTGCCCCCATCAAAACTGCCCCATCATATTGCCACCTTTAAAACTGCTCCATAAAAATTGTCCCCATCAAAACTGCCCCACCAGAATTGCCCCATCAAAACTGCCCCATCATATTGCCACCATCAAAACTGCCCGATCAGAATTACCCCATCAAAACTGCCCCATCATATTCCTCTATTATAAATCAGTACATGGTGTGTCTGTCCCCTCCCCCGGGTTCTGTAATCAGAGCTGAGATGCTCCAGCAACCTCCACCCCTGTGTATAACAGAAGCTTTGGTAACCATGGCAACAAAACAAACACTAACAGTACACTCTGATTAATGGCTAAAATTTCCTGAAATGACCTCTAAACAAATGGCTATACAAACTATACATCCTACAGTGAAGATCTTTATATTGTGAGAATCACAAGACCCAGACCTAGATTTTGATATATAGTATGTCTCTGAAATATTAAAATTGAAGGCACGGTCGCAGTTTAGAAATTGCCCTTCAAATTTGAAGGGGCTAGAGTGTAGTTTCAATGAATGTCAATGGACGGTGTGAGTTGCAAACAAATGGTCATATTGTGAAAACTATCAGGACTATGGCTTAGCCGTGGACATGTTTAGTGGCAGCAGGGATAGCTGAACGTTTTGATATAAGATTTGTGTAGGTGGGCTTGAAAATGAGGGAGTGGCGGCAGTTTAGAAATCATGTTCTGATTTTTCAGCTTTTGTCCCCTCCCCCGGGCTCTGTAATCAGAGCTGAGATGCTCCAGCCACCTCCCCCCCTGTGTATAACAGAAGCTTTGGTAACCATGGCAACAAAACACACACAGTACACTCTGATTAATGGCTAAAATTTCTTGAAATGACCTCTAAACAAAAAGCTTTTTCTCAAAAACTGTAAAAGATATCAAACTGAAAAGATATAGCCAGATAGCTGAATATTTTGTGAACATGTTAAAGTTTGTTTGGTGTCTCTAGGTGAAAGTATGAAGGAGCTGAAACTTTTGGGAGCGGAAGAAAAATTTAGGGATTTCAAGCATGCTCCCATTGACTTCAATGTTAAAAAAAAGTGATAAAAAGCTTAATATTTTAAAAAGTATAAATGGTAGAAAAAAAGTTGAAAAAGAGCACACCTCAGCTAAAAGAGCCGAACATTTTGATAGTTGAATGGTTTTAATAGCTGAAAGTATGCAGAAGTTACGCATTACCGAAAAACGTACGGAATAAAATTAAAATTAAAAATAATAAATAAAATCGAATAACAATAGTGGGACTGCTAAAGCATTCCCACTAATAATAATAAGAATAATATATATGTGAGATAACAGTAAGTGGTCTTGCTATGCAAGAACACTTAATAATATATATGTGAGATAACAGTAAGTGGTCTTGCTATGCAAGAACACTTAACTAGAAAATGCATTTCCTGGGGAAAATGCGTGGGAACGCTGAATTGCTAAAACGGCCCCCAGCAAAATTGCCCCCATCATATTGCCATCAAAACTGTCCCATCATATTGCCAATATCAAAACTGCCCCATCAGAATTGCCCTATCAAAACAGCCCCATCATATTGCCACCATCAAAACTGCCCCATCATATTGCCACCATCAAAACTGCCCCATCAGAATTACCCCATCAAAACTGCCCCATCATATTCCTCTATTATAAATCAGTACATGGTGTGTCTGTCCCCTACCCCGGGCTCTGTAATCTAAGCTGAGATGCTCCAGCCACCTCCCCCCCTGTGTATAACAGAAGCTTTGGTAACCATGGCAACAAAACAAACAGTACACTCTGATTAATGGCTAAAATTTCCTGAAATGACTCCTAACCAAATGGCCATATTTTAAAAACTATACATCCTACAGCGAAGATCTTTATATTGTGAGAATCACAAGACCCAGACCTAGATTTTGATACATAGTATGTCTCTGAAATATTAAAATTGAAGGCACGGTCGCAGTTTAGAAATTGCCCTTCAAATTTGAAGGGGCTAGAGTGTAGTTTCAATGAATGTCAATGGACGGCATGAGTTGCAAACAAATGGTCATATTGTGAAAACTATCAGGACTATGGCTTAGCCGTGGACATGTTTAGTGGCAGCAGGGATAGCTGAACGTTTTGATATAAGATTTGTGTAGGTGGGCTTGAAAATGAGGGAGTGGCGGCAGTTTAGAAATCATGTTCTGATTTTCCAGCTTTTGTCCCCTCCTCTGGGCTCTAATCAGAGCTGAGATGCTCCAGCCACCTCCCCCCTGTGTATAACAGAAGCTTTGGTAACCATGGCAACAAAACAAACACAGTACACTCTGATTAATGGCTAAAATTTCCTGAAATGACCTCTAAACTAAAAGCTTTTTCTCAAAAACGGTAAAAGATATCAAACTGAAAAGATATAGCCAGATAGCTGAATATTTTGTGAACATTTTAAACTTTGTTTGGTGTCTCTAGGTGAAAGTATGAAGGAGCTGAAACTTTTGGGAGCGGAAGAAGAATTTAAGGATTTCAAGCATGCTCCCATTGACTTTAATGTTAAAAAAAGTGATAAAAATCTTAATATTTTAAAAAGTATAAATGGTAGATAAAAAGTTGAAAAAGAGCACACATCAGCTAAAAGAGACGAACATTTTGATAGTTGAATGGTTTTAATAGCTGAAAGTATGCAGAAGTTACGCAGAACCAAAAAACGTACAGAATAAAATTAAAATTAAAATTAAGTTTAAAAATAAATAAAATCGAATAACAATAGTGGGACTGCTAAAGCATTCCCACTAATAAATAAAATCGAATAACAATAGTGGGACTGCTAAAGCTTCCCCACTAACTAGAAAATGCATTTCCTGGGGAAAATGCGTGGGAATGCTGAATAGCTAAATTGCTAAAACGGCCGCCATCAAAACTGCCCCATCAGAATTGCTCCATCAAAATTGTCCCCATTAAAACTGCCCCATCATATTGCCACCATCAAAACTGCCCCATCAGAATTGCTCCATCAAAATTGTCCCATCATATTGCCACCATCAGAATTGCCCCATCAAAACTGCCCCATCATATTGCCACCATCAAAACTGCCCCATCAGAATTGCCCCATCATATTACCACCATCAAAACTGCCCCATCATATTGCCATCAAAACTGCCCCATTAGAATTGCACCATCAAAATTGTCCCCATCAAAACTGCCCCATCAGAATTGCCCCATCAAAACTAAAAGTAATTTTTTTTTTCAAAAGTAACTTTTTTTTTCAAAAATGATTTTTTTTTTCAAAAATATTTTTTTTTTTTTCAAAAATATTTTTTTTTTTCAAAAATTATTTTTTTTTTTCAAAATTTTTTTTTTTTTCAAAAATAATTTTTTTTTTCAAAAATAATTTTTTTTCAAAAATAATTTTTTTTCAAAAATATATTTTTTTTTTTCAAAAATATTTTTTTTTTTCAAAAATATTTTTTTTTTTCAAAAATATTTTTTTTTTCCAAAAATAATTGCTGAATAGCTAAATTGCTAAAACGACCGCCATCAAAACTGCCCCATCAAAACTGCCCCATCAAAATTGTCCCCATTAAAACTGCCCCATCATATTGCCACCATCAAAACTGCCCCCATCAAAACTGCCCCATCATATTGCCACCTTTAAAACTGCTCCATAAAAATTGTCCCCATCAAAACTGCCCCATCATATTGCCACCATCAAAACTGCCCCATCAGAATTGCCCCATCAAAACTGCCCCATCATATTGCCACCATCAAAACTGCCCCATCAGAATTGCCCTATCAAAACTGCCCCATCATATTCCTCTATTATAAATCAGTACATGGTGTGTCTGTCCCCTCCCCCGGGCTCTGTAATCAGAGCTGAGATGCTCCAGCCACCTCCCCCCCTGTGTATAACAGAAGCTTTGGTAACCATGGCAACAAAACAAACACAGCACACTCTGATTAATGGCTAAAATTTCCTGAAATTACCTCTAAACAAAAAGCTTTTTCTCAAAAACTGTAAAAGATATCAAACTGAAAAGCTATAGCCAGATAGCTGAATATTTTGTGAACATTTTAAAGTTTGTTTGGTGTCTCTAGGTGAAAGTATGAAGGAGCTGAAACTTTTGGGAGCGGAAGAAGAATTTAAGGATTTCAAGCATGCTCCCATTGACTTCAATGTTAAAAAAAAGTGATAAAAAGCTTAATATTTTAAAAAGTATAAATGGTAGAAAAAAAGTTGAAAAAGAGCACACCTCAGCTAAAAGAGACGAACATTTTGATAGTTGAATGGTTTTAATAGCTGAAAGTATGCAGAAGTTACGCAGAACCAAAAAACGTACGGAATAAGAAGAGGAAAAATAATAAAAAAACGAATAACAATAGTGAGACTGCTAAAGTATTCCTACTAATAACTAGAAAAGGTAAAACTAGAAAAGGTACAATTTCTGGGGAAATTGTGAAAAGTGTTCTTGCCTCTACAACTGGAGTGGGCGGAGTAACTGGGTGGAGTGGCTTGAGTAACTGTGAAAAGTGTTAAAAAGCTTAATATTTTAAAAAGTATAAATAGTAGTAAAAAAGTTCCATCATTAGCTGAAAGAGCTGAACATTTTTTTCAAAAGTAATTTTTTTTTTTCAAAAATGAATTTTTTTATTCAAAAACGATTTTTTTTTATTCAAAAATGATTTTTTTTTCTTCAAAAATGAATTTTTTTTTTCAAAAATTATGAATTTTTTTTTCAAAAATTATTAATTTTTTTTTCAAAAAAGATTTTTTTTTTCAAAAATGATTTTTTTTTTCAAAAGTAATTTGTTTTTTCAAAAATAATTTTTTTTTCGAAATTATTATTTTTTTTAAAGTAATTTTTTTTTCAAAAACAATTTTTTTTTCAAAAATCATTTTTTTATTTTAAAAATAAATTTTTTTTTTCAAAAATAATTTTTTTTTTAAAAAATAATTTTTTTTTTCAAAAATAATTTTTTTTTTTCAAAAATAATTTTTTTTTTCAAAAATAATTTTTTTTTTCAAAAATAATTTTTTTTTTCAAAAATGATTTTTTTTTTTCAAAAATAATTTTTTTTTTTTTCAAAAATAATTTTTTTTTCAAAAACTTTTTTTTTTTTTTCAAAAATTATTTTTTTTTTCTTTCAAAAATTATTTTTTTTGTTTTCAAAATTTTTTTTTTTTTTTCAAAAATATATTTTTTTTTACATGGGGCGGTCATAATGTTTTGGCTAATCATGGGGTGGTCATAATGTTTTGGCTGATCATGGGGTTGTCAGCTTTTGTCACCTCCCACTCTAGTTTGGAACATTTCGCCATTCATTCCTATGGGACCAATTTCGCCGCAAAAACGACATTTCGTGGACCATTCGGCAAAACATTCCACAAAGTAATAACACACCAATCCGGAACAATCCGCTCGTTTCGGTATATTACTTGTCTCTGTAGTGTGAAAACTGTGGGAGGAGTCTACAAGCATTATCAAGTCTAGCAGATGAAGTCACATGCATTTGGGGTGTCTCAGCATCTTGTGTTTACAACCACTGTTTCCTAGCAACGCTCATGCCCTGTTTATGCTTCCCAAATACTGCTTCATCAAAACTGCCCCATCAGAATTACCCCATCAAAACTGCCCCATCATATTCCTCTATTATAAATCAGTACATGGTGTGTCTGTCCCCTCCCCCGGGCTCTGTAATCAGAGCTGAGATGCTCCAGCCACCTCCCCCCCTGTGTATAACAGAGGCTTTGATAACCATGGCAACAAAACAAACACAGTACACTCTGATTAATGGCTAAAATTTCCTGAAATGACCTCTAAACAAAAAGCTTTTTCTCAAAAACGGTAAAAGATATCAAACTGAAAAGATATAGCCAGATAGCTGAATATTTTGTGAACATTTTAAACTTTGTTTGGTGTCTCTAGGTGAAAGTATGAAGGAGCTGAAACTTTTGGGAGTGGAAGAAGAATTTAAGGATTTCAAGCATGCTCCCATTGACTTTAATGTTAAAAAAAAGTGATAAATATCTTAATATTTTAAAAAGTATAAATGGTAGATAAAAAGTTGAAAAAGAGCACACATCAGCTAAAAGAGACGAACATTTTGATAGTTGAATGGTTTTAATAGCTGAAAGTATGCAGAAGTTACGCAGAACCAAAAACGTACGGAATAAAATTAAAATTAAAATTAAGTTTAAAAATAAATAAAATCGAATAACAATAGTGGGACTGCTAAAGCTTTCCCACTAACTAGAAAATGCATTTCCTGGGGAAAATGCGTGGGAATGCTGAATAGCTAAATTGCTAAAACGGCCGCCATCAAAACTGTCCCATCAGAATTGCCCCATCAAAATTGTCCCCATTAAAACTGCCCCATCATATTGCCACCATCAAAACTGCCCCATCAGAATTGCTCCATCAAAATTGTCCCATCATATTGCCACCATCAGAATTGCCCCATCAAAACTGCCCCATCATATTGCAACCTCTACAACTGGAGTGGGCGGAGTAACTGGGTGGAGTGGCTTGAGTAACTGTGAAAAGTGTTAAAAAGCTTAATATTTTAAAAAGTATAAATAGTAGTAAAAAAGTTCCATCATTAGCTGAAAGAGCTGAACATTTTTTTCAAAAGTAATTTTTTTTTTTCAAAAATGAATTTTTTTATTCAAAAACGATTTTTTTTTATTCAAAAACGATTTTTTTTATTCAAAAATGATTTTTTTTTCTTCAAAAGTGAATTTTTTTTTTCAAAAATTATGAATTTTTTTTCAAAAAAGATTTTTTTTTTTCAAAAATAATTTTTTTTTTCGAAATTATTTTTTTTTTAAAGTAATTTTTTTTTCAAAAACAATTTTTTTTTCAAAAATAATTTTTTTTAAAGTAATTTTTTTTTTCAAAAAATTTTTTTTTCAAAATTTTTTTTTTCAAAAATCATTTTTTTATTTTAAAAATAAATTTTTTTTTTCAAAAATAATTTTTTTTTTCAAAAATATTTTTTTTTTTCAAAAATGATTTTTTTTTTTCAAAAATGATTTTTTTTTTTCAAAAATAATTTTTTTTTTTTTCAAAAATAATTTTTTTTTCCAAAATTTTTTTTTTTTTTAAAAATTATTTTTTTTTTCTTTCAAAAATTATTTTTTTTGCTTTCAAAAATTATTTTTTTTTTTCAAAAATATATTTTTTTTTACATGGGGCGGTCATAATGTTTTGGCTAATCATGGGGTGGTCATAATGTTTTGGCTGATCATGGGGTTGTCAGCTTTTGTCACCTCCCACTTTAGTTTGGAACATTTCGCCTTTCATTCCTATGGGACCAATTTCGCCGCAAAAACAACATTTCGTGGACCATTCGGCAAAACATTCCACAAAGTAATAACACACCAATCCGGAACAATCCGCTCGTTTCGGTATATTACTTGTCTCTGTAGTGTGAAAACTGTGGGAGGAGTCTACAAGCATTATCAAGTCTAGCAGATGAAGTCACATGCATTTGGGGTGTCTCAGCATCTTGTGTTTACAACCACTGTTTCCTAGCAACGCTCATGCCCTGTTTATGCTTCCCAAATACTGCTTCATCAAAACTGCCCCATCAGAATTACCCCATCAAAACTGCCCCATCATATTCCTCTATTATAAATCAGTACATGGTGTGTCTGTCCCCTCCCCCGGGCTCTGTAATCAGAGCTGAGATGCTCCAGCCACCTCCCCCCCTGTGTATAACAGAGGCTTTGATAACCATGGCAACAAAACAAACACAGTACACTCTGATTAATGGCTAAAATTTCCTGAAATGACCTCTAAACAAAAAGCTTTTTCTCAAAAACGGTAAAAGATATCAAACTGAAAAGATATAGCCAGATAGCTGAATATTTTGTGAACATTTTAAACTTTGTTTGGTGTCTCTAGGTGAAAGTATGAAGGAGCTGAAACTTTTGGGAGCGGAAGAAGAATTTAAGGATTTCAAGCATGCTCCCATTGACTTTAATGTTAAAAAAAAGTGATAAATATCTTAATATTTTAAAAAGTATAAATGGTAGATAAAAAGTTGAAAAAGAGCACACATCAGCTAAAAGAGACGAACATTTTGATAGTTGAATGGTTTTAATAGCTGAAAGTATGCAGAAGTTACGCAGAACCAAAAAACGTACGGAATAAAATTAAAATTAAAATTAAGTTTAAAAATAAATAAAATCGAATAACAATAGTGGGACTGCTAAAGCATTCCCACTAATAAATAAAATCGAATAACAATAGTGGGACTGCTAAAGCTTTCCAACTAACTAGAAAATGCATTTCCTGGGGAAAATGCGTGGGAATGCTGAATAGCTAAATTGCTAAAACGGCCGCCATCAAAACTGTCCCATCAGAATTGCCCCATCAAAATTGTCCCCATTAAAACTGCCCCATCATATTGCCACCATCAAAACTGCCCCATCAGAATTGCTCCATCAAAATTGTCCCATCATATTGCCACCATCAGAATTGCCCCATCAAAACTGCCCCATCATATTGCAACCTCTACAACTGGAGTGGGCGGAGTAACTGGGTGGAGTGGCTTGAGTAACTGTGAAAAGTGTTAAAAAGCTTAATATTTTAAAAAGTATAAATAGTAGTAAAAAAGTTCCATCATTAGCTGAAAGAGCTGAACATTTTTTTCAAAAGTAATTTTTTTTTTTAAAAAATGAATTTTTTTATTCAAAAACGATTTTTTTTTATTCAAAAACGATTTTTTTTATTCAAAAATGATTTTTTTTTTCTTCAAAAAGAATTTTTTTTTTCAAAAATTATGAATTTTTTTTTCAAAAAAGATTTTTTTTTTTCAAAAATGATTTTTTTTTTCAAAAGTAATTTGTTTTTTCAAAAATAATTTTTTTTTTCGAAATTATTTTTTTTTTAAAGTAATTTTTTTTTCAAAAACAATTTTTTTTTTCAAAAATAATTTTTTTTAAAGTAATTTTTTTTTTCAAAAATTTTTTTTTTCAAAATTTTTTTTTTTCAAAAATCATTTTTTTATTTTAAAAATAAATTTTTTTTTTCAAAAATAATTTTTTTTTTCAAAAATAATTTTTTTTTTCAAAAATGATTTTTTTTTTTTTTCAAAAATGATTTTTTTTTTTTCAAAAATAATTTTTTTTTTTTTCAAAAATAATTTTTTTTTCCAAAATTTTTTTTTTTTTTAAAAATTATTTTTTTTTCTTTCAAAAATTATTTTTTTTGCTTTCAAAAATTATTTTTTTTTTTCAAAAATATATTTTTTTTTACATGGGGCGGTCATAATGTTTTGGCTAATCATGGGGTGGTCATAATGTTTTGGCTGATCATGGGGTTGTCAGCTTTTGTCACCTCCCACTCTAGTTTGGAACATTTCGCCTTTCATTCCTATGGGACCAATTTCGCCGCAAAAACAACATTTCGTGGACCATTCGGCAAAACATTCCACAAAGTAATAACACACCAATCCGGAACAATCCGCTCGTTTCGGTATATTACTTGTCTCTGTAGTGTGAAAACTGTGGGAGGAGTCTACAAGCATTATCAAGTCTAGCAGATGAAGTCACATGCATTTGGGGTGTCTCAGCATCTTGTGTTTACAACCACTGTTTCCTAGCAACGCTCATGCCCTGTTTATGCTTCCCAAATACTGCTTCATCAAAACTGCCCCATCAGAATTACCCCATCAAAACTGCCCCATCATATTCCTCTATTATAAATCAGTACATGGTGTGTCTGTCCCCTCCCCCGGGCTCTGTAATCAGAGCTGAGATGCTCCAGCCACCTCCCCCCCTGTGTATAACAGAGGCTTTGATAACCATGGCAACAAAACAAACACAGTACACTCTGATTAATGGCTAAAATTTCCTGAAATGACCTCTAAACAAAAAGCTTTTTCTCAAAAACGGTAAAAGATATCAAACTGAAAAGATATAGCCAGATAGCTGAATATTTTGTGAACATTTTAAACTTTGTTTGGTGTCTCTAGGTGAAAGTATGAAGGAGCTGAAACTTTTGGGAGCGGAAGAAGAATTTAAGGATTTCAAGCATGCTCCCATTGACTTTAATGTTAAAAAAAAGTGATAAATATCTTAATATTTTAAAAAGTATAAATGGTAGATAAAAAGTTGAAAAAGAGCACACATCAGCTAAAAGAGACGAACATTTTGATAGTTGAATGGTTTTAATAGCTGAAAGTATGCAGAAGTTACGCAGAACCAAAAAACGTACGGAATAAAATTAAAATTAAAATTAAGTTTAAAAATAAATAAAATCGAATAACAATAGTGGGACTGCTAAAGCATTCCCACTAATAAATAAAATCGAATAACAATAGTGGGACTGCTAAAGCTTTCCAACTAACTAGAAAATGCATTTCCTGGGGAAAATGCGTGGGAATGCTGAATAGCTAAATTGCTAAAACGGCCGCCATCAAAACTGTCCCATCAGAATTGCCCCATCAAAATTGTCCCCATTAAAACTGCCCCATCATATTGCCACCATCAAAACTGCCCCATCAGAATTGCTCCATCAAAATTGTCCCATCATATTGCCACCATCAGAATTGCCCCATCAAAACTGCCCCATCATATTGCAACCTCTACAACTGGAGTGGGCGGAGTAACTGGGTGGAGTGGCTTGAGTAACTGTGAAAAGTGTTAAAAAGCTTAATATTTTAAAAAGTATAAATAGTAGTAAAAAAGTTCCATCATTAGCTGAAAGAGCTGAACGTTTTTTTCAAAAGTAATTTTTTTTTTTCAAAAATGAATTTTTTTATTCAAAAACGATTTTTTTTTATTCAAAAACGATTTTTTTTATTCAAAAATGATTTTTTTTTTCTTCAAAAAGAATTTTTTTTTTCAAAAATTATGAATTTTTTTTCAAAAATTATGAATTTTTTTTTCAAAAAAGATTTTTTTTTTTCAAAAATGATTTTTTTTTTCAAAAGTAATTTGTTTTTTCAAAAATAATTTTTTTTTTCGAAATTATTATTTTTTTTTAAGTAATTTTTTTTTCAAAAACAATTTTTTTTTTCAAAAATAATTTTTTTTAAAGTATTTTTTTTTTTCAAAAAATTTTTTTTTCAAAATTTTTTTTTTTCAAAAATCATTTTTTTATTTTAAAAATAAATTTTTTTTTTTCAAAAATAATTTTTTTTTTCAAAAATAATTTTTTTTTTCAAAAATGATTTTTTTTTTTTTCAAAAATGATTTTTTTTTTTCAAAAATAATTTTTTTTTTTTTCAAAAATAATTTTTTTTTCCAAAATTTTTTTTTTTTTTAAAAATAATTTTTTTTTCTTTCAAAAATTATTTTTTTTGCTTTCAAAAATTATTTTTTTTTTTCAAAAATATATTTTTTTTTACATGGGGCGGTCATAATGTTTTGGCTAATCATGGGGTGGTCATAATGTTTTGGCTGATCATGGGGTTGTCAGCTTTTGTCACCTCCCACTCTAGTTTGGAACATTTCGCCTTTCATTCCTATGGGACCAATTTCGCCGCAAAAACAACATTTCGTGGACCATTCGGCAAAACATTCCACAAACTAATAACACACCAATCCGGAACAATCCGCTCGTTTCGGTATATTACTTGTCTCTGTAGTGTGAAAACTGTGGGAGGAGTCTACAAGCATTATCAAGTCTAGCAGATGAAGTCACATGCATTTGGGGTGTCTCAGCATCTTGTGTTTACAACCACTGTTTCCTAGCAACGCTCATGCCCTGTTTATGCTTCCCAAATACTGCTTCATCAAAACTGCCCCATCAGAATTACCCCATCAAAACTGCCCCATCATATTCCTCTATTATAAATCAGTACATGGTGTGTCTGTCCCCTCCCCCGGGCTCTGTAATCAGAGCTGAGATGCTCCAGCCACCTCCCCCCTGTGTATAACAGAAGCTTTGGTAACCATGGCAACAAAACAAACACAGTACACTCTGATTAATGGCTAAAATTTCCTGAAATGACGTCTAAACAAATGGCCGTATTTTAAAAACTATACATCCTACAGCGAAGATCTTTATATTGTGAGAATCACAAGAACCAGACCTAGATTTTGATAGATAGTATGTCTCTGAAATAATAAAATTGAAGGCACGGTCGCAGTTTAGAAATTGCCCTTTAAATTTGAAGGGGCTAGAGTGTAGTTTCAATGAATGTCAATAGATGGCGTGAGTTGCAAACAAATGGTCATATTGTGAAAACTATCAGGACTATGGCTTAGCCGTGGACATGTTTAGTGGCAGCAGGGATAGCTGAACGTTTTGATATAAGATTTGTGTAGGTGGGCTTGAAAATGAGGGAGTGGTGGCAGTTTAGAAATCATGTTCTGATTTTTCAGCTTTTGTCACCTCCCACTCTAGCTTCCCCATTCATTCCTATGGGACCAATTTCGCCGCAAAAACGACGATATTTCGTGAAGCATTCGGCGAAACGTTCCACAAAATAATAGCACACCATTCGGGAACAATCCGCACGTTTCGGTATATTATTTGTCTATGTAGTGTAAAAACTGTGGGAGGAGTTAGGGTGGTAAATTTGGCTATAATAATAATATATATGTGAGATAATAGTAAGTGGTCTTGCTATGCAAGAACACTTAACTAGAAAAGGTACAATTTCTGGGGAAATTGTGAAAGTGTTCTTGCCTCTACAACTGGAGTGGGCGGAGTAACTGGGTGGAGTGGCTTGAGTAACTGTTGTGTGGTTGGAGTGGCTGGAGTAACTGTGAAAAGTGTTAAAAAGCTTAATATTTTAAAAAGGATAAATAGGAGTAAAAAAGTTGAAGTCTCATCATTAGCTGAAAGAGCTGAACATTTTTTTCAAAAATTATGATTTTTTTTTTCAAAAATTATGATTTTTTTTTCCAAAAATTATTATTTTTTTCAAAAAGATTTTTGTTTCAAAAATGATTTTTTTTTAAATAATAATTTTTTTTTCAAAAATATTTTTTTTTTCAAAAATATTTTTTTTTTCAAAAATGATTTTATTTTTATTTTTTTCAAAAATTATTTTTTTTTTCAAAAATTATTTTTTTTTTCAAAAATTATTTTTTTTTTCAAAAACTTTTTTTTTCAAAAATTTTTTTTTTTTTTTTCAAAATTTTTTTTTTTTCAAAAATATTTTTTTTTTTTACATGGGGCGGTCATAATGTTTTGGCTGATCATGGGGTGGTCATAATGTTTTGGCTGATCATGGGGTTGTCAGCTTTTGTCACCTCCCACTAGTTTTGAACATTTCGCCATTCATTCCTATGGGACCAATTTCGCCGCAAAAACGTCATTTCGTGGACCATTCGGCGAAACATTCCACAAACTAATAACACACCAATCGGGAACAATCCGCTCGTTTCGGTATATTACTTGTCTCTGTAGTGTAAAAACTGTGGGAGGAGTCTACAAGCATTATCAAGTCTAGCAGATGAAGTCACATGCATTTGGGGTGTCTCAGCATCATGTGTTTACAACCACTGTTTCCTAGCAACGCTCATGCCCTGTTTATGCTTCCCAAATACTACTTCATCAAAACTGCCCCATCAGAATTACCCCATCAAAACTGCCCCATCATATTCCTCTATTATAAATCAGTACATGGTGTGTCTGTCCCCTCCCCCGGGCTCTGTAATCAGAGCTGAGATGCTCCAGCCACCTCCCCCCTGTGTATAACAGAAGCTTTGGTAACCATGGCAACAAAACAAACACAGTACACTCTGATTAATGGCTAAAATTTCCTGAAATGACGTCTAAACAAATGGCCGTATTTTAAAAACTATACATCCTACAGCGAAGATCTTTATATTGTGAGAATCACAAGAACCAGACCTAGATTTTGATAGATAGTATGTCTCTGAAATAATAAAATTGAAGGCACGGTCGCAGTTTAGAAATTGCCCTTTAAATTTGAAGGGGCTAGAGTGTAGTTTCAATGAATGTCAATAGATGGCGTGAGTTGCAAACAAATGGTCATATTGTGAAAACTATCAGGACTATGGCTTAGCCGTGGACATGTTTAGTGGCAGCAGGGATAGCTGAACGTTTTGATATAAGATTTGTGTAGGTGGGCTTGAAAATGAGGGAGTGGTGGCAGTTTAGAAATCATGTTCTGATTTTTCAGCTTTTGTCACCTCCCACTCTAGCTTCCCCATTCATTCCTATGGGACCAATTTCGCCGCAAAAACGACGATATTTCGTGAAGCATTCGGCGAAACGTTCCACAAAATAATAGCACACCATTCGGGAACAATCCGCACGTTTCGGTATATTATTTGTCTATGTAGTGTAAAAACTGTGGGAGGAGTTAGGGTGGTAAATTTGGCTATAATAATAATATATATGTGAGATAATAGTAAGTGGTCTTGCTATGCAAGAACACTTAACTAGAAAAGGTACAATTTCTGGGGAAATTGTGAAAGTGTTCTTGCCTCTACAACTGGAGTGGGCGGAGTAACTGGGTGGAGTGGCTTGAGTAACTGTTGTGTGGTTGGAGTGGCTGGAGTAACTGTGAAAAGTGTTAAAAAGCTTAATATTTTAAAAAGGATAAATAGGAGTAAAAAAGTTGAAGTCTCATCATTAGCTGAAAGAGCTGAACATTTTTTTCAAAAATTATGATTTTTTTTTTCAAAAATTATGATTTTTTTTTCCAAAAATTATTATTTTTTTCAAAAAGATTTTTGTTTCAAAAATGATTTTTTTTTAAATAATAATTTTTTTTTCAAAAATATTTTTTTTTTCAAAAATATTTTTTTTTTCAAAAATGATTTTATTTTTATTTTTTTCAAAAATTATTTTTTTTTTCAAAAATTATTTTTTTTTTCAAAAATTATTTTTTTTTTCAAAAACTTTTTTTTTCAAAAATTTTTTTTTTTTTTTTTCAAAATTTTTTTTTTTTCAAAAATATTTTTTTTTTTTACATGGGGCGGTCATAATGTTTTGGCTGATCATGGGGTGGTCATAATGTTTTGGCTGATCATGGGGTTGTCAGCTTTTGTCACCTCCCACTAGTTTTGAACATTTCGCCATTCATTCCTATGGGACCAATTTCGCCGCAAAAACGTCATTTCGTGGACCATTCGGCGAAACATTCCACAAACTAATAACACACCAATCGGGAACAATCCGCTCGTTTCGGTATATTACTTGTCTCTGTAGTGTAAAAACTGTGGGAGGAGTCTACAAGCATTATCAAGTCTAGCAGATGAAGTCACATGCATTTGGGGTGTCTCAGCATCATGTGTTTACAACCACTGTTTCCTAGCAACGCTCATGCCCTGTTTATGCTTCCCAAATACTACTTCATCAAAACTGCCCCATCAGAATTACCCCATCAAAACTGCCCCATCATATTCCTCTATTATAAATCAGTACATGGTGTGTCTGTCCCCTCCCCCGGGCTCTGTAATCAGAGCTGAGATGCTCCAGCCACCTCCCCCCTGTGTATAACAGAAGCTTTGGTAACCATGGCAACAAAACAAACACAGTACACGCTGATTAATGGCTACAATTTCCTGAAATGACCTCTAAACAAATGGCCGTATTTTAAAAACTATACATCCTACAGCGAAGATCTTTATATTGTGAGAATCACAAGACCCAGACCTAGATTTTGATATATAGTATGTCTCTGAAATATTAAAAATGGAGGCACGGTTGCAGTTTAGATATTGCCCTTCAAATTTGAAGGGGCTAGAGTGTAGTTTCAATAAATGTCAATGGACGGCGTGAGTTGCAAACAAATGGTCATATTGTGAAAACTATCAGGACTGTGGCTTAGCCGTGGACATGTTTAGTGGCAGCAGGGATAGCTGAACGTTTTGATATAAGATTTGTGTAGGTGGGCTTGAAAATGAGGGAGTGGCGGCAGTTTAGAAATCATGTTCTTATTTTCCAGCTTTCGTCATCTCCCACTCTAGTTTCCCCATTCATTCCTATGGGACCAATTTCGCCGCAAAAATGACGATATTTCGTGAACCATTCGGCGAAACGTTCCACAAAGTAATAGCACACCATTCGGGAACAATCCACACGTTTCGGTATATTACTTGTCTATGTAGTGTAAAAACTGTGGGAGGAGTTAGGGTGGTAAATTTGGCTATAATAATAACTAGAAAATGCATTTCCTGGGGAAAATGCGTGGGAATGCTGAATTGCTAAAACGGCCCCCAGCAAAATTGCCCCCATCATATTGCCATCAAAACTGTCCCATCATATTGCCACCATCAAAACTGCCCCATCAGAATTGCCCCATCAAAACTGCACCATCATATTGCCACCATCAAAACTGCCCCATCAGAATTGCCCCATCAAAACTGCCCCATCATATTGCCACCATCAAAACTGCCCCATCAGAATTACCCCATCAAAACTGCCCCATCATATTCCTCTATTATAAATCAGTACATGGTGTGTCTGTCCCCTCCCCCGGGCTCTGTAATCAAAGCTGAGATGCTCCAGCCACCTCCCCCCTGTGTATAACAGAAGCTTTGGTAACCATGGCAACAAAACAAACACAGTACACTCTGATTAATGGCTAAAATTTCCTGAAATGACCTCTAAACAAAAAGCTTTTTCCCAAAAACTATAAATCCTACAGCGAAGATCTTTATATTGTGAGAATCACAAGACCCAGACCTAGATTTTGATACATAGTATGTCTCTGAAATATTAAAATTGAAGGCACGGTCGCAGTTTAGAAATTGCCCTTCAAATTTGAAGGGGCTAGAGTGTAGTTTCAATGAATGTCAATGGACGGTGTGAGTTGCAAACAAATGGTCATATTGTGAAAACTGTCAGGACTATGGCTTAGCCGTGGACATGTTTAGTGGCAGCAGGGATAGCTGAACGTTTTGATATAAGATTTGTGTAGGTGGGCTTGAAAATGAGGGAGTGGCGGCAGTTTAGAAATCATGTTCTGATTTTTCAGCTTTTGTCCCCTCCCCCGGGCTCTGTAATCAGAGCTGAGATGCTCCAGCCACCTCCCCCCCTGTGTATAACAGAAGCTTTGGTAACCATGGCAACAAAACACACACAGTACACTCTGATTAATGGCTAAAATTTCTTGAAATGACCTCTAAACAAAAAGCTTTTTCTCAAAAACTGTAAAAGATATCAAACTGAAAAGATATAGCCAGATAGCTGAATATTTTGTGAACATTTTAAAGTTTGTTTGGTGTCTCTAGGTGAAAGTATGAAGGAGCTGAAACTTTTGGGAGCGGAAGAAAAATGTAAGGATTTCAAGCATGCTCCCATTGACTTCAATGTTAAAAAAAAGTGATAAAAAGCTTAATATTTTAAAAAGTATAAATGGTAGAAAAAAAGTTGAAAAAGAGCACACCTCAGCTAAAAGAGAGGAACATTTTGATAGTTGAATGGTTTTAATAGCTGAAAGTATGCAGAAGTTACGCATTACCGAAAAATGTACGGAATAATAATAAGAAAAATAAATAAAAAAACGAATAACAATAGTGGGACTGCTAAAGCATTCCCACTAATAATATATATGTGAGATAACAGTAAGTGGTCTTGCTATGCAAGAACACTTAATAATATATATGTGAGATAACAGTAAGTGGTCTTGCTATTCAAGAACACTTAACTAGAAAAGGTACAATTTCTGGGGAAATTGTGAAAAGTGTTCTTGCCTCTACAACTGAAGTGGGCGGAGTAACTGGGTGGAGTGGCTTGAGTAACTATTTTAAAAAGTATCAATAGTAGTAATTTTTTTTTTTTTTTTAATGAATTTTATTTTTTTTTTCAAAAATGATTTTTTTTTTTCAAAAATGATTTTTTTTTTAAATGATTTTTTTTTTCAAAAATGAATTTTATTTTTTTTTCGAAAATGATTTTTTTTTTAATCAAAAATGATGTTTTTTTTTTTTTTCAAAAATATATATTTTTTTATTAGGCGGTCATAATGTTTTTTCTGATCATGGGGTGGTCATAATGTTTTGGCTGATCATGGGGTTGTCAGCTTTTGTCACCTCCCGCTCTAGTTTTGAACATTTCGCCATTCATTCCTATGGGATCAATTTCGTCGCAAAAACGACGATATTTCGTGAACCATTTGGCGAAACGTTCCACAAAGTAATAGCACACCAATTAAATGACATTGAGGCCGGATTCACACAGGTATTTTTTAGCTTTTCACAAAGTTCCGCAAGGTAATAGCACACCAATTAAATGACATTGAACATTTCGCCATTTATTCCTATGGGACCAATTTTTCCGCAAAAACTACAATATTTCGTGGACCATTCGGCGAAACATTCCACAAAGTAATAGCACACCAATCGGGAAGAATCCACACCTTTGGTATATTACTGTCTATGTAGTTTAAAAGCTGTGGGAGGAGCTAGGGTGGTATGATCATGGGGTTGTCAGCTTTTGTCACCTCCCACTCTAGTTTTGAACATTTCGCCATTCATTCCTATGGGACCAATTTCGCCGCAAAAACGACGATATTCCATGAACCATTCGTCAAATGTGTAAAAACTGTGGGAGGAGTTAGGGTGGTAAATTATCAGCATTATCAAGCCTCGCAGATAAAGGTATGGCCACATGCATTTGGGGGGTTTCAGCATCTTGTGTTTACAACCACTGTTTCCTAGCAACGCTTATGCACTGTTTATGCTTCACACGCACTGCTCAATACACAACACAATGTAATTTCTACACAATACAATTCCTATCAAAACTGCCCCATCATATTGCCACCATCAAAACTGCCCCATCATAATTGCCCCACCAAAACTGCCCCATCATATTGCCACTATCAAAACTGCCCCATCAGAATTGCCCTATCAAAACTGCTCCATCATAATTGCCCCATTAAAACTGCCCCATCAGAATTGCCCTATCAAAACTGCCCCATCATAATTGCCCCATTACAAACTGCCCCATAATAATTGCCCCACCAAAACTGCCCCATCATATTGCCACCATCAAAACTGCCCCATCAGAATTGCCCTATCAAAACTGCCCCATCATAATTGCCCCATCAAAACTGCCCCATCAGAATTACCCCATTAAAACTGCCCCATCATATTCCTCTATTATAAATCAGTACATGGTGTGTCTGTCCCCTCCCCTGGGCTTTGTAATCAGAGCTGAGATGCTCCAGCCACCTCCCCCCCTGTGTATAACAGAAGCTTTGGTAACCATGGCAACAAAACAAACACTAACAGTACACTCTGATTAATGTCTAAAATTTCCTGAAATGACCTCTAAACAAATGGCCGTATTTTAAAAACTATACATCCTACAGCGAAGATCTTTATATTGTGAGAATCACAAGACCCAGACCTAGATTTTGATGTATAGTATGTCTCTGAAAAATTAAAAATGAAGGCACAGTCGCAGTTTAGAAATTGCCCTTCAAATTTGGAGGGGGCTAGAGTGTAGTTTCAATGAATGTCAATGGACGGTGTGAGTTGCAAACAAATGGTCATATTGTGAAAACTATCAGGACTATGGCTTAGCCGTGGACATGTTTAGTGGCAGCAGGGATAGCTGAACGTTTTGATATAAGATTTGTGTAGGTGGGCTTGAAAATGAGGGAGTGGCGGCAGTTTAGAAATCATGTTCTGTTTTTCCAGCTTTTGTCATCTCCCACTCTAGTTTCCCCATTCATTCCCATGGGACCAATTTCGCCGCAAAAACGACGATATTTCGTGAACCATTCGGTATATTACTTGTCTATGTAGTGTAAAAACTGTGGGAGGAGTTAGGGTGGTAAATTTGGCTATAATAATAAGAATAAGAACTAGAAAAGGTACAATTTCTGGGGAAATTGTGAAAAGTGTTCTTGCCTCTACAACTGGAGTGGGCGGAGTAACTGGGTGGAGTGGCTTGAGTTATGCCGCGTACACACGGTCGTACTTTTCGTCTACAAAAGTCGGACAGCCTGTCCGACAGACTTCCGGCAGACTTTCGGTGGACTTGCGGCGGACTTGCGGCCTACTTTCTAACGAACGGACTTGCCTACACACGACCACACAAAAGTCTAACGGATTCGTACGTGATGACGTACACCGGACTAAAATAAGGAAGTTCATAGCCAGTAGCCAATAGGTGCCCTAGCGTGGCTTTTTGTCCGTCGGACTAGCACACAGACGAGCGGATTTCGGGGTCCGTCGTAGTTACGAAGTAAAGTTTTAAAACATGTTTCAAATCTAAAGTACGTCGGATTTGAGGCTAAAAAAGTCAGTTGAAAGTCCGGAGAAGCCCACACACGATCGTATTACCAGCCAGCTTTAGTCCATCAGCGTCCGTTGGACTTTTGTAGACGAAAAGTAGGACCGTGTGTACGCGGCATAACTGTTGTGTGGTTGGAGTGGCTGGAGTAACTGTGAAAAGTGTTAAAAAGCTTAATATTTTAAAAAGTATAAATAGTAGTAAAAAAGTTGAAGTCTCATCATTAGCTGAAAGAGCTGAACATTTTTTTCAAAAATTATGATTTTTTTTTTTCAAAAATTATGATTTTTTTTTTTCAAAAATTATGATTTTTTTTTCAAAAATAATTTTTTTTTCAAAAATGATTTTATTTTATTTTTTTTCAAAAATTATTTATTTTTTTTTTCAAAAATTATTTTTTTTTCAAAAATTTTTTTTTAAAAAAATGATTTTATTTTTTTCAAAAATTATTATTTTTTTTTTCAAAAATTATTTTTTTTTTCAAAAATTATTATTTTTTTCAAAAATATATATTTTTTTACATGGGGTGGTCATAATGTTTTGGCTGATCATGGGGTGGTCATAATGTTTTGGCTGATCATGGGGTTGTCAGCTTTTGTCACCTCCCAATCTAGTTTTGAACATTTCGCCATTCATTCCTATGGGACCAATTTCGCCGCAAAAAACGTCATTTCGTGGACCATTCGGCGAAACATTCCACAAAGTAATAACACACCAATCGGGAACAATCCGCTTGTTTCGGTATATTACTTGTCTCTGTAGTGTAAAAACTGTGGGAGGAGTCTACAAGCATTATCAAGTCTAGCAGATGAAGTCACATGCATTTGGGGTGTCTCAGCATCTTGTTTTTACAACCACTGTTTCCTAGCAACGCTCATGCCCTGTTTATGCTTCCCAAATACTACTTCATCAAAACTGCCCCATCAGAATTACCCCATCAAAACTGCCCCATCATATTCCTCTATTATAAATCAGTACATGGTGTGTCTGTCCCCTCCCCCGGGCTCTGTAATCAGAGCTGAGATGCTCCAGCCACCTCCCCCCTGTGTATAACAGAAGCTTTGGTAACCATGGCAACAAAACAAACACAGTACACGCTGATTAATGGCTAAAATTTCCTGAAATGACCTCTAAACAAATGGCCGTATTTTAAAAACTATACATTCTACAGCGAAGATCTTTATATTGTGAGAATCACAAGACCCAGACCTAGATTTTGATGTATTGTATGTCTCTGAAATATTAAAATTGAAGGCACGGTCGCAGTTTAGAAATTGCCCTTCAAATTTGAAGGGGCTAGAGTGTAGTTTCAATGAATGTCAATGGACAGCGTGAGTTGCAAACAAATGGTCATATTGTGAAAACTATCAGGACTATGGCTTAGCCGTGGACATGTTTAGTGGCAGCAGGGATAGCTGAACGTTTTGATATAAGATTTGTGTAGGTGGGCTTGAAAATGAGGGAGTGGCGGCAGTTTATAAACCATGTTCTGATTTTCCAGCTTTTGTCATCTCCCACTCTAGTTTCCCCATTCATTCCTATGGGACCAATTTCACCGCAAAAATGACGATATTTCGTGAACCATTCGGCGAAATGTTCCACAAAGTAATAGTACACCATTCGGGAACAATCCGCACGTTTCGGTATATTACTTGTCTATGTAGTGTAAAAACTGTGGGAGGAGTTAGGGTGGTAAATTTGGCTATAATAATAATAATAACTAGAAAAGGTACAATTTCTGGGGAAATTGTGAAAGTGTTCTTGCCTCTACAACTGGAGTGGGCGGAGTAACTGGGTGGGGTGGAGTGGCTTGAGTAACTGTGAAAAGTGTTAAAAAGCTTAATATTTTAAAAAGTATAAATAGTAGTAAAAAAGTTCCATCATTCGCTGAAAGAGCTGAACATTTTTTTCAAAAGTAATTTTTTTTTTCAAAAATGAATTTTTTTTAATCAAAAATGATTTTTTTTCTTCAAAAATTATTTTTTTTTTCAAAAGTAATTTTTTTTTCAAAGGTAATTTTTTTTTTTCAAAAATGAATTTTTTTATTTCAAAAATAATTTTTTTTTCGAAATTATTATTTTTTTTAAAGTAATTTTTTTTTCAAAAATAATTTTTTTTTTTTCAAAAATATTTTTTTTTTCAAATATATATTTTTTTCAAAAATAATTTTTTTTTTAAAAGAAATTTTTTTTTCAAAAATATTTTTTTTTTTTTCAAAAATGATTTTTTTTTTCAAAAATTATTTTTTTACTTTTTTCAAAAAATTTTTTTTTTTTCAAAAATATTTTTTTTTTACATGGGGCGGTCATAATGTTTTGGCTGATCATGGGGTGGTCATAATGTTTTGGCTGATCATGGGGTTGTCAGCTTTTGTCACTTCCCACTCTAGTTTTGAACATTTCGCCATTCATTCCTATGGGACCAATTTCGCCGCAAAAACGTCATTTCGTGGACCATTCGGCAAAACATTCCACAAAGTAATAACACACCAATCGGGAACAATCCGCTCGTTTCGGTATATTATTTGTCTCTGTAGTGTGAAAACTGTGGGAGGAGTCTACAAGCATTATCAAGTCTAGCAGATGAAGTCACATGCATTTGGAGTGTCTCAGCATCTTGTGTTTACAACCACTGTTTCCTAGCAACGCTCATGCCCTGTTTATGCTTCCCAAATACTGCTTCATCAAAACTGCCCCATCAGAATTACCCCATCAAAACTGCCCCATCATATTCCTCTATTATAAATCAGTACATGGTGTGTCTGTCCCCTCCCCCGGGCTCTGTAATCAGCTGAGATGCTCCAGCCACCTTCCCCCCTGTGTATAACAGAAGCTTTGGTAACCATGGCAACAAAACAAACACTAACAGTACACTCTGATTAATGGCTAAAATTTCCTGAAATGACCTCTAAACAAATGGCCGTATTTTAAAAACTATACATCCTACAGCGAAAATCTTATAGTATGTCTCTGAAATATTAAAAATGAAGGCACAGTCGCAGTTTAGAAATTGCCCTTCAAATTTGGAGGGGGCTAGAGTGTAGTTTCAATGAATGTCAATGGACGGTGTGAGTTGCAAACAAATGGTCATATTGTGAAAACTATCAGGACTATGGCTTAGCCGTGGACATGTTTAGTGGCAGCAGGGATAGCTGAACGTTTTGATATAAGATTTGTGTAGGTGGGCTTGAAAATGAGGGAGTGGCGGCAGTTTAGAAATCATGTTCTGATTTTCCAGCTTTTGTCATCTTCCACTCTAGTTTCCCCATTCATTCCTATGGGACCAATTTCGCCGCAAAAACGACGATATTTTGTGAACCATTCGGCGAAACGTTCCACAAAGTAATAGCACACCATTCGGGAACAATCCGCACGTTTCGGTATATTACTTGTCTATGTAGTGTAAAAACTGTGGGAGGAGTTAGGGTGGTAAATTTGGCTATAATAATAAGAATAATATATATGTGAGATAACAGTAAGTGGTCTTGCTATGCAAGAACACTTAATAACTAGAAAAGGTACAATTTCTGGGGAAATTGTGAAAAGTGTTCTTGCCTCTACAACTGGAGTGGGCGGAGTAACTGGGTGGAGTGGGCGGAGTAACTGTTGTGTGGTTGGAGTGGCTGGAGTAACTGTGAAAAGTGTTAAAAAGCTTAATATTTTAAAAAGTATAAATAGTAGTAAAAAAGTTGAAGTCTCATCATTAGCTGAAAGAGCTGAACATTTTTTTCAAAAGTAATTTTTTTTTTCAAAAATGAATTTTTTTTAATCAAAAATGATTTTTTTTCTTCAAAAATTATTTTTTTTTTCAAAAGTAATTTTTTTTTCAAAGGTAATTTTTTTTTTCAAAAATGAATTTTTTTATTTCAAAAATAATTTTTTTTTCGAAATTATTTTTTTTTTTAAAGTAATTTTTTTTTCAAAAATAATTTTTTTTTTTTCAAAAATATTTTTTTTTTTCAAATATATATTTTTTTCAAAAATAATTTTTTTTTTAAAAGAATTTTTTTTTTCAAAAATATTTTTTTTTTTTTCAAAAATGATTTTTTTTTTCAAAAATTATTTTTTTACTTTTTTCAAAAAATTTTTTTTTTTTCAAAAATATTTTTTTTTTACATGGGGCGGTCATAATGTTTTGGCTGATCATGGGGTGGTCATAATGTTTTGGCTGATCATGGGGTTGTCAGCTTTTGTCACTTCCCACTCTAGTTTTGAACATTTCGCCATTCATTCCTATGGGACCAATTTCGCCGCAAAAACGTCATTTCGTGGACCATTCGGCAAAACATTCCACAAAGTAATAACACACCAATCGGGAACAATCCGCTCGTTTCGGTATATTATTTGTCTCTGTAGTGTGAAAACTGTGGGAGGAGTCTACAAGCATTATCAAGTCTAGCAGATGAAGTCACATGCATTTGGAGTGTCTCAGCATCTTGTGTTTACAACCACTGTTTCCTAGCAACGCTCATGCCCTGTTTATGCTTCCCAAATACTGCTTCATCAAAACTGCCCCATCAGAATTACCCCATCAAAACTGCCCCATCATATTCCTCTATTATAAATCAGTACATGGTGTGTCTGTCCCCTCCCCCGGGCTCTGTAATCAGCTGAGATGCTCCAGCCACCTTCCCCCCTGTGTATAACAGAAGCTTTGGTAACCATGGCAACAAAACAAACACTAACAGTACACTCTGATTAATGGCTAAAATTTCCTGAAATGACCTCTAAACAAATGGCCGTATTTTAAAAACTATACATCCTACAGCGAAAATCTTATAGTATGTCTCTGAAATATTAAAAATGAAGGCACAGTCGCAGTTTAGAAATTGCCCTTCAAATTTGGAGGGGGCTAGAGTGTAGTTTCAATGAATGTCAATGGACGGTGTGAGTTGCAAACAAATGGTCATATTGTGAAAACTATCAGGACTATGGCTTAGCCGTGGACATGTTTAGTGGCAGCAGGGATAGCTGAACGTTTTGATATAAGATTTGTGTAGGTGGGCTTGAAAATGAGGGAGTGGCGGCAGTTTAGAAATCATGTTCTGATTTTCCAGCTTTTGTCATCTTCCACTCTAGTTTCCCCATTCATTCCTATGGGACCAATTTCGCCGCAAAAACGACGATATTTCGTGAACCATTCGGCGAAACGTTCCACAAAGTAATAGCACACCATTCGGGAACAATCCGCACGTTTCGGTATATTACTTGTCTATGTAGTGTAAAAACTGTGGGAGGAGTTAGGGTGGTAAATTTGGCTATAATAATAAGAATAATATATATGTGAGATAACAGTAAGTGGTCTTGCTATGCAAGAACACTTAATAACTAGAAAAGGTACAATTTCTGGGGAAATTGTGAAAAGTGTTCTTGCCTCTACAACTGGAGTGGGCGGAGTAACTGGGTGGAGTGGGCGGAGTAACTGTTGTGTGGTTGGAGTGGCTGGAGTAACTGTGAAAAGTGTTAAAAAGCTTAATATTTTAAAAAGTATAAATAGTAGTAAAAAAGTTGAAGTCTCATCATTAGCTGAAAGAGCTGAACATTTTTTTCAAAAGTAATTTTTTTTTTCAAAAATGAATTTTTTTTAATCAAAAATGATTTTTTTTCTTCAAAAATTATTTTTTTTTTCAAAAGTAATTTTTTTTTCAAAGGTAATTTTTTTTTTCAAAAATGAATTTTTTTATTTCAAAAATAATTTTTTTTTCGAAATTATTATTTTTTTTAAAGTAATTTTTTTTTCAAAAATAATTTTTTTTTTTTCAAAAATATTTTTTTTTTTCAAATATATATTTTTTTCAAAAATAATTTTTTTTTTAAAAGAATTTTTTTTTTCAAAAATATTTTTTTTTTTTTCAAAAATGATTTTTTTTTTCAAAAATTATTTTTTTACTTTTTTCAAAAAATTTTTTTTTTTTCAAAAATATTTTTTTTTTACATGGGGCGGTCATAATGTTTTGGCTGATCATGGGGTGGTCATAATGTTTTGGCTGATCATGGGGTTGTCAGCTTTTGTCACTTCCCACTCTAGTTTTGAACATTTCGCCATTCATTCCTATGGGACCAATTTCGCCGCAAAAACGTCATTTCGTGGACCATTCGGCAAAACATTCCACAAAGTAATAACACACCAATCGGGAACAATCCGCTCGTTTCGGTATATTATTTGTCTCTGTAGTGTGAAAACTGTGGGAGGAGTCTACAAGCATTATCAAGTCTAGCAGATGAAGTCACATGCATTTGGAGTGTCTCAGCATCTTGTGTTTACAACCACTGTTTCCTAGCAACGCTCATGCCCTGTTTATGCTTCCCAAATACTGCTTCATCAAAACTGCCCCATCAGAATTACCCCATCAAAACTGCCCCATCATATTCCTCTATTATAAATCAGTACATGGTGTGTCTGTCCCCTCCCCCGGGCTCTGTAATCAGCTGAGATGCTCCAGCCACCTTCCCCCCTGTGTATAACAGAAGCTTTGGTAACCATGGCAACAAAACAAACACTAACAGTACACTCTGATTAATGGCTAAAATTTCCTGAAATGACCTCTAAACAAATGGCCGTATTTTAAAAACTATACATCCTACAGCGAAAATCTTATAGTATGTCTCTGAAATATTAAAAATGAAGGCACAGTCGCAGTTTAGAAATTGCCCTTCAAATTTGGAGGGGGCTAGAGTGTAGTTTCAATGAATGTCAATGGACGGTGTGAGTTGCAAACAAATGGTCATATTGTGAAAACTATCAGGACTATGGCTTAGCCGTGGACATGTTTAGTGGCAGCAGGGATAGCTGAACGTTTTGATATAAGATTTGTGTAGGTGGGCTTGAAAATGAGGGAGTGGCGGCAGTTTAGAAATCATGTTCTGATTTTCCAGCTTTTGTCATCTTCCACTCTAGTTTCCCCATTCATTCCTATGGGACCAATTTCGCCGCAAAAACGACGATATTTCGTGAACCATTCGGCGAAACGTTCCACAAAGTAATAGCACACCATTCGGGAACAATCCGCACGTTTCGGTATATTACTTGTCTATGTAGTGTAAAAACTGTGGGAGGAGTTAGGGTGGTAAATTTGGCTATAATAATAAGAATAATATATATGTGAGATAACAGTAAGTGGTCTTGCTATGCAAGAACACTTAATAACTAGAAAAGGTACAATTTCTGGGGAAATTGTGAAAAGTGTTCTTGCCTCTACAACTGGAGTGGGCGGAGTAACTGGGTGGAGTGGGCGGAGTAACTGTTGTGTGGTTGGAGTGGCTGGAGTAACTGTGAAAAGTGTTAAAAAGCTTAATATTTTAAAAAGTATAAATAGTAGTAAAAAAGTTGAAGTCTCATCATTAGCTGAAAGAGCTGAACATTTTTTTCAAAAAATTTTTTTTTTTTCAAAAAATTTTTTTTTTTTCAAAAATGAATTTATTTTTTTCAAAAATAATTTTTTTTTTTTTCAAAAATATTTTTTTTTTACATGGGGCGGTCATAATGTTTTGGCTGATCATGGGGTGGTCATAATGTTTTGGCTGATCATGGGGTTGTCAGCTTTTGTCACTTCCCACTCTAGTTTTGAACATTTCGCCATTCATTCCTATGGGACCAATTTCGCCGCAAAAACGTCATTTCGTGGACCATTCGGCAAAACATTCCACAAAGTAATAACACACCAATCGGGAACAATCCGCTCGTTTCGGTATATTATTTGTCTCTGTAGTGTGAAAACTGTGGGAGGAGTCTACAAGCATTATCAAGTCTAGCAGATGAAGTCACATGCATTTGGAGTGTCTCAGCATCTTGTGTTTACAACCACTGTTTCCTAGCAACGCTCATGCCCTGTTTATGCTTCCCAAATACTGCTTCATCAAAACTGCCCCATCAGAATTACCCCATCAAAACTGCCCCATCATATTCCTCTATTATAAATCAGTACATGGTGTGTCTGTCCCCTCCCCCGGGCTCTGTAATCAGCTGAGATGCTCCAGCCACCTTCCCCCCTGTGTATAACAGAAGCTTTGGTAACCATGGCAACAAAACAAACACTAACAGTACACTCTGATTAATGGCTAAAATTTCCTGAAATGACCTCTAAACAAATGGCCGTATTTTAAAAACTATACATCCTACAGCGAAAATCTTATAGTATGTCTCTGAAATATTAAAAATGAAGGCACAGTCGCAGTTTAGAAATTGCCCTTCAAATTTGGAGGGGGCTAGAGTGTAGTTTCAATGAATGTCAATGGACGGTGTGAGTTGCAAACAAATGGTCATATTGTGAAAACTATCAGGACTATGGCTTAGCCGTGGACATGTTTAGTGGCAGCAGGGATAGCTGAACGTTTTGATATAAGATTTGTGTAGGTGGGCTTGAAAATGAGGGAGTGGCGGCAGTTTAGAAATCATGTTCTGATTTTCCAGCTTTTGTCATCTTCCACTCTAGTTTCCCCATTCATTCCTATGGGACCAATTTCGCCGCAAAAACGACGATATTTCGTGAACCATTCGGCGAAACGTTCCACAAAGTAATAGCACACCATTCGGGAACAATCCGCACGTTTCGGTATATTACTTGTCTATGTAGTGTAAAAACTGTGGGAGGAGTTAGGGTGGTAAATTTGGCTATAATAATAAGAATAATATATATGTGAGATAACAGTAAGTGGTCTTGCTATGCAAGAACACTTAATAACTAGAAAAGGTACAATTTCTGGGGAAATTGTGAAAAGTGTTCTTGCCTCTACAACTGGAGTGGGCGGAGTAACTGGGTGGAGTGGGCGGAGTAACTGTTGTGTGGTTGGAGTGGCTGGAGTAACTGTGAAAAGTGTTAAAAAGCTTAATATTTTAAAAAGTATAAATAGTAGTAAAAAAGTTGAAGTCTCATCATTAGCTGAAAGAGCTGAACATTTTTTTCAAAAGTAATTTTTTTTTTCAAAAATGAATTTTTTTTAATCAAAAATGATTTTTTTTCTTCAAAAATTATTTTTTTTTTCAAAAGTAATTTTTTTTTCAAAGGTAATTTTTTTTTTCAAAAATGAATTTTTTTATTTCAAAAATAATTTTTTTTTCGAAATTATTATTTTTTTTAAAGTAATTTTTTTTTCAAAAATAATTTTTTTTTTTTCAAAAATATTTTTTTTTTTCAAATATATATTTTTTTCAAAAATAATTTTTTTTTTAAAAGAATTTTTTTTTTCAAAAATATTTTTTTTTTTTTCAAAAATGATTTTTTTTTTCAAAAATTATTTTTTTACTTTTTTCAAAAAAATTTTTTTTTTTCAAAAATATTTTTTTTTTACATGGGGCGGTCATAATGTTTTGGCTGATCATGGGGTGGTCATAATGTTTTGGCTGATCATGGGGTTGTCAGCTTTTGTCACTTCCCACTCTAGTTTTGAACATTTCGCCATTCATTCCTATGGGACCAATTTCGCCGCAAAAACGTCATTTCGTGGACCATTCGGCAAAACATTCCACAAAGTAATAACACACCAATCGGGAACAATCCGCTCGTTTCGGTATATTATTTGTCTCTGTAGTGTGAAAACTGTGGGAGGAGTCTACAAGCATTATCAAGTCTAGCAGATGAAGTCACATGCATTTGGAGTGTCTCAGCATCTTGTGTTTACAACCACTGTTTCCTAGCAACGCTCATGCCCTGTTTATGCTTCCCAAATACTGCTTCATCAAAACTGCCCCATCAGAATTACCCCATCAAAACTGCCCCATCATATTCCTCTATTATAAATCAGTACATGGTGTGTCTGTCCCCTCCCCCGGGCTCTGTAATCAGCTGAGATGCTCCAGCCACCTTCCCCCCTGTGTATAACAGAAGCTTTGGTAACCATGGCAACAAAACAAACACTAACAGTACACTCTGATTAATGGCTAAAATTTCCTGAAATGACCTCTAAACAAATGGCCGTATTTTAAAAACTATACATCCTACAGCGAAAATCTTATAGTATGTCTCTGAAATATTAAAAATGAAGGCACAGTCGCAGTTTAGAAATTGCCCTTCAAATTTGGAGGGGGCTAGAGTGTAGTTTCAATGAATGTCAATGGACGGTGTGAGTTGCAAACAAATGGTCATATTGTGAAAACTATCAGGACTATGGCTTAGCCGTGGACATGTTTAGTGGCAGCAGGGATAGCTGAACGTTTTGATATAAGATTTGTGTAGGTGGGCTTGAAAATGAGGGAGTGGCGGCAGTTTAGAAATCATGTTCTGATTTTCCAGCTTTTGTCATCTTCCACTCTAGTTTCCCCATTCATTCCTATGGGACCAATTTCGCCGCAAAAACGACGATATTTCGTGAACCATTCGGCGAAACGTTCCACAAAGTAATAGCACACCATTCGGGAACAATCCGCACGTTTCGGTATATTACTTGTCTATGTAGTGTAAAAACTGTGGGAGGAGTTAGGGTGGTAAATTTGGCTATAATAATAAGAATAATATATATGTGAGATAACAGTAAGTGGTCTTGCTATGCAAGAACACTTAATAACTAGAAAAGGTACAATTTCTGGGGAAATTGTGAAAAGTGTTCTTGCCTCTACAACTGGAGTGGGCGGAGTAACTGGGTGGAGTGGGCGGAGTAACTGTTGTGTGGTTGGAGTGGCTGGAGTAACTGTGAAAAGTGTTAAAAAGCTTAATATTTTAAAAAGTATAAATAGTAGTAAAAAAGTTGAAGTCTCATCATTAGCTGAAAGAGCTGAACATTTTTTTCAAAAAATTTTTTTTTTTTCAAAAAATTTTTTTTTTTTCAAAAATGAATTTATTTTTTTCAAAAATAATTTTTTTTTTTTTCAAAAATATTTTTTTTTTACATGGGGCGGTCATAATGTTTTGGCTGATCATGGGGTTGTCAGCTTTTGTCACCTCCCACCTCACATCTTGTGTTTACAACCACTGTTTCCTAGCAACGCTCATGCCCTGTTTATGCTTCCCAAATACTACTTCATCAAAACTGCCCCATCAGAATTACCCCATCAAAACTGCCCCATCATATTCCTCTATTATAAATCAGTACATGGTGTGTCTGTCCCCTCCCCCGGGCTCTGTAATCAGCTGAGATGCTCCAGCCACCTTCCCCTCTGTGTATAACAGAAGCTTTGGTAACCATGGCAACAAAACAAACACTAACAGTACACTCTGATTAATGGCTAAAATTTCCTGAAATGACCTCTAAACAAATGGCCGTATTTTAAAAACTATACATCCTACAGCGAAGATCTTTATATTGTGAGAATCACAAGACCCAGACCTAGATTTTGATACATAGTATGTCTCTGAAATATTAAAATTGAAGGCACGGTCGCAGTTTAGAAATTGCCCTTCAAATTTGAAGGGGCTAGAGTGTACTTTCAATGAATGTCAATGGACGGCGTGAGTTGCAAACAAATGGTCATATTATGAAAACTATCAGGACTATGGCTTAGCCGTGGACATGTTTAGTGGCAGCAGGGATAGCTGAACGTTTTGATATAAGATTTGTGTAGGTGGGCTTGAAAATGAGGGAGTGGCGGCAGTTTATAAACCATGTTCTGATTTTCCAGCTTTTGTCATCTCCCACTCTAGTTTCCCCATTCATTCCTATGGGACCAATTTCACCGCAAAAATGACGATATTTCGTGAACCATTCGGCGAAATGTTCCACAAAGTAATAGTACACCATTCGGGAACAATCCGCACGTTTCGGTATATTACTTGTCTATGTAGTGTAAAAACTGTGGGAGGAGTTAGGGTGGTAAATTTGGCTATAATAATAATAATAACTAGAAAAGGTACAATTTCTGGGGAAATTGTGAAAGTGTTCTTGCCTCTACAACTGGAGTGGGCGGAGTAACTGGGTGGGGTGGAGTGGCTTGAGTAACTGTGAAAAGTGTTAAAAAGCTTAATATTTTAAAAAGTATAAATAGTAGTAAAAAAGTTCCATCATTCGCTGAAAGAGCTGAACATTTTTTTCAAAAGTAATTTTTTTTTTCAAAAATGAATTTTTTTTAATCAAAAATGATTTTTTTTTTCAAAAGTAATTTTTTTTTCAAAGGTAATTTTTTTTTTCAAAAATGAATTTTTTTATTTCAAAAATAATTTTTTTTTCGAAATTATTATTTTTTTTAAAGTAATTTTTTTTTCAAAAATAATTTTTTTTTTTTCAAAAATATTTTTTTTTTTCAAATATATATTTTTTTCAAAAATAATTTTTTTTTTAAAAGAAATTTTTTTTTCAAAAATATTTTTTTTTTTTTCAAAAATGATTTTTTTTTTCAAAAATTATTTTTTTACTTTTTTCAAAAAAATTTTTTTTTTTCAAAAATATTTTTTTTTTACATGGGGCGGTCATAATGTTTTGGCTGATCATGGGGTGGTCATAATGTTTTTTCTGATCATGGGGTTGTCAGCTTTTGTCACTTCCCACTCTAGTTTTGAACATTTCGCCATTCATTCCTATGGGACCAATTTCGCCGCAAAAACGTCATTTCGTGGACCATTCGGCAAAACATTCCACAAAGTAATAACACACCAATCGGGAACAATCCGCTCGTTTCGGTATATTATTTGTCTCTGTAGTGGGAAAACTGTGGGAGGAGTCTACAAGCATTATCAAGTCTAGCAGATGAAGTCACATGCATTTGGAGTGTCTCAGCATCTTGTGTTTACAACCACTGTTTCCTAGCAACGCTCATGCCCTGTTTATGCTTCCCAAATACTGCTTCATCAAAACTGCCCCATCAGAATTACCCCATCAAAACTGCCCCATCATATTCCTCTATTATAAATCAGTACATGGTGTGTCTGTCCCCTCCCCCGGGCTCTGTAATCAGCTGAGATGCTCCAGCCACCTTCCCCCCTGTGTATAACAGAAGCTTTGGTAACCATGGCAACAAAACAAACACTAACAGTACACTCTGATTAATGGCTAAAATTTCCTGAAATGACCTCTAAACAAATGGCCGTATTTTAAAAACTATACATCCTACAGCGAAAATCTTATAGTATGTCTCTGAAATATTAAAAATGAAGGCACAGTCGCAGTTTAGAAATTGCCCTTCAAATTTGGAGGGGGCTAGAGTGTAGTTTCAATGAATGTCAATGGACGGTGTGAGTTGCAAACAAATGGTCATATTGTGAAAACTATCAGGACTATGGCTTAGCCGTGGACATGTTTAGTGGCAGCAGGGATAGCTGAACGTTTTGATATAAGATTTGTGTAGGTGGGCTTGAAAATGAGGGAGTGGCGGCAGTTTAGAAATCATGTTCTGATTTTCCAGCTTTTGTCATCTTCCACTCTAGTTTCCCCATTCATTCCTATGGGACCAATTTCACCGCAAAAACGACGATATTTCGTGAACCATTCGGCGAAACGTTCCACAAAGTAATAGCACACCATTCGGGAACAATCCGCACGTTTCGGTATATTACTTGTCTATGTAGTGTAAAAACTGTGGGAGGAGTTAGGGTGGTAAATTTGGCTATAATAATAAGAATAATATATATGTGAGATAACAGTAAGTGGTCTTGCTATGCAAGAACACTTAATAACTAGAAAAGGTACAATTTCTGGGGAAATTGTGAAAAGTGTTCTTGCCTCTACAACTGGAGTGGGCGGAGTAACTGGGTGGAGTGGGCGGAGTAACTGTTGTGTGGTTGGAGTGGCTGGAGTAACTGTGAAAAGTGTTAAAAAGCTTAATATTTTAAAAAGTATAAATAGTAGTAAAAAAGTTGAAGTCTCATCATTAGCTGAAAGAGCTGAACATTTTTTTCAAAAGTAATTTTTTTTTTCAAAAATGATTTTTTTTAATCAAAAATGATTTTTTTTCTTCAAAAATTATTTTTTTTTTCAAAAGTAATTTTTTTTTCAAAGGTAATTTTTTTTTTCAAAAATGAATTTTTTTATTTCAAAAATAATTTTTTTTTCGAAATTATTATTTTTTTTAAAGTAATTTTTTTTTCAAAAATAATTTTTTTTTTTCAAAAATATTTTTTTTTTTCAAATATATATTTTTTTCAAAAATAATTTTTTTTTTAAAAGAATTTTTTTTTTCAAAAATATTTTTTTTTTTTTCAAAAATGATTTTTTTTTTCAAAAATTATTTTTTTACTTTTTTCAAAAAATTTTTTTTTTTTCAAAAATATTTTTTTTTTACATGGGGCGGTCATAATGTTTTGGCTGATCATGGGGTGGTCATAATGTTTTGGCTGATCATGGGGTTGTCAGCTTTTGTCACTTCCCACTCTAGTTTTGAACATTTCGCCATTCATTCCTATGGGACCAATTTCGCCGCAAAAACGTCATTTCGTGGACCATTCGGCAAAACATTCCACAAAGTAATAACACACCAATCGGGAACAATCCGCTCGTTTCGGTATATTATTTGTCTCTGTAGTGTGAAAACTGTGGGAGGAGTCTACAAGCATTATCAAGTCTAGCAGATGAAGTCACATGCATTTGGAGTGTCTCAGCATCTTGTGTTTACAACCACTGTTTCCTAGCAACGCTCATGCCCTGTTTATGCTTCCCAAATACTGCTTCATCAAAACTGCCCCATCAGAATTACCCCATCAAAACTGCCCCATCATATTCCTCTATTATAAATCAGTACATGGTGTGTCTGTCCCCTCCCCCGGGCTCTGTAATCAGCTGAGATGCTCCAGCCACCTTCCCCCCTGTGTATAACAGAAGCTTTGGTAACCATGGCAACAAAACAAACACTAACAGTACACTCTGATTAATGGCTAAAATTTCCTGAAATGACCTCTAAACAAATGGCCGTATTTTAAAAACTATACATCCTACAGCGAAAATCTTATAGTATGTCTCTGAAATATTAAAAATGAAGGCACAGTCGCAGTTTAGAAATTGCCCTTCAAATTTGGAGGGGGCTAGAGTGTAGTTTCAATGAATGTCAATGGACGGTGTGAGTTGCAAACAAATGGTCATATTGTGAAAACTATCAGGACTATGGCTTAGCCGTGGACATGTTTAGTGGCAGCAGGGATAGCTGAACGTTTTGATATAAGATTTGTGTAGGTGGGCTTGAAAATGAGGGAGTGGCGGCAGTTTAGAAATCATGTTCTGATTTTCCAGCTTTTGTCATCTTCCACTCTAGTTTCCCCATTCATTCCTATGGGACCAATTTCACCGCAAAAACGACGATATTTCGTGAACCATTCGGCGAAACGTTCCACAAAGTAATAGCACACCATTCGGGAACAATCCGCACGTTTCGGTATATTACTTGTCTATGTAGTGTAAAAACTGTGGGAGGAGTTAGGGTGGTAAATTTGGCTATAATAATAAGAATAATATATATGTGAGATAACAGTAAGTGGTCTTGCTATGCAAGAACACTTAATAACTAGAAAAGGTACAATTTCTGGGGAAATTGTGAAAAGTGTTCTTGCCTCTACAACTGGAGTGGGCGGAGTAACTGGGTGGAGTGGGCGGAGTAACTGTTGTGTGGTTGGAGTGGCTGGAGTAACTGTGAAAAGTGTTAAAAAGCTTAATATTTTAAAAAGTATAAATAGTAGTAAAAAAGTTGAAGTCTCATCATTAGCTGAAAGAGCTGAACATTTTTTTCAAAAGTAATTTTTTTTTTCAAAAATGAATTTTTTTTAATCAAAAATGATTTTTTTTCTTCAAAAATTATTTTTTTTTTCAAAAGTAATTTTTTTTTCAAAGGTAATTTTTTTTTTCAAAAATGAATTTTTTTATTTCAAAAATATTTTTTTTTTCGAAATTATTATTTTTTTTAAAGTAATTTTTTTTTCAAAAATAATTTTTTTTTTTTCAAAAATATTTTTTTTTTTCAAATATATATTTTTTTCAAAAATAATTTTTTTTTTAAAAGAATTTTTTTTTTCAAAAATATTTTTTTTTTTTTCAAAAATGATTTTTTTTTTCAAAAATTATTTTTTTACTTTTTTCAAAAAATTTTTTTTTTTTCAAAAATATTTTTTTTTTACATGGGGCGGTCATAATGTTTTGGCTGATCATGGGGTGGTCATAATGTTTTGGCTGATCATGGGGTTGTCAGCTTTTGTCACTTCCCACTCTAGTTTTGAACATTTCGCCATTCATTCCTATGGGACCAATTTCGCCGCAAAAACGTCATTTCGTGGACCATTCGGCAAAACATTCCACAAAGTAATAACACACCAATCGGGAACAATCCGCTCGTTTCGGTATATTATTTGTCTCTGTAGTGTGAAAACTGTGGGAGGAGTCTACAAGCATTATCAAGTCTAGCAGATGAAGTCACATGCATTTGGAGTGTCTCAGCATCTTGTGTTTACAACCACTGTTTCCTAGCAACGCTCATGCCCTGTTTATGCTTCCCAAATACTGCTTCATCAAAACTGCCCCATCAGAATTACCCCATCAAAACTGCCCCATCATATTCCTCTATTATAAATCAGTACATGGTGTGTCTGTCCCCTCCCCCGGGCTCTGTAATCAGCTGAGATGCTCCAGCCACCTTCCCCCCTGTGTATAACAGAAGCTTTGGTAACCATGGCAACAAAACAAACACTAACAGTACACTCTGATTAATGGCTAAAATTTCCTGAAATGACCTCTAAACAAATGGCCGTATTTTAAAAACTATACATCCTACAGCGAAAATCTTATAGTATGTCTCTGAAATATTAAAAATGAAGGCACAGTCGCAGTTTAGAAATTGCCCTTCAAATTTGGAGGGGGCTAGAGTGTAGTTTCAATGAATGTCAATGGACGGTGTGAGTTGCAAACAAATGGTCATATTGTGAAAACTATCAGGACTATGGCTTAGCCGTGGACATGTTTAGTGGCAGCAGGGATAGCTGAACGTTTTGATATAAGATTTGTGTAGGTGGGCTTGAAAATGAGGGAGTGGCGGCAGTTTAGAAATCATGTTCTGATTTTCCAGCTTTTGTCATCTTCCACTCTAGTTTCCCCATTCATTCCTATGGGACCAATTTCGCCGCAAAAACGACGATATTTCGTGAACCATTCGGCGAAACGTTCCACAAAGTAATAGCACACCATTCGGGAACAATCCGCACGTTTCGGTATATTACTTGTCTATGTAGTGTAAAAACTGTGGGAGGAGTTAGGGTGGTAAATTTGGCTATAATAATAAGAATAATATATATGTGAGATAACAGTAAGTGGTCTTGCTATGCAAGAACACTTAATAACTAGAAAAGGTACAATTTCTGGGGAAATTGTGAAAAGTGTTCTTGCCTCTACAACTGGAGTGGGCGGAGTAACTGGGTGGAGTGGGCGGAGTAACTGTTGTGTGGTTGGAGTGGCTGGAGTAACTGTGAAAAGTGTTAAAAAGCTTAATATTTTAAAAAGTATAAATAGTAGTAAAAAAGTTGAAGTCTCATCATTAGCTGAAAGAGCTGAACATTTTTTTCAAAAAATTTTTTTTTTTTCAAAAAATTTTTTTTTTTTCAAAAATGAATTTATTTTTTTCAAAAATAATTTTTTTTTTTTTCAAAAATATTTTTTTTTTACATGGGGCGGTCATAATGTTTTGGCTGATCATGGGGTTGTCAGCTTTTGTCACCTCCCACCTCACATCTTGTGTTTACAACCACTGTTTCCTAGCAACGCTCATGCCCTGTTTATGCTTCCCAAATACTACTTCATCAAAACTGCCCCATCAGAATTACCCCATCAAAACTGCCCCATCATATTCCTCTATTATAAATCAGTACATGGTGTGTCTGTCCCCTCCCCCGGGCTCTGTAATCAGCTGAGATGCTCCAGCCACCTTCCCCTCTGTGTATAACAGAAGCTTTGGTAACCATGGCAACAAAACAAACACTAACAGTACACTCTGATTAATGGCTAAAATTTCCTGAAATGACCTCTAAACAAATGGCCGTATTTTAAAAACTATACATCCTACAGCGAAGATCTTTATATTGTGAGAATCACAAGACCCAGACCTAGATTTTGATACATAGTATGTCTCTGAAATATTAAAATTGAAGGCACGGTCGCAGTTTAGAAATTGCCCTTCAAATTTGAAGGGGCTAGAGTGTACTTTCAATGAATGTCAATGGACGGCGTGAGTTGCAAACAAATGGTCATATTATGAAAACTATCAGGACTATGGCTTAGCCGTGGACATGTTTAGTGGCAGCAGGGATAGCTGAACGTTTTGATATAAGATTTGTGTAGGTGGGCTTGAAAATGAGGGAGTGGCGGCAGTTTAGAAATCATGTTCTGATTTTCCAGCTTTTGTCATCTCCCACTCTAGTTTCCCCATTCATTCCTATGGGACCAATTTCGCCGCAAAAATGACGATATTTCGTGAACCGTTCGGCGAAACGTTCCACAAAGTAATAGCACACCATTCGGGAACAATCCGCACGTTTCGGTATATTACTTGTCTATGTAGTGTAAAAACTGTGGGAGGAGTTAGGGTGGTAAATTTGGCTATAATAATAATAAGAACTAGAAAAGGTACAATTTCTGGGGAAATTGTGAAAGTGTTCTTGCCTCTACAACTGGAGTGGGCGGAGTAACTGGGTGGGGTGGAGTGGCTTGAGTAACTGTGAAAAGTGTTAAAAAGCTTAATATTTTAAAAAGTATAAATAGTAGTAAAAAAGTTCCATCATTCGCTGAAAGAGCTGAACATTTTTTTCAAAAGTAATTTTTTTTTTCAAAAATGAATTTTTTTTAATCAAAAATGATTTTTTTTTTCTTCAAAAATGATTTTTTTTTTCAAAAGTAATTTTTTTTTTCAAAGGTAATTTTTTTTTTCATAAATGAATTTTTTTATTTCAAAAATATTTTTTTTTTCGAAATTATTATTTTTTTTAAAGTAATTTTTTTTCAAAAATAATTTTTTTTTTTCAAAAATATTTTTTTTTTTCAAATATATATTTTTTTCAAAAATAATTTTTTTTTTAAAAGTAATTATTTTTTCAAAAATATTTTTTTTTTCAAAAATATTTTTTTTTTTTCAAAAATATTTTTTTTTTTTTCAAAAATTATTTTTTTTTCAAAAATTATTTTTTTACTTTTTTCAAAAATATTTTTTTTTTTCAAAAATATTTTTTTTTTTTACATGGGGCGGTCATAATGTTTTGGCTGATCATGGGGTGGTCATAATGTTTTGGCTGATCATGGGGTTGTCAGCTTTTGTCACTTCCCACTCTAGTTTTGAACATTTCGCCATTCATTCCTATGGGACCAATTTCGCCTCAAAAACGTCATTTCGTGGACCATTCGGCAAAACATTCCACAAAGTAATAACACACCAATCGGGAACAATCCGCTCGTTTCGGTATATTATTTGTCTCTGTAGTGTGAAAACTGTGGGAGGAGTCTACAAGCATTATCAAGTCTAGCAGATGAAGTCACATGCATTTGGAGTGTCTCAGCATCTTGTGTTTACAACCACTGTTTCCTAGCAACGCTCATGCCCTGTTTATGCTTCCCAAATACTGCTTCATCAAAACTGCCCCATCAGAATTACCCCATCAAAACTGCCCCATCATATTCCTCTATTATAAATCAGTACATGGTGTGTCTGTCCCCTCCCCCGGGCTCTGTAATCAGCTGAGATGCTCCAGCCACCTTCCCCCCTGTGTATAACAGAAGCTTTGGTAACCATGGCAACAAAACAAACACTAACAGTACACTCTGATTAATGGCTAAAATTTCCTGAAATGACCTCTAAACAAATGGCCGTTTAAAAACTATACATCCTACAGCGAAGATCTTTATATTGTGAGAATCACAAGACCCAGACCTAGATTTTGATGTATAGTATGTCTCTGAAATATTAAAAATGAAGGCACAGTCGCAGTTTAGAAATTGCCCTTCAAATTTGGAGGGGGCTAGAGTGTAGTTTCAATGAATGTCAATGGACGGCGTGAGTTGCAAACAAATGGTCATATTGTGAAAACTATCAGGACTATGGCTTAGCCGTGGACATGTTTAGTGGCAGCAGGGATAGCTGAACGTTTTGATATAAGATTTGTGTAGGTGGGCTTGAAAATGAGGGAGTGGCGGCAGTTTAGAAATCATGTTCTGATTTTCCAGCTTTTGTCATCTCCCACTCTAGTTTCCCCATTCATTCCTATGGGACCAATTTCGCCGCAAAAACGACGATATTTCGTGAACCATTCGGCGAAACGTTCCACAAAGTAATAGCACACCATTCGGGAACAATCCGCACGTTTCGGTATATTACTTGTCTATGTAGTGTAAAAACTGTGGGAGGAGTTAGGGTGGTAAATTTGGCTATAATAATAAGAATAATATATATGTGAGATAACAGTAAGTGGTCTTGCTATGCAAGAACACTTAATAACAATAGTGGGACTGCTAAAGCATTCCCACTAATAATATATATGTGAGATAACAGTAAGTGGTCTTGCTATGCAAGAACACTTAATAATAATATATATGTGAGATAACAATAAGTGGTCTTGCTATGCAAGAACACTTAACTAGAAAATGCATTTCCTGGGGAAAATGCGTGGGAATGCTGAATAGCTAAATTGCTAAAATGGCCGCCATCAAAACTGCCCCATCATACTGCCATCAAAACTGCCCCATCAGAATTGCCCCATCAAAATTGTCCCCATTAAAACTGCCCCATCAAAATTGTCCCATCATATTGCCACCATCAGAATTGCCCCATCAAAACTGCCCCATCATATTGCCACGCCTTGTTCATGACCAAATGAGTCGCTACCTCACGGACAACAACCTTCTCGACCCCCTACAGTCTGGCTTCCGCCTACAACATTCGACTGAAACTGCCCTACTAAAAATCACCAATGACCTAATAACTGCCAAAACCAATGGCCACTACTCCATACTCATACTTTTAGACCTCTCTGCTGCCTTTGACACAGTTGACCACCTGCTGCTCCTCAGCAAATTACACTCCCTTGGCCTCCGTGATTCTGCATTATCCTGGTTCTCCTCCTACCTATCTCAGCGCACTTTCAGCGTCACTTACAACTCCATCTCCTCCGCTCCCCTTCCTCTTTCTGTTGGGATACCCCAAGGCTCTGTCCTTGGGCCTCTCCTTTTCTCACTCTATACCTCTTCCCTGGGCCAGTTGATCACCTCCCATGGCTTCCAATACCACCTCTACGCCGATGACACACAGATCTATCTCTCCACTCCTCAACTCACCCCCACTATCTCCTCACGGATCTCAAACTTGCTGAATGACATATCGGTATGGATGTCACACCACTTCCTCAAACTTAATCTTTCTAAAACTGAGCTTGTTATATTTCCTCCTTCACGGTCCCCCTCCTGTGACTTCACCATTAATATCAACAACACAACCATTGGTCCCTCCACACATGCCAGAGTCCTGGGTGTAATCCTTGACTCTGACCTCTCCTTCAGCCCCCACATCCAATCACTGGCTAAATCCTGCCGCCTTAACCTCCGCAACATCTCCAAAATTCGACCCTTCCTGACTAATGACACTACAAAACAACTTATTCACTCCTTGATTATTTCCCGCCTCGACTATTCCAACTCTCTCCTTAATGGCCTACCCTTAAGCAGGCTATGCCCCCTTCAGTCTATTATGAATGCTGCTGCTAGACTAATACACCTCACTAATCGATCAGTGACTGCTGCTCCTCTCTGCCAATCCCTTCACTGGCATCCCCTACCCCACCATTTAAAATTCAAAATGCTAACCATAACATACAAGGCCATCCACAACATCGCCCCCAACTACATCACCAACCTCATCTGCAGATATCGCCCAAATCGCCCCCTCCGCTCCTCCCAGGACCTCCTGCTCTCTAGCTCCCTTGTTACCTCCACCCATGCTCGCCTTCAGGACTTCTCCAGAGCCTCTCCCATCCTCTGGAATTCCCTGCCCCAGTATGTCCGATCAGCCCCTACCCTGTCCACCTTTAGGAGATCCTTGAAAACTCATTTATTCAGGGAAGCCTATCCCACACCCACATAACTGTCCATGAGCCACCCCCATCAAATCATTCTTTGCAGCTATTACCTTTTGTACCACAACCCCCTCCCTTTAGAATGTAAGCTCTACGATTTCACCGCAAAAACTACGATATTTCGTGAACCATTCGGCGAAACGTTCAACAAAGTAATAGCGCACCAATTAAATGACATTGAGGCCGGATTCACACTGGTATATTTCAGCTTTTCACAAAGTTCCACAAGGTAATAGCACACCAATTAAATGACATTGAACATTGCGCCATTCATTACTATGGGACCAATTTCGCCGCAATAACGACAATATTTCGTGGACCATTCGGCGAAACATTCCACAAAGTAATAGCACACCAATCGGGAACAATCCACACGTTTCGGTATATTACTTGTCTATGTAGTGTAAAAACTGTGGGAGGAGTTAGGGTGGTAAATTTGGCTATAATAATAATAATAACTAGAAAAGGTACAATTTCTGGGGAAATTGTGAAAAGTGTTCTTGCCTCTACAACTGGAGTGGCTTGAGTAACTGGGTGGAGTGGCTTGAGTAACTGTTGTGTGGTTGGAGTGGGCGGAGTAACTGTGAAAAGTGTTAAAAAACTTAATATTTTAAAAAGTATAAATAGTAGTAAAAAAGTTGAAGTCTCATCATTAGCTGAAAGAGCTGAACATTTTTTTCAAAAATTATGATTTTTTTTTCAAAAATGATTTTTTTTTTCAAAAATAATTTTTTTTTTTCAAAAATATTTTTTTTTTCAAAAATATATATATATATATTTTTTTTTTTCAAAAATGATTTTATTTTTTTTTTCAAAAATGATTTTTTTTTTTTTTCAAAAATGATTTTATTTTTTTTTTCAAAAATGATTTTTTTTTTTTTTTAATTTTTTTTTCAAAACAAATTTTTTTTTTTCGAAAGATTTTTTTTTTCAAAATATTTTTTTTTTTACATGGGGCGGTCATAATGTTTTGGCTGATCATGGGGTGGTCATAATGTTTTGGCTGATCATGGGGTTGTCAGCTTTTGTCACCTCCCACTCTAGTTTTGAACATTTTGCCATTCATTCCTAATGGACCAATTTCGCCGCAAAAACAACGATATTTCGTGGACCATTCGGTGAAACGTTCCACAAAGTAATAGCACACCAATCGGGAACAATCCGCACGTTTCGGTATATTACTTGTCTCTGTAGTGTAAAAACTGTGGGAGGAGTCTACAAGCATTATCAGGTCTAGCAGATGAAGTCACATGCATTTGGGGGGTCTCAGCATCTTGTGTTTACAACCACTGTTTCCTAGCAACGCTCATGCCCTGTTTATGCTTCACAAATACTGCTCAATACACAATAGACAGGATAATGACAGATTTAACAACTGTGCAGTAATTCAAATGGCCGTATTTTAAAAACTATACATCCTACAGCGAAGATCTTTATATTGTGAGAATCACAAGACCCAGACCTAGATTTTGATGTATAGTATGTCTCTGAAATATTAAAAATGGAGGCACAGTCGCAGTTTAGAAATTGCCCTTCAAATTTGAAGGGGCTAGAGTGTAGTTTCAATGAATGTCAATGAACGTTGTGAGTTGCAAACAAATGGTCACATTGTGAAAACTATCAGGACTATGGCTTAGCCGTGGACATGTTTAGTGGCAGCAGGGATAGCTGAACGTTTTGATATAAGATTTGTGTAGGTGGGCTTGAAAATGAGGGAGTGGCGGCAGTTTAGAAATCATGTTCTGATTTTTCAGCTTTTGTCATCTCCCACTCTAGTTTCCCCATTCATTCCTATGGGACCAATTTCGCCGCAAAAACAACGATATTTCGTGAACCATTTGGCGAAACGTTCCACAAAGTAATAGCACACCATTTGGGAACAATCTGCACGTTTCGGTATATTACTTGTCTATGTAGTGTAAAAACTGTGGGAGGAGTTAGGGTGGTAAATTTGGCTATAATAATAATAATATATATGTGAGATAACAGTAAGTGGTCTTGCTATGAAAGAACACTTAATAAGAACTAGAAAATGCATTTCCTGGGGAAAATGCGTGGGAATGCTGAATAGCTAAATTGCTAAAATGGCCGCCATCAAAACTGCCCCATCATACTGCCATCAAAACTGCCCCATCAAAATTATCCCCATTAAAACTGCCCCATCATATTGCCACCATCAAAACTGCCCCATCAGAATTGCTCCATCAAAATTGTCCCATCATATTGCCACCATCAGAATTGCCCCATCAAAACTGCCCCATCATATTGCCACCATCAAAACTGCCCCATCAGAATTGCCCCATCATATTACCACGATCAAAACTGCCCCATCATATTGCCACCATCAAAACTGCCCCCATCATATTGCCATCAAAACTGCCCCATTAGAATTGCCCCATCAAAATTGTCCCCATTAAAACTGCCCCATCATATTGCCCCCATCAAAACTGCCCTATCAGAATTGCCCCATCAAAACTGCCCCATCAGAATTGCCCCATCAAAACTGCCCCATTATATTGCCACCATCAAAACTGCCCCATCAGAATTACCCCATCAAAACTGCCCCATCATATTCCTCTATTATAAATCAGTACATGGTGTGTCTGTCCCCTCCCCCGGGCTCTGTAATCAGAGCTGAGATGCTCCAGCCACCTCCCCCCTGTGTATAACAGAAGCTTTGGTAACCATGGCAACAAAACAAACACAGTACACTCTGATTAATGGCTAAAATTTCCTGAAATGACCTCTAAACAAAAAGCTGTTTCTCAAAAACTGTAAAAGATATCAAACTGAAAAGATATAGCCAGATAGCTGAATATTTTGTGAACATTTTAAAGTTTGTTTGGTGTCTCTAGGTGAAAGTATGAAGAAGCTAAGACTTTTGGGAGCGGAAGAAGATTTTAAGGATCTGAAGCATGCTCCCATTGACTTCAATGTTAAAAAAAAGTGATAAAAAGCTTAATATTTTAAAAAGTATAAATGGTAGAAAAAAAGTTGAAAAAGAGCACACATCAGCTAAAAGAGACGAACATTTTAATAGTTGAATTGTTTTAATAGCTGAAAGTATGCAGAAGTTACGCAGAACCAAAAAACGTACGGAATAAAATTAAAATTAAAAATAAATAAAATCGAATAACAATAGTGGAACTGCTAAAGCATTCCCACTAATAAAATCGAAAAACAATAGTGGGACTGCTAAAGCATTCCCATTAATAAAAAAAATAATAATAATATATATGTGAGATAACATTAAGTGGTCTTGCTATGCAAGAACACTTAATAACTAGAAAAGCTCCAATTTCTGGGGAAATTGTGAAAAGTGTTCTTGCCTCTACAACTGGAGTGGGCGGAGTAACTGGGTGGGGTGGAGTGGCTTGAGTAACTGTAAAAAGTGTTAAAAAGCTTAATATTTTAAAAAGTATAAATAGTAGTAAAAAAGTTGAAGTCCCATCATCAGCTGAAAGAGTTGAACATTTTTTTTCAAAAATGATTTTTTTTCCAAAAGATTATTTTTTTCAAAAATGATTTTTTTTCAAAAATGATTGTTAAATTATTATTTTTTTCATGGGAGGGTCATAATATTTTGGCTGATCATGGGGGGGTCATAATGTTATGGCTGATCATGGGGGGGTCATAATGTTTTGGCTGATCATGGGGGGGTCAGCTTTTGTCATACCTTCATCTAGCAGATGAAGGTATGACCACATGCATTTGGGGGGGTCTCAGCATCTTGTGTTTACAACCACTGTTTCCTAGCAACGTTCATGCCCTGTTTATGCTTCACAAATACTGCTCAATACACAATAGACAGGATAATGATAGATTTAACAACTGTGCAGTAATTCAAATGGCCGTATTTTAAAAACTATACATCCCACAGCGAAGATCTTTATATTGTGAGAATCACAAGACCCAGACCTAGATTTTGATACATAGTATGTCTCTGAAATATTAAAATTGAAGGCACGGTCGCAGTTTAGAAATCGCCCTTCAAATTTGAAGGGGCTAGAGTGTAGTTTCAATGAATGTCAATGGACGGTGTGAGTTGCAAACAAATGGTCATATTGTGAAAACTATCAGGACTATGGCTTAGCCATGGACATGTTTAGTGGCAGCAGGGATAGCTGAACGTTTTGATATAAGATTTGTGTAGGTGGGCTTGAAAATGAGGGAGTGGTGGCAGTTTAGAAATCATGTCCTGATTTTTCAGTTTTTGTCACCTCCCACTCTAGTTTTGAACATTTCCCCATTCATTCCAATTTCGCCGCAAAAATGACGATATTTCATGAACCATTTGGCGAAACGTTCCACAAAGTAATAGCACACTATTCAGGAACAATCCGCACGTTTCGGTATATTACTTGTCTATGTAGTGTAAAAGCTGTGGGAGGAGTTAGGGTGGTAAATTTGGCTATAATATTCAGAACTAGAAAATGCGTGAGAATGCTGAATTGCTAAAACGGCCCCCAGCAAAACTGCCCCCATCATATTGCCACCATCAAAACTGCCCCATCAGAATTGCTACATCAAAACTGCCCCATCAGAATTGCCACCATCAAAACAGCCTCATCATATTGCCACCATCAAAACTGCCCCATCATAATTGCCCCATCAAAACTTCCCCATCATATTGCCCCCATCAAAACTGCCCCATCAGAATTGCCCCATCAAAATTGCCCCATCAAAACTGCCCCATCAGAATTGCCCCATCAAAACTGCCCCATCATATTGCCACCATCAAAACAGCCCCATCATATTACCACCATCAAAACTGCCCCATCAAAACTGCCCCATCATATTCCTCTATTATAAATCAGTACATGGTGTGTCTGTCCCCTCCCCCGGGCTCTGTAATCAGAGCTGAGATGCTCCAGCCACCTCCCCCCCTGTGTATAACAGAAGCTTTGGTAATCATGGCAACAAAACAAACACAGTACACTCTGATTAATGGCTAAAATTTCCTGAAATGACCTCTAAACAAAAAGCTTTTTCCCAAAAACTGTAAAAGATATAAAACTGAAAAGATATAGCCAGATAGCTGAATATTTTGTGAACATTTTAAAGTTTGTTTGGCATCTGTAGGTGAAAGTATGAAGGAGCTGAAACTTTTGGGAACGGAAGAAGATTTTAAGGATCTGAACCATGCTCCGATTGACTTCAATGTTAAAAAAAAGTGATAAAAAGCTTAATATTTTAAAAAGTATAAATGGTAGAAAAAAGTTGAAAAAGAGCACACATCAGCTAAAAGAGACGAACATTTTAATAGTTGAATGGTTTTAATAGCTAAAAGTATGCAGAAGTTACGCAGAGCCAAAAAACGTACGGAATAAAATTAAAAATAAATAAAATCGAATAACAATAGTGGGACTGCTAAAGCATTCCCACTAACTAGAAAATGCATTTCCTGGGGAAAATGCGTGGGAATGCTGAATTGCTAAAACAGCCCCCAGCAAAACTGCCCCCATCATTTTGCCATCAAAACTGCCCCATCATATTGCCACTATCAAAACTGCCCCATCAGAATTGCCCCATCAAAACTGCCCCATCAGAATTGCCCCATCAAAACTGCCCCATCATATTGCCACCATCAAAACTGCCCCATCAGATTTGTCCCATCAAAACTGCCCCATCATATTCCTCTATTATAAATCAGTACATGGTGTGTCTGTCCCCTCCCCCGGGCTCTGTAATCAGAGCTGAGATGCTCCAGCCACCTCCCCCCTTGTGTATAACAGAAGCTTTGGTAACCATGGCAACAAAACAAACAGTACACTGATTAATGGCTAAAATTTCCTGAAATGACTTCTAAACAAAAAGCTTTTTCTCAAAAACTGTAAAGGATATCAAACTGAAAAGATATAGCCAGATAGCTGAATATTTTGTGAACATTTTAAAGTTTGTTTGGCGTCTGTAGGTGAAAGTATGAAGGAGCTGAAACTTTTGGGAGCGGAAGAAGATTTCAAGGATCTGAAGCATGCTCCCATTGACTTCAATGTTAAAAAAAAGTGTTAAAAAGCTTAAAATTTGAAAAAGTATCAATGGTAGAAAAAAGTTGAAAAGGAGCACACATCAGCTAAAGGAGACTAACATTTTAATAGTTGAATGGTTTTAATAGCTGAAAGTATGCAGAAGTTACGCAGAGCCAAAAAACGTACGGAATAATAAAAATAAATAAAATCGAATAACAATAGTGGGACTGCTAAAGCAGTCCCACTAAGTAGAAAATGCATTTTCTGGGGAAAATGCGTGGGAATGCTGAATAGCTAAATTGCTAAAACGGCCGCCATCAAAACTGCCCCATCATACTGCCATCAAAACTGCCCCATCAGAATTGCCCCATCAAAATTGTCCCCATTAAAACTGCCCCATCATATTGCCACCATCAAAACTGCCCCATCAGAATTGCTCCATCAAAATACTCCCATCATATTGCCACCATCAGAATTGCCCCATCAAAACTGCCCCATCATATTGCCACCATCAAAACTGGCCCATCAGAATTGCCCCATCATATTACAACCATCAAAACTTCCCCTATGATATTGCCACCATCAAAACTGCCCCATCATATTGCCATCAAAACTGCCCCATCAGAATTGCCCCATCAAAATTGTCCCCATAAAAACTGCCCTATCATATTGCCACCATCAAAACTGCCCCATCAGAATTGCCCCATGAAAACTGCCCCATCATATTGCCACCATGAAAACTGCCCCCATCAAAACTGCCCCATCAGAAATGCCCCATCAAAACTGCCCCATCAGAATTGCCCTATCAAAACTGCCCCATCATATTGCCACCATCAAAACTGCCCCATCAGAATTGCCCCATCAAAACTGCCCCATCATATTGCCACCATCAAAACTGCCCCATCAGAATTGCCCTATCAAAACAGCCCCATCATATTGCCACCATCAAAACTGCCCCATCAGAATTGCCCCATCAAAACTGCCCCATCATATTGCCTCCATCAAAACTGCCCCATCAGAATTGCCCTATCAAAACTGCCCCATCATATTGCCACCATCAAAACTGCCCCATCATAATTGCCCCATCAAAACTGCCCCATCAGAATTGCCTGATCAAAACTGCCCCATCATATTGCCACCATCAAAACTGCCCCATCATATTGCCACCATCAAAACTGCCCCATCAGAATCGCCCTATCAAAACTGCCCCATTATAATTGCCCCATAAACTGCCCCATTATAATTGCCCCATCAAAACTGCCCCATCAGAATTGCCCCATCAAAACTGCCCCATCATATTCCTCTATTATAAATCAGTACATGGTGTGTCTGTCCCCTCCCCCGGGCTCTGTAATCAGAGCTGAGATGCTCCAGCCACCTCCCCCCCTGTGTATAACAGAAGCTTTGGTAACCATGGCAACAAAACACACACAGTACACTCTGATTAATGGCTAAAATTTCCTGAAATGACCTCTAAACAAAAAGCTTTTTCTCAAAAACTGTAAAAGATATCAAACTGATATAGCCAGATAGTTGAATATTTTGTGAACATTTTAAAGTTTGTTTGGCGTCTGTAGGTGAAAGTATGAAGGAGCTGAAACTTTTGGGAGCGGAAGAAGATTTCAAGGATCTGAAGCATGCTCCCATTGACTTCAATGTTAAAAAAAAGTGTTAAAAAGCTTAATATTTTAAAAAGTATAAATGGTAGAAAAAAAGTTGAAAAAGAGCACACATCAGCTAAAGGAGACTAACATTTTAATAGTTGAATGGTTTTAATAGCTGAAAGTATGCAGAAGTTACGCAGAGCCAAAAAACGTACGGAATAAAAATTAATTGAATCGAATAACAATAGTGGGACTGCTAAAGCACTCCCACTAACTAGAAAATGCATTTCCTGGGGAAAATGCGTGGGAATGCTGAATAGCTGAATTGCTAAAACAGCCCCCATCAAAACTGCCCCCATCATACTGCCATTAAAATTGCCCCATCAAAACTGCCCCATCATATTGCCATCAAAACTGCCCCATCATTTTTCCATCAAAACTGCCCCATCAGAATTGCCCCATCAAAACTGCCCCATCAGAATTGCCCCATCAAAACTGCCCCCATCATATTGCCGCCATCAAATCTGCCCCATCATATTGCCACCTTTAAAACTGCTCCATAAAAATTGTCCCCATCAAAACTGCCCCATCATATTGCCACCATCAAAACTGCCCCATCATAATTGCCCCATCAAAACTGCCTCACCATATTCCTCTATTATAAATCAGTACATGGTGTGTCTGTCCCCTCCCCCGGGCTCTGTAATCAGAGCTGAGATGCTCCAGCCACCTCCCCCTTGTGTATAACAGAAGCTTTGGTAACCATGGCAACAAAACAAACACTGTACACTGTGTTTAATGGCTAAAATTTCCTGAAATGACCACTAAACAAACAGCTTTTTCACAATAACTGTAAAAGATATCAAACTGAAAAGATATAGCCAGATAGCTGAATATTTTGTGAAAGTATGAAGGAGCTGAAACTTTTGGGAGCGGAAGAAGATTTTAAGGATTTCAAGCATGCTCCCATTGACTTCAATGTTAAAAAAAGTGTTAAAAAGCTTAAAATTGTAAAAAGTATAAATAGTAGAAAAAAAGTTGAAAAAGTCCCATCATCAGCTGAAAGAGACGAACATTTTAATAGTTGAATGGTTTTAATAGCCGAAAGTATGCAGAAGTTACACAGAGCCAAAAAACGTACGGAATAAAATTAAAATTAAAATTAAAAATAAATAAAAGCGAATAACAATAGTGGGACTGCTAAAGCAGTCCCACTAACTAGAAAAGCTACAATTTCTGGGGAAAAGTGTTCTTGCCTCTACAAATGGAGTGGGCGGAGTAACTGGGTGGAGTGGCTTGAGTAACTGTTGTGTGGTTTGAGTGGCTGGAGTTACTGTGAAAAGTGTTAAAAAGCTTAATATTTTAAAAAGTATAAATAGTAGTAAAAAAGTTGACAAAGTCCCATCATTAGCTGAAAGAGCTGAACATTTTTTTCAAGTTTTTTTTTTTTTTTTCAAAAATTATGATTTTTTTTTTCAAAATGATTTTTTTAAAAAATAATTTTATTTTTTTCAAAAATAATTTTTTTTTATTTCAAATTTTTTTTTAATATTTTTTTTCTCAAAAATATATATATATTTTTTTCAAAAATGATCTTTTTTTTCAAAAATGATTTTTTCTTTCAAAAATGATTTTTTTTTCAAAATTTTTTTTTTTTTCAAAAATGATTTTTTTTTTAAAAATGATTTTTTTTTTCAAAAATATTTTTTTTTTTCATGGGGCGGTCATAATGTTTTGGCTGATCATGGGGTGGTCATAATGTTTTGGCTGATCATGGGGTTGTCAGCTCTTGTCACCTCCCACTCTAGTTTTGAACATTTCCCCCTTCATTCCTATGGGACCAATTTCACTGCAAAAACGACGATATTTCGTGAAACTTTTGGCGAAACGTTCCACAAAGTAATAGCACACCATTCGGGAACAATCCGCACGTTTCGGTATATTACTTGTCTATGTAGTGTAAAAACTGTGGGAGGAGTTAGGGTGGTAAATTTGGCAATAATAATAAGAATAATATATATGTGAGATAACAGTTATGCCCCGTACACACAGTCGGACTTTGTTCGGACATTCCGACAACAAAATCCTAGGATTTTTTCCGACGGATGTTGGCTCAAACTTGTCTTGCATACACACGGTCACACAAAGTTGTCGGAAAATCCAATTGTTCTAAACGCAGTGACGTAAAACACGTACGTCGGGATTATAAATGGGGCAGTGGCCAATAGCTTTCATCTCTTTATTTATTCTGAGCATGCGTAGCACTTTGTCCGTCGAATTTGTGTACACACGATCGGAATTTCCAACAACTGATTTTGTTGTCGGAAAATTTTACAACAAGGTCCTATCACACATTTTCCATCGGAAAATCCGACCGTGTGTACGGGGCATTAGTGGTCTTGCTATGCAAGAACACTTAAATAGAAAAGCTACAATTTCTGGGGAAATTGTGAAAAGTGTTCTTGTCTCTACAACTGGAGTGGGCGGAGTAACTGGGTGGGGTGGCTTGAGTAATTGTGTGGGTGGAGTGGCTTGAGTAACTGTGAAAAGTGTTAAAAAGCTTAATATTTTAAAACGTATAAATAGTAGTAAAACAGTTAAAGTCCCATCATTAGCTGAAAGAGCTGAACATTTTTTTCAAAAATTATTTTGTTTTTTTTTTCAAAAATGATTTTTTTTTCAAAAATGTTTTTTTTTTTCAAAAATGATTTTTTTTTTTTTAAAAATGATTTTTATTTCAAAAATGCATTTTTTTTTTTCAAAAATGCATTTTTTTTTTCAAAAATTACCGTATTTATCGGCGTATAACACGCACCGGCGTATAACACGCAACCCAATTTAGGAGGGAATTTTAAGGAAAAAAAACTTTTAGGAGGGAAGTTGAAGGGAAAAAAACTTACATTTAAATGCCCTTCATTGCAGCCTTGTCAGTGCAGCCTTGTCAGTGCAGCCTTGTCAGCCTTGTCAGTGCAGCCTTGTCAGTGCAGCCTTCCCCAGTGCAGCCTTGTCAGCCTTGTCAGTGCAGCCATGTCAGTGCAGCCTTGTCAGTGCAGCCTTCCCCAGTGCAGCCTTCCCCAGTGCAGCCTTCCCCAGTGCAGCCTTGTCAGTGCAGCCATCCCCAGTGCAGCCTTGTCAGCCTTGTCAGTGCAGCCTTCCCCAGTGCAGCCTTCGTCAGTGCAGCCATCCCCAGTGCAGCCTTCCCCAGTGCAGCCTTGCATCCCCTGTCCCTGCTTCCAGGGCTTCAAAATCGCGGTCCGCGATTTGAAAATGGCGCCGCCGGAGCCGAAGTACACAGAGCCGGTCCTCGGCTCTTTCCGGCGGCTCTCGTTTACTTTCGGTTTCACTCGTAGTCCGGAGCGGAGCTATCCGAGTAGGTTCGGATAGCTCCGCTCGGGACTACGAGTGGAGCCGAAAGTAAATGAGAGCCGCCGGAAAGAGCCGAGGACCGGCTCTGTGTACTTCGGCTCCGGCGGCGCCATTTTCAAATCGCGGACCGCGATTTTGACATTTACAGATCGGGATCGGCGGGGATCGGCGTATAACACGCACCTGCGACTTTCCCCTGATTTTAAGGGGAAAAAAGTGCGTGTTATACGCCGATAAATACGGTAATTTTTTTTCAAAAATGATTTTTTTTTTTCAAAAATATATTTTTTTTTCATGGGGCGGTCAAAATGTTTTGGCTGATCATGGGGTTGTCAGCTTTTGTCACCTCCCACTCTAGTTTTGAACATTTCGCCATTCATTATTATGGGACCAATTTCGCCACAAAAACGGCGATATTTTGTGAACCATTCGGCAAATTTGTTCCACAAAGTAATAGCACACCATTCGGGAACAATCCGCACGTTTCGGTATATATTAAATTTGAATAGAAAATAAGAGAATAGAATAGAATATTCTACTCTATTTTTTCTATTCTATTCAAATTCAAATTGATTCTATTTGAATTTTGGAAAATGGTTATATTATTTCTATTCAATTTTCAGAAGATGGTTATAATTTTTCTATTTAATTCTATTCTTTATTTATTATATTCTTTTATTTTCTATCCTATTTTGTTCTGTTTTACTCTATTATATTATATTATATTATTTTATTTTCTATTCTATTTTTTTTACTTTGGAAATTGGAAAACAATTCAAATTCGAAAAACTTTTTGAATTGATCCGAATTTGAATTAAAAAATTTGAATATAAACAAAGTGAATTCTGAAAACGGATTAAACTAATTTATGTAAATAACGAATGGAAACAAAACAAATGTTTTCGCTCTTCACATGTCTCCCCCCCGGGCCTCTCCCGGCGTCATGCTGGCGTGATAAATAGTGGGAGGAGTCCGCCGCCAAGAAATTGGAGCCAAGAACCGCCCCCCACACATGAATCAGCCAAGATGGCGGAAAGCACGCCAGCACAGTAACACAGAAGAATGACGTCACACGTGTGGCCCTCATGTGCTGCACCGATGTGCATGAGAACGCCAGCCCGCCCCATCCCCCACCCCCAGAGGGCAGACAAGGAGGGATAGGGGGCGGGGCGCCCATCGCAGCTCCCGGGTACTAGACAACAAGCCCCTCCCACTGATCCAGATGTTAGATTTTTTATTCATTAGTCTCATGAGATTCCAGATAGTTCTACATCAATGTGTGTTATATGAGGGGGGAGGGGAGCGTACACTGTGACCTGACTGGGATCTGTATTCTGTCTGTACAGGAAATGTCCCGGAGGAAATATTCACCCGGCCGGGATCTGACCTTCTCATCCCCATTAGACATAATCTCACCCTCAACCATCCAGATACAGAGAGATGTGACCGGATTTATTGGATATATGAAGACCCAATCAGACACATTATCACCACAATATTTATACACTGGGAATGTAGACTGATATATGATGACAATCTCTTCTCCAATACAAGATTATCAGAGGATGGAAGTCTGATCATATCCAATGTGACTCCGGAGAATGACGGGATATACATTGTGTATATAGGGAACTTTGCAGGACACGATATACCGGGAAATTATTACATCGTCCATGTAGAAGGTAAGTCCATCCAACCCCCACCCCCAGTCCTAGCAGTGTCCTCCCCGCTCCGTGTCTTTATATACACCATCCATGTAGAAGGTAAGTCCATCCAACTCCCACCCCCAGTCCTAGCAGTGTCCTCCCCGCTCCGTGTCTTTATATACACCGTCCATGTAGAAGGTAAGTCCATCCAACCCCCACCTCCAGTCCTAGCAGTGTCCTCCCCGCTCCATGTCTTTATATACATTGTCCATGTAGAAAGTAAGTCCATCAAACCCCCACCCCCAGTCCTAGCAGTGTCCTCCCCACTCCGTGTCTTTATATACACCGTCCATGTAGAAGATAAGTCCATCCAACCCCCACCCCCAGTCCTAGCAGTGTCCTCCCCGCTCTGTGTCTTTATATACACCGTCCATGTAGAAGGCAAGTCCATCCAACCCCACCCCCAGTCCTAGCAGTGTCCTCCCCGCTCCGTGTCTTTATATACATTGTCCATGTAGAAGGTAAGTCCACCCAACCCCCACCCCCAGTCCTAGCAGTGTCCTCCCCGTGTCTTTCTATCCATACATTATATAGTAGAAGATCTGGGGGAGACGTATGTACAATGTCCTCTGATTACTGCCTCATCCTCACCATATCCTGTGGATTCACATCTGCAGTGCTCTGAAGAAAGATAGACTCTCAGAAGTTGGTGTGAAAAGTTGCCACCATGCCTAAATAGTACAAAAAGGACCTCATGCTAATGGGATTTTAAGGGCAAAATCACTTTGAAAAAATTATGTTAAAAAACTACAAATTTTATTTTACAAAAAGGATTCAATTTATACAGAAATCAAATATAAAGACAAAACAATTGTAGTGTATTACAGTAATGACAAAAAAATCAAATCCAACGCGTTTTGAAATGATTAATTATGCAATATTCCTCAGGGATAATTTTTGTCATTTCTGAAAGGTACAAAATATAATATAAATATACATATATATCATAACATGCATCTGGAGCCTGTACTGAAATACATAAAGAACTTACAAAAATAATGATTGACATGAAAGTTTCCAATGGTTCATCGGACATCCACCCAATCTGTGTACCCCTTTAATCATGCAAAATAACCCCCAGATATTGAAATCCAAAAGAGGCTCCACATTGAAGAGGCGGAAAACCGCTTAATCAAAAATTGCAAACGGCAGTAATGTGGAAATCTATGAGAGAAACACACAGCAAATGGTAAAGCATGAAAAAAAAAACATATCTTACAAGGAACTTTGCAAATTGCGACGTCCCAACCGTGAAGTATGTGGTAGAAATTGCTTCAAAGAAGGGGCAAAATTCAAACCACTTGGGGTATGGCAAGAAATCCCAATCCTGAAGGATGATGGAAAAAGAGAATATAGGGATTATCTGAAAAATAAAAAAATGTATAAGGAAAATCAGAGGGGGGATTCCCCAAAATGTGAAAGCCATATTTACTAATTAGGAAGAAGAGGAATCAAGCTTCATAGGATTCAATAAAAAATAATAGCTGAAATATCACTCAGAGAGATCTCCCAAAAACAAAGAGGCACCCCTCAACAAGTGGAGGCCAGAATCTCCAATGGTCAAAAGAAAAATAGAGTCCAAATATCCATAAAAATGTCAAAAATAATCCAGCTTACCAAGATGTGCTGTGTGTCTCCCCCACTCATGAAACTGAGACCAAGATGCACAAAAACAGCCAAAGGAAGTGGGGATTACCCCTCCGATGTTAAGGATAAGAGCAGGATGGTATGTTGCTCCTCAGACCAGGTGTCATCGGATAAGGATGGTGGCTCTGGGGTTCCCGGCATTCTCCTTATAAGGCCGGTGCTTGTTCACCGCCGGAGCCCCGCAGAGTGTCGAGAGAAGATGCTGAAAGGGCCCAAAATACATCCCTGGGAATTACAGACCAGTTAGCCTAACATCAATAGTATGTAAACTCTTGGAGGGGATGATAAGGGACTATATACAAGATTTTAGTAATAAGAACGGTACCATTAGCAGTAATCAGCATGGATCCATGAAGAATCGTTCTTGCCAAACCAATCTATTAACCTTCTATGAGGAGGTGAGTTGCCATCTAGATAAAGGAAGGCCCGTAGACGTGGTGTATCTGGATTTTGCAAAAGCATTTGACACAGTTCCCCATAAACATTTACTGTACAAAATAAGGTCCGTTGACATGGACCATGGGGTGAGTACATGGACTGAAAACTGGCTACAAGGGCAAGTTCAGAGGGTGGTGATAAATGGGGAGTACTCAGAAAGGTCAGGGTTGGGTAGTGGGGTCCCCCAGGGTTCTGTGCTGGGACCAATCCTATTTTATTTGTTCATAAACGATCTGGAGGATGGAATAAACAGTTCAATCTCAGTATTTGCAGACGATACTAAGCTAAGCAGGGCAATAACTTCTCCGCCGGACGTGGAAACCTTGCAAAAAGATCTGAACAAATTAATGGGGTGGGCGACTACATGGCAAATGAGGTTCAATGTAGAAGAATGTAAAATAATGCATTTGGGTGGCAAAAATATGAATGCAATCTATACACTGGGGGGAGAACCTCTGGGGGAATCTAGGATGGAAAAGGACCTGGGGGTCCTAGTAGATGATAGGCTCAGCAATGGCAGGCAATGCCAAGCTGCTGCTAACAAAGCAAACAGAATATTGGCATGCATTAAAAGGGGGATCAGCTCCAGAGATAAAACGATGATTCTCCCGCTCTACAAGACTCTGGTCCGGCCGCACCTGGAGTATGCTGTCCAGTTCTGGGCACCAGTCCTCAGGAAGGATGTTCTGGAAATGGAGCAAGTACAAAGAAGGGCAACAAAGCTAATAAAGGGTCTGGAGGATCTTAGTTATGAGGAAAGGTTGCGAGCACTGAACTTATTCTCTCTGGAGAAGACACTTGAGAGGGGATATGATTTCAATTTACAAATACCGTACTGGTGACCCCACAATAGGGAGAAAACTTTTTCACAGAAGAGAGTTTAACAAGACTCGTGGCCACTCATTAAAATTAGAAGAAAAGAGGTTTAACCTTAAACTACGTAGAGGGTTCTTTACTGTAAGAGTGGCAAGGATGTGGAATTCCCTTCCACAGGCGGTGGTCTCAGCGGGGAGCATTGATAGCTTCAAGAAACTATTAGATAATCACCTGAATGACCGCAACATACAGGGATATACAATGTAATACTGACACATAATCACACACATAGGTTGGACTTGATGGACTTGTGTCTTTTTTCAATCTCACCTACTATGTAACTATGTAACTATATCCGCCGTGGCCTCCGCCCCTAACGTCATGTGACTGGCAGTGAGGGGGAGGACCCACCGTGCTCACCACTATACCTTGTTATATATCATTTCTTTAGCGCAATTACCAGTCACGTACAATGTGGAGTTTCATTTGCATATACTCTCACTCCCTTATCTAACTCACTTCCCTTATTTCCTATCACTTTTTTCTGCTGATCATTCTTCCTCTGACTATCCTCATTCATTTTCTTCTTTTTTTTGCACACCACTTTTTACCTCTTTCTCCCCTTTTTTATCACACTCTTCTCATTCACTTTACACTGTTTTCCCCTATGTCTTGCAGGATATTCTTGTATCCTATGTACTTCTGTACAACATCCTCATACTTTTATAATACTTCAATTAATTGAGTTATATACATATATACATTTACAATCCTCTCAGAGTGAGTACACTATATAAAGATTCATAAGTAACTTAGGATACCATGACTATGGCTAAACTAATTACCTATATACATACATTCATACAACTCTTCATAGTAAATACACCCTGCATAACCTAGGGGTAACATTTGGGTCTTCTATCTTTTTTTCCTTTCTTTTTCCCTTCTTTTTCTTTCCTTTCTTTCCTTTTTCCTTCTAACATTGTTGGACACTCCTGCATCCGTTGCTCTAGAGTATACTGTTTCATATTTTTCTGCTACATCCATTTTTGTAGATTCACATATATACATTTATACAGAGGCGTAACTATAACCTTCAGGGCCCCAGTGCAAGAAACCATGAAGGGCCCCTGACCCGCACTATGATGGAGGGGGGGGTATTGTGAAAGAATGAGGGGCAGTATGACGGGGTATTTTGACAGGAGGGGGCAGTGTGACCAAAGAAGGGTATCTGGAAAGTGTGACCAGAGGGGGGAGTGTGATAAGAGGGGGCACTGTGAAAGAAGGGGGGCAGTGTGACAAGAAGGGGCAGTACGATGGGGGCAGTGTGACAGGAGGGGGCAGTATGACAGGGGGGCAGTGTGACAGGGGGATATTGTGACAAGAGGGGGGCAGTGTGACAGGAAAAGGATACCTGAGAAGTATTACAAGAGGGGGGCAGTGTAATGAGGGAGCACTGTGAAAGGAGGGGGACTGTTTAACAAGAGGGGGTAGTATGACAGGAGGGGGGTAAATATGACAGAAGGGGGCAGTGTGACAAGGGGGCAGAATGATGGAGGGGCAGTGTTACAGGAGGGGGCAGTATGACAGGAATGTATTGTGCCAAGGGGGCAGTGTGACAGGTGGGGGCAGTATGATGGGGAAATAGTATGACATGGGCAGTGTGATAAAAGAGGGGCTATGTGGCAGGTGGGTAGCCAGTGTGAGAGGGGACAGGTGGGGGGGCAGTGTGAGAGGGGACAGGTGGGGGGGCAGTGTGAGAGGGGACAGGTGGGGGCAGTGTGAGAGGGGACAGGTTGGGGGGCAGTGTGAGAGGGGACAGGTGGGGGCAGTGTGAGAGGGGACAGGTGGGGGGCCAGTGTGAGAGGGGCCAGGTGGGGGGCCAGTGTGAGAGGGGACAGGTGGGGGGCCAGTGTGAGAGGGGACAGGTGGGGGGGCAGTGTGAGAGGGGACAGGTGGGGGGGCAGTGTGAGAGGGGACAGGTGGGGGGGCAGTGTGAGAGGGGCCAGGTGGGGGGCCAGTGTGAGAGGGGACAGGTGGGGGGGCAGTGTGAGAGGGGACAGGTGGGGGGGCAGTGTGAGAGGGGACAGGTGGGGACAGTGTGAGAGGGGACAGGTGGGGACAGTGTGAGAGGTGACAGGTGGGGACAGTGTGAGAGGGGACAGGTGGGGACAGTGTGAGAGGGGACAGGTGGGGACAGTGTGAGAGGTGACAGGTGGGGACAGTGTGAGAGGGGACAGGTGGGGACAGTGTGAGAGGGGACAGGTGGGGGGGCAGTGTGAGAGACAGGTGGGGGGGCAGTGTGAGAGGGGACAGGTGGGGACAGTGTGAGAGGGGACAGGTGGGGACAGTGTGAGAGGGGACAGGTGGGGACAGTGTGAGAGGGGGACAGGTGGGGACAGTGTGAGAGGGGACAGGTGGGGACAGTGTGAGAGGGGACAGGTGGGGGGGCAGTGTGAGAGGGGACAGGTGGGGACAGTGTGAGAGACAGGTGGGGGGGCAGTGTGAGAGGGGACAGGTGGGGACAGTGTGAGAGGAGACAGGTGGGGACAGTGTGAGAGGGGACAGGTGGGGACAGTGTGAGAGGGGACAGGTGGGGGGGCAGTGTGAGAGACAGGTGGGGGGGGCAATGTGAGAGGGGACAGGTGGGGACAGTGTGAGAGGGGACAGGTGGGGACAGTGTGAGAGGGGACAGTGTGAGAGGGGACAGGTGGGGACAGTGTGAGAGGGGACAGGTGGGGACAGTGTGAGAGGGGACAGGTGGGGACAGTGTGAGAGGGAACAGTGTGAGAGGGGACAGGTGGGGACAGTGTGAGAGGGGACAGGTGGGGACAGTGTGAGAGGGGACAGGTGGGGGGGCAGTGTGAGAGACAGGTGGGGGGGCAGTGTGAGAGGGGACAGGTGGGGACAGTGTGAGAGACAGGTGGGGGGACAGTGTGAGAGGGGACAGGTGGGGACAGTGTGAGAGGGGACAGGTGGGGACAGTGTGAGAGGGGACAGATGGGGACAGTGTGAGAGGGGACAGGTGGGGACAATGTGAGAGACAGGTGGGGGGGCAGTGTGAGAGGGGACAGGTGGGGACAGTGTGAGAGGGGACAGGTGGGGACAGTGTGAGAGGGGACAGGTGGGGACAGTGTGAGAGACAGGTGGGGGGGCAGTGTGAGAGGGGACAGGTGGGGACAGTGTGAGAGACAGGTGGGGGGGCAGTGTGAGAGGGGACAGGTGGGGACAGTGTGAGAGACAGGTGGGGGGGCAGTGTGAGAGGGGACAGGTGGGGACAGTGTGAGAGACAGGTGGGGGGGCAGTGTGAGAGGGGACTGGTGGGGACAGTGTGAGAGACAGGTGGGGGGGGGGCAGTGTGAGGGGACAGGTGGGGACAGTGTGAGAGACAGGTGGGAGGGGCAGTGTGAGAGGGGACAGGTGGGGACAGTGTGAGAGACAGGTGGGGGGGCAGTGTGAGAGGGGACAGGTGGGGACAGTGTGAGAGGGGACAGGTGGGGACAGTGTGAGAGGGGACAGGTGGGGGGACAGTGTGAGAGGGGAAAGGTGGGGGGACAGTGTGAGAGGGGACAGGTGGGGGGGCAGTGTTGTGCTTTACTTACATGAGATGCACATATGGAAGAAGCAGCATGCTTCCTTGTGATGTCTGCAGGATGTCCCTCCAGGCAGCACAGTTAACTTCCCGACTATCATTGTATCCAATGGAGAGGGGAGGGGCCTCTGACCCGAGCGTGTATCAGCAAGACTCAGAGTGTACAAGCAGAGGGACAAACTTGTGCACTCAATCTGGTGTCTGCTCTGGTCAGAGGCCCCTCCCCTCTCCATTGTACTCACTGATATTCGGGAAGTGAACTGTGTGCTGCCTGGAGGGACATCCCGCAGAGCGCAGACATCACATAGCTGCCGATCGCCCCCTCCCGCCCCCCTCTCCTGTATAGTTAGATGCCAGCCAGGGGAGGCGCGGCGTCTTGGGGCCCCCCCACACTGGCAGAATTCCAGGGCCCAGTCGCAGGTGCGACTGTTGCGACCCTGGAAATTCCGCCACTGCATTTATACTCATATATCTTATTATAGTGAGTACGCTCTGCAAGGACTCTGGGTGACATTTGGGTCCAACCCTCTCCTCCTTCTTTCCATTTTCTTGCCATGCCTGCCCTATGCCTGACCTCGGCTTTCCATGCTTTGGCCTTCGTCCCTTCAGCTCCCGTGGGAGAGGCTTTCCGCCCGCCCCTCCAGGGGGTCGCCCCCTTGAGCCAATCACCTGACAAGTGAGTATGGGACCACCAGTTCTGGCTTCATACTTTTGTGCAATCATAACCTATACTCCAATCTACTTTTTTACTTGTTACAGACATCAGATATACACATCAGTCCCTGATAATGCGAGGAGAGCTCGTGAAACGCGTCGGGTTAGAGATGTATTATGTATATCTGTATTCATGATACTTTGATGTATGTCATTTTGGCTATGTATTTAGGAGTATCATGTTATGCTGCTGCTTTTATGAATTGCCATCTACATGTATGACCTGCATTGGATGATAATGATCTTATAAACCTTAATATTTTTCTACTATTATATTTATTTACCTGTGATCATCATGGACACCTCATTTAAAGTCCCTGGGCTAGTTTTTATTTTTTATATTAAAAAGTTGATCCGATGGTGATCATAGGACATTGTGAAAAACAAATTTAAAGCATTGTGGTTCATCGCTTTTAGGCAAACTTTTAGGGTGTCTTCTGGACCATTCCATATCAAAAAGATATCATCTATGTATCTTTGCCATAGGATGATATATTCAGTATACATGGTTAGCTGGTCATCCGTTAGAAAGGCTTTTTCCCACTCCCCCAGGTACAGGTTTGCATAGGATGGGGCGCAACATGTCCCCATAGGAACACCCTGTACCTGGAGGTAGTGGGAACCCTTAAATAGAAACACATTATGTCTGAGGATGAAATACAGCATCTCAAGTATAAATTTATTGAATTTCCACTCTGTGGTTGTTTTGTTGTAACACCCGACTAACAGCAGCTACCCCCAGATTGCGCGGTATGCTGTTATAAAGTGATTTGACATCTATAGTCACTAGAATAGCCGAATCAGGGATCACCAAATCCTCCAATACCTGCAGAAGATGGATGGTGTCCTAGACATACCCAAACTAACATTGAAGGTACTAAAGGGTCCAATACAGGTAAAGTTAAAATGACCCAAACCACCAAAGATTTGGGAGCTATCCCAAAAAATCAAACCCAACTTGATGATTTTTTAGACAAGATGACCCTGACACAGGCACTAACAGCACGGAAAGAACAAGAACCCACGCTGACCCAAAATATGTAAGTGGTAAATTGAATATAATTAATTTATCATCTTATATACTCACTGAGGCTGAGGAAGAAGTTCTCTCTTTGGGACTTTCCTTTTGCCCCAATAGAAGTTTGGATAACTTTGAAACAGTGAAAGATATTTTCCTATTTGCGAGAAAATTACTTTTAAAAAGCATGTATAAGAAAACTATCAAACGTGAGGAAACAATTGCTCCTAATCTTAAAGCAGCAGATTTTAGGGCACTTTGGGACCTTAATCTGCTTCTACAGGAAAGTGAGGGAACGGAGTCTGGTTGGTTGGATACTTGGGAGAGTGAGGACAGCGGGGATGAAATCACATAGATTTTACCGCACTTAGCCAAAATCCAGCTATGGCCTTGTTCGTTAAACAAACCACTAGAGAAATTGAATCACTAAATAAGGACAAATCAGTTAAAAATCTTACCCTTGAACAACAAAATGCCATCAAATCTTTAAAAAACAATCTTGACATAACCATTAAGGGGTCAGATAAAGGTGGCAACATTGTATTAATGGATAATTCCAAATATGAAGAAATATGTTTCAAAATCCTTAATAATCGAAAATGTTACCGGAAAATGTCAGCCTCGTTAGTTGATAGGTTCAACCAGGAATTTTACCGTCTGGTTGATGAAGCCTTCACAATGGGAGCCATTATGGGTGAGCTCTTGGACTTCATACGCACTAGACATCCCCGTATCCCCACGATGTATGCACTTCCCAAAGTACACAAAGACCTATATAATCCCCCTGGCCGCCCCATTATATCAGGCAATGGTAGTATATCGGAAGGTATTAGTCAAGTCATTGACCAACATCTAAGACCTCATGTTCTAGAATTGGCATCCTACACGAAGGACACCATCCATCTTCTGCAGGTATTGGAGGATTTGGTGATCCCTGATTCGGCTATTCTAGTGACTATAGATGTCGAATCACTTTATAACAGCATACTGCAGGATCTGGGGGTAGCTGCTGTTAGTCGGGTGTTACAACAAAAGGCAACCACAGAGTGGAAATTCAATAAATTTATACTTGAGATGCTGGATTTCATCCTCAGACATAATGTGTTTCTATTTAAGGGTTCCCACTACCTCCAGGTACAGGGTGTTGCTATGGGGACATGTCGCACCATTCTACGCAAACCTGTACCTGGGGAGTAGGAAAGAGCCCTTCTAACGGATGACCAGCTAACCATGTATACTGAATATATCATCCTATGGCAAAGATACATAGATGATATCTTTTTTTATATGGAATGGTCCAGAAGACACCCTAAAAGGTTGCCTAAAAGCGATGAACCACATTGCTTTAAATTTGTTTTTCACAATGTCCTATGATCACCATTGGATCAACTTTTTGGACATTACTATATATAAAGATAAGAATGTAAAACTGGCCAGCAGACTTTACAGGAAGGAAACTGCAGGCAACACTCTTTTGCACACCGACAGTTTCCATCCTGAACCCCTCAAAAAATCCATACCATTTTGTATTTTTTTATAGACAACTTCTGGGCTCCTGCTTTGCATTTTTTACACTGTCGGCGGTTGTCGTTCTTCTATGTGTGTCCCATGCTGTATGAAGATGGGGCTATTGTTGATCGCTCCCTCCTGACTTAGTATGGGACGACTCTTTTTTTGTGCTGTCAGCAACGATGTTCTTTTCCAGGCTATGGATTGTAAGGGGGGTAGGCGTGGCCAAGCATTTGCCGGCCGCGCTCCCCCTACGTTCTGCCTCTGACACACGGCGTCTCCGTATGAGCGGCGCTCAGAGAATGACATCACCGCTGTCATGTGATGCGGCGTCTTCTCTCGACGCTCTGCAGGGGCTCCGGCGGTGAACAAGCACCGGCCTTATAAGGAGAACGCCAGGAACCACAGAGCCGCCATCCTTATCCGATGACACCTGGTCTGAGGAGCAACATACCATCCTGCTCTTATCCTTAACATCAGAGGGGTAATCCCCTCTTCATTTGGATGTTTTTGTGGATCTTGGACTGTCTCAGTTTCATGAGTGGGGGAGACTCACAGCACATCTTGGTAAGCTGGATTATTTTTGACATTTTTATGGATACATGGACTCTATTTTTCTTTTGACCATTGGAGATTCTGGCCTCCACTTGTTGAGGGGTGCCTCTTTGTTTTTGTGAGATCTCCCTGTTTGTGTGATATTTCAGCTATTATTTTTTATTGAATCCTATGAAGCTTGATTCCTCTTCTTCCTAATTAGTAAATATGGCTTTCACATTTTGGGGAATCCCCCCTCTGATTTTCCTTATACATTTTTTTATTTTTCAGATAATCCCTATATTCTCTTTTTCCATCATCCTTCAGGATTGGGATTTCTTGCCATACCCCAAGTGGTTTGAATTTTGCCCCTTCTTTGAAGCAATTTCTACCACATACTTCACGGTTGGGACATCACAATTTGCAAAGTTCCTTGTAAGATATGTTTTTTTTTTCATGCTTTACCATTTGCTGTGTGTTTCTCTCATAGATTTCCACATTACTGCCGTTTGCAATTTTTAATAAAGCGGTTTTCCGCCTCTTCAATTTGGACCCTCTTTTGGATTTCAATATCTGGGGGTTCTTTTGCATGATTAAAGGTGTACACAGATTGGGTGGATGTCCGATGAACCATTGGAAACTTTCATGTCAATCATTATTTTTGTAAGTTCTTAATGTATTTCAGTACAGGCTCCATATGCATGTTATGATATATAAGTATATTTATATTATATTTTGTACCTTTCAGAAATGACAAAAATTATCCCTGAGGAAGATTGCATAATTAATCATTTCGAAACGCGTTGGATTTGATTTTTTGTCATTACTGTAATACACTACAATTGTGTTGTCTTTATATTTGATTTCTGTATAAATTGTTTTTAATCCTTTTTGTAAAATAAAATTTGTAGTTTTTTTAACATAATTTTTTCAAAGTGATTTTGCCCTTAAAGTCCCATTAGCATGAGGTCCTTTTTGCACATCTGCAGTGCTCAGCCTTCCTGAAGTTGCTGTGATCTGAACTGTGCTGTGCCTTCTGCTCGGGGTCCCCATGTGGTAGATGTGACCATTGATGGCGGGGTGACAGATCCCCAATGGAGGGCGGAGCTTCTGCCAACACCAACCAATCAGGTTTCACCTTTCAGGAAAGAGTCGTCTCTAATAGGAGTTTCTGTCATATTTCAGGTTGTCAGTAATATAATGAGCTTCTTCTGTAGATTCTAAATGTTTTGTCAGTAAATAAAAGTTGTGTGGGATGACAACACTGATGGGGTCACATGACTGAAGAAAATGGGTGTAATGTTAGGGGGGGGATTTAGTGTTGGGGGAGGGGTGCACACAGACACAATCTATCTCCTCCAGTCTCCAGGAAGATGTCTGCACACCTGATTATAGGTAAGGATGGGGAGGGGCATGCTGTGTATATATTGGACCTTAACAATGGAAATGATTGTCTCTCTTAGTTCCAGTATCGGTTCCGCTCCTCCATGTCTCATGTCTCTGTAACGGCAACGCTGAGATCTCCTGCAGGGTGGAGGAGGGGACTAAGCTGAATATCGGTCTATCTGTGATTGGAGGATCCCAGAAGAGATATTCCACATCCACCAATCACATTACAGTCATTGTGGGGTCACCGGGGCCCTGGAACATCATCTGTACTGTGAAGAATGGGGTCAGCCGGTCGGAGGAGAGCAGAGCCGGGGTCACCTGTCCAGGTGAGGAGACATCCGAAGTGGATGGAGAAATGTCTGTAGATGACAATATAAAGGGATTTTTTTTCTGAGAGAATAGGTGTAGATACCCCTCCCCCCTCCGAGTCACCCCTTGTTACAAAGGTGCAACTGTGCAGGGTACACAGTACACTAACTGTAAATACTGTAAAAACACCTGCCTGCCTGTCAGTATATTAGAAAGAGAATAGCTAAATGACTGTCCTGCCTAATCTATCTAAATTAAATCAAATGACACTGTCTCTCTCTCCCTCTGCTGCCGCAACACACTACAAAAGGCCGCCACGCAGGCGGCCTTATATAGTGTGTGGCGTGTACTGAACCACTTGAGCCATAATTGGCAAAGGCCACCCTGGCTTTGGCCAATTACGGCTCTCTGTTCAGACGGCACTGTGATTGGCCAATCAACAGCCAGCAGTGACGCGCCACTCGAATTTGGCGCGAGCAGCCCATAACGTTCGCAATTCGGTGAACAGTCGAACGCGCGATGTTCGAGTTGAACATGGGTTCGACTCAAACTTGAAGCTCATCCCTAGCCAGGATCTGTCATTTACCAGCAATGTAACCCCTCCCCCTCACACCTGTTCATCTTTGGAGCTGAGCAATTTTTACAGTTCTGCTATAAACTTGTTTGTTCAGCAATCATTTTGTCATTACAGAAGATAACAAGGTCATACATATGTGTTTAAGGACAAGCCAGGCTTTCTTTTCATGATATTGTATTGTAACAATTTTTTTTTTCAATCCTTAGACAATAAAATGTAACAAAACTGAACATAAGAGACTTTTTCTTGTCTGAGCAGTGTTAGTTGAACCTCCCTGGCGGTATTCCCGAGTGTGGCTCGGGGGGAATTCTCAGTACCAAAAGCGGTAACCCCCGAGCCACACTCGGGATCGCATCGCAGGATCCAGGCAAAGTTACTTACCTTGTCCCCAGGATCCTGCGATGTCTCCCCCGCTGTGTGTGTGAGCCGTGTCCTCATGGGCGTCCGCAGGTAGGCAAGGGGGGTCAAGTGCCCCCCCCCTGAAATCAGGGACCGGATCTTAAATTTAGAACAGTTGTGTCGCTAAAGGGGTGTGGGCACCCGCCAGTGGGGTGACACCATCAAGGTGCTGTCAAGCCCCCCCACTAGTGTAGTGTGACTTTGGACTCTGTTCCCTGCTCAGTCCGGCAGAGAACTCGGCAGCACTGTGACAGGAGAAAGGCAAGCTGTGGGCTTTCAGAAGTTTCCCCCGCTCCCCCCTGCTTTTTCCTGCCAGGGAGAAGAGACGGTGGCTCTCACCAGGTTCCCCATCCAGCTTCCTGCCCGCTCCGTTCCTTTCCTATTGGCCATAACTGAGGACCAATCAAAGGAGACTAGGAGAGGAGAGCATCATGGGACATGTAGTCCCAAAGATTGGCGGCCCCATTTTCCACAGGGAGGAGGCTACAGCTTGAGCAAGAGAGAAATTGAGAGACTGCAGCCTGGAAAAAAGCTGAGGGAGAGAGTGCTACAGGACAAAGAATAAGGAGTGTGCTGGGCGGAAGGCAGAGAGAGAGCCACGCTGCCCAGCGCCACCAGAGAGAGAGTCGCACTGCCCAGCGTCACCAGAAAGAGAGTCACGCTGCCCAGTGCCACCAGAGAGAGAGTGACGCTGCCCAGCGCCACCAGAAAGAGAGTCACGCTGCCCAGCGCCACCAGAGAGAGAGTCACGCTGCCCAGCGCCACCAGAGAGAGAGTCACGCTGCCCAGCGCCACTAGAGAGAGAAAGACTGAGCCACTACCAGGGTACAGACATGCTACACCAACTACTGACCAGAGTTGCACCCGGGGAACCCAGAGTGAGCAATCGTCCAGCCGGAGGGATCACTGCTGTAGTTTCACTGGGTCTGGTAAGAGGGCCTGTTGGCCATTATCCATTACTTATCCTAGGGACTGTACTATGTCTGCAGTATCTGATCATGCTAATGTGATAATTACATTGTCGAAAAGGGGCGGTGCATGGGTGACCCTAAAATGATGCCCCCCCCTGAAAAAAGTTCTGCGGACACCCATGCGTGTCCTCCGCTCGATCCATCACTGTGCCGAGCTCCGTTCCCTGCGAGCGTTGTGTCACACGAGGACGGAGCACGGCGCCAAATTCAAAAAGTTAAAAACACAATACATACAGTACACTGTGATCTTACAGATTACATTCCTGGATCACATTATTTCACCTCCCTTTTGTCCCTAGTGGTTTGTCCCGTGCCCTGCATGCAGCTTTATATTATATATACTGTTCTTTCTGCCTGGAAACTGGAGATTGTCCATAGCAACCAAAAACCGTCCCTTTACATCAAAAGTGGTTTTAGACCAGCTAGAAAACAGCGATAATAAATTAGAATCACTCGCAGAATTGATCGATCGTGATTTGTGGGGAAATCTATCATCAAACACTGAAAGTAATGACAGCGACAATTCCGCAAATTTCAGTGTTTTTGATTTGATTACATTATTGAATAATTTTTATTATTATTATATTATTATTTATAATTATTTATTATATTATAATTTATGATTTCGTATTTCAAACTTTATCATACCCGAGATGCCTACTAGACTCTGGTTTGGACAGATTTAAGTGAGCCATTCCTAAGAATTCCAGACCTACAATATAAAACACCAAATTTCCATGTAAAACAATTGTACCGCTTTGAGTATTAAAAATCTGACATAATCATCCCGCCAGGGAGGTTAAAAAGAGATATTGTTACTGCAAATTCAAAGTGTGCATTTTATTCTGTAATGTGTTCTGTATAAAATGACAATAAACTTCTGATTCTGGAAATCATTGCAAAGATATTTACAAATGAAATAAACTGTTTATTTTTATTTCTTTGCACTTTAACCACTTGCCTACTGGGCACTTAAGCCCCCCTCCTGCCCAGACCAATTTTCAGCTTTTGGTGCTCTCACACTTTGAATGACAATTACTCAGTCATGTAATACTGTACCCAAATGAATTTTTTGTACTTTTTTTCATACAAATAGAGCTTTCTTTTGGTGGTATTTGATCACCTCTGGGTTTTTTATTTTTTGCGCTATAAATAAAGAAAGACCAAAAATTTTGAAACAAAACAAATTTTTCTTAGTTTCTGTGATAAAAGTTTGCAAATTATTAATTTTTCTTTATAAATTTTGGCCACAATTTATACTGCTACATATCTTTGGTAAAAATAACCCAAATTAGTGGATATTATTTGGTCTTTGTGAAAGTTAGAGAGTCTACAAACTATGGTGCAAATCATAAAAAATTGATCACACCTGATGTACTGATCTCATTTCTTGCGACCCGAACAAGCCAGGAAAGTACAAATACCCCCCAAATGACCCCTTTTTGAAAGTAGATATTCCAAGGTATTTAGTAAGAGGCATAGTGAGCTTTTTGATGTTGTCATTTTTTCCCACAATTCTTTGTAAAATGAAGATTTTTTTTTTCCCCACAAAATTGTCATTGTAATAGGTTATTTCTCTCACATGGCATGTGTATACCACAAATAATGCCCCAAAATACATTCTGCTACTCCTCCTGAGTATGGGGATACCACATGTGTGGGACTTTTTCACAGCCTGGCCACATACAGAGACCCAACATGCAGGGAGCACGTCACGTGTTCTAGGAGCATAAATTACACATCTAACTTTTTGACCACCTTTGAAGGCCCTGGAGCACCAGGACAGATGGCACTGATACGTGCCACTGATGACACTGACGTGGCACTGATGACAGATGACACTGATACGTGGCACTGATGACACTGACGTGGCATTGATGACAGATGGCACTAATATGTGGCACTGATGACACAGATGACAGATGACACTAATACGTGGCACTGATGACATTTGGCACTAATACGTGGCACTGACAGATGGCACTAATACGTGGCACTGATGACACTTGATACTGATGACAGATGGCACTAATATGTGGCACTAATGACACGTGACACTGATGGCAGATGGCACTAATATGTGGCACTAATGACACGTGGCAGTGATGACAGATGGCACTGATGACAGATGGCACTAATACAGGGCACTGATGACACGTGGCACTGATGACACGTGGCACTGATGACACGTGGCACTGATGACAGATGGCACTAATACGTGGCACTGATGACAGATGGCACTAATACGTGGCACTCATGACAGATGGCACTAATACGTTGCACTAATGACACGTGACACTGATGACACGTGACACTGATGACACGTGACACTGATACGTGGCACTGGGGATGGATGGCAGTGGGGAGGGATGGCACTGGGGAGGGATGACAGTGGGGAGGGATGGCACTGGGGAGGGATGGCACTCAGGAGGGATGACAGTAGGGAGGGATGGCACTGGGGAGGGATGACAGTGGGGAGGGATGGCACTGGGGAGGGATGGCACTGGGGAGGGATGACAGTGGGGAGGGATGGCACTGGGGAGGGATGGCACTGGGGACGGATGGCAGTGGGGACGGATGGCAGTGGGGAGGGATGACAGTGGGGAGGGATGGCACTGGGGAGGGATGACAGTGGGGAGGGTTGGCACTGGGGAGGGATGGCACTGGGGAGGGATAGCACTGGGGACTGATGGCACTGGGGAGGGATGACAGTGGGGAGGGATGGCAGTGGGGAGGGATGGCAGTGGGGAGGGATGACACTGGGGAGGGATGGCACTGGGGAGGGATGGCACTGGGGAGGGATGGCACTGGCAACAGATGACAGTGGGGAGGGATGACAGGAGACACTGACGACTTTTTTTTCAGTTTTTTTTTTTTTTTACACACCGCTGTAGCGGTTCGCTCTCCCTCCTCAAACGCTGTCTCTGTGTGAGGAGGGAGAGCCGGCAATGAGAGATAATCTCATATGTTTACATATGAGATCCTCTCTCATTGGCACCGCCGATCGCACCATAAATGGCCGCTGTCATTGGCCGTTTACGGCGATCTGTGACTGGCTGTGTCCGAGGGACACGGCCAGCACAGAACTTCCGTGATGCGCGCCCGCGGGAGCGCGCATTGCGGAAGTAAACAGCTGGTCGTCCAGGGACAGCTGCCCGGCAGATAGCGCCTGCGCTGCAGCCGTCTTTCGGCTATAGCGCGGGCGCAAAGTGGTTAACCCCTAGAGGACCAGCCGCCGCAGTTATACTGGGTCAGGTTGGCTCTCCTGGGCAAATCGCTGTAGCTGTACGTCGAACGCTTTAAGTCCACTAGGGGGCACGCGGCATGACGACGGAGCAGATGTGCGTGCCCGGCAGCTGCGATGTCCACCCGAAACCCACGATCTCTCCTGAGGAAGACAGAATGGAGATCTGTCAATGTAAACAGACACATCCCCGTTCTGTCAGGAGAGAGGAGACAGATCTGTTGTTGTTCCTACTAAGTATGAACATCAATCGGCCTCTTCCTCCAGGCATTCCCATCCCCCATAGTTAGAATCACTCTCAGGAAACACACTTAACCCCTTGATCACCCCCTAGTGTTAACCTCTTCCCTGCCAGTGACATTAATACAGTAATCAGTGGCTATTTTTAGCTCCGATCGTTGTATAAATGTCAATGGTCCCAAAAAAGTGTCAAAAGTGTCCGATCTGTCTGCCGCATTGTAGCAGTCCCAATACAAATCGCAGATCACCACCTTTACTAGTAAAAAAAAAATTATAATAAAAATGCCATAACACTATCCCCTATTTTGTAGACACTATAACTTTTGTGCCAACCAATAAATATACGCTTTTTGCAATTTTTTTCCCCCAAAAATATGTAGAAGAATATATATCGGCCTAAACTGAGGGAAAACTTTTTTTTTATATATATTTTTGGGAGATATTTATTATAACAAAAAGTAAAAAACATTGGTGATTGGTGATCAAATACCACTAAAAGAAAGCTCTATTTGTGGGGAAAAAAGGACATCAATTTTGTTTGGGTACAAAGTCGCACGACCACGCAATTGTCAGTTAAAGCGACACAGTGCCGTATCACAACAAATGGCCGGGTCATTAAATCGGAGTTCCGCAAAGAAAAATAATTAAAAGTCAGCAGCTACAAATACTGCAGCTTCTGACTTTTAATATTAGACACTTCCCTGTCCAGGGCACTGGCGATGTCCTCATCCGAAGCCAATCTGTCCCTCGGCTCGCGCGTGCAGATGTCACATCTTCAATAAGGGAATCAGGAAGTGAAGCCTTGCAGCTTCACAGCCTGGTTCCCTACTGTGCATGCGCGGGTCGCACTGCACTTCCTCACTGGTTTCTGCTGTCTTCTGGGACCTGTGTGTCTCCCAGAAGACAGAGGGGGAGACGGAGGAGGGGCCAGAAATTGCATAGATCGCTGCGGAATATGTGGCAATCCTTAGCCGGAAGTGGGAGCAAATACCTGTATGAGACAGATATCTGCTCCCCCCTGAAAGGTGCTGTCACGGAACGTCCCACACTCCGCTTGAGTGCTTCCGTCATATACCGCTTCCTAAGTTCTGGAACACGAGTCCAATGGATCTGGCTATAGGAACCCCAAGAACTAGACAACACCAGTCTTGGAGTACATCAGAACTAACTTTTATTTGAGATCTCACACACATTTATACACCAGGATGACTCAAAGCTAACCTAATTAACATGAGCTCCAATAGGAGTCGTCCCGTCTCCTACATTGTATGGAGGACAATGTCATTAGCTCATTCAATTAACATAAGCACAAGTTGACACCAGCATCTCCTCACATGATGTGTCCCAACAGAATGAATCAGTCTTATCAGCAGGGGGCTGCTGGAGGAACCCCCCCTCCCTCTTCAGGGACACAGATCCACAGCAAGGAGTCCCCATACAATATATACATGACTGAGTCCGATTAATACAGTTCAGACTGGATTTCTCATTCACCTCAAATGCTAGGGCCCATAATCGGTGGGCAACAGGCCCGCACACAGTCCTCTCCAACAGCCTCTGCTCCGGCCAGGTCCGTGACATTTCTCCCCTTTCGGCAGGAGACTAACATAGGAGGAGACCCCAGACGGGTTGACTCCGAAGTTAGTCAGTAGTCCCAGTCCTCTACTGCCTGTACCCACACAGTACCCCAAACAAATTATTCCAAACAGTGTGTTACTCACCCAGCCATCCTCTGCCTCTCTCAGAGAACATATCTGCCGCTGGGGAGAGGCCCGGACTGGCCCTTCTCCCTGGAATCCTTTCTGGAGAGAAGACAGTGGGACTGGGCTCACTCCATCCTGCTGTTGGGGATCTGGGCCCACTGCCCAGCATCCCTGGGGTATACAGGTGGGGACTGAAGCCCCATCAACCGACACCAGATCAAGCTGCAGTTGTGAGGTGATGACTGCATTCTCTCCTTGGATCCTGATCTGCAGCTCGCGATAGACTGCCACCTCCTCACCTTGGGCCTCCACAATTGCTGCAGGTGTGGGGCAGAGGTCTTGGACCCTCTGTCCGGTTGCCAGCACTTCTGCTGGGGGTTTGCCAGGTGGTTCCTCCTCTACAGAAACGTCTATTAAATCCCCAGTCTCTGGAAGTGGTAAAAGTGTGGGACAGAGGTCTTGGACCCTCTGTTCAGTTACCAGATCTTCAGCTGGAGAAGTTTGTTTTAACTCCATAGATGCTGCTGGCAGAAAATCACATGTCCCTGTCAGTGTTGTGGGAGAAAGGCCGACTACCTCTTCTCTCAGGAAGGCCGAAGCCACTGTTGGTGCTGGGCAGAACACAGTGAACTTTGGCCCTGATAGCAGCTCTTCTGCTGGAGGCTCATCAGGTTGTTCTTCCTCAGCAGAAAAGTCTATCAAGTCCCATGTCTCTGCAACTGATGTCTGGGGATAGAGGTTCACCATCTCCTGTCCATGGAACCCAGAAGATGTTATCAGTGCTGGGCAGAGGTTAGCAGAGCTCTGCCCTGTTGTCAGCACTTCAGGTTTGGGGACGGCAATCTCCGGATTTTCCACTGCCGATTCTCTGGCATGCTGCTGAACTTGTTCTAGCAGTTTCCTGTATGCCCTTTCCAGATGCTGTTCCTTCCTTAGCAAATGGTCCAGATCAGGTTTGAGCTCTGAGACCCCTGCAAGACTGAGCATAGACTCTCTATAGTCTCTCATGTCCTCAAGGTCAGGTTCCCCCTCATCGCCAAACATAAAAAGATCTGTAAGGTTCTCCCACAGCAATCCAGGGCCGCCAAAGTCATATCCCTCCGGAGAGCATTCTGTCGTCTCCCCTAAATATCCCTCCTCTGCGTGCCATTGCAGAGCCCGATAACGATTGTCCAGCTCTATCTCCTGCTGGACCAACCTGTCCAACTCAGTCACCCATTGCTCCTGGGGCTGCTCTCCCAGGAATGCCATCCGCAATGCCCGTTGGTCACTGGCCCGTTGCTCTTGGGTTGGAAAGCACTTGCCCTGTTTTATACCAGCGAGACGGAGGGCTGCAATCCAGAGCTCCACCCGAATCAGCTGCCTGAGCTCCAGGCATTCATCCTCAGACACAGTCCTGGTGTACGTTGAAAGGATGACCTGCAGCAGCCCCGGGAATTCTGATGCCAGGTCCATATCTCCGCTGGGGTGACTGAAGTCTGCTATGCTGATCTTGGATCCAGTTGGAGGTTTGGATGTCCCAGACTTCAGGAAGCTATCCCACTGCTGCCACCAATGTCACGGAACGTCCCACACTCCGCTTGAGTGCTTCCGTCATATACCGCTTCCTAAGTTCTGGAACACGAGTCCAATGGATCTGGCTATAGGAACCCCAAGAACTAGACAACACCAGTCTTGGAGTACATCAGAACTACTTTTATTTGAGATCTCACACACATTTATACACCAGGATGACTCAAAGCTAACCTAATTAACATGAGCTCCAATAGGAGTCGTCCCGTCTCCTACATTGTATGGAGGACAATGTCATTAGCTCATTCAATTAACATAAGCACAAGTTGACACCAGCATCTCCTCACATGATGTGTCCCAACAGAATGAATCAGTCTTATCAGCAGGGGGCTGCTGGAGGAACCCCCCCTCCCTCTTCAGGGACACAGATCCACAGCAAGGAGTCCCCATACAATATATACATGACTGAGTCCGATTAATACAGTTCAGACTGGATTTCTCATTCACCTCAAATGCTAGGGCCCATAATCGGTGGGCAACAGGCCCGCACACAGTCCTCTCCAACAGCCTCTGCTCCGGCCAGGTCCGTGACAGGTGCCAAAGGTGACACCGGAGGGGGGAGGAACTGGAAAAGCGGAAGTTCCATTTTTGGGTGGAACTCCACTTTAAGGGGGCAAATCCTTCCGGGGCTTAACCACTTCAGCCCCGGACCATTTGGCAGCTCAGTGACCGGAGGACTTTTTACAATTTGGCACTGCGCTGCTTTAACTGGTAATTGCGCGGTCATGCAATGTTGTACCCAAACAAAATTTTTGTCCTTTTTTTCCCACAAATAGAGCTTTCTTTTGAAGGTATTTCATTGCCTCTGCAACTTTTATTTTTTTGATATAAATGGAAAAAGACCGAAAATTTTGAAAAAAAATAATATTTTCTAATTTTTGTTATAAGAAAAACCCAATAAACTCAATTTTAGTCATACATTTAGGCCAAAATGTATTCAGCCACATGTCTTATACCAATAAGTGTATATTTATTGGTTTGCGTAAAAGTTATAGCGTCTACAAACTAGGGTATATTTTCTGGAATTTACGCAGCTTTAAGTTTATGACTGCCTATCTCAATTCTTGAGGTGCTAAAATGGCAACCCCCCCCAAATGACCCCATTTTGGAAAGTAGACACCCCAAGGAAATTGCTAAGAGGCATGTTGAGCGCATTGAATATTTTATTTTTTTGTCCCAAGTGATTGAATAATGACAAAAAAAATTTACAAAAAGTTGTCACTAAATGATATATTACTCACACATGCCATGGTTATATGTGGAATTGCACCTCAAAATACATTTTGCTGCTTCTCCTGAGTACGAGGATACCACATGTGTGGGGCTTTTTGGGAGCCTAGCCGCGTACGGGGCCTGGAAAACCAAGCACCGCTTTCAGGATTTCTAAGGGCGTAAATTTTTGATTGTACTCCTCACTACCTATCACAGTTTTGAAGGCCATAAAATGCCAAGATGGCATAAAACCCCCCCAAATGACCCCATTTTGGAAAGTAGACACCCCAAGCTATTTGATGAGAGGCATGTTGAGTCCATGGAATATTTTATATTTTGCCACAAGTTGTGGGAAAATGACAAACTTTGTTTTTTTTTTTTTTTGCACAAAGTTGTCACTAAATGATATATTGCTCACACAGACCATGGGCATATGTGGAATTACACCCCAAAATACATTTTGCTGCTTCTCCTGAGTACGGGGATACCACATGTGTGGGACTTTTTGGGAGCCTAGCTGCGTACGGGGCCCGAAAACCAATCACCGCCTCCAGGATTTCTAAGGGCGTAAATTCTTGATTTCACTCCTCACTGCCTATCACAGTTTCAAAGGCCATAAAATGCCAAGATAGCACACCCCCCCCCCCCAAATTACCCCATTTTGGAAAGTAGACACCCCAAGCTATTTGTTGAGAGGAATGGTGAGTATTTTGCAGCTCTTATTTGTTTTTGAAAATGAAGAAAGCAAAGAAATTTTTTTTTTTCAATTTTCAAAACTTTGTGACAAAAAGTGAGATCTGCAAAATACTCACCATACCTCTCAGCAAATAGCTTGGGGTGTCTACTTTCCAAAATGGGGTCATTTGGGGGGGTTTTGTGCCATCTGGGCATTCCATGGCCTCCAAAACTGTGATAGGCAGTGAGGAATGAAAACAAAAATTTACACCCTTAGAAATCCTGAAGGCAGTACTTGGTTTTTGGGGTCCCGTACGCTTGGGGTGTCTACTTTCCAAAATGGGGTCATTTGGGGGGGTTTTGAACTGTCCTGGCATTTTATGCACAACATTTAGAAGCTTATGTCACACATCACCCACTCTTCTAACCACTTGAAGACAAAGCCCTTTCTGACACTTTTTGTTTACATGAACATTTTTTTTTGCAAGAAAAATACTCTGAACCCCCAAACATTATATATATATATATATTTTTTAAAACAAAGGCCCTACAGATTAAAATGGTGGGTGTTTCATTTTTTTTCACACAGTATTTGCACAGCGATTTTTCAAACGCATTTTTTTTGGCAAAAAACACATTTTTTTATTTTAACCACTTGCCGACCGGGCCATTGCCGAAAGACGGCAACAGCGCGGTCGGCTAGTTCTGGGTGGACGTCCATGGACGTCATTCCAGAATGATGCTCCCGCGCGCCCCCTGGGGCGCGCACTCGGGAACATCTGTGACCGCCGGGTCCAGAGGACCCGGCGCATCACGGATTACGGTAAATAGCCGCTGATCGCGGCCGTTTACCACGTGATCGTTCCGTCAAATGACGGAGCGATCACATGTAAACAAACCAGCGTCACGTCATGACGCTGGTTCCTCCCTCCCCTCTCTGTACCGATCGGTACAGTGCGGAGGGAGAGGGGAAGAGATGGCAGCGCTGTGGGCTGGATGTTTAGTGCCCACAGCGCTGTTCAATATACATAATGGCAACACTGTGCAATACTCTGCATCACTGTACAATACTCTGCATCACTGTGCAATACTCTGCATCACTGTGCAATACTCTGCATCACTGTGCAATACTCTGCAACACTGTGCTATACTCTGCAACACTGTGCAATACTCTGCATCACTGTACAATACTCTGCATCACTGTGCAATACTCTGCATCACTGTGCAATACTCTGCATCACTGTGCAATACTCTGCATCACTGTGCAATACTCTGCAACACTGTGCTATACTCTGCAACACTGTGCAATACTCTGCATCACTGTACAATACTCTGCATCACTGTACAATACTCTGCATCACTGTGCAATACTCTGCATCACTGTGCAATACTCTGCATCACTGTACAATACTCTACATCACTGTGCAATACTCTGCATCACTGTGCAATACTCTGCATCACTGTGCAATACTCTGCAACACTGTGCTATACTCTGCAACACTGTGCTATACTCTGCATCACTGTGCAATACTCTGCATCACTGTGCAATACTCTGCATCACTGTGCAATACTCTGCAACACTGTGCTATACTCTGCAACACTGTGCTATACTCTGCAACACTGTGCAATACTCTGCATCACTGTGCAATACTCTGCATCACTGTGCAATACTCTGCATCACTGTGCAATACTCTGCAACACTGTGCTATACTCTGCAACACTGTGCAATACTCTGCAACACTGTGCTATACTCTGCAACACTGCAAAACTCTGCCAATACTCGCCAATACTCTGCCAATACTCGCCAATACTCTGCCAATACTCACCAATACTCTGCCAATACTCGCCAATACTCTGCCAATACTCGCCAATACTCTGCCAATACTCTGCCAATACTCGCCAATACTCTGCCAATACTCGCCAATACTCTGCCAATACTCGCCAATACTCTGCCAATACTCTGCCAATACTCGCCAATACTCTGCCAATACTCGCCAATACTCTGCCAATACTCGCCAATACTCGCCAATACTAGCCAATACTCTGCATCACTGCGCTATACTCTGCAAAACTCTGCCAATACTCGCCAATACTCGCCAATACTCGCCAATACTCTGCCAATACTCTGCCAATACTCTGCCAATACTCGCCAATACTCTGCCAATACTCACCAATACTCTGCCAATACTCTGCCAATACTCTGCCAATACTCGCCAATACTCGCCAATACTCTGCCAATACTTTGCCAATACTCGCTAGGGATGAGCTTCGTGTTCGAGTCGAACCCATGTTCGACTCGAACATCGGCTGTTCGACCGTCCGTCGAATTGCGAACGTTATGGGCCGTTCGCGCCAAATTCGTGTGGCGCGTCACGGCCCATAATTCACTGCGGCATCGCAGTGCATTGCTGGCTGATGATTGGCCAAGCATGCACTATGACCCGCATGCTTGGCCAATCACAGCGCCGTCAGTAGAGAGAGCTGTAATTGGCCAAAGCCAGGGTGGCTTTGGCCAATTATGGCTCAGGGGATTTAGTACACGCCCCACACTATATAAGGCCGCCTGCACGGCGGCCCTGTGTAGTGTGTTCCGGTGTGCTGATAGAGAGAGAGACAGACAGTGTCATTTGATTTGAGTTAGATAGATTAGGCTAGATCTGTTCCTGCTATTTACATTTAGTGCAGTCAGTGCGTCCTGCTCACAGTGTTCAGCTAGATCTGTTCCTGCTATTTACATTTAGTACAGTACGTCCTGCTCACAGTGTTCAGCTAGATCCGTTCCTGCTATTTACATTTAGTGCAGTGCGTCCTGCTCACAGTGTTCAGCTAGATCTGTTCCTGCTATTTACATTTAGTGCAGTGCGTCCTGCTCACAGTGTTCAGCTAGATCCGTTCCTGCTATTTACATTTAGTGCAGTGCGTCCTGCTCACAGTGTTCAGCTAGATCCGTTCCTGCTATTTACATTTAGTGCAGTGCGTCCTGCTCACAGTGTTCAGCTAGATCTGTTCCTGCTATTTACATTTAGTGCAGTGCGTCCTGCTCACAGTGTTCAGCTAGATCCGTTCCTGCTATTTACATTTAGTGCAGTGCGTCCTGCTCACAGTGTTCAGCTAGATCCGTTCCTGCTATTTACATTTAGTGCAGTGCGTCCTGCTCACAGTGTTCAGCTAGATCCGTTCCTGCTATTTACATTTAGTGCAGTCAGTGCGTCCTGCTCACAGTGTTCAGCTAGATCTGTTCCTGCTATTTACATTTAGTGCAGTCAGTGCGTCCTGCTCACAGTGTTCAGCTAGATCCGTTCCTGCTATTTACATTTAGTGCAGTCAGTGCGTCCTGCTCACAGTGTTCAGCTAGATCCGTTCCTGCTATTTACATTTAGTGCAGTGCGTCCTGCTCACAGTGTTCAGCTAGATCTGTTCCTGCTATTTACATTTAGTGCAGTGCGTCCTGCTCACAGTGTTCAGCTAGATCCGTTCCTGCTATTTACATTTAGTGCAGTCAGTGCGTCCTGCTCACAGTGTTCAGCTAGATCCGTTCCTGCTATTTACATTTGGTGCAGTGCGTCCTGCTCACAGTGTTCAGCTAGATCCGTTCCTGCTATTTACATTTAGTGCAGTGCGTCCTGCTCACAGTGTTCAGCTAGATCTGTTCCTGCTATTTACATTTAGTGCAGTGCGTCCTGCTCACAGTGTTCAGCTAGATCCGTTCCTGCTATTTACATTTAGTGCAGTGCGTCCTGCTCACAGTGTTCAGCTAGATCCGTTCCTGCTATTTACATTTAGTGCAGTCAGTGCGTCCTGCTCACAGTGTTCAGCTAGATCCGTTCCTGCTATTTACATTTAGTGCAGTGCGTCCTGCTCACAGTGTTCAGCTAGATCCGTTCCTGTTATCTTCCTACTGACAGGCAGGCTTGTCTGGTTACAGTATATAAAGCTACCTGAAGAAAATTACAGGTGTTCTATCCCAGCTTAGTGCAGCTACAGGCCATTAGTATGTCTGGAAGGCCAAGAAGGAGAGGCAGACAGTCACAAGCCAATAAGAGAGGGCAAGCAGGCTCTGTGTCTAGTGCTGGTCGTGGAGACGGTGCATCCTCATCAGCCCGTGGCCATGGGACACGCTTGGCCTTTTTTTCGGCAGCTGGCCGTGTTGAGCCGCAACATGCAGAAAACTTGGTCGAGTGGATGACCAAGCCGTCCTCATCCTCCTCATCCTCTCTCACCCATGCCCAGGGTGCTTTGTCTGGCAAAGCAGCGGCCTCTTCCCTCAGCTCAATGTCATCAGTGACTCCTTCCCTAGCTCCACCATGTCCTCATGAGGATTCCCTCGAACTGTTTGACCACAGTGTTGGGTACATGCTCCAGGAGGATGCCCAGCGTTTGGAAGGCTCTGATGATGATACTGAGCTCGATGAAGGCAGTAACATGAGCACGGACAGAGGGGGTGCCCAAGAAGGACAGCAATCTGGCAGTCATGCTCCCCCTGCTGCAGCATACTGCCAGGTTTGCTCCAGTGATGAGGAGGGAGGGGATGATGAGGTCACTGACTCAACGTGGGTGCCTGATAGGAGAGAGGAGGAGGAGGAGGAGGAGGCGGCACATCACCAACGAGGCAGGATGCCCTCCAGGGGCCAGCCTAAGGGCAGCACATTGACTGCATCACACCCCAAAGCTCCACATGTTCAGGGCGCTGCAGTCTCTGCGCGTTATTCAAAAAGTTCTTTGGTGTGGGCCTTTTTTGAGACGAGTGCATCAGATCGCACCGCTGCTATTTGCAACATATGTCTCAAGCGTATCTCGCGTGGCCAAAACACCTCCCGCTTGGGTACCACATGCTTGACCAGACATATGTTGACCTGCCATGCAGTTCGTTGGCAAGCATATCTAAAAGACCCACACCAAAGAACAAAGAGGATCTCTCCTTGCTCCTCATCAGCTGAGATTTCCAACCCCACTAGACCTTCAGTCCTCTCTGAGACCTGCAGTGAGAGGAATGAAGGTGTAGAATTAGGTGTGTCACAGCCAAGTACTTGTGGGCAATCTGCTTTTGGTACACCGACGTCAGATTGTACCAGGCAAATTTCCCTGCCCCAGCTGCTGCACCGCCGAAAGAAGTTTGCTCCCAGCCATCCACATGCCCAGCGGTTGAATGCTAGCTTGGCAAAATTGCTAGCACTTCAACTGCTGCCTTTTCAGTTGGTAGACTCTGCCCCCTTCCGTGAGTTTGTGGAATGTGCGGTTCCTCAGTGGCAGGTACCCAAACGCCACTTTTTCTCACGGAAGGCGATTCCGGCTCTCTACCGGCATGTGGAAGGCAATGTCCATGCCTCGCTGGACAGGGCGGTCAGCGGTAAGGTGCATATTACCGCTGACTCATGGTCCAGCAGGCATGGACAGGGACGTTACTTAAGTTTCACGGCGCATTGGGTGACTCTGCTGGCAGCTGGGAAGGATGCAGGACAAGGTGCAGTAGTGTTGGAGGTTGTTCCGCCACCACGCCTCCAAAATGCTGATTGTGACACACCTCTCTCCTCCACCCCCTCCTCTTCTTCTTCCTCCATGGCCTCTTCCTCGGAACCAGCGGTGCTCCGTAGGCGTTCAAGGGGCTACGCAAGTACGCAGGCCAAAAGATGCCATGCGGTGCTTGAGCTGGTGTGCTTGGGGGACAGGAGCCACACTGGGGCAGAGGTTCTGTCAGCTCTGCAGGGGCAGGTTCAGAGGTGGTTGACGCCACGCCAACTTAAGGCAGGAATGGTGGTTTGCGACAATGGCACCAACCTCCTCTCTGCCCTCCGACAGGGACAACTGACCCATGTGCCCTGTTTGGCTCACGTCCTTAACTTGGTGGTGCAGCGGTTCTTGGGCAGGTACCCGGGCTTACAGGATGTCCTGAGGCAGGCCAGGAAAGTCTCTGTGCATTTCCGCCGGTCATATAATGCCAGTGCTCGGCTGACGGACCTCCAAAAGGAGTTTAACCTGCCCAAGAACCGCCTAATCTGTGACATGCCCACCAGGTGGAACTCGACATTGGCCATGCTGCAGCGGCTGCACACGCAGCAGAGGGCCATCAATGAGTACCTGTGCGACTATGGCACCAGGACAGGGTCAGGGGACCTTGGTTTTTTTTCCCCACGCCAGTGGGCCATGATCAGGGATGCATGCACTGTCCTGTCACCATTCGAGGAGGCCACGAGGATGGTGAGCACTGACAGTGCATGCATCAGTGACACTGTCCCCCTTGTCCACCTGTTGGAGCACACGCTGCGTGGAATAATGGACAGGGCACTTGAGGCAGAACAGAGGCAGGAAGAGGAGGACTTCCTTAGCTCTCAAGGCCCCCTTTATCCAGACAGTGTTCCTGCGTGCCCGCCGATCACACAGGAAGAGGACGAGGAGGAGGAGGAGGAGGAGGAGGAAGATTGTGTCAGTATGGAGGTGGAGCCTGGCACTCAGCATCAGCAGTCTTTAAGGGATCAGTCCCAAGGAACACATGGACTTGTACGTGGCTGGGAGGAGGTGGCTGCGGACGTTGTTGTCCTTAGTGACCCAGAGGACTCCGGACCGAATGCCTCAGCAAACCTACGCTGCATGGCCTCCCTGATCCTGCAAAGCCTGCGTAAGGATCCTCGTATTCGTGGTATCAAGGAGAAGGACCAATACTGGCTGGCAACCCTCCTTGATCCACGTTACAAGGGTAAGGTTGCGGACCTTATCTTGCCATCGCAGAGGGAGCAGAGGATGAAACATCTTCGGGAGGCCTTGCAGAAAGGTCTGTGCAACGCGTTCCCAGAGACTGGGAGGTTACAAACTCCTGTTTCTGGACAACGTGTTGCTGAGGCTTCGGTCAGTCAAAGAAGGAGCGGTGGAGAAGGTGGCCGTCTGACCGATGCGTTCAGACAATTTTTTGGTCCGCAGCCCCAAGGTATGATCGGTTCCAGCAACCATCGCCAGCGTCTGTTTTACATGGTGCAGGAATACCTAGGGGCAAGATCAGACTTGGACACCTTTCCCACCGAAAATCCTCTGGGTTACTGGGTCTTGAGGATGGATCACTGGCCAGAGCTTGCACAGTATGCAATTGAGCTACTGGCCTGTCCTGCATCCAGCGTTCTTTCGGAACGCACATTCAGTGCTGCTGGAGGCGTGGTAACCGATCACAGGGTGCGTCTGTCCACCGACTCGGTCGATCGTCTGACCTTCATAAAAATGAATCAGTCTTGGATCACCACCAGCTACCAAGCACCTGATGCAGATGTAACCGAATAATTTTTTTTGAAATCTCAGATCCCTTCAAAGACTGCCTATGCTGATGCTGAGTGACTATCCCTGAGTAATTATCCTCTTCCTCCTCAATCATCACGCTGATAGCTTGTAAGAACATTTTTGGTTCTGGGCGCCACCACCAGTGCCTAAGGCACAATTTTTCAGCCCCTGTTTAACAGGGGCGTGTAATTACAATTTTTGATGTAATACTTTGCAGCAGGGCTCGTTCCTGCATTCCAACTAGAGTGTCTGTGAGGGGTTGCAGTGTTGTGGCACCAGCACCAGTGCCTAAGGCCCAATTTTTCTGCCCCTGTCTAACAGGGGCGTGTAATTACAATTTTTGATGCAATACTTTGCAGCAGGGCTCGTTCCTGCGTTCCAACTAGAGTGTCTGTGAGGGGTTGCAGTGTTGTGGCACCAGCACCAGTGCCTAAGGCCTAATTTTTCAGCTCCTGTTCAACAGGGGCATGTAATTACAATTCTTGATCTAATATTTCACAGCAGGGCCCTGTGAGGGCTTACAGTGTTGTGGCCACAGCAACACCTAAGGCCCAAATTTCTGCTGAGTATATAGGGCAGGACCCTACTTTCAAACATCTAACTTACAAACGACTCCTACTTGCAAACGGAAGGAGACAACAGGAAGTGAGATGAAATCTACCCCTAGGAAGGGAAATTCTCTCCTGTAAGAGTTAATATGGGAAAACAATTTCTCCTTTCCACTGATGCTTTCCAATCCTTGTTCCACAAAAAAACCCAAATTTTCAAAAAACATTTTTCATTGGGACAAAAAAGTGAGGTGAAATCTTCTGAAGAGGAGGAAAGACGCAAAACAAATGTCACAGGGGTGATAACCCTTCCCTATGTTTTCCAAAAAGCTTAGAAAAGATTTTTTGGCTGGAGCTAAACAAGTTAAAAATGTTCAAAATTACAAACAGATTCTACTTAACAACAAACCTACAGTCCCTGTCTTGTTTGCACCGCCTGTATACTGCTGTTCAGAGTATATAGGGCCTGGTGGCCCCACACCTTTCCTTATTTTAATTTGGGTGTGGGGTTCCCCTTAATATCCATACAAGACCCAAAGGGCCTGGTAATGGCAACCCTCCTTGATCCACCGTTTGTCTCACTGATTTTCATCCATATTGCCATGACCCGACATGACATTAAACCCGCAAGCAGTTTTAAATGAGATTTTTTCCTTTAAAAATGACATTTGGTGCAGGGACTGTTCTAAACATGGGAAACACGCGTCACTTTACAGGCATACTATAGACACCCCCCAGGTACGATATTTAAAGGAATATTTCACTTTTTTTTTTTTTACTTTAAGCATCATTAAAATCACTGCTCCCGAAAAAACGGCCGTTTTTAAAAGTTTTTTTTGCATTGATACATGTCCCCTGGGGTAGGACCCGGGTCCCCAAACCCTTTTTAGGACAATACCATGCAAATTAGCCTTTAAAATGAGCACTTTTGATTTCGAACGTTCGAGTCCCATAGACGTCAATGGGGTTCTAACGTTCGTGCGAACTTGCGGTCCGTTCGCGGGTTCTGGTGCGAACCGAACCGGGGGGTGTTCGGCTCATCCCTAATACTCGCCAATACTCGCCAATACTAGCCAATACTAGCCAATACTCTGCATCACTGCGCTATACTCTGCAACACTGTGCAATACTCTGCAACACTGCAAAAATCTGCCAATACTCGCCAATACTCTGCCAATACTCTGCCAATACTCGCCAATACTCTGCCAATACTCGCCAATACTTGCCAATACTCTGCCAATACTCTGCCAATACTCTGCAATAAATTTTAACAGAAAAAAGGAATTTTTTTTTTTTTTTATCGAATTTTCAGTCTTTTTTGATTTATAGCGCAAAAAATAAAAAACCCAGCAGTGATTAAATACCACCAAAAGAAAGCTCTATTTGTGGGAAAAAAAGGACATAAATTTCATATGGGTACAGTGTTGCATGACTGAGTAATTGTCATTCAAAGTGTGAGAGCACCGAAAGCTGAAAATTGGTCTGGTTAGGAAGGGGGTTTAAGTGCCCAGTTGTCAAGTGGTTAATGCACTAAAACACACTATATTGCCCAAATGTTTTATGAAATAAAAAAGATGATCTTAGGCCGAGTATATGGATACCAAACACAACATGCTTTAAAATTGCGCACAAACGTGCAGCAACGACAAACTACATACATTTTAAAAGCCTTCAAAAGCCTTTACAGGTTACCACTTAAGATTTATAGAGGAGGTCTACTGCTAAAATTACTGCCCTCGATCTGACCTTTGCGGTGATACCTCACATGCATGGTGAAATTGCTGTTTTCATATGACACTAGACCGACGCTTGCGTTCACCTTTGTGCGAGAGCAGGGGGGGACAGGGTTGGTTTTTATTTAATTATTTTTTTAACTATTTATTTTGCTATTTTATTTTTAAAGTGTTCCTTTCATTTTTTTATAATTTTTATTGTTATCTCAGGGAATGTAACAATCCCCTATGATAGCAATAGATAGTGACAGGTACTCTTTTTTGAAAAAAGTTGCATTCCCAGTTGGGAAAGGATAGCCAGAGAAAACCATGGAAGACGGTGGGGGGGGGACATTCCCTCCCACTGCTTGTAAAAGCAGTCTAACAGCTAATTAGCCACTAGGATTGCTTTTAACAGAAAACATTTTATTAGCCAAATCAGCATTACAATACAAAATAAAACAGTACATTCAGTGCAATGAGAATAAAGACAGGAACATCTACCTTCATCAGGTAGCCACTATTTATCAAATATTCCAGCTGTGCAGGTATCAGAAGTATCACTTATCGGTACATATTAGTGCATTATAGCATTAGAAAATCTTAGCAAACCTTATGTAAATATCAAGTATTCGAGTGGGCCTGGGTGAGGGGGGGGGGGGAAGGGAGGGGGAGGGGGGGACAGGGTACAAGGAAAAAGGTATGGGATAGAGAATGTCCTCCAATGTGGTTCAAGTCATGGTTAGAGGGTAGGATGTTCAGGCTCCCCAGAGGCATCTACCCAAGAGGACCAGATTTTATCAAATTTCCCTGGGCATTGTCTACTTTCATATGTCATTCTATACAGAGGAAGTACCAAGGTCATGACCTCCTCCACGAGGCCAGGGTAGGAGGCTCTTCTAGTTTCCATCTCAGTAAAATTTCACGTCTAGCATAATATAATGAGAAGGTAAGACACAATTTACAATACCTGTCTCCCTCAACATCTTCCAAATGGCTGAGTAATAGTATTTGAGGATCAACCGGTATATTTAAACCTGTAACATTGCTAAGTGTAGAGGCCACTGCTGTCCAGAAAGGTCGGAGTTTGGGACAGGACCAGACCATGTGCCAGAAGGTACTCACCTCCTGCTTGCATCTCTGACAGTTGGGGTCTCTTTGATGATAAATGCGCGCCAGTCTCTGTGGGGTGAAGTACGCCCTGTGTAGGAACTTAAATTGTATGAACCTATCTTTTGCAGCAATCATGGAAGGAATGTAGGAAATTAAACACTCCTTCCACTCCTCCTCGTCTAGAGAAGGAATATCCATCCTCCATTTTTCCCAGGTTTTGGTTAATTTGGTATCATACTCTACTGTAAGATATAGATATAGTGTTGAGAGAGGCTTCCCCATCACACTGGAGAGTAAGACATGCTCAATGGAGTCTGGCTCCAAAGTGAGGGGGGCAGGGAACTGGGCTTCAAAGGCGTGCTTCAGCTGCCAGTACCTAAATTGAAAAGAGGACGGAAGTGCAAATGTTTGCCTCAGGGCCTGAAAAGTCATATGCCTACCACCTTGAACTATGTGCTTTAAGGTAATGATTCCCTTTTTTGCCCACAGAGAAGGGTCCGGTATACTATAGAAGTGAGGGAGCATAGGGTTACCCCATAGGGGCATGTGTGGTGAAATGTGATTGGGTTTCCCGTATATCTTCCTAGCCTCCTGCCAAACCCTCACTGTAGTTCACATTAGAATTGTCATAGATGAACTGGCCCTGAGTCCATGAAATGGGAGGTTGCTCAGGGCAGGAAAGAAGCCCAGAATGGCTGCTTCTAGAGTGACCGCTGGATTCTGTATGGGCTGGGAGAACCACTAACGAACCGTGACCAGGACGGCCGCCCAATAATAAATTTGAAAATTTGGTAGTGCCAATCCCCCGCCGAAAGTGGGAGATATAATATCTGTTTGGCCACCCTGGGTGGCCTCCCAGCCCAGACAAAGTATATCATCAGACTCTCCAACCTCCGGAAAAAAAGTCCTGGAAATGTGTATGGGGGTATTGCGGAAGAAATATAGGTATTTGGGAAGATAAATCATTTTTAGCAGATTAACTCTGCCGACAGGGGTTAACGGGAGGGAATGCCATGCAGCACACCTAGCCGCTAGATGTGTCATGAGTGGTCGCAAATTGTTTTCCATATAGTCCTGCACTTTACAACTAATTTTAATCCACAGGTATTTGAAATCATCTACCCATTTGAACTGCGGATGTGGCACCCTAGGGGTCGCGGGATGGAGCGGAAAAAGAACCGACTTGTCCCAATTAATACGAATCCCAGAGTATCGATGGAATCGGTTAATTAGTTCCAGTGCAGTCTGTAGAGAGGATGATGCATCTGCTAAATAGAGCATAGCATCATCCGCATACAGCGTCAGCTTTTCCTCAATTGGACCTACCTGAAGTCCCCTTACACCAGGATCCGCCCTCAGCAATATAGCCAGGGGCTCCATCGCTAGAGCAAATAGGCCCGGAGAGAGGGGACAACCCTGTCTCGTGCCCCGAGATAATTGAAACTTCCCCGATAGGTAACCGTTGGTACGGATTCTAGCTGAAGGGCCATGGTATAACATACGAAGCCAGTTCATGAAACCTGGATCAAACCTAAATCGTGAGAGCACTTCCCATAACTAACCCCACTCAACGGAGTCAAAAGCCTTCTCCGCATCGAGTGAGGCCACTGTTCCTTTAGTCGTCTCATCTGCTCTGTCTATGTGAGTAAGAAGGCGTCTGATATTGATATCAGTACCTCTTCCGGGCATGAAGCCCGTTTGGTCCCTGTGGACCAGGGCAGTGATGACCAAGTTAAGCCTATTGGCCAAAATTTTCGCCAGTAATTTTGCATCCACATTCAGCAGGGATATAGGGCGATACGAGGAGCATAATGTGGGGTCTTTTCCCGGCTTGGGGATCACTACTATAATCGCTTCACTCATTGTGTCCGGGAGTTTCTCGAGGCGCGTCGATGCAGAGAAGAGGCTATGAAGTTTATCAACTAGTTCTGTAGCATATTGTTTGTAAAACTCCACAGGGATACCGTCGGGTCCCGGTGTTTTTCCTGCCTGCATTGATTTAAGTGCCTGGATTATCTCCAAGGTCGTAATAGGGGCGTCAAGTTTGTTATGATATGTTTCGGTAAGGGTTGGAATGTCAATGTCAGCTAAATATGCTGTCAGGTCCGCCTTACTATAATCTGCCCTAGATGTGTAAAGGGATTTGTAAAATTCTGCAAAACAGCAATTGATCCTGTCTGGGGTGTGAATCAGCTGTCCCAAGGGCTCCCTGATATGGGAGATGCTCATCCCTCCCGCCTGTTCCCTAGAGAGCCAGGCCAACAGCCGGCCCGACCTTTCCCCCTGCTCAAAGATCCGTTGGGGCTGTGCTAACATTTTCTTCTGGGTAAGAGAGGTACGAAGGCGAATAATCTCCTTAGTCATAAGTTGTAAATGTGAATAATGTATGGGGTCTCGAGTGCGAATAAAAAGAATCTCAGCGCTAATCGCCTCCCTCTCAGCCTTTATCAAGTCTGCCTTATGTTCCCTGCGAACTCTGGCAATGATGGTCTGGTAATGTCCCCTCGTCGTGGCCTTGAAGGCATCCCACACAACTGTGGGGTCTGCCGAGCCTCCATTTACTGCCCAGTAGTTAGTCAACTCAGTTCTGAATTGAGAGTCCACAGCAGTGTCTGAAATCCAAAATCTAGAGAGCCTCCATAGCTTGTCAACTGAGCCCAGGGAGGGGTCCAATGACAACAGCAAGGGGGCATGATCGGAGATTCTCCTAGGCAATATTTGTATGTCTGTGACCCTTGGGAAGACCGGGCTCCCAGCAAAGACCAGGTCTATGTGGGAGAATGTTCTATGGGAGGCTGAATGACACGTAAATGCCCGGGCCTGGGGGTGTCTCCACCTCCAAACATCTGTCAGGCCGTAGGTATCTGCCCATTCAGCCAACCCAGGGCAATGATGTCCCGCAGTCTTCACTCTGTCGAGATCCGGGTCGGGGACCAAATTGAAATCACCCACAATGATAGTATTGTCAGAGGCAAACTCGGCCATCTTGCTGGTGATTTGATTTTTGCACCAGCAAGGAAGCCGGAGGGGGTAAATATAAGCCCACAATGGTCCACGTTAGAGAGTAAATCTTAGCATGAATGATAAGAGCCAGAAAGGAAGAGACTTCAGTACCAGAATAGTAACACCCCTGGAAAAACTGGAGTGTGTGGAGTGATAGTGGTAGCCCACCCATGGCTTTTTAAGGGCCAGAACCCTACTTCCTATGAGGTGCGTTTCTTGGAGCACACATATATGTGGGTTGTAAGCTTTGAGGAGTTGGAACACCAGGGAGCGCTTGACCGGGGAATTCAACCCCCTGGTGTTCCAGGAAATTATTTTAAAGGAGGACATGGGTACTAGGGATGATAAGAATATTAGGATCAATATAGATCACGGCTCCTGAATTGGACCTCCGGACCCAAAACGAACACATCTGGAAACAATGCAATGCTGATAAATCAATTATTTTAGTGCAATTATAGAACAAAAACAAAACCAAACTAAAAACAGTTATAGGAGCACAATACCTGAAGTAAATTAAACTAGCCCTGTTAGGGAACCCCACCCGACCTCCCCAAACTGAGGTGGGTTTCTATCCTAAACTGATTGAGCTCGCCGGCTGCAACAGGTGGTCCGGGGAAGAGGCGTGCTAAGCCCCCACGAGACTACCTAGGGGGGGACAAGCAGCAGTTCAAGCAGCTTTCCATGTGTGAGATTTCCACTGTTTTTAATATAACAGGCTGTGAGGAACTAAGAGTCAAAAGGAGGAAAGTAAACCATATTGCATCCCCACAGTAAAGTCGATCCAGCAAAAGGAGAACACACATAGTATGAACTCTAGTGCTCCACGAAGGGAACAACCATGTGTAGAGGAACGCCATATCACAACAGTCTCCTGACCATATCCTTTGGCAGGGGCACTAACTTAGATGTTACCGATAGGGGTAGTTAACTACCACTATCAAATCCGCACAAACCATGGGTTTAAACTGGGCACAACAAAGATAAATCATCCATGGGGTAGTTCGTGTGGTAACTCAGACCAGGGCCCAGGTCAATTTGAGCAAACAATGAAGGGGGTCATGTGGCACATACCGGTTAGTCGATCAGCGGATCTGTGGTAGCAAGTCCAGCCAAATAGAAGCCTCTCTGGGTGTGCTAAGGAATCGAGTTGTCTCGCTGTCCTGGACTCTTAGATGGGCAGGGAAGAGTACACTGTAGCGAATGTTGCGCGATCTCAATGCCGCTTTGACTTGATCGAAAGATTTCCTGAGCTTCTGGGTCTCCACCGAGTAGTCAGGGAAAATCATCAACTTAGCATTTTGGTATCAGAGGTCCCCAACATTTCTAGAGGCACGGAGGACTTCGTCTCTGTCCCTGAAGTTAAGGAGATGGAGAATTAAGGTGCGAGGGGGGATCCAGGAGGCCCCAGTTTAGACGGTATACGGTGTGCCCTCTCAACTGTGTAGTGAGGCGACCAGTGGGCCTCAGGTAGCAGGTTGTGTAACATACCCTCTATGAAGGAGGTAGGATTGTTCCCTTCTGCTCCCTCAGGTAGACCGACAATACGGAGGTTATTGCGCCGATTTCTATTCTCGGCATCTTCGGCTCTGTACTCCAGGGCCTTTACTTTGGTTTGAAGTGTGCGGTGTGCTGCTCCGTGTTCTGCCGTTGTGTCTTCATTGGTACTCAATCTTTGCTCTGTCTCAGTGACTCACGACCTAAGTTTGTCTATATCTTGGCGGATTAGACCCATATCCAACTGAACAGCCTCAATTTTTGTTGTTAGCGTGGATTGGCAAGTGGCAATGGCTGCCATGACGTCCACCAGCCAGGGGGGTCGGGACTCATCCAGTTCCATGAGGCTCGTCTGTGAGGCTCTATGGGCACTGCGAGTGGTGCAAACATCCACACAGGGGTAGGTGGGCGTCTGAGGGGAATCCGGCTGTGGCGGAAAGTTCAATCTTTTGCCCCCTTTTCTGTACTTTGCACTGGAGTTCCTGCGCCTCATTCAGATGTCTGGGGCCCTTCTCTGGGCAATAATCTGTAAGCAGCTGTGGGAGCTTGTCAGTGGGGTCAGGGGTAGTCAGGTAGAATGATCAGTGTAGAGTGTGCCCCCCCAGGCAGTCTTCCCCCTCACCTGCGACCTCTAAAGTACAGTAGCTGTCCTCTTCAAGCGTCCAAGGGCCTGAAGGGGTGTTCAGTCCAGCCACAGCCTGTCACACCCAGGATGTCTGGGCTGGGGGTGCTCCAAGCCTTCTGTTTCTTAGCCAGTGCCCTCCAGCCCTCTCAGGACACCTTCTTCCAGGCTGAGGGCATGGATTACATCCAGGCTAGTCCGGAAGCTGTGGGCCGTCAGGAAAGGCCACGGCTGCGGCATAGTATCTCATGGGGGGATTCGTCCCGGGTTCGGCCTATAGCCACACAAGGCCGGATCTCCCTGCTTCCGTCCATGGCCTGTGTTGGTTGTGGAGCCCCACTCTGCAGAGCCAGTCGCACAGGGATCCTCCGTCCCGCGCTGGGGCCCACCAGGAAAGGCCGGGGCTGTGGCCTAGCCACACGAGGTAGGCCGGGAGACGTCCAGGCGGAACGCCGATCGTGGCCCGAGAATAAAATTCACACTCCCCCCTCAGCAGTCGGGACGTCCAGGCACCCTCCTGGTCAGCAGGGATTGATTGTCAGGGATTTTTAGTAGCACTGGATCCGGAAAAGATGCAGAGATGCGGAGCTCTCTAAAAAGCAGCCGCTCACAGCGCCATCTTGGCCACGCCCCCCCTAGGATTGCTTTTACATGAAAGCCTACTGCTGGCTGAAAAGAATGATACCAAGATGATACCTGAACCTGCAGGCATCATTCTGGTATAACCACTCAAAGTCCAGCAACATACCAGTACATTGCTTGTTCTTGTGGGGCATATATTGTAATCTAATTTTTCATGCAGCCTGTGGACTGAACGAAAAAAAAAGAGATTGATCGGTGGGTATGCCCACCATTAGAATACCACCCTTCATCCACCCACTTCTAATGTTGGGCATACATGCACCATTTTGTTTTTAACTGTGGTGGTGAAATCACCTTCTACAGCGCTGGAGTCCTGGCTTTATGTATTTATGTTGCTGTCATGATAGATAAATCCACGCTGCAACTGAATGGCGTACCTGCTAAGCAAATGATGGTTAACAATAAAACAAAATAACATTACAGTATAACAGTAAGACTTACCATACCTGCAAAGCAAATACAAAAGAAATAGTAAAAAAAAAATTTTTTAACGCAATCTGTGCCTAATATATATATATATATATATATATATATATATATATATATATATATATATATATATATGCCGAAGCATGGGGGCATCTGCCCCAAAAGTTAGGAGCAAATCGCTCCCCCACCCTGCTGCCCCCATGCTTCAGCATATATGCTCTTTTTTTATCTGTGGTGGTGAAATCACCTCCGACAGCGCTGGAGTCACGGCTTTATGTATCGTGGGAGCAAACGCTGTTGCTGTCAAGACAAATAAATCCACTCTGCAGCTGAATGGTGTACCTGAAAACAAAAAAATGGTTAACAATAAAACAGTAAACAGTAAAGTATAAAAAATTACGTACCCGAAAAGCAAACATGATAAAACATAATAACAATAAAACATTGCAAAATAGAATACAGTAAAAAAGAGCAGAACAATAGAGAGAGAGAACAATAAAACCACAACTATTTTTGATTTTTTGATTTTATATATTTTTTGTGTTTTACTTTTTTTTTTACACTTTTTTTGTAACTGTAACTGTTGTAACTGTAACCGGTTCCAGGTTCGGGTCTCTCGAAATGCGATGGCATCTTGGGAGACCCTGTGAAAGTGCGCCTAGTCTGTGCAATGCTGTACCCTACGCTAATACTCAACTAGTGTATGGTAGCATTCAAAACATTCACCAATGCAAAGACCAGGATTGTCAGGACAGGAGGGACAATAATAGCGGGTGTCAGGCCTATAACCGCACTTGCTGCAGAAACAACGTCTTCTTTGGGGGGCTCATTGGGTAGGGGTATTCGGGAGGACATACGGAAAATGTCTCTCATGCAGCCGGCTTACTGCATTTGGTTGGGGATGGTGAGGTGGAGCACCATCTGGATACAGAAGGGCTCTGACGATCTCTTCCTGGAATTTAAGGAAGGATCCAGTCAGTCCTGAAGCTCTGTATAGCACATAAGCGTTCAGCAAAGCCAATTGAAAAAAATAAACAGACACTTTTTTGTACCAGCGTCTGGCCTTACGGGCAACTAGGTACGGCGCCCAGTGGCGTAGCGTAGGGGGTGCCGTGGCCCCGGGTGCAATATTTAGGGGGGAGCCAGTATGTGTCACTGGCTGCCTCCTCCTAATTTCTAATTTTGTGTCCCCGGGCTCCGGCCGCCATGTTAAGTGTCCGGCGCCCTGTGATTGGGTGTATGGGGGTCATGTGAGGCGTCCCGCCTCCGCACATGACCCCCATACGCCCAAACACAGGGCGCTGGATACTGAACATGGCAGCAAGCAGAGCGCAGGGGAGAGAAGAAAGTGAGCCGCCGCTGTGTTCTCCTCATCATCCGGATCGATGCAGCCAGGTTAAGAAGGTGGGTGAGAGTCTTGTTACTGGGAGGGGGAGGGAGGGGGAGGGAGGGGGGCGAGAGAGAGAGACTGTAGGCAGGACAATGTAGTGTAGTATAGTATGGAGGTCAGTGTAGTGGTCACTATGGGGGGCAGTGTAGTGGACAGTATAGTGTAGTATAGTGGTCAGTATAGTGGTTAGTGTAGTATAGTATAGTGGTTAGCATAGTGGTCAGTATAGTGTAGTTTAGTATGGAGGTCAGTGTAGTGTAGTGGACAGTGTAGTATGGTGGTCAGTATAGTGTAGTATAGTGGACAGTGTAGTGTAGTGGTTAGTGTAGTGGACAGTAGAGTATAGTGGACAGTGTAGTATGGTGGTCAGTTTAGTATAGTGGACAGTGTAGTATAGTGGACAGTGTAGTATGGTGGTCAGTGTAGTGTAGTGTAGTGGTCAGTGTAGTGGTTAGTGTAGTGTAGTATAGTGGTCAGTGTAGTGTAGTATAGTGGTCAGTGTAGTGGTTAGTGTAGTGGTCAGTGTAGTATGGTGGTCAGTATAGTGTAGTATAGTGGACAGTGTAGTGGTTAGTGTAGTGGACAGTGTAGTATGGTGGTCAGTGTAGTATAGTGGTCAGTGTAGTATAGTGTTCAGTGTAGTATAGTGTTCAGTGTAGTATAGTGGACAGTGTAGTATGGTGGTCAGTGTAGTATAGTGGACAGTGTAGTATGGTGGTCAGTGTAGTATGGTGGTCAGTGTAGTGGTTAGTGTAGTGGACAGTGTAGTATAGTGGTCAGTGTAGTATAGTGGTCAGTGTAGTATGGTGGTCAGTGTAGTATGGTGGACAGTGTAGTATGGTGGACAGTGTAGTATAGTGGACAGTGGAGTATGGTGGACAGTGTAGTATGGTGGACAGTGTAGTATAGTGGACAGTGTAGTATAGTGTTCAGTGTAGTATAGTGGACAGTGTAGTATGGTGGTCAGTGTAGTATAGTGGACAGTGTAGTATGGTGGTCAGTGTAGTATGGTGGTCAGTGTAGTGGTTAGTGTAGTGGACAGTGTAGTATAGTGGTCAGTGTAGTATAGTGGTCAGTGTAGTATGGTGGTCAGTGTAGTATGGTGGACAGTGTAGTATGGTGGACAGTGTAGTATAGTGGACAGTGGAGTATGGTGGACAGTGTAGTATGGTGGACAGTGTAGTATAGTGGACAGTGTAGTATGGTGGACAGTGTAGTATGGTGGTCAGTGCAGTATAGTGGACAGTGTAGTATGGTGGTCAGTGTAGTGTAGTATAGTGGTCAGTGTAGTGGTTAGTGTAGTGGTCAGTGCAGTGTGGTGTAGTGGTCAGTGTAGTATAGTGGTCAGCGTAGTGGTTAGTGTAGTGGACAGTGTAGTATGGTGGTCAGTGTAGTATGGTGGTCAGTGTAGTATAGTGGACAGTGTAGTATGGTGGACAGTGTAGTATAGTGGTCAATGTAGTATGGTGGTCAGTGTAGTATGGTGGTCAGTGTAGTACGGTGGTCAGTGTAGTATGGTGGTCAATGTAGTATAGTGGTCAGTGTAGTTTGGTGGTCAGTGTAGTATGGTGGTCAGTGTAGTATAGTGGTCAGTGTAGTATAGTGGACAGTGCAGTATGGTGGTCAGTATAGTGTAGTATAGTGGACAGTGTAGTATAGTGGTCAGTGTAGTATAGTGGTCAGTGTAGTATAGTGGTCAGTGTAGTATAGTGGACAGTGTAGTATGGTGGTCAGTATAGTGTAATATAGTGGACAGTGTAGTGTAGTGGTTAGTATAGTGGACAGTGTAGTATGGTGGTCAGTGTAGTATAGTGGACAGTGTAGTGTAGTATAGTGGACAGTGTAGTATAGGGGTCAGTGTAGTATAGTGGTCAGTATAGTGTAGTATGGTGGTCAGTATAGTGGACAGTGTAGTATAGTGGACAGTGTAGTGTAGCGGACAGTGTAGTATGGTGGTCAGTGTAGTATAGTGGACAGTGTAGTATGGTGGTCAGTATAGTGTAGTATAGTGGACAGTGTAGTATAGTGGTCAGTGTAGTGTGGTGGTCAGTGTAGTATGGTGGTCAGTGTAGTATAGTGGACAGTGTAGTATGGTGGTCAGTATAGTGTAGTATAGTGGACAGTGTAGTATAGTGGTCAGTGTAGTGTGGTGGTCAGTGTAGTATGGTGGTCAGTGTAGTATGGAGGTCAGTGTAGTATAGTGGTCAGTGTAGTATAGTGGTCAGTGTAGTATAGTGGACAGTGTAGTATAGTGGTCAGTGTAGTATAGTGGACAGTGTAGTATAGTGGTCAGTGTAGTATGGTGGTCAGTGTAGTATGGTGGTCAGTGTAGTATGGTGGTCAGTATAGTGTAGTATAGTGGACAGTGTAGTATGGTGGACAGTGTAGTATGGTGGACAGTGTAGTATAGTGGTCAGTGAAGTATAGTGGTCAGTGTAGTATAGTGGACAGTGTAGTATAGTGGTCAGTGTAGTATGGTGGTCAGTATAGTGTAGTATAGTGGATAGTGTAGTATGGTGGACAGTGTAGTATGGTGGACAGTGTAGTATGGTGGTCAGTGTAGTATGGTGGTCAGTATAGTGTAGTATAGTGGACAGTGTAGTATGGTGGTCAGTGTAGTATGGTGGTCAGTGTAGTATGGTGGTCAGTGTAGTATAGTGGACAGTGTAGTATAGTGGTCAGTGTAGTATGGTGGTCAGTATAGTGTAGTATAGTGGACAGTGTAGTGTAGTGGTTAGTATAGTGGACAGTGTAGTATGGTGGTCAGTATAGTATGATGGTCAGTGTAGTATAGTGGACAGTGTAGTATGGTGGTCAGTATAGTGTAGTATAGTGGACAGTGTAGTATAGTGGTCAGTATAGTGTAGTATGGTGGTCAGTATAGTGGACAGTGTAGTATAGTGGACAGTGTAGTGTAGCAGACAGTGTAGTGTAGCGGACAGTGTAGTATGGTGGTCAGTATAGTGTAGTATAGTGGACAGTGTAGTATAGTGGTCAGTGTAGTATGGTGGTCAGTATAGTGTAGTATAGTGGTCAGTGTAGTGTGGTGGTCAGTGTAGTATGGTGGTCAGTGTAGTATGGTGGTCAGTGTAGTATAGTGGTCAGTGTAGTATAGTGGACAGTGTAGTATAGTGGTCAGTGTAGTATGGTGGTCAGTGTAGTATGGTGGTCAGTGTAGTATGGTGGTCAGTATAGTGTAGTATAGTGGACAGTGTAGTATGGTGGACAGTGTAGTATAGTGGTCAGTGTAGTATAGTGGTCAGTGTAGTATAGTGGACAGTGTAGTATAGTGGTCAGTGTAGTATGGTGGTCAGTATAGTGTAGTATAGTGGACAGTGTAGTATGGTGGACAGTGTAGTATGGTGGACAGTGTAGTATGGTGGTCAGTGTAGTATGGTGGTCAGTATAGTGTAGTATAGTGGACAGTGTAGTATGGTGGTCAGTATAGTGTAGTATAGTAGACAGTGTAGTATAGTGGTCAGTGTAGTATGGTGGTCAGTATAGTGTAGTATAGTGGACAGTGTAGTATGGTGGTCAGTATAGTGTAGTATAGTGGACAGTGTAGTATGGTGGTCAGTATAGTGGTCAGTGTAGTGTGGTGGTCAGTGTAGTATGGTGGTCAGTGTAGTATGGTGGTCAGTGTAGTATAGTTGTCAGTGTAGTATAGTGGACAGTGTAGTATAGTGGTCAGTGTAGTATGGTGGTCAGTGTAGTATAGTGGTCAGTGTAGTATGGTGGTCAGTGTAGTATGGTGGTCAGTATAGTGTAGTATAGTGGACAGTGTAGTATGGTGGACAGTGTAGTATAGTGGTCAGTGTAGTATAGTGGTCAGTGTAGTATAGTGGACAGTGTAGTATAGTGGTCAGTGTAGTATGGTGGTCAGTATAGTGTAGTATAGTGGACAGTGTAGTATGGTGGACAGTGTAGTATGGTGGTCAGTGTAGTCTGGTGGTCAGTATAGTGTAGTATAGTGGACAGTGTAGTATGGTGGTCAGTATAGTGTAGTATAGTAGACAGTGTAGTATAGTGGTCAGTGTAGTATGGTGGTCAGTATAGTGTAGTATAGTGGACAGTGTAGTATGGTGGTCAGTATAGTGTAGTATAGTGGACAGTGTAGTATGGTGGTCAGTATAGTGTAGTATAGTGGACAGTGTAGTATGGTGGTCAAGTGTAGTGTAGTATAGTGGACAGTGTAGTATGGTGGTCAAGTGTAGTGTAGTATAGTGGACAGTGTAGTATGGTGGTCAAGTGTAGTGTAGTATAGTGGTCAGTGTAGTATAGTGGACAGTGTAGTATGGTGGTCAGTATAGTGTAGTATAGTGGACAGTGTAGTATGGTGGTCAGTATAGTGTAGTATAGTGGTCAGTGTAGTATAGTGGACAAAATAAACACCAAGAATTACCGCGCTACTCTATGCGATGATACTAAAGTTCTATAAAATTAAAGCTGCAGTCCTAAGGTGAGGCGTGCACATAATAGACAAAAATAATCAAAAAAGACTGCGCTAAAAGGAGTGACATGTGTTGTAACTATACAAACATGAATAAGTGGATAAATGAATACAATCTATCAAGTAATACAAAAAATTAATATAAAATGAAACACAAAAAATCAAATGAAAGTAAATAAAAATGGAAATAAAAGTGAATAATTAAGAAAAGTCCCAAATGAAATTAAGTATTGAGCACCGAATAACAAAAGTGACTGAAGATGGGATAGGAATGGTCGAAAAACAAACAATCCTTGGAGCCAAGGCAGATATAATTGGTGATCGTAGATGTTAAACGACAAACACCCAGTGAGGAATCCTCCACCTAATAAGATGTGCGCTTACCAGAGGTAAGCTGTATGTCAGCTTATTTATGGACATCCACTCAGGGGAAATCAGCTCCTCAAGTCTCCTCGCAGGGAAGGGGCAGACAGGATCTCTCCGTGTAATGGATTCAATCGGCATATCGGGGGGACCCAGAAGGATAAAGAATTTTCTCCATAGTGTAAATCGGTATAACCATTTATTTAGAGTAAAGGAATAATCACACTTACATGTAAAATCACGGTAATAGGTACATAGGAAGTAAAACAGCCGGACGGCTAGCATGCACCCGTTCGGAACGAATAAGAATAAAAACGATGACGTCAGCGCGTCAGCCTTCCGACGTACGTTTCGTCCTATTGGACGTCGTCATGGGAACGATTTACACTATGGAGAAAATTCTTTATCCTTCTGGGTCCCCCCGATATGCCGATTGAATCCATTACATGGAGAGATCCTGTCTGCCCCTTCCCTGCGAGGAAACTTGAGGATCTGATTTCCCCTGAGTGGATGTCCATAAATAAGCTGACATACAGCTTACCTCTGGTAAGCGCACATCTTATTAGGTGGAGGATTCCTCACTGGGTGTTTGTCGTTTAACATCTACGATCACCAATTATATCTGCCTTGGCTCCAAGGATTGTTTGTTTTTCGACCATTCCTATCCCATCTTCAGTCACTTTTGTTATTCGGTGCTCAATACTTAATTTCATTTGGGACTTTTCTTAATTATTCACTTTTATTTCCATTTTTATTTACTTTCATTTGATTTTTTGTGTTTAATTTTATATTAATTTTTTTGTATTACTTGATAGATTGTATTCATTTATCCACTTATTCATGTTTGTATAGTTACAACACATGTCACTCCTTTTAGCGCAGTCTTTTTTGATTATTTTAGTATAGTGGACAGTGTAGTATAGTGGACAGTGTAGTGTAGTATAGTGGTCAGTATAGTGGACAGTGTAGTATGGTGGTCAGTGTAGTGGTCAGTGTAGTGGTAAGTGTAATATAGTGGACAGTATAGTATAGTGGTCAGTATAATGGTCAGTATAGTATAGTGGTCAGTGTAGTGGTCAGTATAGTATAGTGGTCAGTGTAGTGGACAATGTAGTGTAGTGGACAGTATAGGAATCAGGTAGGTCAGTACTATTGTATTTGAAGGGATAGCTAAAAGTCCGCAGGTTGGGGGGGTGCAAATTACTTGCCTTGCCTCGGGTGCTGACAACCCACGCTACGCCACTGACGGCGCCAACAACTGGTCGTTGAGGTCCACCCCTCTCATATTGAGGTTATATTCATGGACACAGAGGGGTTTCTCAACAACACCAGTCGCCGTAGTAATTTGGACCGTCGTGTCTGCATGAAGGGAGGTAAGAACGAAAACATTCTTATTATCCCTCCACTTCATAGCGAGCAAATTATTACACTGCAAGCAGGCTCTCTCCCCCAGCCTAAGACGGGAATCTACAAGCCGCTGGGGAAAGCCCCGGCGATTAGATCGCACGCTGCCACATGCTCCAATCTGATGATCAAACAAGTAACTAAAAAGTGGCACGCTCGTGTAATAATTGTCCACATATAAGTGGTACCCCTTTCTGAATAAGGGTGACACCAAGTCCCACACTATCTTGCCAGCACTTCCTATGTAGTCAGGGCAGTTTGTTGGCTCTACATGACTATCTCTTCCCTCGTAAACCATAAAACTACATATATAGCCTGTGGCCCTGTCACAGAGCTTATACATCTTGACCCCGTATCTGGAACACTTGCTGGGAAGATACTGATTGAAAGACAAGCGGCCAGAAAACGTAATCAGGGACTCATCAGCACAGACAACTTGATGGGGAGTAAACAAGTCTGCAAAACGTTGAAGTGGTTTACGAGGGCCGAATTTTGTAGAGCCGATCATATCCAGGGTCTCCACGAGGACGACAGAGTTCATTGTTGTTGAAGTGCATGAACCGCAAAATCTGCTCGTATTGTGTCCTGGTCATGGAGGCAAAGAACATGGGCATATGGTGAATTGGGTCAGTGGACCAATATGACCACAACTCACTCTTTTTAAATATGCCCATGTCGAGAGATAGGCCCAGAAAGGTCTTAAATTCAGAAACCGTAATTGTTTTCCAATCTCTGGCAAGGGAGGACTGGGGAATAGCGGCAATGTATTGACCAGCATACAAATTGCTTTGGTCCACAATAGATCTATAGATCCTCCATGAAAAACAGCAAATAAAAATCAAGTGACGTAAAATCAATTGTTTCCACCTGAATGCCGGGTTGGCCAGTGAATGGGGGAAGTACGGGCGCTGCAGAAGTAGTGGGTTCCCAATTAGGATTGGCGAAAGCAGCAGGAAGGGCACTATGGGCATGGCGGGCCTGTCTTTGTCTTCTTGGTGGCAGCGGGACACTACTAGTGCCTGCCACCTCGCCAGCTTGAACTGCACTTATAGGACTCCCCACGTCACCAAGTGTTACTGCAGTGCTGGATGTACGACCAGGGTACTAGGCCGCTGGTGCCTGCCAGTTCACCAGAAGGAATAGCGGCGCTAGTACTGCTCTGCTCCATACGAGAGCCCTGCGGTTCTTGCGCCTCCACAACAGCAGAAGAAGATCGGGGTCGGGTACGCCTGATCTTGGCAGGGACCACAACTCCGTCGTCAGAGCTATCTGTCATGGAGCTGCTGTCCTCTACAGGATCGTATTCTGAGCCTGAATCTGACAGATGAGTGACTTCCTCTTCACTATCTGTCATGCTCAGAAACGTGTAGGCCTCTTCACTACTGTACCTTCGATTTGCCATTTTGGGCTCTAAATTTACTGGTACACTAGTGAGACTCACAGGTAAAAAAGCTCCTAGACTGTAAGCAACTGTATCAAACGCTACCAAAAAAACTGTTAGCAATCGCAGGGATCAGGCTTGACTCTGCGAACGCTGCAGTTATGTGTGTTTAGTGTTTTGTAAGAGACAGTGATCGATCGATACTGCACTTGGGTGGGCTGCGCTGGGCTGGGCAGAGGGGCAAAACGCAGGTGCTAGCAGATATCTGGGCTGATCCCGCTACCACTGCATTTTTGGGAACCCTAAACTGCTGGGGACACTAGTATAGATCTGATTAGATCAGATATTGATCCGTTGAGACACTATACCACTAAGGGAGGTGTATGCTGTGTGCGTAGGTGTTAGCGGTACTGGCACTAATCTGACGCTGCCTGGGGCGACGCAGACTCTATCTGACCCTAAAATCTAACTGATATCACCCGCCGGGCGATCAGGGTGTTAAACCTTTATTGGGTAATAAACAGCGGGTATAAAAAACAAACTAACTAACCAGCGTTACCCGTTACAGTTATACAGTGATCACTGGTGAAAGGGTTAACTAGGGGGCAATCAGGGGGTAAAACCTTTATTAGGTAGTATATGGGGGTACCTGACGCTATAAAAAGCTGACGGTGAACCTAAATACCTACCTGGCTAACTAGCATCACCCATGACTCTAATACGGCGATCGGAAAAGAGATCGCTTAGTGACACTGGCGACAGGGGATAGAAGGGTTAACTGGGGGGGTGATCAAGGGGTTAAACCTTTATTAGGGGGGATTAAGGGGGTACCCCAGACCTATGGGGCCTACCACTAACAGCCCTACCATTTATAACAGTCACAAATGACACCAATGCAGTGATCAGTAAAAAATAAAAACTGCTATTGGTGTCACTGTCACAGGGGGTGTCAGGGGGTGCAGGGGGGGTGATTGGGGGGGTTTGTGCCTACGTGTACTAGTGTTCGTGTAGTGTTGGTGCAAACACACATTGATGTCTTCTCTCCTCAGGCATCGGAACGAAAAGGCTGCGCGAGGCGAGATGACATCACTTCCTCTGCTTCTGTTTACATTTCAGAAGCAGAGGAAGCTTCTCATTAGTCAGGATCGATCGCGAGGGGGTGGCCATGAATCGGTGGCCTCCCCCTCAGCATGAATCGCTTCTGGAACGATGCCGACCACCTCGGGCACGTTACTCTGCCTGCCCATGCCATTCTGTTGCAGTATATCTGCGTGAGGCGGTCAGCAAGTGGTTAATCTAAATCACACTATCTCTCCGTCCACGTCAACAACACTACACAGGTCCGCCGTGTAGGCAGCCTTATATAGTGCGGGGCTTGGACTTAGTCCCCCCGAGCCATGATTGGCCAAAGGCACTCTGCCTTTGGCCAATTTTGACTCTCTTAGCAGAGGGTGCTGGGATTGGCCAAAGCATGCAGGTGCATGCTTTGGCCAATCATCGTACATGGGGGACGTTACGCGGGTGCGTGAATTTCCTGCGAACGCCCCATAATGTTAGTTCTTTGGCGAACGGGCGAACACCCGATGTTCGAGTCAAACTTATGTTCGGCCCGAACATCAAGCTCATTCCTAGTTAACAGCAGCACGTACAGTCATAGCTCAAAATTGGATGAAGGAGGTAGATCCCTCAATCGGGGAATGGATGTGTGAGATGAGTGAGATGCAGTCACTGGAGATGATGACAAAGACAGAAGCAGGTCTTAGAGAACAAACCTTAAAGACATGGCAACAATGGGAGGAGTTAAGAACCTACGCAAGATTATCAAATTATATGTAGAGCAATACTGTAGGGTTTTCCTTTTTACTTTTTTTTGGTAGGGTTATGTGGGTTAATGGGTTTTTTTTTAGTTTGTATAAGTCAGGACAAACAATTTTGGGATCTTGGATGGATACATGTTGGTTGAGAAAATAAAAGACACAAATATAGACTACATAAAGGATATAGAATTATGAATCAATATATGTTTTGGTAATGATTTATGGGTGTCTTTATCAGATTTCCAAAATTGTTTATGTAAAATGGAAAAATGTATAAGATAGATTTATTTCTGGAAAGTCACTATCAGTTTAGCCGAGCCCCATTTGTATTGGACATTATGGTTTTGAAGGACTGCGGTGACTTGTGCGAATTCTCTGTGCTTTTGAGCTGTAGCAATAGAGATATCCATATACAAGGAGACTGAGGAGTAGGGCTCAGGTAATGAGGGGATGGAACAGGCTTTCCCCATTATACATTCCATAATTGGAAAAAAGTGAATGCGCACCATTACGTCTCGTGGGAAGGATGCAGGTTTGGTGATTCTGTGTGCGTGGTCAATGGTCATGTCAGCTTGACTTAGCTGAGGGAGGAGCAGGAGGAATAGCTGATGTAGGTAAGTAATTAGTTCTAGAGGTTTAACGGTTTCTAGTATGCCCCTAAATTTGATATTATTCCTCCTGGAGCGATCCTCTAAATCAGCCACTATCACTTGGAGGAATCAGATTTCTTCAGTGTGATGGTCATAGGCGTCTGCCATTTCGTTATAAACTGAGGTATGTTCTGTTACCACTTTTTCCAGGTCGGTCATGCATTCCTCCACCCAATCATTTATTTTGTGTAAGGTAGAAATAGAGGAGTGCATGTCATTACGAAACTCTCTTTGCAGAGAGAGCAGAATGAGCTTTAGTTAGTGCTCAGATGCTTGCTGGTCACTGGCAGGGAGGGCTGCTAAGGAGTCTGAGTGATTTTCCTCAGGGTTTGTGCATGTCTGGACATCCCAGTGCTGCTTCTTAAGCAGAGATTCCTTAGCAGGGGAAAGTGCTGGGGACAGTGCAGCCCACTTACCTCTATCTGAAGGTGATTGCTGGGGAGAGGCAGGCTCTGATTTGAGACTTTCCATGGGCTCCGAATTGTCTGCAGGTCCCTGCATGATTCCTGTGTCCTGTGAGGAATCATGAAGCGCCTTCTTTGGATGATTGCATGGCCGGCTATGGGAAATAGTCGGTGAGGCGGCGCAGCTTGTGGAGGCTGAGGTATTTCTTCTTGGACATACCATTCAGTCGCTGAGGATGAGAGCTCCCCTCCGGTGTATCAGGGAGGGGGAGCTGCTGCTGGTAAGTGGGAGAGGGAGCTGCTGCTGGTAAGTGCTAGGATCCACTGTTTGTCCCGGAACTGAGCAGAACTGGGTGGTTAACCAGCCATCTTGCTCCATGGCCGGCCACGCCCCCCGTAAGGAGTAGATTTTTATTGGCTGGTGGTCCCCTCCTGTAGAGATCAACCAAAGCCTAGGAATCCCAATCACACAATTTGCCCCTATGGGATCTTGCAGTAAAAGTTTCTGCAGCAAAGATATTTCAGGATTTCTGTGACTTTTTATGACTGTAATGGATTGGGGTGGACAGGGTATTGGGGAAATCATATTTCATTATAGTGCCATGTTACAGATCTCCCCATCTCTGTGTCTCTCAGTTCCGGTATCAGATCCAGTCCTGGATGTGAGGTGTCTCCAGAATGACAGTGCTGAGATCTCCTGCTGGGTGGAGAAGGGGACTGACCCCTCCATCTACCTGACTGTGAGTGGAGAATCAGAGGTATATAATGTCACCAGCTCAGAGCGGACAGTCCGTGTCACTGTGCCTCCTGTGTCACCGCCCGATTCCTGGAATATCAGATGTTCAGCAAAGAACAACATAAGTGAGAGATCTACCAATCAGACACAAGACGCTTGTCCAGGTGAGTGACTTGTGTCCTTTCCCTGCTGAGTCCCATCTATTAACTCTTATTTAATCCATTATAGATTAGAAATCAGTCAGATCCCAGGAATAACTGAGATCCCATGATGTCATTGACCAAATAAGGTCATATCCATATATGGTAAATGATATCACCCAGAACCCCCGCCCCTTTGTATATATCAGCTGCTATCCACAAGAGCGGTCAGTACACACTACAATGTGTTTGTTAATGAGTTAGGTATTACATACCCCTTATTAATTCACAAAAAGGGAGGGTGTTATCTGGGTGCCCCCTCAAATTTATTGGGGGCTTCTAAATGTGAATAAGCCTCCTGCCTGCAGACCTCCACAACCACTAAGCCAGGGAAGAGACTGTTGTCCTCATTAACCTCTTGACAAGGTGCTTTGCTAGGGTTGTCCCTGCTGACAAGGCACCCTCCCATGGTGAGAATGTTTTTTTTAACTATCCCCCCTCCAGTGTTTACATGGCTGGGGATTCTAGTAATCTTTAGCTCACATAACTGAAAAAAGGGGCCCACTAATTATGCTTTTCACTCTGGAGTCTCCGGTATCTAAAAAATTGTTTAATCCAGTGGCGGCTGGTGAAGTTTTAGGATGGGGGGGCACCAGACCCTGCCCTTCCTTTTTGACCCCTCCCACTTAGTGAAAATGGTAATGGTTTTAGCAAAATAGTTGGCGTGGCTCTAAGGTGGTGTGGTTAGTGTCTGAGATGAACAAGGGATGAAGGAAGAGGGAGAGAGGGATGGAGGGACAGCAGGCCCAGATCCTACACAACAATAGAAATGTGTATTCTAGAAAGTTTAACAATCAGCAGATAAAGATACTCCAAACACCTGGTGTTAGCACTTCAATCATCCTGGCACCATGGTTGTTATGGTGTCAGGATGATTGAAGCGTATTATTACTATTATTACATTGTAATATAAAAGGAAATCATTCAACTCGTCATAATGCAGAATCAGTGGGGGCCCTGAGCGTGTCACTAGCCACATCGCCTGCCACCAGATGCCATCAGGTGTCCCCAGCAGAGTCCGTCCCTACATCAGGTGCCCCCAGCGGAGTCCCTCCTTAGATTCAGCCTGTGTCCCTTCAAATGCAGCCTGTGTCCCATCAAATGCAGCCTGTGTCCCATCAAATGCAGCCTCTGTCCCACCAAATGCAGCCTGTGTCACATAAAATGCAGCCTCTGTCTCACCAAATGCAGCCTGTGTCCGATCAAATGCAGCCTGTGTCCCACCAAATGCAGCCTGTGTCCCACCAAATGCATCCTGTGTCCAAATGCAGAGTGTGTCCCATTAAATGCATCCTGTGTCTAAATGCAGAGTGTGTCCCATTAAATACATCCTGTGTCCAAATGCATCCTGTGTCCAAATGCAGAGTGTGTCCCTACGCAAGATTATCAAATTATATATAGAGCAATACTGTAGGGTTTTACTTTTTACTTTTTTTTGGTAGGGTTATGTGGGTTAATGTTTTTTTTAGTTTGTATGAGTCTGGACAAACAATTTTGGGATCTTAGATGTATACATGTTGGTTGAGAAAATAAAAGACACAAATATAGACTACATAAAGGATATAGAATTATGAATCAATATACAGTGGGGACGGAAAGAATTCACACCCCCTTAAATTTTTCACTATTTGTTATATTGCAGCCATTTGCTAAAATCATTTAGGTTCATTTTTTTCCTCATTAATGTACACACAGCACCCCATATTGTACACACAGCACCCCATATTGACAGAAAAACACAGAATTGTTGACATTTTTGCAGATTTATTAAAAAAGAAAAACTGAAATATCACATGGTCCTAAGTATTCAGACCCGTTGCTGTGACACTCATATATATAACTCAGCTGCTGTCCATTTCTTCTGATCATCCTTGAGATGGTTCTACACCTTCATTTGAGTCCAGCTGTGTTTGATTATACTGATTGGACTTGATTAGGAAAGCCACACACCTGTCTTTATAGGACCTTACAAATCACAGTGCATGTCAGAGCAAATGAGAATCATGAGGTCAAAGGAACTGCCTGAAGAGCTCAGAGACAGAATTGTGGGAAGGCACAGATCTGGCCAAGGTTACAAAAAAAATTCTGCTGCACTTAGGGTTCCTAAAAGCACAGTGGCCTCCACAATCCTTAAATGGAAGACGTTTGGGACGACCAGAACCCTTCCTAGAGCTGGGAGAAAGTTGTAGAAAGTCAACCATTACTGCAGCCCTCCACCAGTCGGGGCCTTATGGCAGAGTGACCCGACGAAAGCCTCTCCTCAGTGCATGACACATGAAAGCCCGCATGGAGTTTGCTAAAAAACACCTGAAGGACTCCAAGATGGTGAGAAATACGATTCTTTGGTCTGATGAGACCAAGATAGAACTTTTTAGCCTTAATTCTAAGCAGTATGTGTGGAGAAAACCAGGCACTGCTCATCACCTATCCAATACAGTCCCAACAGTGAAGCATGGTGGTGGCAGCATCCTGCTGTGGGGGTGTTTTTCAGCTGCAGGGACAGGACGACTGGTTGCAATCGAGGAAAAGACGAATGCGGCCAAGTACAGGGATATCCTGGATGAAAACCTTCTCCAGAGTGCTCAGGACCTCAGACTGGGCCAAAGGTTTACCTTCCAACAAGACAATGATCCTAAGCCCACAGCTAAAATAATGATGGAGTGGCTTCACAACAACTCTGTGACTGTTCCTGAATGGCCCAGCCAGACCCCTAACTTAAACCCAATGGAGCATCTCTGCAGAGACCTAAAAATGGCCGTTCACCAACGTTTACCATCCAACCTGACAGAACTGGAGAGGATCTGCAAGGAGGAATGGCAGAGGATCCCCAAATTCAGGTGTGAAAAACTTGTTGTATCTTTCCCAAAAAGACTCATCAAAAGGGGCTTCTACTAAATACTGAGCAAAGGGTCTGAATACTTAGGACCATGTGATATTTCAGTTTTTCTTTTTTAATAAATCTGCAAAATTGTCAACAATTCTGTGTTTTTCTGTCAATATGGGGTGCTGTGTGTACAATATGGGGTGCTGTGTGTGTACAATATGAGGTGCTGTGTGTACAATATGGGGGGCTGTGTGTACAATATGGGGTGCTGTGTGTACAATATGGAGTGCTGTGTGTACAATATGGGGGGCTGTGTGTACAATATGGGGGGCTATGTGTACAATATGGGGCGCTGTGTGTACAATATGGGGCGCTGTGTGTACAATATGGGGTGCTGTGTGTACAATATGGGGTGCTGTGTGTACAATATGGGGTGCTGTGTGTACAATATGGGGTGCTGTGTGTACATTAATGAGGAAAAAAATGAACTTAAATGATTTTAGCAAATGGCTGCAATATAACAAAGAGTGAGAAATTTAGGGGGGTCTGAATACTTTCCGTCCCCACTGTATGTTTTGGTAATGGTTTATGGGTGTCTTTATCAGAATTCCAAAATTGTTTTCTTTTCTTATGTTTTGTGTAAAATGGAAACATTTATAAAATAAAGATTATAAAAAAAAGAAAGTGATAGATTGATTCTGGAAAGCCACTATCAGTTTAGCCGGGAAGCCCCATTTGTATTGGGCATTATGATTTGAAGGACTATGGTGACCTGTGCGAATTCTCTGCGCTTTTGAGTTGTAGCAGCAGAAAGGAGGGTAAGGCCTCAGTTGCAGATCAATAGAAGGCTGGTATAGGTACCATCATCCCAGAGATGTATAGTAGAAAAAGATATGAGGGCAGGAATGTGGCGGCAGTTGCTACTAATGCCTGTTTACATATATACCCTCATTGATTGAAAATTGGGACTATTGCGGTACTCGATAATGATATTGCGGTCACAAAATTCTATAAAAGTATATAAATTTTAATCATTGAAAATATCAAATTAAAACACAAAGTAGTTACATACAATCATAAAAACAAATACCACGCTGAGTACAGCGAGGGTAACCCGCAGAGTTTTTACGGGGGATATGTGTGGAGTTTTTGTCTCGACCGGTTTCGCGGCTGGAACCGCTTCTTCAGGAGAAACAAATCTATGGAGTGATTAAAATAACTTAGCTGATTACATACATATGTGGTTACATACATAAATAAACAATGCAGCAAACATAATTAGTCACAAAAGTAATCACAACACCGTACATTCAAGGTAAAACTGAGGACAGGCTCACCCACAGAAACAATGGGGCAGCGGAACCCAACACAATTCCCCCCGCGGCGAACACGGGGGATCTGTAAACGGACTCTAATTTGGTAAAAGTAATAAAAAATAATATAAGATTTGATAATAATGATGTAATAATTAGAAATTAAACAACGTAGTGAAGAGTGCAAAATGTTGGCGTGAGACAGGAGGGGAAAGGGGAGGGAGAGGGGAAAGGGAGAGGGGGAGGGAAGGAGGGGGGGAGAGAGGGGGGGAAAAGAGGAAGGGGGGGAATGGGAAAGGAAGGGAGGGAGGAGGACAAGAGAGGGCATGGGCAGGGAAAGAGGGGGAGGAAAAGGGAGGGAGGGGGGGAAGGAAAGGATAAGGGAGGCGGGAAGTGAGGAGGTGTGACAAGGGGAAAGGGGAGAGGGGGGAGAAGGAGAAAGGGGAGGGAGGGGAGGAAAGGAATGGGATGGGGAGGGGAAGGAAGGGAGGGAAGGGAAGGGAAGGGAAGGGAAAAGGAAAGGGGAAGGGGGGGAAGGGAAACAGAGGGAGGGGGGAGCGGGGGAAGGGGGAGGGAAAAGGGGGGAGAGGAGGGGAGACGGAAAAAGGAGGAGGAAAAGGGGGGAGGGGGGAAAAGGAGCCGGGGGAGGGAAAATAAAGAGCACCACCACGGGACACCGAGCTTGGAGGGTACTGTGCGGATATAAAAAGATGGTAAACTTAAAAAAAGACACACAGACTGGCACTCACCGATATTAAATAAGCCACCTTAATGCACAAAAGCTGTGAGTACTATAAGGTGTTAATGATGAGTAGGGATGAGCTTCGAGTTCGACTCGAACATTGGCTGTTCGCAAGTTTGCCGAACAGCGAACAATTTGGGGTGTTCGCGGCAAATTCGAATGCCGCGGAACACCCTTTAAAAGTCTATGGGAGAAATCAAAAGTGCTAATTTTAAAGGCTTATATGCAAGTTATTGTCATAAAAAGTGTTTGGGGACCCGGGTCCTGCCCCAGGGGACATGGATCAATGCAAAAAAAAGTTTTAAAAACGACCATTTTTTCAGGAGCAGTGATTTTAATAATGCTTAAAGTCAAACAATAAAAGTGTAATATCCCTTTAAATTTCATAGCTGAGGAGTGTTTATAGTATGCCTGTAAAGGGGCGCATGTTTCCTGTGTTTAGAACAGTCTGACAGCAAAATGACATTTCGAAGGAAAAAACCCATTTAAAACTACTCGCGGCTATTGCATTGCCGACAATACACATAGAAGTTCATTGATAAAAACGGCATGGGAATTCCCCACAGGGGAACCCAGAACCAAAATTTAAAAAAAAAATGACGTGGGAGTCCCCCTAAATTCCATACCAAGCCCTTCAGGTCTGGTATGGATATTAAGGGGAACCCCGGCCAAAATTGATTAAAAAATGAAGTGGGGTTCCCCCTAAATTCCATACCAGACCTGAAAGGTCCCGGTATGGATTTTAAGGGGAACCCCGGGCCAAAAAAAAAAACGCCATGGGGTCCCCCCAAAAATCCATACCAGACCCTTATCCGAGCACGCAACCTGGCAGGCCACAGGAAAAGAGGGGGGACGAGAGTGCGGCCCCCCCTCCTGAACCATACCAGGCCACATGCCCTCAACATTGGGAGGGTGCTTTGGGGTAGCGCCCTAAAACACCTTGTCCCCATGTTGATGAGGACAAGGGCCTCATCCCCACAACCCTGGTCAGTGGTTGTGGGGGTCTGCGGGCGGGGGGCTTATCGGAATCTGGAAACCCCCTTTAACAAGGGGACCCCCAGATCCCGGCCCCCCCTGTGTGAAATGGTAAGGGGGTAATTACCCCTACCATTTCACTAAAAAACTGTCAAAAATGTTAAAAATGACAAGAGACAGTTTTTGACAATTCCTTTATTTAAATGCTTCTTCTTTCTTCTTTCTTCCTTTATCTTCTTCTGGTTCTTCTGGTTCTTCCTCCGGCGTTCTCGTCCAGCATCTCCTCCGCGGCGTCTTCTATCTTCTTCTCCTCAGGCTTCTCCGCACCCATGACATGGGGGAAGCTCCCGCTCTTCTCTTCATCTTCTTCTTCATCTTCTTCTCTTCTTCCTTCTTCTCTTCTTCTCTTCTTCATTTTCTCCTCCGGGCCGCTCCGCATCCATGCTGGCATGGAGGGAGGCTCCTGCTGTGTGACGGCGTCTCCTCGTCTGACGGTTCTTAAATAACGGGGGGCGGGGCCACCAGGTGACCCCGCCCCCTCTGACGCATGGGACATGACAGGACTTCCCTGTGGCATTCCCCGTGATGTCACAGGGAAGTCCCGTCAAGTCACCGTGCTTCAGAGGGGGGCGGGGTCACCGGGTGGCCCCGCCCCGTTATTTAAGAACCGTCAGATGAGGAGACGGCGTCACACAGCGGGAGCCTCCCTCCATGCCAGCATGGGTACGGAGCGGCCCGGAGAAGAAAATGAAGAAGAGAAGATGAGAAGAAAAGAAGAAGAGAAGAAGATGAAGCAGATGAAAAGAAGAGCGGGAGCCTCCCCCCATGCCATGGGTGCGGAGCGGCCCGAGGAGAAGAAGATAGAAGACGCCGCGGAGGAGATGCTGGATGAGAACGCCGGAGGAAGAACCAGAAGAGCCAGAAGAACCAGAAGAAGAAGATGAAGGAAGATAGAAGTAAGAAGAAGCATTTAAATAAAGGAATTGTCAAAAACTGTCTCTTGTCATTTTTAACATTTTTGACAGTTTTTTAGTGAAATGGTAGGGGTAAGTACCCCCTTACCATTTCACACATGTTGAGGGCATGTGGCCTGGTACGGTTCAGGAGGGGGGGGCCGCACTCTCGTCCCCCCCTCTTTTCCTGCGGCCTGCCAGGTTGCGTGCTCGGATAAGGGTATGGTATGGATTATGGGGGGGACCCTACGCCGTTTTTTTTTTTTGGCGCGGGGTTCCCCTTAAAATCTATACCAGACCTGAAGGGTCTGGTATGGAATTTAGGGGGAACCCCACGTCATTTTTTTAAAAAATTTTGGCCGGGGTTCCTCTTAATATCCATACCAGACCTGAAGGGCCTGGTATGGAATTTAGGGGGACTCCCACGTCATTTTTTTTTTAAATTTTGGTTCGGGGTTTCCCTGTGGGGATTTCACATGCCGTTTTTATCAATGAACTTCTATGTGTATTGTCGGCAATGCAATAGCCGCGAGTAGTTTTAAATGGGTTTTTTCCTTTGAAATGTCTCCCTTCCCCCATTTTGGACGATGGCATGTTTTCATTTGGTTCTATCACTTTATTCGTCCCGGTCTCTGACAGACTTATTAGCTATGCTAGGATTGGTGACAGTCCCCAGGTTACAATACCTGAGATTTTCATTGAGTCTATATACGCTTTAGATTGTTTATTTGTATTCTGCTTTCTATTTGAATTATGTAACTGTTTGCTGTAAGAGGACACGTTCCCCTTTTTCCCCCTCCCCCTCCCTTTCCTTGAGCGGTGGTGGTGCCTTGCAGGAGCCCGGTCTTCTTTCCCCGCGGCGGACATGTGTTTGCCCTGGCAACCTATTCTGGGCTGCTTGTGTCCGTATGTCGGGGAATTCAATGCCTAGTGACATCAGCGCCCTTGCGCAGTAGCACAGGTCCATGCACGTGCGCAGTGCGGGCAAACAGACCCGGTTACGTCAGAGGCCGCCCTCGGCGTGCTCTGACTTCCGGGTTGGGGAGCACATATAGCGGCCATTCAGGGACCGCTGTGTGAGCTGACAGACACTGACACTGAGCTGGCAAATGGATCATACTGCCCACAGGTTAGTTCCTTTTTTTTCACTTGGACCTACAGTCCTTCTATGTTGCTCTTGTTACAATGCCTGTTTGCGCCTACATCAGACGTACAGGCATGCTGGTGTTGGTCTAGGTTCACCCTCTTTCATTACTGTGTGCCCCTGCAACACCTTTAGGGCTATTTTACCTCTTATCCACATCTCCCCTTTACTATCTTTATATGTTTCCTGTTCTATTTCTGACCTCTCTTTTCTGCTTCTGTGTGCTCAGCAGCCTTTCCTTCTTGTCTTACCTGTGGGGCTGCGATCCATCCATACTGGCCACTTTGTCTGATGATTATGTGTATATCTTTACTCTAGTTGAATGGGCATCTTTGTATGGGGATCAGCAGCAGTATAATTCTGTAACCTTCAAATTTAATCATCACATCCTCGCATATGTTCTATTCTTGCTACTCATCGTTAACACCTTATAGTACTCACAGCTTTTGTGCATTAAGGTGGCTTATTTAATATCGGTGAGTGCCAGTCTGTGTGTCTTTTTTTAAGTTTACCATCTTTTTATATCCGCACAGTACCCTCAAAGCTCGGTGTCCCGTGGTGGTGCTCTTTATTTTCCCTCCCCTGGCTCCTTTCCCCCCTCCCCCCTTTTCCTCCTCCTTTTTCCCCCTCCCCTCCTCTCCCCCCTTTTCCCTCCCCTCCCGTCCTCTGTTTCCCTGCCCCCCTTCCCTTTCCATTTCCCTTCCCTCCCCCCCCTTCCCCTCCCCATCCCATTCCTTCCTTTCCTTCCACCCCTCCCTTTCTCCTTCTCCCCCCTCTCCCCTTTCCCCTTGTCACACCTCCTCACTTCCCGCCTCCCTTATCCTTTCCTTCCCCCCCTCCCTCCCTTTTCCTCCCCTCTTTCCCTGCCCATACCCTCCCTTGTCCTCCTCCCTCCCTTCCCCATTTTTCCCTCCCCCTTCCTCTTCCCCCCTCTCTCCCCCCTCCTTCCCTCCCCCTCTCCCTTTCCCTTCTCCCTCCCCTTTCCCCTCCTGTCTCACGCCACATTTTGCACTCTTCACCACGTTGTTTAATTTCTAATTATTACATCATTATTATCAAATCTTATATTATTTCTTTTTACTTTTACCAAATTAGAGTCCGTTTACAGACTCCCCGTGTTCGCCGCGGGGGGAATGTGTTGGGTTCCGCTGCCCCATTGTTTCTGTGGGTGAGCCTGTCCTCAGTTTTACCTTTGAATGTACGGTGTTGTGATTACTTTTGTGACTAATTATGTTTGCTGCATTGTTTATTTATGTATGTAACCACATATGTATGTAATCAGCTAAGTTATTTTAATCACTTCATAGATTTGTTGCTCCTGAAGAAGCGGTTCCAGCCACGAAACCGGTCGAGACAAAAACTCCACACATATCCCCCGTAAAAACTCTGCGGGTTACCCTCGCTGTACTCAGTGTGGTATTTGTTTTTATGATTGTGTGTAACTACTTTGTGTTGTAATTTGATATTTTCAATGATTAAAATTTATATACTTTTTTAGAATTTTGTGACCGCAATATCATTATCGAGTACCGCAATAGTCCCAATTTTCAATCATTGTAGCAGCAGAGATATCCATATACAAGGAGACTGAGGAGTAGGGCTCAGGTAATGAGGAGATGGAACGGGCTTTCCCCATTATACGTTCCATTATTGGAAAAAGTGAATGCGCACCAGTACGTCTCGTGGGAAGGATGCAGGCAGATGGTTGGGTTTGGCGATTCTGTGTGCGTGGTCAATGGTCATGTCAGCTTGACTTAGCTTAGGGAGGAGCAGGTGGAATAGCTGATTTAGGTAATAATTAGTTCTAGAGGTTTAATGGTTTCTGGTATGCCCCTAAATTTGATATTATTCCTCCTGGAGCGATCCTCTAAATCAGCCACTTTCACTTGGAGGAATCAGATTTCTTCAGTGTGATGGTCAAAGGTGTCCACCATTTCATCATAAACTGAGGTATGTTTTGTCACCACTTTTTCCAGGTCGGTTGTGCATTACTCTACCCGATCATTTCTTTTGTGTAAGGTAGAAATAGAGGAGCGCAGTTCATTACGAACGTCTCTTTGCTGAGAGAGCAGAATGAGCTTTAGTTTGTGCTCAGATGCTGGCTGGTCACTGGCAGGGAGGGCTGCTAGGGAGTCTGAGTGACTTTCCTCAGGGTTTGTGCATGTCTGGACATCCCAGTGCTGCTTCTTAAGCAGAGATTCCTTAGCAGGGGAAAGTGCTGGGGACAGTGCAGCCCACTTACCTCTATCTGAAGGTGATTGCTGGGGAGAGGCAGGCTGAGGTATTTTTTGTTGGACATACCGTCCAGTCGCTGAGGATGAGAGCTCCCCTCTGGTGTATCAGGGAGAGGGAGCTGCTGCTGGTAAGTGCTGGGAACCGCTGATTGTCCTGGGGCTGAGCAGAGCTGGGTCGTTAGGCAGCCATCTTGCTCCATGGTCAGCCACGCCCCCCAGGAAGGAGTAGATTTTTTTGGCTGGTGGTCCCCTCCTGTAGAGATCAACCAAAGCCTAGGAATCCCGATCACACAATTGGCCCCTTTAGGATCTTGCAATAAAAGTTTCTGCAGCAAAGATATTTCAGGATTTCTGTGACTTTTTATGACTGTAATATATTGGGGTGGACAGGGTATTGAGGAAATCATATTTCATTATAGTGCCATGTTACAGATCTTCCTATCTCTGTGTCTCTTAGTTCCAGTATCAGATCCAGTCCTGGATGTGAGGTGTCTCCAGAATGGCAGCGCTGAGATCTCCTGCTGGGTGGAGAACGGGACTGACCCCTCCATCTACCTGACTGTGAGTGGAGAATTGGAGGTATATAATGTCACCAGCTCAGAGCGAACAGTCCGTGTCACTGTGCCTCCTGTGTCACCGCCCGATTTCTGGAATATCAGCTGTTCTTCCATGAATGACATCAGTGAGAGATCTACCAATCAGACACATGACGCTTGTCCAGGTGAGTGACGTGTGTCCTTTCCCTGCTGAGTCCCATCTATTAACTCTTGTTTAACCGATTATAGATTAGAAATCTGTCAGATCCCAGGAATAACTGAGATCCCATGATGTCATTGACCAAATAAGGTCATATCCATATATGGTAAATGGTATCACCCAGAAGACCCGCCCCTTTGTATATACCAGCTGCTAGCCATCAGAGCGATCAGTACACACTACAATGTGTTTGTTAATGAGTAGGGTATCACATACCCCTTACTTATTCACAAAGAGGGAGGGTGGTATCTGGGTGCCCCCTCAAATTTATTGGGGGCTTCTAAATGTGAATAAGCCTCCTGCCTGCAGACCTCCACAACCACTAAGCCAAGGAAGAGACTGTTGTCCTCATGAACATCTTGACAAGGTGCTTTGCTAGGGTTGTCTCTGCTGACAAGGCACCCTCCCATGGTGAGAATGTTATTTTTAAACTATCCCTGCCTCCTGTGTTTACATGGCTAGGGATTCTAGTCATCTTTAGCTCATATAACTGAAAAAAAGGGGCCCACCAATTATGCTTTTCACTCTGGAGTCTCCGGTATCTATAAAATTGTGTAATTCAGTGGCGGCTGGTGAAGTTTTAGGATGGAGGGGGAATCAGACCCGGCCCTTCCTTTTTGACCCCTCCCACTTAGTGAAAATGGGCGTGGTTTTAGAAAAATAGTGGGCGTGGCTCTAAGGTTGCGTGGTTAGCATCTGAGATGAACAGGGATAGAGGAAGAGGGAGAGAGGGGTGTAGGGACAGCAGGCCCAGATCCTACACAACACTAGAAATGTGTATTCTAGAAAGTTTAACAATCAGCAGATAAAGATACTCCAAACACCAGGTGTTAGCACTTCAATCATCCCGGCACCATGGTTGTTATGGTGTCAGGATGATTGAAGCGCATTATTTCTATTATTACATTGTAATATAAAAGGAAATCATTCAACTCGCCATCATAGGTGTGCACACAGGGTGTGCCGGATGTGCCCAGGCACACCCTAATCACCCCATGCACGTTAGTGTTATCACTCTGTGTAGCAGCAGAAACAGGGGAAAGATCTCCCTCTTACCGGCTCTGCCATAAGAGAAGTGTTTATGCTCTTCTCTTTCACTGTGCCGGCAGGGAGATCAATGTAGACACCCGCACACGCATGTGTGTTTGAGTTTAAGGGTGCACACCCTAATGCAATAGGCTGCGCATACCTATGCTCGCCATAATGCAGAATCAGTGGGGGCCCTGAGAGTGTCACTAGCCACATCGCCTGCCACCAGATGCCATCAGGTGTCACCCGCGGAGTGCGTCCCTACTAGGGACTCGAACATTGGCTGTTCGCAAGTTCGCCGAACAGCGAACAATTTGGGGTGTTCGCGGCAAATTCGAATGCCACAGAACACCCTTTAAAAGTCTATGGGAGAAATCAAAAGTGCTAATTTTAAAGGCTTATATGCAAGTTATTGTCATAAAAAGTGTTTGGGGAGGCGCATGCGCGGCGGCACCTAAAATGGACGCGTAGTCCGGGAGCTCCGTCCCGCCTCAGCAGACCGGATTGAAAATTCGGCATTTGGACCGGCGATCGGGACCTGGAATCGCCCTACACGGCCACCGGAATCCCTGGGGACATTCCCGATGTACTCGGGAGCGGTAAGAAGAAACCTTAAACCGGCCTTTGAAGCCGCTTTACCGCAGGACGAGACTGCCAAGATGGCGACCGCGCCCCTCAGCTCTCCTCAGGCTGCACAGCCGAATCCCCCATACACGGCCTCCCCCTCCCTGCTTCAGCCAGAACACCCTACAGGCAACATCCCATCAAACCCAGCATCCCCAGAGTCCACCGCTTCTCTCCTGGAGCATAACCTGACGAGCCTGGGGTATTCCCCAATGGATGCAGGCCCTCCCCAGTCTCACCAGCTACTACAGCATGGGGACTCAGGCCTACTCCAGCCAGTATCAGTAGCAGACCTATATACCAAGTTTGCAGAACTACTGGACAGAGGCCTTCATAATACTGCACACAAAATAACCAGTGACATTAAAGCAGATCTCCAGAACATTGGCACCCGCATGGAAATCATTGAATCTAATCTTGACTCCACGATTTCCAGAACAAACCAAAATACTGCATGTATACAGACCTTGCAGGAACAACTAGAAACCGCCAATGCTAAGATTGATGACCTTGAAAACCGCAACCGAAGATACAATTTTAGGGTCAGGGGGCTCCCTGAATCCTACAAGGACATCCCTGAAACTATAAAATTGTTCATTAAAGATTTGCTCCCAGACACCCCACAGCACAGGCTTGAGCTGGATCGGGCTCACAGAGCACTCCGACCTCCTAGAGCTGACGGCCTCCCCCGTGATGTCGTGGTGAAACCACATTTCTTCTCAATCAAAGAAGAGGTCATGAGAAAATCGAGATCCATGTCTGAAATTTTGTTCCAGGGACACCGCCTGCAAATATTTGCTGACTTATCCCCCTCGACTATACAAAAACGGAGAACCCTAAAGCCACTTCTCCAGATCCTGATGGACAGAGAAATCAAATACTGGTGGCTATTCCCGTTTCAACTCAAATTACTCCACAAAGGCAAGGCATACACATTCGGATCCCTGCAGGAAGGAGAAAAGCTTTTCCTTCAACTAGGCCTCATCAACCAGGACCCGACTGCACGCCACCCAGGAAACCAACCCAACGCTGCAAAGAGACACTTGCCCACGAGTCCCCTGAATCCGGTTTGGGAAAAAGCAAGAACCAAGAAATCCAAGGAAACTAATCCTCCGTGAACTCCAGTCCTCACTTTTTCTTCGGAACTCAATTTTTTTTCTTTGACATATTCCTATATTTAGTAACACCCTTTTGCCCGCCCCTCTTCAGATGTTCGCTGAGGGGGTGGGGCCTCCCCGTTTGTGACCCCCGAGATGAGTGTCAAGTCGGGACACCCTTACGCCTCTTTTGAGGCGATCTCGGGGGGCACGATCCTTGGGGACGTTGCTAACCTATACTTTTCATCATACACTGACTGTGATCTACACCTCCACAGCTTTTGGTTGGTCCGGGTGGGTAGAGAGGAGGGTGGGTACCCATCCTGCTAGACTGACCCTGGGATTAATTCTCAATAACCCATACTATCTCTGGAGGTCCCCTCATGTTGCCTCTCCCCAATCTCCCCTGCTATTCCAGGTCCCTTTGCACAGTTCTAATACTAGTTTCTTAGCTTGTTTGATATTATGTTGACATGTACATCTTCTCCGCCGGGCTCTACTTAAAGTGAATGCTTATCTCTGCCGGAGGTTGAGATGTATGTGTCGGGCCAAGTGCCTATTTCTAGGATCTTCATTTTCAATAATCTACTAAAAGGTCCCTCTGCTGGGGCGGTGTTCATGCCCCCCTTTCTGCCTAGTGGTTTTTGGTACTCCAACGGCCACTGGACAGGACCAATCTCTTCCTACTGGAGAGATTCTTCTGTGACTCACTCTTCCTGATGGAGGACTCTGTCCCCTCCACTCTCCGGGGATCTCCCTTGCTCCCCGTCTTTCTTCTTTACCTTCCTGCTTTCCTTCTCTGCTTATATTCTAATGTGATTTTCACCACAGGAGTCCTCTGGGGGGACTACTTTAGACGTATACTGCTGCTCTCACCGCTCTCCGCTCACCGCTTGAGGAGCCTTAGAACCCGTGGACACAGGATGGTGAGTGCTGTTGATTGCCCAGCTCTGCCCTTACCTCTGCTCAATGGCTAATGACACACCTGTAAACGCGGCCATTAAAATAGTATCCCATAATGCCCAAGGCCTGAACTCCCAGTCCAAAAGACGCAAAGTTTTTCAATACCTACATTCCCAAAAAGCTGACGTGATCCTTCTACAGGAAACTCACTTTCCTAGAAGTTTTAACCCTACATTTATCCACTCCAAATTCCCCTTCTTTAAACTTGCCAATGCTGAGAACAAAACAAAGGGGATGGGTATCTTTATTTCCAAACGATGCAAATTTACCCCCAAATCTGAATTCAGGGACCCGGACGGGCGCTACCTTCTCTTAGTGGGGGAGCTGGACAATCAATTATACTCTCTAATTTCGTATTATGCTCCCAATAGGGGCCAGTTTGCCTTCTTCCAAAACATGTTCTCAACACTAACGCCACTATTGGAAGGCACAGTGATTTATGGAGGCGACTCTAACTCGGCCTTTGACCAGGGCATGGACAAATCACGCCCCCTGGGCAGGCGCCTCATTAGACCGACAAAACAGAGCCTACGCATAGCTAAACTTATCTTCCAGCAGGGTCTGATAGACATTTGGAGGGAAGTAAATCCTACATTGCGAGACTACACCCATTTCTCCAACCCCCACAGTTCTTTCGCAAGAATCGATCACATCCTTATAGCCTCAGCATCCATTCCACTAACGCACAGGGCATATATTAAAGACGTAGTCTGGTCGGACTACTCGATGGTGATTCTTGTACTTCAGCGCCCGAGGGGCCATAAACCTACCCGACGATGGAGGCTTAACGAGTCCATCCTGAGTGATCCGATCAGATTGAAAGCTATTGAGACCAACATACGCGACTACTTCCTCAATAATGATACAGCAGACACTAGCCCCTCTTGTCTCTGGGCAGCTCATAAAGCAGTGATAAGAGGACACCTGATCCAATTAGCCTCTCAAATCAATAAAGAAAACAAAACAGACATAGAAAAGCTGGATAGGGAATATACAGCCTTAATTAAACGACACAAAGCGGACCGAAATGCAGTCCCTACCACACAGCTGGATACTGCACGCACAGCCCTAAACCTCGCCTTAACCACCAAGGCTGAAAAATGGCTTAGGTGGAATAGAAACAGATTCTACAGCAATGGCGACCGCATCGGTCCTATGCTGGCAGGCAAATTATCCCCGAAATTTCGTTCTCCGGCCCTACCAAAGATCAGGATTCAGGGTGGTACCCTGTCCCAAAACCCACAACGGATAATGGGAGAATTCCTAACCTTCTATAAATCCCTATACAGTAGTGGAAGCAGCCCTTCTCCTGAGGCCATGGACCTCTTCCTAAACAGCATTCAGATTCCCAAATTAGAAGCTAGGCACCGCCAGATTCTGGATTCTCCTATTTCTGCTGAAGAAATTTGCGCGGTCATCAAAAACCTGAAATCACACTCAGCCCCTGGCCCAGATGGCTTCTCCATACCATATTACAAATCATTTTCTACCCTACTCGCCCCATACATGGCTAGATTCTTCAATGCTCTTAGGAAGGGGGATCCCCTCGATTCATCACTTAACACGGCCTACATCACGGTCCTCCCCAAGCCAGATAAAGACTCCAGCTCTGTCAGCAACTACAGACCAATATCCCTCACCGCCTGGCTTCCTTCATCAGCATATACATTAATAAAGACCAAGTGGGCTTCATACCGGGGAGACAGGGGCCCGACCAAATACGGAGAGCGATAGACATAGTTTCCCTTATGAATTCCAACTGGGATGGAGGCTCATCCAGGCAGGGGTGTCTTCTGTCTCTGGACTTACAAAAAGCGTTTGATGCTGTCCAATGGCCCTACATTTTCCATCTACTACAAAAATGGGGATTCGGGGATTCTTTTCTCAATGTCATTCACGCATTATACTCAACTCCATCAGCGCAGGTGCGTCTCCAGGGGTTCTACTCAGACTCCTTCCCCATAGCCAGAGGCACAAGACAGGGGTGCCCACTCTCCCCGTTGATCTTCGCCATAGCAATCGAATCCCTGGCGATTGCCATCAGAAACAACCCAAACATTCAAGGCATTCAAAGCGGCCCCAAGTGTCATAAATGTGCATTATTTGCTGATGACATCTTACTATTTGTATCATCTCCGCTGACATCGCTCCCCATTATCTGCCATCTTTTGGATGATTTTGGTAAGATCTCAGGCCTTAGAGTAAATTATGACAAATCCCAGGCACTTAATATCAATATCCCAGATCCTCTCCTGGCCAGGCTCAGGGACGGCTTTCGGTTCTCATGGAGCGACTCTTCCATTTCATATCTAGGGATACAGCTGACTCCTAAGATTGAACTCCTCTATCAAGCCAATTTTCCCCCTCTTTATAAAAAACTGGAGGAGGACCTATCTCGTTGGTCCAGGCTGTCCCTGACCTGGCTAGGCAGGATCAACACAATCAAGATGACACTGCTCCCCCGCATCCTATACTACTTTAGAGCTCTTCCGATACCAGTAGACACTACCCGCCTAAAACGCTTCCAGGCCAACATTGTTAAATACATTTGGGGTAAAGGGGGACACAGATTCTCTAAAACGACCCTGTTTAGACCTAGGTCAGAGGGCGGCTTGGGTCTACCAAACCTACTCTGCTACCTACAAGCGGCTCAATTAGCCCAGATCTCTACTGTCTACTCTCGATGGGAACATCCTGATTGGATCCACATAGAGAGGCAAGCAGTCCCCCACCACACCCTAGACTTCCTCCTCTGGAGCCCAAAGAAACGTAGACCCCCCATCCTCTCCCCAACATTGTCACATTCCTTTACACTATGGGACAGAATGAAAAGCAACAACCGCTTAATATCCCCAACGACACCATTACAGCACCTGTTCCACAATCCCGATTTCCCCCCAGGTCTCAATATCTCCGCTTTTAAATGGTGGCTGGACAAAGGGATGTACAGAATAGGACACTTCCTTAGACCTTTAGGTCCTCTCTCTAAAGCTTTCTGTGTCAGCAAACTCGACATGCCACAGTCAGAATCCTTTTGATTCTCCCAAATTTCAAGCTATTTACACAATAAATGTAGGTCCCTACCAAATGGACCCCAAATGACTCCTTATGAAATATGGTGTGGCCAGGCCTGCGAGCAGAGGGGGGGCATCTCGGTGATTTACAAGGCACTATCCTCTGCACAACTCAAGGCACCTTACATGCTAGCCTGGGAAGGGGATCTTTCTCAAAGCTGGCAGCTGGAAACTTGGCACAGGAATTTCTCCCAGTCTTACAAAGGCATTTTAAACACTGGTCTAGTTGAGGCTAGCTTAAAAGTGCTAACTAGATGGTACCTGGTGCCCTCCAAATTAGCTCGCTTCTACCCTTCGGCTTCACCCCTCTGTTTTCGGGGATGTGGCCTGAGGGGAGACATGCTTCACACATGGTGGACCTGTCCTAGGATTAGACAATTCTGGCACAGGATTTTCAATTGGATTAGTAGGATAGCCGAAAGGCCTGTGCAGGTGTCCCCGCTAGTAGCACTTCTCAACTTCCCAGTAAGAGAAGTCCCCAGGGTCACGCAACGCCTCATCTTCTTCATCATTCTAGGAGCTAAAATCACTCTGGCCAAAGCCTGGAAAAAACCCTCAGTCTCAACAATCCTAGCCAAGAGAAAGATCTCTTGGATTATGAACCAAGAAAAAATGGCTAGTGTAATCCTGGAAAGCTCAACCAAGTTCAAACTAATTTGGGAACCCTGGGCAAACTACATTGGAGTCACGCTTTGACTTTCACACAGAGCAGCCACATTTGGATATGTCTACACCCCCCCAGTCGACTCCTATGCATCTCTTTCAACCTTTATCTCCTCTGCCTTCTCTCCCTTTTTTTTCTATTTTCTCTCTTTTTCTTCTCTCCATATGCCTTTCGTCCTTTTCTCTTCCCACCTTCCCTCCTTACTGTTGGTCTCGGGCATTGGACTGTTTTCAAACGGCCATGACCTGGGCCTCGGCTGGGGGCCATCTTGTGTTGGCTCCCAGCCCTGGCCCAGACTGTAACAGCCATATTGGAGTTCATACTCCCTGTCTCCTAATGCATTCATTTTCATTATCAACTATTTAGTTATTATTGTAGAACAGTTGCTATAAGAACTCGTTATGGATCAGAAGACATCGGATCAACTCACACACCCACTGCGGTGAGCATAAATTTAGTAGCCTCGGATAATATCCCCTCCATCCCTCTCAGAGAATCAATGTTTTTCTTTCTCTAGTTGGAGGGAGGTCGGAGGCGGTGAGGTCCCGCCACAGTGTGTCCCCAATTGGGGTGGCGGACCACTTCCTCCCAATATCGCATATATTATCTACTATATCTGATCATATGTCTTCTCACGATTACCAAATACAAAGTTGATGTCTAACTAAGCCTACTCTGTATTATGATGTTCTGTACTCCTAACCTTCATTAAGTTGTTTGTCAAGCGACCGTGTTGGTCGTCTGTATTACGTTGACTCGAGATGTAGTCATGTCATGCACTGTTCTCCCCTCCCCCCTTTTCCCCCTCTAATTTTCCCTTTTTTTTTGAAAATAAAAATATATTGAAATAAAAAGTGTTTGGGGACCCGGGTCCTGCCCAAGGGGACATGGATCAATGCAAAAAAAAGTTTTAAAAACTGACGTTTTTTCAGGAGCAGTGATTTTAACAATGCTTTAAGTCAAACAATAAAAGTGTAATATCCCTTTAAATTTTGTACCTGGGGGGTGTCTATAGTATGCCTGTAAAGGTGCACATGTTTCCTGTGTTTAGAACAGTCTGACAGCAAAATGACATTTCGAAGGAAAAATTACATTTAAAACTACCCGCGGCTATTGCATTGCCGACAATACACATAGAAGTTCATTGATAAAAACGGCATGGGAATTCAACACAGGGAAACCCCGAACCAAAATTTAAAAAAATGACGTGGGAGTCCCCCTAAATTCCATACCAGGCCCTTCAGGTCTGGTATGGATAGTAAGGGGAACCCCGGCCAAAATTTTTAAAAAAATGACGTGGGGTTCCCCCTAAATTCCATACCATACCCTTCAGGTCTGGTATGGATTTTAAGGGGAACCCCACGCCAAAAAAAAAAAAAATGGCGTGGGGTCCCCCCAAAAATCCATACCAGACCCTTATCCGAGCACACAACCTGGCAGGCCGCAGAAAAAGAGGGGGGGACGAGAGTGCGCCCCCCCTCCTGAACCGTACCAGGCCACATGCCCCCAACATTGTGAGGGTGCTTTGGGGTAGCCCCCCAAAACACCTTGTCCCCATGTTGATAAGGACAAGGGCCTCATCCCCACAACCCTGGCCGGTGGTTGTGGGGGTCGGCGGGTGGGGGGCTTACCGAAATTTGGAAGCCCCCTTTAACAAGGGAACCCCCAGATCCCACCCCCCCTGTGTGAAATGGTAAGGGGGTACTTACCCCTACCATTTCACTAAAAAACTGTTAAAAATGACAAGAGACAGTTTTTTGACAATTCCCTTATTTAAATGCTTCTTCTTTCTTCTATCTTCCTTCATCTTCTTCTTCTTCTGGTTCTTCTGGCTCTTCTGGTTCTTCCTCCGGCGTTCTCGTCCAGCATCTCCTCCGCGACGTCTTCTATCTTCTTCTCCTCGGGCAGCTCCACACCCATGGCATGGGGGTAGGCTTCCGCTCTTCTCTTCATCTTCTTCTTCATCCTCTTCTCTTCTTCCTTCTTCTCTTCTTCTTTTCTTCTCTTCTTCTCTTCTTCATTTTCTTCTCCAGGCCGCTCCGCACCCATGCTGGCAATAAATAAATAACGGGGGGTGGGGCCACCCGGTGACCCCGCCCCCTCTGACGCATGGGACATGACGGGACTTCCCTGTTGCATTCCCCGTGACGTCACAGGGAAGTCCCGTCAAGTCACCGTACGTCAGAGGGGGGCGGGGTCACCAGGTGGCCCCGCCCCCTGTTATTTAAGAACCGTCAGACGAGGAGACTCTGTCACACAGCGGGAGCCTCCCTCCATGCCAGCATGGATGGCGAGCGGCCCGGAGAAGAAAATGAAGAAGAGAAGAAGGAAGAAGAGAAGAGGATGAAGAAGAAGATGAAGAGAAGAGCGGGAGCCTACCCCCATGCCATGGGTACGGAGGGGCCGGAGGAGAAGAAGATAGAAGACGCCACGGAGGAGATGCTGGACGAGAACGCCTGAGGAAGAACCAGAAGAATCAGAAGAGCCAGAAGAAGATGAAGGAAGATAGAAGAAAGAAGAAGCATTTAAATAAAGGAATTGTCAAAAACTGTCTCTTGTCATTTTTACCTTTTTGACAGTTTTTTAATGAAATGGTAGGGGTAAGTACCCCCTTACCATTTCACACAGGGGGGGCCGGGATCTGGGGGTTCCCTTGTTAAAGAGGGCTTCCAGATTCTGATAAGCCCCCCGCCCGCCGACCCCCACAACCACCGGCCAGGGTTGTGGGGATTAGGCCCTTGTCCTCATCAACATGGGGACAAGGTGTTTTGGGGGGCTATGTTGAGGGCATGTGGCCTGGTACGGTTCAGGAGGGGAGGGGGGGCGCACTCTCGTCCCCCCCTCTTTTCCTGCGGCCTGCCAGGTTGCGTGCTCGGATAAGGGTCTGGTATGGATTTTTGGGGGGACCCCACGCCGTTTTTTGTTTTTTTTGGGCGCGGGGTTCCCCTTAAAATCCATACCAGACCCTTCGGGTCTGGTATGGAATTTAGGGGGAACCCCACGTCATTTTTTAAAAAAATTTTGGCCGGGGTTCCCCTTAAAACCCATACCAGACCTGAAGGGCCTGGTATGGAATTTAGGGGGACTCCCACGTCATTTTTCTTAAAATTTTGGTTCGGGGTTTCCCTGTGTTAAATTCCCATGCCGTTTTTATCAATGAACTTCTATGTGTATTGTCGGCAATGCAATAGCCGCGGGTTGTTTTAAATGTAATTTTTCCTTCGAAATGTCATTTTGCTGTCAGACTGTTCTAAACACGGGAAACATGCGCCCCTTTACAGGCATACTATAGACACCCCCCAGGTACGAAATTTAAAGGGATATTACACTTTTATTGTTTGACTTTAGGCATTATTAAAATCACTGCTCCTGAAAAAACAGACGTTTTTTTTAAATTTTTTCGCATTGATCCATGTCCCCTGGGGCAGGACCCAGGTCCCCAAACACTTTTTATGACAATAACTTGCATATAAGCCTTTAAAATGAGCACTTTTGATTATTTATGTTCGTGTCCCATAGACTTTAACGGTGTTCGCGTGTTCGAACAAACTTTTTTCCTGTTTGCATGTTCTGGTGCAAACCGAACAGGGGGGTGTTCGGCTCATCCCTAGTCCCTACATCAGGTGCCCCCAGCGGAGCCCCTCCTTAGATGCAGCCTGTGTCACATAAAATGCAGCCTGTGTCACATCAAATGCAGCCTCTGTCCGACCAAATGCAGCCTGTGTCTGATCAAATGCAGCCTGTGTCCCATAAAATGCAGTGTGTGTCCCATTAAATGCATCCTGTGTCCAAATGCATCCTGTGTCCAAATGCATCCTTTGTCCCTTAAAATGCAGCGTGTGTCCCACCAAATGCAGCCTGTGTCCAAATGCAGCCTGTGTCCCATTAAATGCATCCTGTGTTCAAATGCATCCTGTGTCCGAATGCATCCTGTGTCCAAATGCAGCGTGTGTCCCATTAAATGCATCCTGTGTCCAAATGCATCCTGTGTCCGAATGCATCCTGTGTCCAAATGCAGCGTGTGTCCCATTAAATGCATCCTGTGTCCAAATGCATCCTGTGTCCAAATGCAGCATGTGTCCCATTAAATGCAGCGTGTGTCCCATTAAATGCATCCTGTGTCCAAATGCATCCTGTGTCCAAATGCAGCATATGTCCCATTAAATGCAGCTTGTGTCCAAATGCAGCGTGTGTCCCCTTAAACTCCCCCTTCTCGTACTTACCTAGCTGCATTGTCCTCACCCGCAGTGTCTCCTTTACACGGGCACTGGCAGCGGCCATGGAAGAGTCCGCTCTCATACTTCCGGTTTTCTCTCTCCTGGGCGCAATGGGAGAGAGAAAACAGGAAGTGACATCTAACTCAGATGTCAATCAAACCACCCAGCTGTAGTAATAGATACTACGAGCACCGGGCGGAAACTACTCGGCGCTCGGAAAGAGCAGCAAGGCGGGATAAAAGCCCGCAAATGAATCGCCGCGTCAAAAAATCTCCTGATTGCATTGATGTGGCGCTTCCCATAAGTGCACTGTGTCCAGCGTCCGAACACAATGCACTTAAGGACCTTTTTTGTATTTTTTTTTTAAAGGGCCAGTTTAAAAAAAAAAAATTTACTTTTTTTTGTGACTGCCTGTAGGGGGGCCCCCTATAGACGGGCCGACACTGGTGTAATCCAAAAGAAATATGAAAACACAACTGGACAGACTGCCACTGAGAACCTAGAACAAAAACATATCACTTATCTAAAAATAATTCTATACAATTAACACAGCCATATAGTCAAAAAACACCTCACATAGAAAACTAAAGGAAAGAACATACCATGGTATCAGAAAACTCAATAAAAACATAACCCACCATGCCATATGTGGGACCCTGCTATGGCTTATAAGGTTTAACCCTATGGTGCTAGTTATCACTGGGGTTTGCTATTCTGGTAGGCAGGACAGGGCTTTTGGTCATGTGACCACTGTGATTGGCTGTCATGGCAGCCACATGATCGGAAGACTCCCGATTGCAAGGAGCGATTGGGAACTTTCCGTGGCGGCCAGTTTTCGTACCAGGAGTGTGCACAGCACGCGCTCTCAGCACAGCACTGCTGGTGCTATTACATGAAAATATGCGGCCGCTCGGGGCCAACAGGTTAAACAAAGAACAATGGCTGGTGACTCTCTCACATAGTCATGTCCTCACTCGGCCCGCTGTCATTGTGTACTGATAATCTGACCTTCTTCTATCCTCCATGTTTACTGGATGAGCTATTAAATGGCCGGCTATGTCCTTATCAAGACAACCAGAATCTCTGCCCTGTTACCAGCATGACTGTTCTGTTATACTAACAGAGATTTGGGGGGCACACCCAAAAAGACGCATTAAAGATGGTGCAGCACTGCTGACACTGCTGTACTGAAGATCTGACTGTATTTCATGTATAATATTTACTATTCTGTACAACTCTCTCATTGTACCCCATTATCTCCATTTAGGAGAAAGTCGGTCTGGGTTGTGGTCAGATTGGAGTCACTTCCTGTCATCTGTGGTCTTTGTCCTCTACACTGTTCTCCTCGTCTTTATAGTCAATGACCTGAGGAAGATGAAGAATGAGAAGAATCGGAGTGAGAAGAGGATGAGGAGAAGTCATCAGATGGAGATGGAAATGGAACCAACTTACTATAATGACAGGAATTGAAACATCTCCCCAGATTATCAGCCTGGAAATTGTATGAGAACAAAAGCACACAGTATGTAAAGAAACTCAAACTGGTTGAACTTAGAGGGCCACCAACTTCTCCAATTTTAGCTGATTCAGCAGGCATTGGTTGAAATTTGAGCCATCTAGGGCCAGCTTAAGTCTCTGGCTCAAGGTTGACAAATGACTTGAAGGATTGGTGACCATTGGTGGCTGTATCTGAATGTTTTCTGCTTTTATTTGTGCTTAGTCGTATTATTCAACAGTTGCTTTTTTACTTTCTATATACAATATATTATTTTTTAAATGCAGCTTTTGTTTCTTTTTATCTGACAACCACCTTAGAATATACAGTAGATCTTTATTATTGATTAACATACATATTATTTTTTTCTTGTGTATTATCAATAAAATATTCTTATACCAATAATACCGACTTCTGCTTCAGTTCCACCTCCTTTCCATCTAATTTCCTTCCCCTAGAACTCATTGGTATACCACCCTGATAATCCCCCCACCTTCCTGCCAATCATTAACATGAAGAGCTTTGACTGACCTGAGGAGACCACAATCTCTACTAGGATAAGAGAGATGAGTAAAGTATTCAAATTTTGTTCTGGTTGCAATTTACAAAGACTAGTGATAGAGAGTAAAAGAACCACTCTACTCTTCTGCTACTTCAAGCTCCTCCATTTCCACCCCTCCTCCTATACAAGATTAACTATCATCAACCTCAAACAATAGGGATGAAAGTAGTTCAAGGAGTGTCAGAGATTTTTCTTACAGCACTTCTTGGGGGGGGGGGAGAAGCTTAGTATCAGTACATGAAGGGTGGGGGCAAGTGTAGGCTACAACCATGCTCATATTCAGCCATCAATGCCCTGCTGACTAAAATTGCTGACTTGACTTTACAGCTTCTGTCATTTCAGCTGGTGGATATAGCCCTTTTCCATCAATTTGTGGCTTTTGTTTTACCACAGGGGCAGTTTTCCAACCCAGAAGGCCATCGCTATCCTTCACCATCATGTGGAAGATAATTTTTCCATGTTGCTGGATCATGTGGTCAGCTGCAGGGGGTCCACATGACCACAGACAAGAACAGTCAAGTAAGTAGGTAGAACATTCTTTCTCATTAACCACTTGAGCCCCGGACCTTTATGCTGCCTAAGGACCAGAGGTCTTTTTCCAATTTGGCACTGCGTCGCTTTAACTGCTAATTGCGCGGTCATGCAATGCTGTACCCAAACGAAATTTGCGTCCTTTTCTTCCCACAAATAGAGCTTTCTTTTGATGGTATTTGATCACCTCTGCGGTTTTTATTTTTTGCGCTATAAACGGAAAAAGACCGAAAATTTTGAAAAAAAATGATATTTTCTACTTTTTGTTCTAAAAAAAATCCAATAAACTAAATTTTAGTCATACATTTAGGCCAAAATGTATTCGGCCACATGTCTTTGGTAAAAAAAATGTCAATAAGCGTATATTTATTGGTTTGCGCAAAAGTTATAGCGTCTACAAACTAGGGTACATTTTCTGGAATTTACACAGCTTTTAGTTTATGACTGCCTATGTCATTTCTTGAGGTGCTAAAATGGCAGGGCAGTACAAAAGCCCCCCAAATGACCCCATTTTGGAAAGTAGACACCCCAAGGAAATTGCTGAGAGGCATGTTGAACCCATTGAATATTTATTTTTTTTGTCCCAAGTGATTGAAAAATGACAAAAAAAAAAAAAAAAAAAAATATTTACAAAAAGTGGTCACTAAATGATATATTGCTCACACAGGCCATGGGCCTATGTGGAATTGCACCCCAAAATACATTTAGCTGCTTCTCCTGAGTATGGGGATACCACATGTGTGGGACTTTTTGGGAGCCTAGCCGCGTACGGGGCCCCGAAAACCAATCACCGCCTTCAGGATTTCTAAGGGTGTAAATTTTTGCTTTCACTCTTCACTGCCTATCACAGTTTCGGAGGCCATGGAATGCCAAGATGGCACAAAACCCCCCAAAATGACCCCATTTTGGAAAGTAGACACCCCAAGCTATTTGCTGAGAGGCATATTGAGTCCATGGAATATTTTATATTTTGACACAAGTTGCGGGAAAGTGACACTTTTATTTTTTTTTATTTTTTTTTTTCATAAAGTTGTCACTAAATGATATATTGCTCACACAGGCCATGGGCATATGTGGAATTGCACCCCAAAATACATTTAGCTGCTTCTCCTGAGTATGGGGATACCACATGTGTGGGACTTTTTGGGAGCCTAGCCGCGTACTGGACCCCGAAAACCAATCACTGCCTTCAGGATTTCTAAGGGTGAAAATTTTTGATTTCACTCTTTACTGCCTATCACAGTTTCGGAGGCCATGGAATGCCCAGGTGGCACAAAACCCCCCCAAATGACCCCATTTTGGAAAGTAGACACCCCAAGCTATTTGCTGAAAGGCATGGTGAGTATTTTGCAGCTCTCATTTGTTTTTGAAAATGAAGAAAGACAAGAAAAAACATTTTTTTTTTTCTTTTTTCAATTTTCAAAACTTTGTGACAAAAAGTGAGGTCTGCAAAATACTCACTATACCTCTCAGCAAATAGCTTGGGGTGTCTACTTTCCAAAATGGGGTCATTTGGGGGGGTTTTGTGCCACCTGGGCATTCCATGGCCTCCGAAACTGTGATAGGCAGTGAAGAGTGAAATCAAAAATTCACGCCCTTAGAAAGCCTGAAGGCGGTGCTTGGTTTTCGGGGTCCCGTACGCGGCTAGGCTCCCAAAAAGTCTCACGCATGTGGTATCCCCGTACTCAGGAGAAGCAGCAGAATGTATTTTGGGGTGTAATTTCACATATTTCCATGGCATGTTTGAGCAATATATCATTTAGTGACAACTTTGTGCAAAAAAAAAAAAAAAAAAAAAAAATTTGTCTCTTTCCCGCAACTTGTGTCGCAATATAAAATATTCCATGGACTCGACATGCCTCTCAGCAAATAGCTTGGGGTGTCTACTTTCCAAAATGGGGTCATTTGGGGGGGTTTTGAACTGTCCTGGCATTTTATGCACAACATTTAGAAGCTTATGTCACACATCACCCACTCTTCTAACCACTTGAAGACAAAGCCCTTTCTGACACTTATTGTTTACATGAAAAAGTTTTTTTTTTTTGCAAAAAAATTACTTTGAACCCCCAAACATTATATATTTTTTTAAAGCAAATGCCCTACAGATTAAAATGGTGGGTGTTTCATTTTTTTTTTTCACACAGTAATTGCGCAGCGATTTTTCAAACGCATTTTTTGGGGAAAAAACACACTTTTTTTAATTTTAATGCACTAAAACACGCTATATTGCCCAAATGTTTGATGAAATAAAAAAGATGATCTTAGGCCGAGTACATGGATACCAAACATGACATGCTTTAAAATTGCGCACAAACGTGCAGTGGCAACAAAATAAATACATGTTTAAAAGCCTTCAAAAGCCTTTACAGGTTACCACTTTAGATTTACAGAGGAGGTCTACTGGAAAAATTACTGCACTCGATCTGGCCTTCGCGGTGATACCTCACATGCATGGTGCAATTGCTGTTTACGTTTGACGACAGACCGCCGCTTGCGTTCGCCTTAGCGCGAGAGCAGGGGGCGACAGGGGTGTTTTTTTTTTTTTTTTGTTTTTTTTTCTTTATTATTTTTTTGCTTTTTTAATCTTACTTTTAAACTGTTCCTTTCATATTTTTTTTTTTAATCATTTTTATTGTTATCTCGGGGAATGTAAATATCCCCTATGATAGCAATAGGTAGTGACAGGTACTCTTTTTTGAAAAAATTGTGGTCTATTAGACCCTAGATCTCTCCTCTGCCCTCAAAGCATCTGACCACACCAAGATCGGTGTGATAAAATGCTTCCCCAATTTCCCAATGGCGCTATTTACATCCGGCGAAATCTAAGTCATGAAATACTCGTAGCTTCCGGTTTCTTAGGCCATAGAGATGTTTGGAGCCACTCTGGTCTCTGATCAGCTCTATGGTCAGCTGGCTGAATCACCGGCTGCATTCTCAGGTTCCCTGTTGAGACAGGAGAGCCAGAGAAAAACACGGAAGACGGTGGGGGGGGGGGGGGCATTCCCTCCCACGGCTTGTAAAAGCAGTCTAGAGGCTAATTAGCCGCTAGGATTGCTTTTACATGAAAGCCGACCGCTGGCTGAAAAGAATGATACCAAGATGATACCTAAACCTGCAGGCATCATTCTGGTATAACCACTCAAAGTCGTGAATGGCGTACCTGAAGACAAAAAAATGGTTAACAATGGTTAACAATAAAGCACAGTAAAGTGTAAATAATTACACACCTGAAAAACAAACATGATAAAACATAATAACAATAACAATAAAACATTGCAGAATAGAATACAGTAAAAAAGAGCAGAACAATAGAGAGAGAGAATAGAGAGAGAGAGAACAATAAAACAACTATTTTTTTTTATTTCATATTTTTTTTTTTTTTTACACTTTTTTTGTAACTAACTTTTATAACGGTACCCGGTTCCAGGTTTGGGTCTCTCAAAATGCGATGGCATTTTGGGAGACCCTGTGAAAGTGCGCCTAGTCTGTGCAATGCTGTACCCTACGCTAATACTCAACTAGTGAATGGTAGCGTTCAAAACATTCACCAATGCAAAGACCAGGATTGTCAGGACAGGAGGGACAATAATAGCGGGTGTCACGCCTATATCCGCGCTAGCTGCAGACACAACATCTTTTTGGGGGCGTTCGCTGGGTAGGGGTACTCGGGAGGACATAAAAATGCCTCTCATGCAGCCGACTGCATTTGGTTGGGGATGTGAATGGGGGAAGTACGGGCGCTGCAGAAGCGGTGGGTTCCCAATTAGGATTGGCGAATGCAGCAGGAAGGGCATTATGGGCACGACGGGCCTGTGTTTGTCTTTCTGGTGGCAGCGGGACACTACTTGTGCTTGCCATCTCGCCAGCTTGAACTGCACTTATGGGACTCGCCACGTCACCACGTGTTACTGCAGTGCTGGTTTGACTACGACCGGGGTGTACTAGGCCGCTGGCGCTTGCCAGTTCACCAAAACGCTACCAAAAAACTGTTAGCGATCGCAGGGATCAGGCCTGACTCTGCGAACGCTGCAGTTATGCTTTTAGTGTTTTGTAAGTGACAGTGATCGATCGATACTGCACTTGGGTGGGCTGGGCCGGGCGGAGGGGCAAAACGCAGGTGCTAGCAGGTATCTGGGCTGATCCCGCTAACACTGCGTTTTTGGGAACCCTAAACTGCTGGTGACGCTAGTATAGATCTGATCGGATCAGATATTGATGCGATCAGATACTATACCACTAAGGGTGGTGTACGGTGCGTGCGTGGGTGTTAGCGGTACTGGCGCTAATCTGACGCTGCCTGGGGCTGGTGCTTGCCAGTTCACCAAAATACTACCAAAAAAACTGTTAGCGATCGCAGGGATCAGGCATGACTCTGTGAACGCTGCAGTTATGCGTTTAGTGTTTTGTAAGTGACAGTGATCGATCGATACTGCACTTGGGTGGGCTGGGCCGGGCGGAGGCGCAAAACGCAGGTGCTAGCAGGTATCTGGGCTGATCCCGCTAACACTGCGTTTTTGGGAACCCTAAACTGCTGGGGACGCTAGTATAGATCTGATCGGATCAGATATTGATCCGTTCAGATACTATACCACTAAGGGAGGCGTATGCTGCGTGCGTGGGTGTTAGCGGTACTGGCGCTAACCTGACGCCTGGGGCTGGTGCTTGCCAGTTCACCAAAATGCTACCAAAAAAACTGTTAGCGATCGCAGGGATCAGGCCTGACTCTGCGAACGCTGCAGTTATGCGTTTAGTGTTTTGTAAGTGACAGTGATCGATCGATACTGCACTTGGGTGGGCTGGGCGGAGGCGCAAAACGCAGGTGCTAGCAGGTATCTGGGCTGATCCCGCTAACACTGCGTTTTTGGGAACCCTAAACTGCTGGGGACGCTAGTATAGTATCTGATCGGATCAGATATTGATCCGATCAGATACTATACCACTAAGGGAGGCGCATGCTGCGTGCGTGGGTGTTAGCGGTACTGGCGCTAATCTGACGCTGCCTGGGGCGACGCATATCACCGCCGGGCGATCGGGGGGCTAAACCTTTATTCGGTAATAAACGGCGGGTGCCCTGACACTATAAAAAATAAACAAACTAACCAGCGTCAACCGTAACGGTTATACGGTGATCAGTGGTGAAAGGGTTAACTAGGGGGCAATCAAGGGGTTAAAACATTTATCAGATAGTATAGGGGGGTCCCTGACGCTATAAAACGCTGACGGCGAACCTAAATATTTACCTCACTAACTAGCGTCACCAGCGACACTAATACAGCGATCAGAAAAATGATCGCTTAGTGACACTGGTGAGGGGGGGTGATCAAGGGGTTAAAACTTTATTAGGGGGGGTTAGGGGGGTACCCTAGACCTACAGGGGGGTAACAGTATCTGTCCCAACACTGTAACTGTCACAAACTGACACCATGCAGTAATCAGAAAAAAAAAAAAACAAAAAAAAAAAAAACTGCTGGTGTCAGTTTGTGACAGGGGGGGGGGGTGATTGGGGGGGATCGGGGGGCGATCGGGGGGGGGATCGGGGTGTTTTGTGTGCCTGGCATGTTCTACTGTGTGTGTGTGTGTTGGTGCACTCACATTGATGTCTTCTCTCCTCGGGCCGGAACGGAAAATACCGACCCGAGGGGAGATGACATCATTTCCTTTGCTGCTGTTTAGCATACAGCAGCAAAGGAAGATTCTCATTGGCCGGCGGCGATCGCGAGGGGGGGGCCACGAACGGATGGTCTCCCCCTCATCACCGATCGCCGCTGGACAAAAGACGACCGCCTCGGGCACCGGGGGGGGGTCCGATCGGACCCCCCACCCGCGGAAGGCAAATCACGTACACTGTACGTGATTTTGCCTGTCCGTGCCACTTTGCCGACGTACATCGGCGTGAGGCGGTCGTCAAGTGGTTAATATCCCACTGGATCACTTCTTTGAAATGTGCAGTAGGGATTAGCCAAACACCCCCCGGTTTGGTTTGCACCAATACCTGCCATCAGACAAAAAATTTGTGCGAACACCGTTAAAGTCTATGGGACACGAACGTGAAAAATCAAAAGTGCTCATTTCAAAGGCTTATATGCAAGTTATTTCCAGAAAAGGTGTTTGGGGACCCGGATCCTGCCCCAGGGGACATGGATCAATGCAAAAAAAGTTTTTTAAAACACCTGTTTTTTCAGGAGCAGTGATTTTAAGAATGCCTAAAGTGAAACAATAAAAATGAAATATTCCTTTAAATATTGTGCCTTGGGGGGCCGTAGTATGCCTGTAAAGTAGCACATTTTCACATATTTAGAATAGTAAGTGACAGTTCTAAAGGAAAAAATGTCATTCAAAATTGCTCACGGCTGTAATGTATTGCCAGATGCTTGAGAAATACATAAAAAATCATTTAAAAAAACAGTTTGGATCCCCCCTCCAGTCCATACCAGGCCCTTCAGGTCTGGTATTGATATTAAGGGGAACTCCACGCAATTTTTTTTTTAAATGGCGTGGCCCCCCCTAAAATCCATACCAGAACCAAAGGGCCTGGTATGGACGGGGGGATTCCATGCCGTTTTTTCCTAATTCTGTCATAGGGTTCCCCTTAACCACTTCAATACACTATATTATAAATTGTACACTGCACTATATACCCGGCACTATATACCCTGCACTGTATTATATTTATTTCACTGAGGGTTAGGGATGAGCTGAACACCCCCTGGTTCGGTTCACACCAGAACCTGCGAACGGACCAAAAATTTGCACGAACTTTAGAACCCCATTGACGTCTATGGGACTCAAACGTTCAACATCAAAAGTGCTCATTTTGAAGGCTAATTTGCATGGTATTGTCCTAAAAAGGGTTTGGGGACCCGGGTCCTACCCCAGGGAACATGTATCAATGCAAAAAAAAACTTTTAAAAACGGCCGTTTTTTCGGGAGCAGTGATTTTAATGATGCTTAAAGTAAAAAAAAAAAAACGAAATATTCCTTTTAAATATTGTACCTGGGTGGTGTCTATAGTATGCCTGTAAAGTGGCGCGTGTTTCCCGTGTTTAGAACAGTCCCTGCACAAAATGTCATTTTTAAAGGAAAAAATCTCATTTAAAACTGCTTGCGGGTTTAATGTAATGTCGGGTCCAGGCAATATGGATGAAAATCAGTGAGACAAACGGCATGGGTACCCCCCAGTCCATTACCAGGCCCTTTGGGTCTTGTATGGATATTAAGGGGAACCCGGCACCCAAATTAAAATAAGGAAAGGTGTGGGGCCACCAGGCCCTATATACTCTGAACAGCAGTATACAGGCGGTGCAAACAAGACAGGGACTGTAGGTTTGTTGTTAAGTAGAATCTGTTTGTAATTTTGAACAGGTACATTTTTAACGTGTTTAGCTCCAGCCAAAAAATCTTTTAAGCTTTTTGGAAAACATGGGGAAGGCTTATCACCCCTGTGACATTTGTTTTGCTGTCTGTCCTCCTCTTCAGAAGATTTCACCTCACTTTTTGTCCCAATGACAAATGTTTTTTGAAAATTTGGGTTTTTTTGTGGAACAAGGATTGGAAAGCATCAGTGGAAAGGAGAAATGTTTTTCCCATATTAACTCTTACAGGAGAGAATTTCCCTTCGTTTGTAAGTTAGATGTTTGAAAGTAGGGGCCTGCCCTATATACTCAGCAGAAATTTGGGCCTTAGGTGTTGTTGTGGTCACAACACTGTAAGCCCTCACAGGGATCTGCTGTGAAATATTAGATCAAGAATTGTAATTACATGCCCCTGTTGAACAGGGGCAGAAAAATTGGGCCTTTGGTGCTGGTGGTGGTGCTGGTGCCACAACACTGTAAGTCCTCACTCACTCTTGGAGGGTGGAGAAATGGGCCCTGCTGTGAAATATTAGATCATGAATTGTAATTACATGCCCCTGTTGAAAGAGGGCAGAAAAATTGGGCCTTTGGTGGTGGTGGTGGTGCCACAACACTGTAAGTCCTCACAGACACTCTAGTTGGAACACAGGAACGAGCCCTGCTGCAAAGTATTGCATCAATAATTGTAATTACACGACCCTGTTAAACAGGGGCTGAAAAATTGGGCCTTAGGCAGTGGTGCTGGTGCCACAACACTGCAACCCCTCACAGATACTCTAGTTGGAATGCAGAAACGAGCCCTGCTGCAAAGTATTGCATCAAAAATTGTAATTACACGCCCCTGTTAAACAGGGGCTGAAAAATTGGGCCTTAGGCACTGGTGCTACAACACTGCAACCCCTCACAGATACTCTAGTTGGAACGCAGAAACGAGCCCTGCTGCAAAGTATTGCAGCAAAAATTGTAATTACATGCCCCTGTTAAACAGGGGCTGAAAAATTGGGCCTTAGGCACTGGTGGTGGCGCCCAGAACCAAAAATGTTCTTACAAGCTATCAGCGTGATGATTGAGGAGGAAGAGGATAATTACTCAGGGATAGTCACTCAGCATCAGCATAGGCTGTCTTTGAAGGGATCTGAGATTTCAAAAAAAAATATTCGGTTACATCAGCATCAGGTGCTTGTTAGCTGGTGGTGATCCAAGACTGATTCATTTTTATGAAGGTCAGTCGATCGACCGAGTCGGTGGACAGACGCACCCTGTGATCGATTACAAAGCCTCCAGCAGCACTGAATGTGCATTCCGAAAGAACGCTCGATGCAGGACAGGCCAGTAGCTCAATTGCATACTGTGCAAGCTCTGGCCAGCGATCTATCCTCAAGACCCAGTAACCCAGAGGATTTTCGGTGGGAAAGGTGTCCAAGTCTGATCTTGCCCCTAGGTATTCCTGCACCATGTAAAACAGACGCTGGCGATGGTTGCTGGAACCGATCATACCTTGGGGCTGCGGACCAAAAAATTGTCTGAACGCATCGGTCAGACAGCCACCTTCTCCACCGCTCCTTCTTTGACTGACCGAAGCCTCAGCAACACGTTGTCCAGAAACAGGAGTTTGTAACCTCCCAGTCTCTGGGAACGCGTTGCACAGACCTTTCTGCAAGGCCTCCCGAAGATGTTTCATCCTCTGCTTGCGATGGCAAGATAAGGTCCGCAACCTTACCCTTGTAACTTGGATCAAGGAGGGTTGCCAGCCAGTATTGGTCCTTCTCCTTGATACCACGAATACGAGGATCCTTACGCAGGCTTTGCAGGATCAGGGAGGCCATGCAGCGTAGGTTTGCTGAGGCATTCAGTCCGGAGTCCTCTGGGTCACTAAGGACGACATGGTCCACAGCCACCTCCTCCCAGCCACGTACAAGTCCATGTGTTTCTTGGGACTGATCCCTTAAAGATTGCTGCTGATGCTGAGTGCCAGGCTCCACCTCCATACTGACACAATCTTCCTCCTCCTCGTCCTCTTCCTGTGTGATCGGCGGGCACGCAAGAACACTGTCTGGATAAAGGGGGACTTGAGAGCTAAGGAAGTCCTCCTCTTCCTGCCTCTGTTCTGCCTCAAGTGCCCTGTCCATTATTCCATGCAGCATGTGCTCCAACAGGTGGACAAGGGGGACAGTGTCACTGATGCATGCACTGTCACTGCTCACCATCCTCGTGGCCTCCTCAAATGGTGACAGGACAGTGCATGCATCCCTGATCATGGCCCACTGGCGTGGGGAAAAAAAACAAGCTCCCCTGACCCTGTCCTGGTGCCATAGTCGCACAGGTACTCATTGATGGCCTGCATGGCCAACGTTGAGTTCCACCTGGTGGGCATGTCACAGATTAGGCGGTTCTTGGGCAGGTTAAACTCCTTTTGGAGGTCCGCCAGCTGAGCACTGGCATTATATGACCGGCGGAAATGCACACAGACTTTCCTGGCCTGCCTCAGGACATCCTGTAAGCCCGGGTACCTGCCCAAGAACCGCTGCACCACCAAGTTAAGGACGTGAGCCAAACAAGGCACATGGGTCATTTGTCCCTGTCGGAGGGCAAAGAGGAGGTTGGTGCCATTGTCGCAATCCACCATTCCTGCCTTAAGTTGGCGTGGCGTCAACCACCTCTGAACCTGCCCCTGCAGAGCTGACAGAACCTCTGCCCCAGTGTGGCTACTGTCCCCCAAGCACACCAGCTCAAGCACCGCATGGCATCTTTTGGCCTGCGTACTTGCGTAGCCCCTTGAACGGCTACGGAGCACCGCTGGTTCCGAGGACAAAGCACAGGAAGAGGCCATGGAGGAAGAAGAAGAGGAGGGGGTGGAGGAGAGAGGTGTGTCACAATCATTAGTAGTGGCATTTTGGAGGCGTGGTGGCGGAACAACCTCCAACACTACTGCACCTTGTCCTGCATCCTTCCCAGCTGCCAGCAGAGTCACCCAATGCGCCGTGAAACTTAGGTAACGTCCCTGTCCATGCATGCTGGACCATGAGTCAGTGGTAATATGCACCTTACCGCTGACCGCCCTGTCCAGCGAGGCATGGACATTGCCTTCCACATGCCGGTAGAGAGCCGGAATCGCCTTCCGTGAGAAAGGGGGCAGAGTCTACCAACTGAAAAGGCAGCAGTTGAAGTGCTAGCAATTTTGCCAAGCTAGCATTCAACCACTGGGCATGTGGATGGCTGGGAGCAAACTTCTTTCGGCGGTGCAGCAGCTGGGGCAGGGAAATTTGTCTGGTACAATCTAGTTACATAGTTAGTAAGGTTGAATAAAGACACCAGTCCATCCAGTTTAACCTGAGTGAGTGTGTGCCCTGACCCTTGTCCCTAACCCTGTACATCGCACACTCACATCAGTCCCTACCCTCAATCTAAGGTCCCCATTCATATACTAGGGCCAATTTTCGACAGAAGCCAATTAACCTACCAGCATGTCTTTGGCGTCGGTGTACCAAAAGCAGATTGCCCACAAGTACTTGGCTGTGACACACCTAATTCTACACCTTCATTCCTCTCAGTGCAGGTCTCAGAGAGGACTGAAGGTATAGTGGGGTTGGAGATCTCAGCTGATGAGGAGCAAGGAGAGGTCCTCTTTGTTCTTTGGTGTGGGTCTTTTAGATACGCTTGCCAACGAACTGCATGGCAGGTCAACATATGTCTGGTCAAGCATGTGGTACCCAAGCGGGAGATGTTTTGGGCACGCGAGATATGCTTGAGACATATGTTGCAAATAGCAGCGGTGCGATCTGATGCACTCGTCTCAAAAAAGGCCCACACCAAAGAACTTTTTGAATAACGCGCAGAGACTGCAGCGCCCTGCACATGTGGAGCTTTGGGGTGTGATGCAGTCAATGTGCAGCCCTTAGGCTGGCCCCTGGAGGGCATCCTGCCTCTTTGGTGATGTGCCGCCTCCTCCTCCTCTCTCCTATCAGGCACCCACGTTGAGTCAGTGACCTCATCATCCCCTCCCTCCTCATCACTGGAGCAAACCTGGCAGTATGCTGCAGCAGGGGGAGCATGACTGCCAGATTGCTGTCCTTCTTGGGCACCCCCTCTGTCCGTGCTCATGTAACTGCCTTCATCGAGCTCAGTATCATCATCAGAGCCTTCCAAACGCTTGGCATCCTCCTGGAGCCTGTACCCAACACTGTGGTCAAACAGTTCGAGGGACTCCTCAGGAGGACATGGTGGGGCTAGGGAAGTAGTCACTGATGACATTGAGCAGAGGGAAGAGGCCGCTGCTTCGCCAGACAAAGTACCCTGGGCATGGGTGAGAGAGGATGAGGAGGATGAGGACGGCTTGGTCATCCACTCGACCAAGTCTTCCGCATGTTGCGACTCAACATGGTCAGCTGCCGAAAAAAAGGCCAAGCGTGTCCCACGGCCACGTGCTGATGAGGATGCGCCGTCTCCACGACCAGCACTAGACACAGAGCCTGCTTGCCCTCTTTTTTATTGGCTTGTGACCAAAATCAACTGCCTGCCTGTAGTATGAGAACACCACCAACCTTCTACAGGTAGCTTTAGCTGAACACTGTGCAGAGCTCGCAAAAAAATAACTTGTAGTTTTAGCTGAACACTGTGAGGAGGACGCACCGCACTAACTTGTAGTTTTAGATGAACACTGTGAGCAGGACGCACTACACTAACTGTAAATAGTCTAGCTGCCTGACTGTGGTACTAATAGGATCAAAAGAACACCAGCAATTTTCTTCAGGTAGCTGTAAATACTGTAACAAGACAAGCCTGCCTGTCAGTAAGAAGATAACAGGAACAGATCTAGCTAAACTGAATACAGTGTATATAAATATATATATATATATATATATATATATATATATATATATATATATATATATATATATATATATATGCAACACCTGGGATGCATATATATACACAATACACTGTAAGTGCAGCTAACTCACTGATTGTCCTGCCTAATCTATCTAACTCAAATGAAATGACACTGTCTCTCATTCTATCTCTCTTTCAACGCCGGAACACACATTACACAGGGCTGCCGTGCAGGCAGCCTTATATAGTGTGGGGCGTGTTCTAAACCCCCTGAGCCATAATTGGCCAAAGCCACCCTGGCTTTGGCCAATTACAGCTCTCTCTACTGACGGCGCTGTGATTGGCCAAGCATGCGGGTCATAGTGCATGCTTGGCCAATCATCAGCCAGCAATGCACTGCGATGCCGCAGTGAATTATGGGCCGTGACGCGCCACACGAATTTGGCGCGAACGGCCCATAACGTTCGGAATTCGGCGAATGACAGCCAATGTTCGACTCGAACACGAAGCTCATCCCTACTGAGGGTACTAAATACTCTGAACTGCAGAATATATACTATACAGACTGCACTATATACTCTTAACTGTATTATATATACTATACGGACTGCACTATATACTCTGAACTGCAGTATATATACAATACAGACTGCACTATATACTCTGAACTGCAGTATATATACTATATACTCTGAACTGCAGCATATATACTATACGGACTGCACTATATACTCTGAACTGCAGCATATATACTATATGGACTGCACTATATACTCTGCTGAAAAATTGGGCGTTAGGTGTTGGTGGTGGCAGAACACGGTAACCCCTCACAGTTATAGGGCGTACACACGGTCGGACTTTGTACGGACATTCCGACAACAAAATCCTAGGATTTTTTCCAACGGATGTTGGCTCAAACTTGTTTTGTCTACACACGGTCGCACAAAGTTGTCGGAAAATCCGATCGTTCTGAACGTGGTGACGTAAAACACGTACGTCGGGACTATAAACGGGGCAGTGGCCAATAGCTTTCATCTCTTTATTTATTCTGAGCATGCGTGGCACTTTGTCCGTCGGATTTGTGTACACACAATCGGAATTTCCGACAACAGATTTTGTTGTCGGAAAATTTTATCTCCTGCTCTCCAACTTTGTGTGTCGGAAAATCCGATGGAAAATGTCCGATGGAGCCCACACACGGTCGGAATTTCCGACAACACGCTCCGATCGGACATTTTCCATCGGAAAATCCGACCGTGTGTACGGGGCATTACTCTTGTTGTGTGCAGGAACAGTCCCTGCTGTTAAATACTAATCAGCAGACGCTAATTGGATACCAGGAGACAAACACACACTATACAGCATGGCTCAAAACTTCAAGGTACCAGCCTCTTTGAGCCTTAAGCCTGCTTCCCTACACTGTTTGAACAGGCTTTGTAACTTCAATACACACACGCTGTATCAGACTTCTACGTACCTGACAAGCGAGTCCACTTGGGCAGAGGGTAGACTCCCTTACGTGTCTGACTCGTGGCCCCTGGTACAGTAGACAAAAGGCACGGGAGTGCGGAGTGGTATCGGAGCCTGGTAGTAGGATTCAGATGCTGGCAGGTAGGCAGTCCTTCAGCAGCAAGGTGTAGGCTGGATCACAGGCAAGCAGGTGCTGAGCAGGAGCAGAGCAGGATGGTCAGGACACTGGCTGGGTTTGGCAACAGGCGGGCAACGAGGTACAGTGGAGCAGGCAGAAGTGGAGTCAGACAAGCCAGAGGTCAGGTGTGGGCGGAAGTCAGAGGAATCCAAGAAACAAGCTGGGTTGGTCAGGAGATCCAAAACATACAGGAAACAGGAACAAGGCACGGGGGAGCTGGTGATCAGGCAGCACCGAGCAGAGTGTGCAGCTAACCTAAATAGGCAGATTGGCGCCAGACGCAAATGCGAGTGCATCCGCACACTGGCATGCACACCAGCACCCACAGGATGATTCACACCAGCGTCCAAAGGAACGTGTGCACTAGCGTGCACACGGGCATGCGTCTGAACACCGGCACGCACACCAGCGCCAACTGGATCGTGCATACTAGTGCCCACAGGAACGCGCGCGCCAGCACGCACCAAGGCGAGCAACACCACGTCCACCAAGGTTACCTCTCTGACTAGGGATGAGCCGAACACCCCCCTGTTCGGTTCGCCCCAGAACATACGAACAGGAAAAAAGTTCGTTCGAACACGCGAACACCGTTAAAGTCTATGGGACACGAACATGAATAATCAAAAGTGCTAATTTTAAAGGCTAATATGCAAGTTATTGTCATAAAAAGTGTTTGGGGACCCGGGTCCTGCCCCAGGGGACATGGATCAATGCAAAAAAAAGTTTTAAAAACGGCCGTTTTTTCAGGAGCAGTGATTTTAATAATGCTTAAAGTCAAACAATAAAAGTGTAATATCCCTTTAAATTTCGTACCTGGGGGGTGTCTATAGTATGCCTGTAAAGGGGCGCATGTTTCCCGTGTTTAGAACAGTCTGACAGCAAAATGACATTTCGAAGGAAAAAACGCATTTAAAACTACCCGCGGCTATTGCATTGCCGACAATACACATAGAAGTTCATTGATAAAAACGGCATGGGAATTCCCCACAGAATCTGGAAGCCCCCTTTAACAAGGGGACCCCCAGATCTCGCCCCCCCCCGTGTGAAATGGTAAGGGGGTACTTACCGCTACCATTACACTAAAAAACTGTCAAAAATGTTAAAAATGACAAGAGACAGTTTTTGACAATTCCTTTTTTTAAATGCTACTTCTTTCTTCTATCTTCCTTCATCTTCTTCTTCTTCTGGTTCTCCTGGCTCTTCTGATTCTTCCTCCGGCGTTCTCGTCCAGCATCTCCTCTGCGGCATCTTCTATCTTCTTCTCCTCGGGCCGCTCCGCACCCATGGCATGGGGGGAGGCTCCCGCTCTTCTCTTCATCTTCTTCTTCATCTTCTTTTCTTCTCTTCTTCTCTTCTTCTCTTCTTCTCTTCTTCATTTTCTTCTCCGGGCCGCTCCGCACCCATGCTGGCATGGAGGGAGGTTCCCACTGTGTGACGGCATCTCCTCGTCTGACGGTTCTTATATAACGGGGGGCGGGGCCACCCGGTGACCCCGCCCACCTCTGACGCACGGTGACTTGACGGGACTTCCCTGTGACGTCACGGGGAATGCCACAGGGAAGTCCCGTCATGTCACACAGAACACCGGAGGAAGAACCAGAAGAAGAAGAAGATGAAGGAAGATAGAAGAAAGAAGAAGCATTTAAATAAAGGAATTGTCAAAAACTGTCTCTTGTCATTTTTAACATTTTTGACAGTTTTTTAGTGAAATGGTTGGGGTAAGTACCCCCTTACCATTTCACACAGGGGGGGCCGAGATCTGGGGGTCCCCTTGTTAAAGGGGGCTTCCAGATTCCGATAAGCCCCCTACCCACAGACCCCCACAACCACCGGCCAGGGTTGTGGGGATGAGGCCCTTGTCCTCATCAACATGGGGACAAGGTGTTTTGGGGGGCTACCCCAAAGCACCCTCCCAATGTTGAGGGCATGTGGCCTGGTATGGTTCAGGAGGGGGGGCACACTCTCGTCCCCCCCCTCTTTTCCTGCGGCCTGCCAGGTTGCGTGCTCGGATAAGGGTCTGATATGGATTTGTGGGGGGACCCCACGCCGTTTTTTTTTTTTTTTTTTGGCGCGGGGTTCCCCTTAAAATCCATACCAGACCTGAAGGGCCTGGTATGGAATAATATAGGGGGACTCCCACGTCATTTTTTTTTTAAATTTTGGTTCGGGGTTCCCCTGTGGGGAATTCCCATGCCGTTTTTATCAATGAACTTCTATGTGTATTGTCGGCAATGCAATAGCCGCGAGTAGTTTTAAATGCGTTTTTTCCTTCGAAATGTCATTTTGTTGTCAGACTGTTCTAAACACGGGAAACATGCACCCCATTACAGACATACTATAGACACCCCCCAGGTACGAAATTTAAAGGGATATTACACTTTTATTGTTTGACTTTAAGCATTATTAAAAACACTGCTCCGGAAAAAACGGCCGTTTTTAAAACTTTTTTTTGCATTGATCCATGTCCCCTGGGGCAGGACCCAGGTCCCCAAACACTTTTTATGACAATAACTTGCATATAAGCCTTTAAAATTAGCACTTTTGATTTCTCCCATAGACTTTTAAAGGGTGTTCCGCGGCATTCGAATTTGCCGCGAACACCCCAAATTGTTCGCTGTTCGGCGAACTTGCGAACAGCCAATGTTCGAGTCGAACATGAGTTCAACTCGAACTCGAAGCTCATCCCTATCTCTGAGATGCTGGTTCACATTACCAGCATTTGTGTCTATTTAGCTGTGTGTTGGTTATTATTTTTTCTTGGATATATCCATATAATTTCGCTTACCAGCAAACTATCACGTTACTATTTCTGCGGTTGATGACTGTATGATCTTCTACCCTGGACTGGTTGGTTTTTCATTTACCTTCCAATAAGTCTGACATCATTTATGTTTATATAAAGTACCCTACTTATCTTTGTGCTGCTGAAGAAGCGTATCCTTAAGCACTAAATGTAGAGCGAACAAGCAAATATTTTGTGTCTGGATTCACATTCTGACCCATACTATTCTATGTCCACATACCTATTTGGTTACTACTATTGGAATTTCAAGCATTGCACCTCTGGATGTATCATTGTAATTCTTTGCCTTGCGAGTGGTGTCAGAATCTGTGTGTGGGTTATATAATATTAGTTTCATTCATTTAATATATATCTATATGTAATAATTCCCCCTTTTTAAATATTTTCCTACAAAATAAAACAATTATAATTACTTTTATATGGTCTACCCGTGTGCCTTTAATGTCCACTTTTCTAGCCTTCAGTTTCTATATATCCATTGTTGGGACGTTGGCACACTGTTACCTGTATATCCACGGTGTCACCCTGTGACAATACATGTTAAATTCAGAAAAATTGGTCTTTGGGTGTCGGTGGCGCCTCCCCATCGTAACCATATAGAGGTAATCTTGAAGAAACCAAGAATTGGCCTTGCTGTAAAAAATTGTAATGATATTCACCTATCAAACAGGTGCAAAAAAATTAATCTTTGGGTGTTAACCACTTGCCGACCGCCTAACGCAGATATACTGCGGCAGAATGGCACGGGCAGGCAAAATCACGTACTTGGTACGTGATCTGCCTCCCGTGGGCGGAGGGCGCATAGCGCCCCCCCGGTGCCCGAGGCGGTCGGCATCGTTAGGGGAATGATCCATGCTATCTAAGTAAGTGCATACATCTAAGTAAGTGCACCAACACTACACTAACAGTAAAACACACTAGGCACACTTTTCACCCCTCATCACCCCCCCCAATCACCCCCCTGTACCCCCTGTACCCCCTGTCACAGTAACACCAATAGCAGTTTTTTTTTCTGATTATTGCATTGGTGTCAGTTTGTGACAGTTATAAGTGTTAGGCCAGTTAGTATTAGCCCCCTTTAGGTCTACGGTACCTCCTTAACCCCCCTAATAAAGTTTTAACCCCTTGATCACCCCTCGCCACCAGTGTCACTAAGCGATTGTTTTTCTGATCGCTGTATTAGTTTCACAGGTGACGCTAGTTAGGGAGGTAAGTATATAGGTTCACCGTCAGCTTTTTATAGCGTCAGGGACCCCCATATACTACCTAATAAAGGTTTTAACCCCCTGATTGCCCCCTAGTTAACCCTTTCACCACTGATCACCATATAACTGTTACGGGTGACGCTGGTTAGTTTATTTTTTATAGTGTCAGGGCACCCGCCGTTTATTACCTAATAACCCCCTGATCGCCCGGCGAGTGATATCAGTTTTAGGTTCAGATAAGGTCTGTGTCGCCCCCCAGGCAGCATCAGGTTAGCGCCAGTACCGCTAACACCCACGCACACAGCATACCCCTCCCTTAGTAGTATAGTATCTGAACGGATCGATATCTGATCCAATCAGATCTGTACTAGCATCCTCAGCAGTTTAGGGTTCCCAAAAACGCAGTGCTAGCGGGATCAGCCCAGATACATGCTAGCACCTGTGTTTTGCCCCTCGGCCTGGCCCAGCCCACCCAAGTGCAGTATCGATCGATCACTGTCACTTACAAAACACTAAACACACATAACTGCAGCGTTCGCAGAGTCAGGCCTGATCCCTGCGATCGCTAGCAGTTTTTTTGGTAGCGTTTGATACAGTCGCTAACAGTCAGGAGCTTTTTTACCTGTGAGTCTCATTACTGTACCCCTAAATTTAGAGCCCAAAATGGCAAATTGAAGGTACACTATTGAAGAGGCCTACACGTTTCTGAGCATGACAGATAGTGAAGAGGAAGTCACTCATCTGTCAGATTCAGGCTCAGAATACGATCCTGTAGAGGACAGCGGCTCCATGACAGATAGCTCTGACGACGGAGTTGTGGTCCCTGCCAAGGTCAGGCATAACTGACCCCAAACTTCTTCTGCTGTTGTTGAAGTGCAAGAACCGCGGAGCTCTCGTATGGAGCAGAGCAGTACTAGCGCCGCTATTCCTTCTGGTGAACTGGCAAGCAGCAGCGGCCTAGTACACCCTGGTCATACATCCAGCACTGCAGTAGTCCCATAAGTGCAGTTCAAGCTGGTGAGGTGGCAAGCACAAGTAGTGTCCCGCTGCCACCAAGAAGAAGACAAACAGGCCCGTCGTGCCCATAGTGCCCTTCCTGCTGCATTCGCCAATCCTAATTGGGAACCCACCAGCACCCGTACTTCCCCCATTCACATCCCCAACCAAATGCAGTCGGCTGCATGGGAGGCATTTTCTTTATGTCCTCCCGAGTACCCCTACCCAACGAACCCCCCAAAAAAGATGTCGTGTCTGCAGCAAGTGTGGATATAGGCGTGACACCCGCTATTATTGTCCCTCCTGTCCTGACAATCCTGGTCTTTGCATTGGTGAATGTTTTGAACGCTACCATTCACTAGTTGAGTATTAGCGTAGGGTACAGCACTGCACAGACTAGGCAAACTTTCACAGGGCCCCCCAAGATGCCATCGCATTTTGAGAGACCCGAACCTGGAACCGATTACAGTTATAAAAGTTACAGTTACAAAAAAAAGTGTAAAAAAAAAAGTAAAAAAAAAACAAAAAAATATATAAAATAAAAAAAACAAAAATAGTTGTCATTTTATTGTTCTCTCTCTCTCTATTGTTCTGCTCTTTTTTACTGTATTCTATTCTGCAATGTTTTATTGTTATTATGTTTTATTATGTTTGCTTTATAGGTATGCAATTTTTTATACTTTACTGTTTACTGTGTTTTATTGTTAATCATTATTTTGTTTTCAGGTACGCCATTCAGCTGCAGAGCGGATTTATTTATCTTGACAGCAACAGCGTTCGCTCCCACAATATATAAAGCATACGGGACCCCAAAAACCAAGCCCCGCCTTCAGGCTTTCTAAGGGTGTAAATTTTTTATTTCACTCATGACTGCCTACCACAGTTTCGGAGGCCATGGATTGCCCAGATGGCACAACCCCCCCCCCAAATGACCTTATTTTGGAAAATAGACACCCCAAGCTATTTGCTGAGAGGTGTAGTGAGTATTTTGCAGACCTCACTTTTTGTCACAAAGTTTTAAAAATTGAAAAAAGAAAAAAAAATGCATTTTTCTTTTCTTTCTTAATTTTCAAAAACAAATGAGAGCTGCAAAATACTCACCATGCCTCTCAGCAAATAGCTTGGGGTGTCTACTTTCCAAAATGGGGTAATTTGGGGGGTTTGTTCAATCAGTGAATCATGTGCAAAATAGTCAAATAGAGCCTATTATAAATAACATAACATCCTTCACCATAACAAAAGCCTATAACTAAATATCTATGTGATAATAAATTATTGAACACAATTAAAAAGAGAAAAAAAAAAGGATAAGATATATTAATGTGATGAACCACAGTGCACAGGTATCTCAATTGGACAGCATACCACTGTGAAGAAATGTAACGTCTTTGGTGATTGATGAATATAGACAGGTTTCAATGAGTAATCCCCAGTGATAGATGGCTTGCTCATATATTCAGCTGCTCATTAGCATGGGCTGGCTTCTGGCTTTCAAAGAACTTCCGCAGTATGAAAAAAACAAAGAAATAAAGACCATTGCTCAGGCAGTGTGATATGTAATCCCTATATAATAAGGGTAAAAATTCACTCACACTTTTCAGCAGAATAAATCGCATATGGTAAGGTCAGTTGCATACAGCTAACAGCTGGGATCTCCTCACACACCAACAGTGCACACACAGCACTGCTCGTCACTGGCTCCTCCCGACCGGTTTCATCACTAGACACGTGACTTTTTCAAAGGTGACCATGTGACAACCTTGTTTAGTATTTATAGTGTGCATGCCGGTTGCCATAGTGACCAGGGAGTGTAATGCATCATCATGCCGCTAAATGGGTTCTGCACTACATTCAAACAACATAATATCCATACAAAGTAACAATTTAATACATATAGATACATCATTTTTACAATAAAACATATATTTAAAAACATAGTTGCAACTCTAAAGACAATACGTGGCAAGCACAAAGAAACTCTTCTATGAGGACAAACCGGTGCTAAAGGTATAAATCTTTATTCAAATGACTATCCAAAATTTAAACAAATACATTTAAGTTAAATGTCAAACTGCAACCCTTATTCCCAGAACACATTAAAAAGACCTGAAGGAAATGCAGGTGGCCACCAATTTCTAAATAAACCTCAAAGACCTCTCATTCTCACATACACATACACCATTCAATCACAATCACTCATAAGATCTGTCAGGATAATGAGTATTCTCATCCAGTGATCAAAGAAATTGTCAGTGAGAGTAAATCATATATTGGGTCATCATAGGTAGTCCTGATCATGGATGGTTTAATCACAGTTGTAGCAATCTTATGAAAGATATAAAGTGCAGGTGTAGTGAAGCAGTTCCAAATACATTCCGTGAAATTAGCTTAAGACAATTGCAGCTTTACTTCAGCCAAATGCCATTGATCAGATCAGTTCGGTGATAGCCGGTAATAAAATAACACAGCATGTAAAGGGTAGCATCTATGTAAAATACTGGATGTAAATCTGATTTTACCGTAGGCTGGAGCAAACCTGAGAGCGGCACATCATGTCAGTGGGATCAGCGTGCAGATGCCGGCATTTAGAAAAGATCTTAGCGATCTATAAACCGCTGTCACTGAAGCTGGGCAGCGGGATCCCGTATGCTGATCTCGGTGTAGCCTCCCACAGTTCGCAGTGCTAATCTTCGTCAGCCGGTTATACGGATATTACCTCCTTGCTGCTATGTCACATGACGTACACGCTGTAGGAGCTGCAAGCGTCGGGCTCTGATGCTATTTCCCGGTCAGTAAGGAGAGAGGTTTCAAGAGCGATTCAATAATGGGTGTGTGGCCATCCAAGGAACCTTCTTGTGGATACCACCTAATGATGCTTACATGTTTCGCAAAATGATAGCTTCCTCAGAGCATAGTTGCAACTCTACCCTAATGCCGCGTACACACGAGCGGACATTACGGCGGACTTTGCCCGGCGGACTTTTCGACGTACTTTCCGACGGACTTTGTGAATGAACGGACTTGCCTACACACAATCCACCAAAGTCCGTCGAATTCGTACGTGATGACGTACGACCGGACTAAAACAAGGAAGTTCATAGCCAGTAGCCAATAGCTGCCCTAGCGTGGCTTTTTGTCCGTCGAACTAGCATACAGACGGCGGACTTTTCGACCGGACTCGATTTCAACGGATAAATTTAAAACAAGTTTCAAATCTAATTCCGTCGAACTTTTGAGAAAACAAAGTCCGCTGGAGCCCACACACATCGAATTGTCCGACGAAATCCAGTCCGCCGGGCAAAGTCCGCCGTAATGTCCGCTCGTGTGTACGCGGCATAAGACCCATTTAAATACATGAAGTAAGCAGATATAACCTAGGAACTCCCTCCAGTGGTGACCCAATGGAATTACATCTCTACATAATCATCCTCTAATGAGCTAAGGGTAAATGGATGTGTATGAGATAGAAAGATGCTAGAAAGACGCTAAAAAAATCGCTAAAAAAAAATTTGTTTTGACAAAAATATTTAAAAATTATATAATAAAATTATTAAAAATATTTTAAATTGTAGAACCTGTTTTGGAGGAGCAGATGTCAAGAGATATATTAAAAATCAGAAATAAAACAATTTATATCAAACTCTATATTTAAGCCAAAAGGTGCAAGAATCCCCATTTCAAAAATCCATTTTGATTTGTTTTTACTTAATTCTCTCATTTTATTACTACCCGGCCAGTGCGGTTAATATTTTTCAATGGCCCAAAATTTCAATAACGCAGGGTCTTTGTCATGATATAGAGCAAAATGGCGTGACACACTGTTTTGGAAAACCTTTTTCAATATTCTGTATGTGCTCCTGAATGCGTTTCCACATAGGACACTGTAATACATACACCACCCCCGCAGTTCTACATGACACAAAATCTTTGATTTCAAAATCATTGTTTTTACTGGTAGATGTGAAATTGATGCATTTTTGACCATTTTGTTTTGTATTTCTACAAGCATAACATCTTTTACATGGAAAGAAACCCTTTCCTTGAAAAAATGTGAACCCCTGTGAGATTTTTGGAGGTTCCAAAACATTTTTCGCTATTAAATCCCTTAAAGTTGTTGCCTTTCTATAAACAAATTTTGGTTTCTCTGGTAAGATACTACGTAATTGATGATCCGCTAAGAGTAGTGACCAATGCCTTTTAAATAAATGCTCGATTTGCCTATGCTGAATACTATAATCCAGAATCATAGGAATCTCTTGGTACTTTGTGTTTTTCTTTTGTTTGTCTCTAATTAATTCTTCCCTTGAGAGCTCCGATACCTCCTTGATTTTATCATCTATAAAATCATTATTATACATCTTTTGAACAAATCTCCTTCCAATAATATATGCTTGTTCCAAAATAGTGCTTTTATCAGTGCAATTTCTTCTTAGAAGTATTAGTTGCCCCTTCGGAATATTAACCAGCCAGGAATCAAAGTGACAGCTGTCCACAGGGATATAACTATTCCTCTCGACTGGTTTAAAAAAAGTTTTTGTTAGGAATCTATTCTTAGTTAATTGTATATCCAGATCCAGGAAATGTATAGATGTTTTACTGATTTCATAGGTAAGCTTGATATTTTTTGATTGTCATTCAGTTTTTCCAAAAATTTTGTTAGAGTATTTTCATCCCCATTCCATATTATACAATCATCTATAAATCTTTGATACATTATCAATTGTGGGGGAGTATATGAGTGCACCGCATATTCCTCCTATTCAGCCATAAATATATTAGCCACGCTTGGGGCATATTTAGCACCCATTGCAATACTATTAAGTTGCCTATAAAATTCTGAGTTATACCAAAAATAATTATGTTGTAAACTAAATGCCAAACATCTTAAAATAAATATTTTCTGTTTAGAAATAATATTACTATATCTATCCATGGCCCATCTTGAGGCTTGTATGGCCTCCTGACGGCCTATGCTTGTATACAAAGACGAAAAGTCTGCTGTGGCTAACAAATATGTTTGATCTGGCCTGATTTCAATGTTATTCAATTCCTGAATCAAGTGCTTGGTGTCCCTTAGATAAGCTGGTGTTGATGGAACTAATGGCTGCAAAAATTGTCCACATGTTCCCCTAATCTTGCATTTATGAAATGTATACCATTTATTATTGGCCGTCCCGGCGGATTCTTCAATCGTGGAGACGCCGTGATCCTTATGTTTGGCTACACGCTGTTAATGGATGAAGATTCTTGTAAGTACAATCCTTTAGCTCAATAAACCACACTATATTGCAATTTTACACTATGGGAGCCTTTCTTGTTTTTGTCTTTTGAGTACCACGTTTACAACTGTGAATATCGGCATAGGTTTGTGGGTGACCTGATAATTTCCCAAATGCCTGGTGAGACCACTGTTATGGTGGTCACCTCGAGCTGGTAAGGAGCCTCATATCTCACTTGGGTGTGAATCACTTTGGATGCTGGACTCACCTATGTCACATTTCCTCTGAACATATGCACTCTGGTCATCAACTCACCTTGTTTATGGACTTTTTTGAGCTTTTGCATTGTTTATAACTGGGACTTGATTCACCACCTTACATATATTTTTTTTATTTTTTCACTTGTTGTATATGGTGAGACATCTGTCTTTGTCTTCTATGGGAGACTTGTTTTTTATTTCTTATATTTTTCTTCATTTATTTTTGGTGGGTCAATCACTCCTTATGGTTATTTTTAGTATGATATACAACTCATATTTAGTTTCAGCGCTGCACTTATTTTGTTTTTTGATGTATTGGAGTTTAGTATTAGACTTTTAGTGCTGGCGGCTTTTACAACTCACTTTTCAATATACACTTTTCTAGCGCAGCGTTAACCCTTTTCTGGGTTTTTTATTTTATTTGCAATTTCTGGTACTACAGCGTTGCTTCTGAATCATCGTTATGGATATTTTTGATTTCAGATCTCAACACAATATTGACACTGAGGGTGTTTTCAATGGTAAAGGGGAACAGACTGATGAAATAGGTGGTCTTTTCCTTAGACTTAAAAATCTTCTAGTCTCAGAGTTACATAACAGTTGGGATATAGCATACCTTGAGCAGTATGTTGCGCAAAAAATGGTACCTCGTAGTTTAAGATGGGAGGTGAGCCCGCAAAAGGGTGAGACAGATTTAGAGGGTTGGTTTGTTTATTTTAACGATATTGGTATTCGGTTTCTTCAGTTTTTGGTGGGGAAGAAACATGATAAACTTAAAACCCTCAATGATGAAATTTGCTCTGTTAGAGACAAATTGTCTCCTCTTAAGGGTCAAGATTTGTATAAGCAGAAATCTGATCAATTGAGACTCTTTCTTGAGAAAGAAGATATAGATCAGAAGAGTTAGAAAAAGAAAAAATATAATCGTGACCTTGCAGATTACTCCAATCAGGTTGTCTTTAAGTGGCATATCAAAACGGATGAACCTATGGAGGGTGTAGGCACGGATATACCCCCCACTATACCAACACAACCACCCCCCATTTGTCTAACACCACGGTATATATAGAGGACATTTTTCCCAGGATCGTCATAATGGTTATGGCTCCAATAGATCGAAACATAACAATAAAAATAGGAAAAACAACTACAATCAGTATAGACATCCTGGAGGTTCCCAATTGCCTCAACAGTATGGCAATGGCCCTGGGAGACCTGAGATGTACCCACAGAGGACTCCCTATGGAAATAATTTTCCAACACAGGGGACACCTTATAGGAATGATCCCCCATTTTTGAGGACCCCCTATAGGAATGACTATAAACATCAGAGGCCCAGGGATTCGAGGGAAGATCCCAGGGATTTTGTTAATTACCATAAGGGGAGGCCCAATAGGGGTACATCTGGCGATAGGGGTGTTCCCCTACGAAATAGGTTTGCCCCACTCTACCGGGAAGAAAATTATGGCTTAGAATCTGCCATTATGAGACATCCTAATGACCAGTATTCGGGACAAAGGGATGAACAGCAAGAATCTCCCTATGGCCTTGACCGAATGGAACAAAATCGTTTTTTTCCCATGGGCAATACCAGGCCAAAAAGGGGTTTCGAAGAAAAAGAGGCACTAGAGGGGGGAGGAGGGTCAGGTCCAAAGAAAAGAAAACACTAGATATTACTGGTGTTTTTAACCTGAGCTCAGTCCAGCTATCTCCAGGGGAACAAGCTGTCCTCAGTCGAGGACTCAAATTTGCACCCCCTCGTGCATTAAATAAATTCGAGACATTCATAGATGTCCATAAATTCATCCGTAAAATGAACATAAAGAGACACTTTTTGCTGAATCCGATTGGCAATCGGAGTCAGGTGGCTTCTACTAGTGTATATCATAATACTAATGTGGCCCCTATTAATGCTACCTCTGATGCTAATCAAGGAGCTAATCTTACATCTGTTGGTGGATTGGCAGAAGCAAGCATGGTTCAGATTAGACATACTAATCTGGCTAATGCTTCATTATTCAATCCTCCAGGATTTGTAGCCCCCTCTGTTCAAGTGTTTAAAGAGATGGTGATTAGGGATTTGATTGCTCTCAAGACACCAAGATCTGGGGGCAATTACGACCTTCAACATAATATCAAACAAATTTGCGCACGTAATGATATTATTATACGCCCTGCTGACAAGGGTGGTGGCGTCGTTGTTCTGAATAAAATAGACTATCTAGATGAAATGAACAGACTTTTGTCTGATAGTGTAACCTATACTAAATTGAGGTTGAATCCTACTTTTAAGTATATATCATATTCTGGATTTCCCTGATTACCATGTCCTTGGTATCCATAGCTCTGATACATCATATTGTTAGTATCTGATTGGCCATAACCTCGGGGCCCTGGATTATCATAATGATTATTAGCGTGATTCTGGGGTTTTTTGATTTTTACTATTAGAGGTGATCAAATACCATCAAAAGAAAGCTCTATTTGTGGGAAAAAAAGGACGTACATTTTGTTTGTGTACAGCATTGCATGACTGCGCAATTATCAGTTAAAGTGACGCAGTGCCAAATTGTAAAAAGTGCTCTGGTCAGGAAGGGGGTAAAACCTTCCAGAGCTGAAGTGGTTAAGTTAGTGTTTACAGTGACAATGGGGGTTATTTAATAATGGAAAAACCACTTGGCACTACAAGTGCACTAGGATAACCTAGGAGACAGCTAAAAGAAACACAAGCAGTAAACCAAAATCAGGATTTTATCAGATAATTATTTTTTTTTTCAAATAGAAAATATTTACAAATTTGCTGGCATAGCAATGGCCCCCCTACCCGTAAAATAATCAACATATTTTTGCCGCACTTCACGAGCGCTTTGGGGGGGCAAGCCAGGATGGCCAGCTTTCAGCGCCGTCAGTGTATTTTCAGGAAGTCCGGCCTCAGGCCCAACTGAGGCAACATAATTAGGAGCATTTCTCTTTAAAAAGTTGTGAAGTATACAGCATGCTAGAACTATGTGGTTCAGTTTGTACTCCGCCATATTAATTCCCGTAATAAATAAGCTGAACCGCCTGGCCATTATCCCAAAGGCATTCTCCACGACTCTTCTGGCTCTGACCAGTCGGTAATTAAAAACCCTCTTTTCCGGCGTGAGGGTCCTCTGGGGGAATGACCTCATCATGTGATCACCCAGACAAAATGCTTCATCAGCAATAAAAACAAATGGGAGTCCTTCAACATTCTCTTCTGCAGGTGATAATCCCAAGCCACAACTATAGAGGCGTTGGTGGAAATTGGTCTGGGCAAAGACTCCACCCTCTGACATCTGGCCATTCTTCCCCACATCCACATATAAAAATTCATATGTCGCCGACACCACCGCCATCAACACAATACTATTGAAACCCTTATAATTAAAATAGTATGACCCCGAGTGGGGTGGTGGGACGATGTGGACATGTTTCCCATCGATTGCCCCTCCGCAGTTGGGAAAGTCCCAACACTGGGAAAACTGGGAGGCCACAGTCTGCCATTCCTGTGGCATTGATGGAAACTGTAGAGTCAATAAAGAAAAAAAAATATCAGTACTTTTGCACATAACATTGCAAGCAGATTAGACACAAACATTCCTGGCCAACATCAGTATAACATTTATTTTAAGGAGTATTTAAAGACAAAAATATAAGGTCCACTTATCAAATTCCTCACCCCTCTGATGGCCCATTGGAAAAATGTTGGGGGGTTATAAATGAGTTTGGTATCCCAAAAAAAGCCTCTTGCACTCTGCCTGAATTTAAGGACAACAATAACATTTGGACACATTTTATGGGGTGTTTAGGGTAAAGCACTACAATGGAGCTGACAAAATACATTGTTAAGTGACTAGGCTAGGTGCGTATGGGCCCAGGATAGCATGTTGGGGAGGTTAGTGAAGACAAATATGCATGGAGGACAAAAAAGGAGCATTAAAAGCCTACAGCATTCATGAGGACAAAGAGGACATTCGCAGCATATTACAATCACGGTACTTAGGGAATGATGAAAGAAATACAATACATTAGCAAATATTAAATACATAGAATGTGATGTTAAAGGAGAAAACTTACCCTAATATAGTCCTTCTGCAGGACCCAGATGATGGCAGAACAGGTCTCTGGAATAATGATCCCCAGAGCCTGGGGGCAGTTGCCTGTAGAGAACTTGAGGTCCTGTAGACTTCTCTCCGTTGTCAAGTACCGCAAGGTGGTGACGATCCTCTGCTCTGGAGTGATGGCTTGCCGCATGGAGATATCCTGCCTGCTAATATAAGGGGTCAGCAAAGCCAACCGACGATAAAAAACGTGGTGTGTCATCCGGAGAAAATTCGTGAAATCATCAGGGTTATTCTCTTGGATCTCCCACAACAAAGGCATGTGAGATAATTGGTCCATGAACTCCTCCCCGCCCTGTTCATGGACTGGGCTTGGGTCAAAGTAAGAACCCCAACACCAATCCACCGCACAGCACAAACTCTATGATGAGTACATGCCCGCAACATGGCTTCAAAACGGTTGGCTGGTCAGAACGAACTAACAGAACGCACTGAAGAACAGAAAGGCCTGTGAAGAGCGAGCTGAAAATCAGAAACGAGCGGACAAGAACACACTGAAAAACAGATACGAACTGACTACACACACTGAAAACCAGATACAAACCCACAAGCACAAACTGAAGAGCAGTAACGGACTGAAAAGCACGAAGCTGAAAAGCTCGAATCGTCTCTCACCAAACTTCTACTAACACGAGATTAGCAGAAGGAGCGCAAAGGGTGGCGCATTGGGTATTGAACTACCCTTTTATAGTGCCGTCGTACGTGTTGTACGTCACCGCATTCTTGACGGTCGGAATTTGGTGTGACCGTGTGTATGCAAGACAAGCTTGAGTGGAATTCCGTCCAAAAAACCATCCAAGGCTTTTCCAACTAAAATTCTGATCAAGTGTACATGGCATTACCCAGCTGAAGTTGATCCTGCTCGTCAGTCCTGCCTACTTAAGCCGTCCAGCCCAGAGGGTCTCTGCCTTCGCCTTGGTCAACATCACAAGAAACTATCTCCTGAGTAGGGTTGAGCCGAACACCCCCCTGTTCGGTTCGCACCAGAACATGCGAACAGGAAAAAAGTTTGTTCGAACACGCGAACACCGTTAAAGTCTATGGGACACGAACATGAATAATCAAAAGTGCTAATTTTAAAGGCTAATATGCAAGTTATTGTCATAAAAAGTGTTTGGGGACCTGGGTCCTGCCCCAGGGGACATGGATCAATGCAAAAAAAGTTTTAAAAACGTCTGTTTTTTCAGGAGCAGTGATTTTAATAATGCTTAAAGTCAAACAATAAAAGTGTAATATCCCTTTAAATTTCATAACTGGGGGGTGTCTATAGTATGCTTGTAAAGGGGCGCATGTTTCCCGTGTTTAGAACAGTCTGACAGCAAAATGACATTTTGAAGGAAAAAACCCATGTAAAACTACCCGCGGCTATTGCATTGCCGACAATACACATAGAAGTTCATTGATAAAAACAGCATGGGAATTCCCCAAAGGGGAACCCCGAACCAAAATGTAAAAAAAAAATGACGTGGGAGTCCCCCTAAATTCCATACCAGGCCCTTCAGGTCTGGTATGGATATTAAGGGGAACCCCGGCCAAAATTTTAAAAAAAAATGACGTGGGGTTCCCCCTAAATTCCATACCAGACCCTTCAGGTCTGGTATGGATTTTAAGGGGAACCCCGCGCCAAAAAAAAAAAAAAAATGGCGTGGGGTCCCCCCAAAAATTCATACCAGACCCTTATCCGAGCACGCAACCTGGCAGGCCGCAGGAAAAGAGGGGGGGACGAGAGTGTGCCCCCCCTCCTGAACCGTACCAGGCCACATGCCCTCAACATTGGGAGGGTGCTTTGGGGTAGCCCCCCAAAACACCTTGTCCCCATGTTGATGAGGACAAAGGCCTCATCCCCACAACCCTGGCCGGTGGTTGTGGGGGTCTGCGGGCGGGGGGCTTATCAGAATCTGGAAGCCCCCTTTAACAAGGGGACCCCCAGATCCCGGCACCCCCCTGTGTGAAATGGTAATGGGGTACTTACTCCTACCATTTCACTAAAAAACTGTCAAAAATGTTAAAAATGACAAGAGACAGTTTTTGACAATTCCTTTATTTAAATGCTTCTTCTTTCTTCCTTCATCTTCTGGTTCTTCTGGTTCTTCCTCCGGCGTTCTCGTCCAGCATCTCCTCCGCGGCGTCTTCTATCTTCTTCTTCTCGGGCCGATCCGCACCCATGGCATGGGGGGAGGCTCCCGCTCTTCTCTTCTTCTTTTCTTCTCTTCTTCTGTTCTTCATTTTCACACCCCAAATTGTTCGACTCGAACTCGAAGCTCATCCCTACTCCTGAGTTTCTGTTTAAAGACTGGCTTTGCTGACATTCCTTCAGGCTACAGATCCTGCTTTTTTAGTGTTATGCCCCGTACACACGGTCGGATTTTCCGATGGAAAATGTCCGATCGGAGCGTGTTGTCGGAAATTCTGACCGTGTGTGGGCTCCATCACACATTTTCCATCGGATTTTCTGAAACACAAAGTTGGAGAGCAGGAGATAAAATTTTCCGACAACAAAATTTGTTGTCGGAATTTCCGATCCTGTGTACACAAATCCGATGCACAAAGTGCCACGCATGCTCAGAATAAATAAAGAGATGAAAGCTATTGGCTACTGCCCCGTTTATAGTCCCGACGTACGTGTTTTACGTCACCGCGTTCAGAATGATCGGATTTTCCGACAACTTTGTGTGACCGTGTGTATGCAAGACAAGTTTGAGCCAACATCCGACGGAAAAAATCCTAGGATTTTGTTGTCGGAATGTCCGATCAATGTCCGACTGTGTGTATGGGGCATTACACTACTTTGATCCCTGACTTCTGGCTTGGCTGACAATCCGTTCCGGTTACTGAACTTTGGCTATGTTTTGACTACATTTGTTCTTTTTACTTTCATTATTAAACAAGTGTGATTTAACTGTACTTCTGTCTCGGTCTGATTTCATGGTTTCTGACACACTGCTACTCTTACAAGGTCATATCTGGGTTTGCAGAAAAATTTGCGGCACATGAAGGGGATTTATATCCTTTGTGGAAATTGGGGAATTTATTTCAATGAATGTTTTTGTGTCCAGAGTTCAGATTTATGAAAGAAAATAACATTTAGACACCCCAGAATTCCCTCCCCTGGTGACCCGATAACGGGGGAGTTCCCGGACACATCACCCCATTTTCTCCACAATATAGAAACATTTTCTGAAGAAAAGCAGAAGAGAAATGATGTCCTCAGCATGCGCATGTTTGCACAAGTCCTGGTGTCTACCCAACTGACTTCTATGGGCAGAGCCCGTGTCTCCGGGGTGAGGAAATCCCCCCTCCAATGTTACATTGTACAGTCTTTTACATGGATCCTTCTAACTATGAGATCATAGTATATCCTGTATACATGTATCTCCTGTATGTATGATGTCATACTGAGGATACAAAGCACCGAGCAATATCTGCACCGACACCACACACCTTATATAGAGACTTCGTCTGATATAATCTACACAGAATGCTAATATCTGATTGGTATCTGAGCTTGATGGGCCCATGTGCTCCCCTTTCCTGCTCACCCCCAACAAAAATCACCAACCCAAACCAACAAGGATCATCCCTCCCCAAACACAGATCACCCCCCCACCAACAAAGATCACCTCCCCCCACCAACAAGGATCACCCCCTCCCCCAACAAAGATCACCACCCTTCCCCCACCAAGGATCACCCCCTCCCCCCAAAAAGATCACCCCCTCCCCCCAACCAACAAAGATCCCCCCTCCCCCAACAGAGATCACCCCCTCCCTCTCCCAACAAAGATCACCTCCCCTCCCCCAACAAAGATCACCCCCTCCCTCCCCCAACAAAAATCCCCCCTCCCCCATCACAGATCACCCTCCCCCCCACCAACAAGGATCACCCCCTCCCTCCCCCAAAACATATCACCTCCCCCCCACCAACAAAAATCCCCCTCCCCATCACAAATCACCCCCTCCCCCAACAAAGATCACCTCCCCTCCACCAACAAAGACCCCCCTAACCATCACAGATCACCCCCCTCCACCAACAAAGACCCCCCTCCCCACCACAGATCACCCCCCTCCCCCTAACAAAGATCACCTCCCCCACCAACAAAGATCCCCCCTCCCCATCACAGATCACCACCTCCCCCAACAAAGATCACCTCCCCTCCACCTCCCCTCCACCAACAAAGATCCCCCCTCCCAATCACAGATCACCCCCTCCCCCAACAAAGATCACCTCCCCTCCACCAACAAAGATCCCCCTCCCCAACACAGATCACCCTCCCCCCACCAACAACGATCCCCCCTCCCCATCACAGATCACCCCCTCCCCCAACAAAGTTCACCTCCCCCTCCCCCTAAAAATCCATACCAGACCATTATCCGAGCACGCAACCTGGCAGGTCACAGGAAAAGAGGGTGGGAGAGAGAGCGTCCCCCCTCCTAAACCATACAAGGGCCTCATCCCCACAACCCTTTCCCGGTGGTTGTGGTGGCTTATCGGAATCTGGAAGCCCCCTTTAACAAGGGGGACCCCTAGATCCCGGCCCCTCTCTGACACCACGGGGAAAACCATAGGGAAGTCCCCATAAAGTCCCCGTGTGTCAGAGGTGGGGCGGGGTCACCGGGTGGCCCCGCCCTCAGTTATATAAGAACTGTCAGAAGAACAGAAGCATCACACAACAGGAACCTCTCATGGATGTGGATCATCCGGAGAACGAAGCGGGGAAGAAGAAGCCGGAGGAAGATGCAGGGGATCGGAGGCAGAAGAGGAAGAAGCAGAGGAAGAAGCAGGGGAAGAACAAGATGGTGGAAGAAAACCAAATGAAGACCAGAAGAAGATGGAAGAAGAAGGGTGAAAGAAAAAGACACCGGGCAAGGGTTGTGGGGATGGGGCCCTTGCCCCCATCAACATGGGGGCATCCTCCCCATGTTGAGGGCATGTGGCCTGGTACTGTTCAGGTGGGGGGGCGCTCTATTGTCCCCAACTCTTTTCCTGCAGCCTGCCAGGTTGCGTGCTCGGATAAGGGTCTGGTGTGGATTTTTAGGGGGACCCCGCGCCATTTGTTTAAAATTTTGGCGCAGGTTCCCCTTAAAATCCATACCAGACCTAAAGTGCCTGATATGGAATTTGGGGGGACTCCCACGCATTTTAAAAAAAAATTTGGGTCAGGGTTCCCCTTTATATTCATACCAGACTCAAAGGGCCTGGTAATGGACTGTGGGGGAATCCCATGCCATTTTTTTCAATGACTTTTATGTGTATTGCAGAGACCTGACAATTCATTATAGCCGGCGCTACCGCTAGTACTTTTAAATGACTTTTTTTCCCTTAGAAATGTAATTTTGCTCTCGGACTGTTGTGAACACGGGAAACATGCGCCACTTTACAGGCATACTATAGACACCCCCCAGGTACGAAATTTAAAGGAATATTTCTCTTTTATTGTTTCACTTTAAGCATTATTAAAATCACTGCTCCCGAAAAAGCGTCTGTTTTGCGGCGCTTTTCGGCCACTAGTGTGGAACCATAGGTCCTAGGACCTATGGTTCCGGATCCCTGTATCTCTGGAACCATAAGTCCTAGGAGCCCCAAATTTTGACCAGTGGTGGGGTAGACCCAAATTTACAGCCCTTTTTTTTCATTTGTTTTTTTTTGCATATGGGCCTATCTTACGGTAAGTGGCCTGGAGCTGCAGCTCCAATAGCCCCTATGTTAATCCAGGCCCTGCTGCTATGTAGTCAGAATGGCAATCATCAGTCTTTCAATAAGTCATTATGTTTGGTTTGGAATCATATCAGCTAATGTTTTCCTTTACTTAGGATTAATCTGGTGAGAACTTGTTGTTCCTTTAGGAGAATGATAGTCTAGCAGGTCTTTAAAGAGGAACTAATATGCTTTCCATACTGTATATATAAATTGCTGGGATTAGTTTATCTCCAGGTCATGACTAAGGATGGGCCGAACACCCCCTGTTTCGGTTCGCAGCAGAACTCCCAAACAGGGGAAATGTTCTAACCTGAACCGTGAACCCCATTGAAGTCTATGGGAACCGAACAGGAATATTCAAAAGTGGCCATTTTGAAAGCTTATATACAAGGAATTGGCCATAAAAGGGGTATGGGGGTCTGGGCACTGCCCTGAGGGTCATGTATCAATGTTTGTTTATTTTAAAAACAATAGTTTTTTCAGGATCAGTGATTTTAATGATGCTTAAAGTACAACAATAAAAATGAAAAATTCAGTGCCTGGGGGGGGGGGTCCCCTTAATGTGCCTGTAAAGTGGTGCATCTGTAACATATACAGAACATCCTACAGCAAACATTTCTACAGAAAAAAAAATGAGTCAAATCCCATTTAAAATGACTCGCTGTTACAATTGCCGGCACCTGGCTATTGAAAAAATAAAGAAAAAACTGGCCTAGGGTCCCCCCACTCCATACCAGGCCCTTAGGGTCTGGCATGTATTTTAAGAGGAACCCCATGCAGAAATAAAAAAAAAAAACGGTGTGGGGTCCTCTCAAAATCCATACCAGACCCTTATCGGAGCATGCAGACTGGCAGATCAGGAAATGGGAGGGAAAGAGTGAGCGCCCACCCTCCTGAACCATACCTAGCCACATGCTCTAAACATAGGGGGTGGGTGTAGATGGGGACAAGGGCCTCTTCCTGCCAACCATGGGCTGTGGTTGCTGGGGTCTGTGGGTGTGGGGCTTATAAGAATCTGAAAGCCCCCTTTAATAAGGGGGCCCCTAGATCCCAGCCCCCCCATATGTGAATGGGTATTGGGTACATTTTACCCCTACCCATTCACCAAAAAAAGTGTACAAGAGTAATAACCACACGTGACAGTTTTTGAAAAATCCTTTATTAAAAAATAGAGTCCCTCAAAGTAAATCCATCGTCAATCACAATGCCGAAAAATTTTAAAAATCAAAAACGCTCCACCTCCTGGGAGGCCTCCCGCTGTATACCCACTCTGCACTTTGACATTTCTTATATAGGTAAGGGACGGGGCTACCTGGCTACATCAAAGGTTGACACCACCCCCTTCTGCTGTCACGTGACAGTTATTACTTTTGTACGCTTTTTTGGTGAATGGGTAGGGGTTCTATGTACCTGATACCCATTCATGTAGGGGGCCGGATCTGGAGGCTTCCACAGCCCAGGTTTGTTGGGAAGAGGCCCTTGTCCCCATCAACACCCACCCCCCCCATGTTGAGGGCATGTGACCTGGTATGGTTAAGGAGGGGGGAGCTCGCTCTTCCCCTCCCTTTCCTTACCTTCCAGGCTGCATGCCCACATAAGGGTCTGGTATGGATTTGGGGGGCCCCACGCTGTTTTTTTTTCCTAATTTTGGCGTGGGGTTCCCCTCCTTGGCTTCATCACATAAGGCTTCCTCACTGTGGTCCAAAAGTTTTTTATTTCTATCTAAAGTCTGTGGAAGAGATACCAGAATTTATGCAAAAAATCTCTAATCTTGTTCCGAGTGCACTACATTGTGGCCTCATCATACAGACTGGCTCCCCAAGCCGTTACGACTATTACTAAATAAAGACAGCTTACAGGGAAAATCAATTTAAATATATTTTTTTCTTTATAAATGTCAGTTTTGCTGCAGCAGGTTCTATACACGGTACAGATGTGCCACTTTACAGGCAAACTAAGGCTGCTTTCACACTGAGGTGCTTTGCAGGTGCTATAGCTCTAAAAGCGCCCTGAAAGAGCCTCTTCTTTCACTCCAATGTGAAAGCCCGAGTGCTTTCACACAGGAGCAGTGTGCTGACAAGACCGTAAAAAAGTCCTGCTAGCCGCATCTTTGCAGCACTTTTATACACCGCTCCTAAATTGCTCCTGCCCATTGTAATCAATGGGCAGCTCCGCCGAACTGCCGGCAAAGCGCAGCAGCAGTGGAGCTCTGCAGGCAGTTTTAACCCTTTTTCGGCCGCTAGTGGGGTTTAAAAGCGCCCCGCTAGGGGCCAAAAAGTGCCGCAAAAACTACGGTAAAGTGCCGCTAAAAATAGCGGCTCTTTATCGTTGACGCCTAGTGCTGCTCAGTGTGAAAGCAGCCTAAGGGAACCCCCCCAGACACTATATTTAAAGATATTTTTCATTCTTATTGTTTGACCTTAAGCATCATTAAATTCACTGCTCCTTTAAAAGTTATCTTTTAAAAAAAATGTTTGCCTTGGTACATGTCCCCCAGAGCAGTACCCGGACCCCATACCCTTTTTATAGAGAATAACTTGCATATAAGCCTTCAAAATAGGGGTATTTGATTTTTCAAGTTCGGGGCCCATAGACTTTAATAAGGTTCACTGTTTGGGTCCAAACTTTTTGCATGCGTAGCACCCTCTACCAGAAGGTGGGGCTAGAATAGGATTTTTCTGGGTCTAGGATATCAGTGTAGGCAAATTTAGACAGGCCTGTGCTTTAGGTTAGGCCTGTTTGTTTTGATTTGAGATTGGAAGTGTTTAGTGTAGTGGTGGGTGTGACCACTCTGACTGCTTTCAGGAACATTGTTCTGGAACATAGGTTGGACCTCTGGGGTCACGTGCTGCTGGGGAGTTCTGACGGTGCAGGAAAGAAGGAGAATGGAGTTATAGGTAGCTGACGCAGGGCGTCCCCACATGGGGGGCGCGCCGAGCGTGGAGGAGGGATGGAGGAGCTGCTAGGATGTATTCCTGGATAAAGATCTTCACCATGGAGTTGGTGTCAAGCTGCTGTGACCGGGGAACACAGGACTTGCACACAGGAGAAGATCAGTGAAGAAGAGGCAACAGTAGGACTGAGGAGAATAGACCAAAGTTCTGTGACCGGGGAACACAGAACTTGCCCTTTGGAGAAGGTCATTGTGAAAGAAGCAAAAGGAGAATTGTTGAGAGTAGTGCAGAATGCTGTGGCCGGGGAATGCAGCGTTTGCAGTTATGGATTGGCTGGGAACAGTAGTCCACTTATTACCGTGTGCTAGGCTGTCGGGGAGAGGTAATGAGTATCTCTGGCCTGGTAAAGCACTCTGGTAATACCTTCCAAGAGACTGTGTAGCTACCAAATTCACTGAGCTGCCGGGGAGAGGTAATTGCATGCCTCTGGCTTATTGATTTGCTAAAGCAAAACCATTCAAGAGACTTAAATACAGTAACAATATACAGCCAGCAAGCTGGGGTTATTCAGAGAGATCCTTTTTGTATTACTGGAAGTGATGATACAGGAGTCTAATGCCGCGTACACACGATTGGAAATTCAGCCAGCAAAAGACTGATGAGAGCTTTCGGAAAATGCTCCATCGGACTTTTGCTGGTCGAATTCCAGCCAGCAAAAGATTGATGCCGCGTACACGAGCGGATTTTCTGTCTGAAAAATCTTGGATGGTTTTTCCGACGGGATTCCACTCAAGGTTGGCTTGCATACACACGGTCACTGCGTTCTTGATGATCGAAAGTTCAGCAAACTTTTGTGTGACCGTGTGCATGCAAGGCAAGCTTGAGTGGAATTCTGTCGGAAAAACCATCCAAGATTTTTCTGACGGAAAATCCGCTCGTGTACGCGGCCATACAGTTTTGCAGTAGAAGATTTGTACAAGAAGAGAGGAATCTAGAGGAGTGATAATCTGCAGGAGTAAGTGCAGAGGAAGAGGAGCAATAGTCTGCAGTGAAGATATGCAGTGGAAATAGACTGTGAATGTTAGAGGTGCATCATTTTCAGGGCTAAAGCTGCCAATCAATGTTCTACAAATGTGATGACAATTCAATAAGTGCTATGGGCATTCCATATCTTCCTTTACCCCAACCAAGTTGTATCCCGCAGTAAATGCAACAAAACTACGCGAATGACTGCTCATTGTCTCAGAGGTGATAGATGGGGGGTCTGGCAGCAGGGTGATTTGGTGGATGTTTGGGAGTTCTGGTGCGAACCAAATTGGTGGGGCGTTTGGCCCAACTCCACAGCTCTGCATAGAAACCAATCAGCTTCCAGGTTTTATTGCCAAAGCTTAATTGAACCAGTGGAAGTTAGAAGCTGATTGGCTACCATGCACAGCTGCACCAGATTCTGAGCTCCAGTATTTAGTAAATCTCCCTCATGGTGTCAGCTGGTGTCACCTTGTATGTGTCAGCCTGTGCTCTCCCTACTCTTTCCTACCTTATTTCTAGCCTGCTCTGTCTTGTCACCCTTCGCCTGGCCTTTTCTGCTTCTGTCCAGCTCTTGCTCTGACATGCTGTGGCAGGGATCAGGATAACCTGGGTCCCGGGGTCCCCGCTGTCATTGGGCCAGTGCAGAGAGAGAGAGGAGGGACAAAGGGACACCCAGGCAGTGAGGAGCCTCCGGCACTATGGGTATTGAGCTTTCAGTACCCGTCCGCCTTCCTCACTTTCTCCTTCACATATCGCCATCTTCTTCATTTTTTTTTCACCTCAGAGGAGATCTGTATTCTTCCTATCACTCTTAGCGCACATATACAGTAAAGTTTGCTGTGATGCATCAAATGCAGGGACAGGCAGTACTGTTCTGTTTATTAGTACCTAGCAGCTATTATTCAGTGAGGGGAAGTAAAGGCATGTTCAGTGTATTGTATAATGTGTCCGGGTTTCAGGCGGACTGAAACTGGAACACATGATTCCATTTGGGTGAAGCTAGGATCACGTGATGTCGCTGCCCACCGAGGTCGGCCATCTTGTTGGTTGGAAATGTCTCTGTTTTATATTGATACTGCACCATGAGATATCTATCTGTTTTGTTGACATTATATATCTGGCGGTTTTTGTCATATGGAGTCTATATGATGTGGAAGGAATTCTTTTGGCGTTTGATATCGGAGTGACCTGGAGTGATCTGATTTTTAAAGAGCGCCAGTGACCACTTTATAGGGTGGTCCACAGTTTACGGTTAGAGGAAGTGTGTGCATACCCACTGGTCAGGGGCGGCCCGTCCATTAGGGGAGCCCAGGTGCCACCCTCTCTCTCCAGGCCACCCCCTATATGCATAATGGATAGATTCATGCATAGCATGAATCTATTCATGGCCGCCGCGGCCACCCCCTGTTCATGCGTCCGGCCCCATTCAGGGCACTGGGCGCATGAATTACAGTGGCCAGGTTTTTTTTTTTTTTTTAAGCACCTGATTAGAGCCAGAGGCTCTAATAGGCTTCAATGTAGATGGGTTCGGGTCGCAGAGAGTGCAACTGGAGCTCACCCAGGTGTGTTACAACAGCGAATGAATATTTGCTGTTGTAACACTGTTCCTCCTCCTGGCCAATTGGGAAGCGGGTCTTATACCCATCACCCTATTGATTGAAAAGACAGGTGATCCTTTTGGACTCACAGCAAATACGAGGAGGAGAAGAACCACTGGTTGATGTCTGGATGCTTGGTCCCTCCTACCGCTCCTCAGATGCCCGATCCCCGCCGCTGCTCCTTGGATGCCCGCTGATGCCGATGCCTGCCACCTAGGTAGGGTAAGTGTCATTGGATCGACTGGCAAATAGTGGGGGGTGTGGGGGTTTTGAGTTGCTGTGGGGGGATGTTCAGTTGTTTGCCGCCCCCCCAAACAAAAAACCACCAGCCGCCACTGTCGCTGGTGGAGGACTACTCACAAGATTTCTTGTTCGCCATTTAGATTTACAATATCTGGACTCTTATCATTATGAACTTTATACTTTGTATTCTGCTTTTTTTTAGCGCTGCACCTTTTGTGTTTAAATCATTCCAAGTCTGGACTATCCGAGTAAATCCCAGACAGGTGGCAACCCTAGAGCCAGATGTAGCCTGCATGGGAGATCTCTCAGAGCACAACGCCATGCAGAGTTCAGACTGCATGGAGGGTCCACTATGCCAACCATTCGTGACAGTCCCCTTCGTGACAAACATAAACGAGGACAGTGGTTTACTGTCTATTTCCTGTAGTACCACAAGCAACGTTCACCACACACACTCCAGGATATGAACAGGTTTCTAAACTAAGACAAAGTTCTGTTCTAGTTGGAAGAATGAGTTACAGGAAATGTAATACCTGCCGGCTGTAATGAGATTCAGGTGCCGTGTGATGGATAAGCAGCTCCAGGTAACGTGAATAAAAAATGGGGTAAATGGCACTCCCTATTTAAGTGAAATGAATGTGTAAGCAAGGTGAAAAACATCCGCTGTGATGCACTATAAGTGATACCTCTAACAAATAAAAATACTATAACAAAACATATAAAATTCAGTGATGCCACTCAATTGTAGTATTAAACATAAAAGCATTGGTGTGCCAATCTGTGCCACATGTGTATCATATCAAAACCAGTATGATAAACAAAACATTAATCAAAGTCCAGAAGATAATCCAAAAAATGATCCAAAAAATATTAGTGAAAAAATATATATTAAACGCTGAAAAATTAAAAACAAGAGTTTTTCAGAAATAAAAATGTGATTGCAAGCAGCTTTGTGTGCAAAAAGGCTTTGCTATATGCAGTTGGTGGTGACTCTTGTGCTCAGATCAACCGGTGACTTCTGTGTTACATTATATTTACATTCATTTCACTTAAATAGGGAGCGCCATTTACCCCATTTTATATTTACGTTACACTGATTAGCCCTTTAGGGGGGTTAATAGGGGAGGCTGCACACCTTCTTTTTTCTCCTAAGCACGGAGCTTTGTTATTATCTTATAAGCAGCTCCAGGTGTTTGTGTTGCTCGAGAGGAAACACAAGCGCCAATCTGAGTGTAGCATGTATGGTAATTTAACACAGTAAAAGAACTGGTACTCACAAAGATAAAAACATCAAGAGCATTGAGCACTGAGCGGGACATCAGGATGGCCACTGAATTATAGACACTCAGAAGGATGACGCCATTTGATCCCGACGCTTCCTGGAGCCATGGAACGCACAGGGGACCGATGATGATGTCGCTTCCCGGACATGGTGCAAGGTAAAGGTGACACGTTTCTGGAGCATGCGCTCCTTCTTCAGGCCTGAATGCTCAATGCTCTTGATATTTTTTTTTTTAACATCAAAAAAAGTTTATTTAGAAGTTGAAAATTCAGTACAAATCAGGGTAACTGTAATGGTTTCAAGTATCCTTACATAACAATATTTGGTCGATATTAGTTTACATTAAATCTGAAAGCAAACAACTTATGGTATATTATGGAATAAATATCAGTTTTTGTTAAGTGCAGTCTTTGGTATAAAATATAACCGTGTTAAAGACCTTTGTCACTCACACTTATCCTTGTCAAGACCTATTCTTCTCAAAGGTGATGCAATAAATAGAGTCATCCGATTTGTTTGTCAGATTTAAGAAAGACAGTGAGAAAAAAAAAACAGAAAAAAAGGAAACGGAAGGAAAAAGAATTTTATGACCATTATATAATCAGATAGATATCGGCAGGTGATCAACCGCGTTGCCCAGCTGTATAGGTCCAGGGAGAGCCTGTTGATGTAAATACATGCAATCCGGTCTTAAACAGGTCCATTTGTCTGGGCATTGTTAATGTCACTGAAAGTCTTGGAATATTTGAAAACATTCCAGGGACGCCAGGTCTCAAGAAAGTTTTCTACCCGCTCATTGGATTGGGCGAGAGTGTCCTCCATTTCATAGAAATCTGCAACCCTATGTAGCCATTCAGTGACTGTTGGTACTCGTGTAGACTTCCAGTGAATTGGAATAAGTGATTTGGCAGCATTTAGTAGATGCCTTGTGAGAGAACGCTTGTATTTTTTTAGAGACCAATTTTGAGATGTGTAGTAGGCAGCAAGCTGCATCCAGAGGTAAAGTCGTCTCCGTTATCAGTTTGATTAGATCTAAGACTTTATTCCAGTAGCTAGCGATCAGTGGGCATTGCCACCAAATATGCAGCAAAGATCCACTATCCTTCATGCATCTCCAGCAACGGTCCGACGTTTGTGGATACCACTTGTTTAATTACATTGGTGTCAGGTACCACCGTGTCATCAATTTATACGCTGTTTCTTGAACCTTAGTGCTGATGGAGCACTTATGTGATAAAATACAAGCGTTCTTTCATTGTTTAGGGGTTATGTTTATCTGTAAAGCATCAGACCACCTCCCTCTGAGTCTGTCATCTGCTGGTCCCCTTGCATCCTGTAACCAAGCGTAAGAAATGGAAGTTGTTCTGCTGACCGGTTCCCCCTTATGGCACACCGACTCAAATTCCGTCAGGGGTCTAGAGAAGTCTCCCCCCTTGTGGTTATCCTTAAGATAACTTCTAGCTTGTAAGTAAACCCAAAAGGGTAGATCTGTCACATTATCCTGCCTCTTTAGGACCTGATAATCCTTTACTCTACCCTGATGATAACACTCACCTGCCAGTAAAGGTCTGTCAGTGAGAGGTGACTTGAGGTGAGAATTATTAATCCCTGGGATAAACTCTGGGTTATCTTTCATCGGTGTTAATGGGCCTAACGCAGAAGTGATCTCAGTACCTCTGGGTAAATCATGAATCAATTTAAGGGTGGTTCCTGTTATGGGGTGGCGCTTTAGGTCATCAGGGTAAGTTGACCATTGTAACCATGGGGCAAAAGAGAGTGGTGTGGGAGAGAGATCCATCTCCAACTTCACCCAATCTTTACTGTCTCGATGGCAATGCCAGTCTATAATCCTCGCTGCGTGTGATGCCAGGTAGTAATCTCTCAAGTTGGGTACTCCGAGCCCCCCCATTTCTTTTACTTTTAATAATGATTCAAATTTGATTCTTGGTTTTTTTATGAGCCCAGATGAATCTCAAGAACAAAGTTCTTAAGGTCCTAAACAAACTTGGTGGTAACTTAATCGGTAATGTGCATATTACGTAAAGAAGCCTGGGCAAAACGGTCATTTTGATAATGGCCGCTCTACCAAACCACGAAAAGGTTCCCGAGTGCCAGTTGTGTAGGTCTCTGTCTATACTTTTCAATAGTGGAGGGAAGTTTTGATCATACGATGACGAGATCTGTGGGGTTAAATTAATTCCTAAATACTTCAGTTTTTTAGGGTCCCACTTGAATGGGGAATTGGCCATTACAGAAGAGAGTGAGTGGGTGGGAAGCAAAATGTTCATGCCTTCTGACTTACAGTTTTTCTCCATTGTTTTGGCTCATTTCTTGAAACAGAAATGACATTCTCAAAACAACATGGACAAATCTCCAAACCACTTGGCAATTGTTCACAACTGAATTGAATTTCTCACTCATTTCATCAAAATGGCAAATGTCTCAGTACATGTCTCAATGTCTCAGTACATTTTTCAAATGATTAAGTACAAGTAGCCTACATTTAGCACAATTTCCAAGTGAATAGATCTTGTTGATCTAAACTGATTGTCAATTCTCAGTCTAATGGTTGTTCTCTCCAAAACGTGTCAGCGTCATTTCATTGTTTAAGTCATCACATGCACAATAGTCTGTTCAATTGTCAAAATTATTCAGGAACATAATACCTTGAATACCATATATGAATCTCTTGGAACATTTGATAAAATGATTACAGCAATTGACAGTCAGGTGCAACTAGAACTTGACTAAGGGTCCTTTCACACTGGGGTGGTTTTCAGGCGCTATTGCGCTAATAATAGCGCCTGAAAACCGACCCGAAAGTGCTGCTGCTTTCATTCCAGTGTGAAAGTCCCGAGGGCTTTCACACTGAAGCGATGCGCTGGCAGGACGGGAAAAAAGTCCTGCCAACAGCATCTTCGGAGCGGTGAAGGAGCGGTGTGTATACCGCTCCTTTACCGCTCCTGCCCATTGAAATCAATGGGATGGCGCGGCTATACCGCCGGAAAAGCGCCTCTGTAGAGGCGCTTTGCGGTGGTTTTAACCCTTTCTCGGCCGCTAGCGGGGGGGGGTAAAACCACCCCGCTAGCGGCCGCATACCGACGGTAAATCGCCGCTTACAATAGCGGCACTTTACCGCCGACAATGCCCCCGCCCCAGTGTGAAAGGAGCCTAACAAAGGAGGAGTCGGAGTTGGTCTCAGATGTCCAATCAAACAGTATGTTTAGTTACCTGACAGGTGCTGTCCATGATTGTAAATGCTGCCAAACATGTATATATAGAGCTTGACCATGCAAAACCAGTACAATTTCTGAACATGGAGGCACCTGGCCAAGTAAATGAACAAGGGAAACTGCCCGAGGAAGAGGAAGAAGAAGAGGAAGAGGAGTAAGGGTGAGTGGTGGTGGAATAGGGGGAAGAGGCAGAGGAGCACGAAGACACCATGCTGTCCCTGATGAAATTCGGGCCACAATTATAGATCATATCATCAACCATGGCCTCACAATGGCGGAGGAAGGTCGCCTAATGCAACCTAATGTGCCTCGCTCTACAGTCTTCTCTATCATCCAAACCTTTCGCAGGGAAAACAGGTATGTAGTCAGTCAATGATGGAATTATATAATGTATATGACAGGACACTGTGCAAAGAGCAACAAATATGTTTATTTACTCATTTACGTATTCATTTAGTGTGTATGTGTGTGTGATAGGCCTACAGTATTACAGTATCTTACCTCAGTGGGAAGTTACGTATGATACTAACAATGACAAGAAAAATATTGTAGAAAATAAACTATGGAATAGTATGGAATAGTTTATTTTCTACAATATTGATGATACAGTTTACATTACAGTAGTATTCCAGTCACTGTACAGTGATGCATTGGAATTGTGGTAAAGTTACTGTAAGTAAAACAACAATACGATTACATTGGTAACTCATTCTGTACAGAATACATAAGGTATAAATTACGAATGGAGTGTTGTCCTATGAATTCTATGTTTAGGATTGGACGACAACCTGGCACGGGTGACCGAGGAAAACTTCTCAATGAACAACAAGAACAAGAGATCTGTAACATGGTGTTTGCAAATAATGCCATCACATTGAGACAGATCCGCACTGCAATCCTACAAGACAAAGTCATATTCCAAAATGTCACTCTATAAGCATCTCCACAATAGATCTCCACAATAGCCCGCATATTGAAGAAGCATCAGATGACAATGAAGTAAATTTACAGGGTACCATCTGAGAGGAAATCTGACAGAGTGAAAGAGCTGCGATACCAGTATGTACATGTAAGTCAGTCACTGGTTGTCCATCAAGATAACCTTTTTACAACTACCATAAGCAGTGGTTCCCGAAATGTATTGGTTTCAGTACCCACTTTACCTGATTTCTGAATCTAAGTAATCCAGGTATGAAAGTATTTGATTTATGTATCTGATTTATAAACATTTTGTCTAAAAACTGCAGCTTACTGTATGATGCAATTATCATTATAATCCTTATTTTGAAGAATATAACATACAATACAGTAAGAAAAAGGGTCAAAGAGCTGCAATTACAGTAGTGCCTCCCATGTAAATCTATCTACTACTGTGGGTTTTACTGTAACATTTCAGTAAGTCTACTCATTGATAATTTTTCCCCTCCCCTTTCTGTCAAATACCCCCTGTAGTACCTCTGCATAGGGTACATGTACCCCAGGTTTGGAACCACTGGAATACTGGCCAGTAATATATTGAACTTGTTTAGAACATTCCTATGTAACTGTCTGTAGCTGTAGTGTATGACTCTTCTGTATGAATGATTTGATGTTTTCTTTTTTTACTCTATTGTAGAGAATATTGGCATTGGAAGGAAATGAGACCTCTCACATACTCGTGTATGTGGATGAGGCAAGCTTCAACCTGGCCAAGGGCCGAAGACGTGGCCGAAATTTTATTGGCCACCAGGCCACTGTGGATGTCCCAGGCCAGCGAGGGGGCAATATAACTATGTGTGCTGCCATTTCTGAGAATGGTGTGGCCACTCAATCCCCAGTCTTGGCCCATAGAATACACAGAAGCTCCTTATCTTCTTGGACCGCCTTCATTTGGATTTGATCCCTGAAAAAAAGAGAGGTCTCATAGGGCCTCACCTACCACAATATATAATTGTATGGGACTATGTGAATTTCCACCGTGGCCTGCTTATGAGGGCCTGGTTCACTGCTCATCCAAGGATGGATATGGTGTTCCTACCACCTTACTCTCCTTTCCTCAACCCTATTGAGGAGTTTTTCTCCGCTTGGAGGTGGAGAGTGTATGAGCATCGAGCTCAAGATCAGAGGTCCCTGCTCCATGAATGGATGCTGCCTGTGAGGATATTACAGGAGATCAGTGTAGGGGATCTCTGATGAAATCCGATTGGCGGATGAAACGCATCAGCATGATGCCATCACGCTACCCATAGCGTTCCCACAGACCTCCAGATCCACCCACCAGCCCAGGCATCACTGGCCTGTAATTACAGTAACATGGCCGTTTGAAACTTCCCGGGAAACGGATCGAGCGGAGGACTGAACGCTTTAGAAAACCCTGCTTTACACCTTCTACTTACCCTCAGTACGCCATCAAAGGATATGCACAGCTGAGGACCCGGCGGAGGACGGGAGACAACTCAACTAGCCAGCTGGAGACGGCATGAGCCTGAACTCGGTCCGGTGATGTGTCCTGATGCACCACAGAGTCAACACTGGGTGAGATCTAATCTGTTTGTGTCCTGGACAGGGGACAGTTGTCTCAATCAGTGCATCCACCCAGCATGTATGATTCACTAAATGAGTTACACTGCTCAGCCTGATTCAATCCGCTACGGCTCACCATATCCTGCAAACAGGAACTCCCATTCCCTGTCATCAGCGCTGCGAAATATTGATGGCCCAGGGTGATCTTACAGTAACTGACCAGGACTGCAGTATCCAGTGACCACGCTACTGTTGAGTCAGTACAGGGTCTTCCCATTTACGTTCCCCCCATCTTCCCCTCCTATCCCCCCGGTTCTTCTTGTTCCTACATCTATGAGGACCTGATATCTAGGGCTACTGCATTACCATCCACAACCCCACATATCTCTCCTTTCACTTACCATCTGCTGTTATCATTTGATTTACCAGGACTTTCAGTTATCCAGAAGATGAAAATTTAGTATCTAATCTGAATTCATTCTTGTATATCTATCTTGAATGAATTCACATGAGGTGTGTGTGCAGGGGCGGACTGACCATTGAGCCACTCGGGCACTGCCCGAGGGCCCTGGGCCACTAGGGGGCCCCATCAGGGTTGCCAGCCTCAGTAAAACCAGGGACACTATGTATAAATCTGTGTTTTTTTTACATCTGTCTGTGTATACTGTGTGTACATGTATGTGTATACTGTGTGATTGTATACTGTGTGTGTGTATACTGTGTGGCCCCATAATCTCTGATTGCCTGGGGGCCCCATAATCTCCTATTGCCCGGGGGCCCCATGAGTTATCAGTCTGCCCCTGTGTGTGTGGTATATGTGAGTGGTGGCCATCTGTGTCTGTCAATGACAACGTTGTCATTTTTATATTGGTGATGGTACCTTTTTTTTACAGTATATTGTTGGATTGGTGTTTATAGTGTACTTTCAATAAAAAGCATTTCATATACGTTTTGACCATTGCATGTTCCTCCTTGATGAATTACCTTTCCCTTTGTTTTTTGTAGGGGATGGTTGCGACATGCACGCAGCTTCTTCCCTCGTTGCATCACAAGGGAGGATATACGCTGCAATGTTGATGAGAATCTGTGGCCAGACAGACAGCAGCGTGTGGATGGGCAGGAGGGTGAGGACGGTGGCCAGTGAAGAGATGTTACAGTAGTTGTGAAACTCCAACTTTATTTACAGCATTGTAGGCTAAATGTAATTTTCCTTGTTTTTTGTTTGTGTGTTTATATTTCCGTATATTATGCTGTATACATTTTCTTTTTACTCTGATGTATGGAAGTTACTTTGTGTGTGAATGATAATGGTTACAATACTGTAAAGTAATTTTTCCTTGGCAGTATGAATGCAATGTGTGATGTAAAACCTTGGAGGCTACTCTTACCCTAAAATCTTTTCTTTTTTTTCAGTTTTATACACAATTGTATTCAGTTAGCTAGACAAAAATTGTACAGTAACCATTGTCAATGAAGGACTGGGCTAAGACTGAAAGGTGGACATGAGGGATATTTCAATGGTCCTCTGCCTTAGAGACAAAACATCTAAACATTTTGACTTGCAGTGCTTACACAATGCCAAAGGGATGAAGCATTTTGGGGGCACTGACTATTTGAATGAGAAAGAAATTTATTTTTGACACATGAGTGAACTGTTTTGGGAAAGATATGAGCTTTTGAAGGTGAACCATGGTGTTGTGCTGAACCATCCAGGTTATTTTGGCAAAAGCACCAAGAGAGTTGAGAACGTCTGGTCTGTTTCAAGAAATGAGCCAAAGCAATTGAGAAGAATCTTTGCAATTTTGGTAGCACTGACTCTTTATATGGGAAAGGAATATGGTTTTGAAGCATGAGTGAACAGTTTTGGGAGAGATATGAGCTTTTGCACGTGAATTATAGAGTTGTGCTGAACTGTAAGACTGTTTTGCCAAATGAACTTAGAGTTTTGAAAATGTCATTTCTGTTTCAAGAAATGAGCCAAAACAATGGAGAAAAACTGTAAATAGAATAGTTTATTTTTAAGTTAGAGACATAACCATAATGTCCGAATTCCTTCATGAGGTTGGGGAGAGTGATTTGAGGCCTAGATATAAAGAACAATAAGCTGTCTGCATAAGCAGTGATCTTGAACTCCCGATCCTTCACATGCCAACCCCTTACAGAGGAATTTAAATTGGTTTGTCTGATGAATGGCTCCAAGGACATTATGGACAGGAGAGGGGATAAAGGGCACCCCTGTCTTGTACCGTTTGCAATGTGGACTCTCTCGGAGAGTGTGCCATTAATTTTTAATCTTGCTGTGGGCTTTTGATAAAGTGCTGAAATCCAAGCCAACATCTTCGCGCCCAGACCTACATGTTTGCAAGTGGCCAGCATGTAGTCCCAAGCCACTCGGTCTAAGGCCTTCTCCGCATCTGCGGATAGTGGAAGGCCCTCTGTGTCGCTTGTTCTAATCTTGTTTATTAGCAACAGAGATTTAATGACATTGTCCTTGGCCTCCCGATCAGGCATGAAGCCTACCTGTTCGGGACCAATTAATTTATGAAGGACGGGTTTCAGTCTGTTGGCAAGTATTTTCATGAATATTTTAACGTCTATATTCAACAAGGATATGGGACAGTAGCTTGCACATTCATGAGGGTCCTTGCCCACTTTTGGGATGACTGTTATAAATGCCGAGAGCAAGTCAGGTGTTATCTCCTTGGAATCAGACACGGAGTTCAAGGCCGCTGCCAATGGGACCATTAATAGATCTGTAAATGTTTTATAGTAAATTGCCGTGTACCCGTCCGGGCCCGGGCTTTTACCTTGTTTCAAATTTTTAATGGCAAGTTTAATCTCAGTTGTGTCTATTGGACATTCAAGTGTATTGGCCTCTATGTCTTCTAATGACGGGAGCCCGCTTTTGTCTAGATATTCTCTGATGATCTGGGATCTGTCACCTGTCATTCCTGGCAGTTTGTGTTGTTGCGGTAAATTGTAAAGACTTGTGTAGTAGTCATGAAAATGTTTTGCAATAGCCTCTGTAGAGACACCTAACGTGCCATTCGCTCGTTTAATGCCTGAAATGTTGGTGTTATGTGTGTGTATTCTTAAAGCCCTTGCTAATGTCTTCCCAGGTTTGTTACCTTCCTCGTAATAAATCTTTTTCTTGAAAAACAAGAAGCGTTTGGCCTTAGTGTCAAAGAGGTTCTGCAGGGATTTCCTAGTGTTTAATAGTTCCGTGGTCGTGCTGACCGACAGGAACTGTTTGTGTAAAGTTTCCAGATAGCGAATGCAATCTATCAAGTGTGTAATCTCTCTTTCTCTTTGTTTTTTCCGCTTCGAGCCTATCAAAATCAGTTCCCCCCTCATTGTACACTTATGAGCCTCCCAAAGTGTTAGCGGGTCCATCCCAGGAGTGTTATTTCGATCGAAAAAGTCTCTCAGGGATTCCCCCAATTTGTGTACATATGTAGGGTCTGAAAGTATGAAGGAGTTAAGTCTCCATATCTGGGCTTTTTGTGGCTGTTTCGTCAAGTCTAAGGTTAAGGCTATGGGTGCGTGGTCTGATATGGATTGAGTGCCTATACAGGCCTCTGTGAGTGTTGAAAGGTCATTTTGTGAAATAAAAAGATAATCTAACCGTGCGTATTTCTCATGGGGCGTTGAATAAAACGTATAATCTCTACCAGTCGGGTTTAAGAATCTCCAGGAATCTATCAACTTGAGTGAGTGGAGAAGGTTTTTGATACTTTTCAGTGTCCTATATCTGATACTGGTAGATCCGTTAGAGGTGTCTGTCAGAGGATTCAAAGGTATGTTAAAAACCCCCCCAATATCAGACACCCAGAGGTGAATTCCTGTAATTTATGAACCATCTGAGTACAGAAGGTTAAATGAGCTTTATTCAGGAAATAGACATTCGCTATGGTGATGGGTGTGTCGCCATATGTCCCTTTCAAGAAAATGTACCTTCCCTCCGAATCTGTCATTTGTTCCGTCAAATTAAAGGGTGCATTCTTATTAACTAGAATTGAAACCCCCTTCGTTTTTGCCTGATCATTGGTAGCATGAAATGCCCTAGTGAAGGTTGAGTCGGTGAGCCTGGGAACATGCCCAGTCTTGAAATGGGTCTCCTGCAACAGTATAAAATGTGGCTTACCTTTTTTAATTTCTCTGAGCAATGTGGTACGTTTTTCCGGTATGTTCAACTCTTTAACATTATGTGAGATTACCGTAGGGTTGCGTCCCAGGAATGAGTAGGCCATGATGCAGACCCAGAGATGGTTTCGTGAACTGTGTGCCTGAAATATATACTTACACACTGTCAGTTTATTCGTAAAGCGGGCAACGCGATTGATCAAGGTCTATAAGAGAAAAAGAAAATGAAAAAGAACAGAAAAAATGAACAAGCTTAGGTTAACCTCTATATAGGGCCCTATCTAGAGAAAATAGTGAGTCTGGTAGTCTACTGATAGTACCAGATCACTTTGTGGGGCAAAGGGAGGCGGCCACCTGGTATGAGAACAAAAATAAGAATATTATCCTGTGTCTAAAACAATGCACAAAAAAACAACGTGTAGTGTGGGAATATAACTGGCTAACCGCGTCTCCATGTAACACACAGCCTTAAATATAAACTACAATAAGAGTATAATGAATTCACCCTGACTAACAGGGGGTCCAAGCTCCCTTAACTTGCGGGACAGCTAAACTGTTATGGTTTCTTAAACAATAACTGCAATAATGCGATCTCATCTCCCCTTGTGGTCATCACCTCCAAAGTGTCGTGACCACCTGCAGCTTCTATTCCAACAGTGCACCATTGACTGCTGAACATAAGTACTGTGCAATATTGAATTACATTTTGTCTTTGACATTTTAACAAACAACCTCCACTAAGCTCTAGATCTCCATGCGATTACCACATCCCGCTGGGAGCTAAACTTGGAGCTGAGCCGGGGCTGAAAAAAAGAGAAACACCCCCCCCCCAAAAAAAAAGGAAGTGTGGAGAGTTCTTAGAGAAAAAATGCAAAAAATTGTGACTGTCAGTGAACTAGTGAGTGGTGCTAAGTCACTAAGGTAGATGAGAGGAGGATCAACCGATCCTTAATCTTCTGCATGGTCACGATCCAATCCTGGTCTCGGATTCGGGGTGCCCAGTTTGGAACCTCCAGATCTCCCCTGTTTCATCTTCTTTATAAAGTCTCCTTTCTGGCATGGAAAATGGCGACCGAGGCGGGCTCCTGTCATGCGGTGGTAGTGCAAAGTCCGCATACCAGTCAGGAAATTCCATTAGGTCAAGGCCTAGACCAGCACAGAAATCAGGAAGGTCTGCTGGGGTGCGTAGAACGTGTTGGTGGCCATTCGCTGACACAATAAGCACAAAAGGAAAACGCCAGGTGTATCTGAGATCCCTCTCCCTGAGCTTATCCAATAGCGGTCGTAAAGCTCTGCGTTTTTTTAGAGTAATCTATGATAGATCATGAAACAGCATTATGGTTTCACCATTAAAGATGATCCTGTCATTTCTTCTGGCTCTGCGCATTATATCTTCCTTCAGTTGAAAGTTCTGTAGGCAGCATATTATGTCACGCGGAGGGGCCGTATCAGGACCTCTAGGCCGAAGAGCCCTGTGTGCCCTGACAAATTCTATTTCTGTCTCTTCTTGCCTATCTAAGAGGCTGTTGAAGACACTCTGAAGGGCTGGGGTTATCTGGTCCGCCTCCACCGATTCAGGTCCTCCACGTGTCTATTCATGTCAATGAAGTGTTGTGCAGTGGCCCAGGGGTGGCATGTGGCTCTTTGGAACTTCCTGTGTGGCCCCCTCTGGACCCCCGCATACAGCAGTCTGTGCTCCCCTTACCTAATTGCTTATTCAGACCAAAGAAGGAAAAACAGTGTTTAAATGGGTTCTAGCAGTTACATGTTTGGTTTATTTATTTCACATTATCTTACTCTTTCTTTGTTTCTCTGATCTCTTAAAATGGATCTTTTAAAAAAATATAAGAAACAAGTCCTTTTTAAGGGTGTTGTAGAAAGCAGAAATGTGGGAGCAATGATTTGTACAGTGCTTTAATATCCATGATCACTAGCATGTCTCCAGTCTTAAACAACTGCTATTGAAAGTTCTCAGTCTGACAACCGCAAATATAAACCTCTAATTGAGATTTTCAAGGCAATGTAACAATGGATTTGAATAATTTATTGATGCAGATATAAATATAAATTCATAGCATACATAAATCAAATTTCCATAATAATTTTAGATTAAAAGATCACAGTGCATGATAATGGAAAAATAATGATGGATAGTGATACATCTAACTACGAGATACAATCACCACCAATGCAGTAAGGTGGCGTCAAGTAGTAGAATTCCAACGCGTTTCAACATATAGCATTCAATAGAGTCTTCCTCAGGGAATATTGTATCACAATCTAAGAAAGATCAAGATGGAAATATTATAAGCTGCATACATATATCACATTTATGAAAAAATGGACAAAGTATCCACCAAAGCAACTTACATTTTTCATGCATTTATCCAACATTTTTCCATTATCATGCCCTGTGATCTTTTAATTGAAAATTATTATGGAAATTTGATTTGTGTATGTTATGAATTTATATTTATATCAATAAATTTATATCAATTAATCCCAATTAGAGGTTTATATTTGCTTTTGAAATTACTGAAGGGATGATGGCAATGACACCTCCAACCATCTGGGTCAACTCTATTTGTTCTCAGTCTGACAACCTTCTGCGGTATCTGACCAGGTTTGGTTTCATGTCTTCAGTCAGTGACCTCCTTCTTTAGCATTGCATTCACCAAATATTATTTGTGATGTATTGGTTATGTCAGGGGGTCACACCGGGGGCCTCCTCTATCTAGTAAAATGAGCATCACTGACCAGACAAGTTTGTATGTGGGAAGAAGAGGAAACGCACGTCTTCCTGTCTGAATGAGTCATTAAATACCTGATCTTTCTTCTACACCGATCAGACACTCCGACTGCAGCAATGTGTCCCCTCCGTGTCCTTTTCCTGTGTCCCCTCCGTGTCCTTCTCCTGTGTCCCCTCCGTGTCCTTCTCCTGTGGGCTCTTCTATATCCAGGCAGAGGTATGTAAGAACATTATAAAGAGGTGATATAGTATTATTATCAGACAGAGTACATATCATAGATACCCCGACTGCAGCAATGTGTCCCCTCTGTGTCCTTCTCCTGTGTCCCCTCTATGTCCTTCTCCTGTGTCCCCTCCATGTTCTCCTCCTGCATCTCCTCCGTGTTCTCCACCTGTGTCTCCTTCGTGTCCTCCTCCTGCGTCTCCTCCGTGTCCTCCTCCTGCGTCTCCTCCGTGTCCTCCTCCTGCATCTCCTCCGTGTCCTCCTCCTGCGTCTCCTCCGTGTTCTCCTCCTGCGTCTCCTCCGTGTTCTCCTCCTGCGTCTCCTCCGTGTTCTCCTCCTGCGTCTCCTCCGTGTTCTCCTCCTGCGTCTCCTCCGTGTTCTCCTCCTGCGTCTCCTCCGTGTCCTCCTCCTGCGTCTCCTCCGTGTCCTCCTCCTGCGTCTCCTCCGTGTCCTCCTCCTGTGTCTCCTCCGTGTTCTCCTCCTGTGTCTCCTCCGTGTCCTCCTCCTGTGTCTCCTCCGTGTCCTCCTCCTGTGTCTCCTCCGTGTCCTCCTCCTGCGTCTCCTCCGTGTTCTCCTCCTGCGTCTCCTCTGTGTCCTCCTCCTGTGTCTCCTCCGTGTCCTCCTCCTGTGTCTCCTCCGTGTCCTCCTCCTGTGTCTCCTCCGTGTCCTCCTCCTGTGTCTCCTCCGTGTCCTCCTCCTGTGTCTCCTCCGTGTCCTCCTCCTGTGTCTCCTCTGTGTTCTCCTCCTGCGTCTCCTCCATGTTCTTCTCCTGTGTCTCCTCCATGTTCTCCTCCTGCGTCTCCTCCGTGTTCTCCTCCTGCGTCTCCTCCATGTCCTCCTCCTGTGGGCTCTTCTATATCCAGACAGAGGTATGTAAGAACATTATAAATAGGTGATTGATTTATTTTATTTTATTTGTTTTTCTTTTATATGTTAATTTTAAAACACTGCATTAAAAAATGCACAGAATTGTAAAAAACCTCCTTTACCTGATCTGTAAATATCTTGGCCATGCTTTGTATCAGGGATGTAATGTGTCATTATAAAGCGGACATATTACAGAATAAAATGTGTACTTTGTATCTCCAGTCACACTCCTTCCATGAAAACTAACACTGGTAAAAACCAGATAAAACTCTGATTGATGAATGGAGGGGGATGGAAGGTGACAATGTTATACACAGATGGACAGTTGTATCCTCTCCTGCAGGGTGCTGATCATTTCTTTAGTAGGAAAACTTTTACATTTGGAGCTCTACCATCCCCCGACTATTCTGATGATAGGACTAACAAACCTTCTTTTACATGGCTCCCCATCCATGGGGCTTTTAGATGGGACTTCAGTCCATGCAGATATTAGACGTTACATAAGACAAGAAAACATATAAAGTCTGGAGGTACAAAAGAGATTTTCCCAATCCGGCAATTTGTGAATTGTAGAAGGAAAACGTCTATTGGATCCCATGTAGGAAATGTGAGATGTAATATGTGGGGTGTACTGGGCGCCCCATGAGGATTGGAAGAGCTGAACAGAATTTTGAAGGACAAAGGGCTGGGGGGATCGTCATTCCAAACTTCTCCAGACATTTCTGGGGTTTACATAAAGGGGACATGAGGTCTTTCTCTTATCATTGAGATATGAAGGGTTAATACTGCACCATGTAGGGGAGACATCCATCTATTGGACTTTCAGTGTCAATCATCTTCATACATTCCAGGAACATCACAACACAATGTAACATGTCTTACTATTTGTAACCACAGTATAAGTAGAAAAGCCTGTCCTCTGCCAGCATGCTGGAGCCCTTGGCTCATTGTGTGGAAGGAGTAGTCTCTCAGCAGAGGTCCCAGATAAACCCAAATGAGTCAGAGCTAGAGCCCACCAATCAGTATAGAGCATGAGCTGTGCTGATTTCAGAGCTCTAGATATGAGCCAGAAAAGGGGTGTGTTACACTTCTGCAGAGAGACCACTGCTTCCACCCAGAGATGAAGGGTTCTTCTCTGCAGCATGCTGGTAGGGGACAGGCTTTTCTATTCCTCTAGCTTTGGCTGGTTTCCAAAGAAAACAAATTGTAATGCCCTGTACACACGATCAGACATTCCGACAACAAAATCCATGTTTTTTTTTTTCCAAAGGATGTTGGCTCAAACTTGTCTTGCATACACACGGTCTCACAAAGTTGGTCTGAAATTCCAAACGTCAAGAACGCGGTGACGTACAACACGTACGACGAGCCAAGAAAAATGAAGTTCAATAGCCGGTGCGGCGCTTCTGCTTGATTCCGAGCATGCGTGGAACTTTGTGCGTCGGAATTGTGTACACATGATCGGAATTTACGATAACGGATTTTGTTGTGGGAAAATTTGAGATCCGGATCTCAATTTTGTGTGACGGAAATTCCGATGGAAAATGTCCAATGGAGCCTACACACGGTCGGAATTTCTGACAACAAGCTCCCATCAAACATTTTCTGACCGTGTGTACGCGGCATAAGAATTTACACACTTTTTTGAAGCAGCTGGAATGTATTTAGATCATTTACACTGACCTGTAAGACCTGAATCCCTCTGAATAGTCAGAATGAAATTCAGGAAGTTTTAGGTGTAAATCACAGATGGGACATCACTGCATATCTAGATTATCTAGATTAGATATACCGTATATACTCGAGTATAAGCAGAGTTTTTCTGCACATTTTTTTGTTCTATAAATGCCCCCCTCGGCTTATACTTGAGTCAAGCACTTTTCTGCAGCAGAAAATTACATTTTCCGCACCGAATTTGCTGCCACGTATCTCAAGGCCACTTGGTGCTAGGAACCCCAAATCTGGTGTGCAGTGACCCAGTGGAACTAGCACTACCACATATCCAAAGCTGGGGTTCCTAGCACTAAGTGGCCCCGAGATACAGTGCCCCAAATTCGGTTTGGAAAATGTCATTCTCTGCTGCAGAAAAGTGCTTGACATTTTCTGAACCGAATTTGGGGCCCCGTATCTCGGGGCCACTTGGTTCTAGGAACCACAGCTTTGGATATGTTATAGTGATAGTTCCACTGGGTTTTCACACCAAATTCGGGGTTCCTAGTACCAAGTGGCCCCGAGATACGGGGCCCCAAATTCGGTCAACTGTGTCCATCTGCAGCAATGTCATTTCCGGACCCTTTGGGTCCAGAGACCCCAAATTTTGGCTGCAGCTAGGGGGACATCTAGGAACACTTAACTACCGAGTTTGAAGTTTGGGGGGCCTATGGCTGCAAATGGGCACAGTGAGGCTGCAAATGGGCCTCTTTTCCACTTACAGTAGCTGTGCATTTCTCACCCTAGGCATATACTCGAGTCTATAAGAGCCCTTGCACACTGGGGCGGTTTGCAGGCGCTCTTGCGCTAATAATAGCGCCTGCAAACCGCCCCGAAAGTGCCGCTCCTTGCATTCCAGTGTGAAAGCCCCGAGGGCTCGCACACTGGAGCGATGCGCTGGCAGGACGGTAAAAAAAGTCCTGCCAGCAGCATCTTCGGAGCGGTGAAGGAGCGGAGTGTATACCGCTCCTTTACCGCTCCTGCCCATTGAAATCAATGGGAAGGCGCGGCTATACCGCCGGCAATGCGCCTCTGCAGAGGCGCTTTGCGGTGGTATTTAACCCCTTCTCGGCCGCTAGCGGGGGGTAAAACCGCCCCGCTAGCGGCCGCATACCGGCGGTAAAACGCCGCTAATAATAGCGGCGTTTTACCGCCGACGCCGCCCCAGTGTGCAAGGGCTCTAAGTTTTCCCAGTTTTTTGTAGTAAAATTAGGTGCCTCGGCTTATATTCGAGTCAACTTATACTCGAGTATATATGGTAAGCCTTCAAAATGAGGACTTTTGATTTTTCATGTTCGTGTCCCATAGACTTTAATAGGGTTCTGGGTTCGGGTCAGAACTTTTTCCCTGTTCGGGAGTTCTGGTGCAAACCGAAGCGGGGGGGGGGGTGTTCGGCTCATCACTAATAATAATGCTAAAGTCATATTAACAATACAAACAAATGGCCGCTGCCATCACCTATAACTGGCCTTTGCAGCAAGGAGCACTGGAAGGGAGATGTATGTCAAATAAAACCAAAGAAATTTCCAAGCTCAATTTATCAACCAGCCTGCGACCAACCCAATTATCCGGTCTACCAGTATGCCTTAAAAACAGGGGTTTAGTTGCACACATTTGCAAATGCATGCGTAAGCTACAGGCCCCGTCAGGGCACCCCATTTTCTGTAGACCTAAACTAACTTCTGAGACTAAACAAGATTTTGCTGGTTGGAAGCTGAATAGTGAGAAATTTGAGTGGAGAGTGAAAAACTGTTTTCCTTTTGACTGGTGGTGATTGCTGGGGGGGGCTTTCCTTGCAGCTTTTTAATTTCTTGACATCCGCGCTATAGCCAAATGATGGCCACAGTGCGGACCTGAATTTCCAGGAGGCCGTCAAGGATGGCCTCCCCTGTGCACGTGGGGAGCGCGCTGTGACCACTGAGTCTAATGACAGCTGATCACATGATCAAAACAAAAGCTTGGTGATCTTTTTTTTTTCTCCTGACGCTAACCGCGTGGGGGAAAAAAAAGCCGATCGCTGGCTCATCTGCAAGGGACATCAGTCCCGAAGAGGAAGAGGCAATTATGCCTCATCTGTGCCACCTGCCATTGCCACCTGACAGTGCTCACAGTGCCACCTATCAATGCCCACCAGTGCCACCTATCAATGCCCATGAGTGCCACCTATCAATGCCCAGAAGTGCCACCTATCAATGCCCATGCGGGTCACCTATCAATGCCCACAAGTGCCACCTATCCCCAGGAGTGCCACCTATTAATGCCCACAAGTGCTACCTATCAATGCCCACGAGTGCCACCTATCAATGCCCACAAGTGCCACAAATCAATGCCCACCAGTGGTGCCAATCAGTGCCACCTAGCAGTGCTGCCTATCAGTGTAGCCGATCAGTGCCCATTATTGCCACCCATCAGTGCCCATCACTGCCACCTGATGTACGCCTCATCAGCGTACATCAATGAAGGAGAAAAATTACCTGTTTTAAAATTTTATAACAAAATATAAAAAAAATATTTTTTTTAAATTCGGCCTTTTTACATTTTTTTAACAAGGCATAAAAACCGCAGAGGTGATCAAATACCACCAAATGAAAGCTCTATTTGTGGGAAAAAAATGATAAAAATTTCATATGTAGGGGCGTGGCCTGACCTGGCATGGAGACGGACGTCTAATCCCAGAGCTCCAGCTGCCACGGGAGATTCCTGTCTAAATTCGGAGGTATTTCAACCCCGCTCTATCCACGGATCATGGGCACTGCTTCCCGGTCCTCCTTGGCCTCCCGCTCCCCCAGAGACTTAACCGGACCACAGAACCGCAATATACCGGAGATGTTCAGGGCCGGCAGAAGCAACATGACGCCGGCTCACCAAGGCCCTGCGCACTCCGGCACACAACCGCTGCCACTGCACAGCCCGAACGCTACGGCCCCTCTGCTCAATCACCCCAGCGGAGGGAGAGACGGGATTGAACTGAGTCCCCAACCCCCGATCAATATCCAAGACCTACGCTCGATAGCAGACGACATTAAGGATACACTATCCGCCGCCATCTCTGAGCTGCAGCTGGATCTACGTGCCTTAAATGAAAGAGTACACCTCGTGGAGAGAGTCACTGAACGCCACGAGACTGCCATTCATTCTGTCACAGAGTGCCTTGATTCTCACACACTAAGGATGCGAGACATGCAGAGGCACTTAGAAGACCTTGACAACAGGGGCCGGAGGCACAATCTCCACATCAGAGGCCTTCAGAAATCCATTGAGGGGGAGCAGATCTCCCATGCAGTTGTGAGCCTCTTCAACGGCCTCCTTCACCAACCCCCGCACACGCCGATCGCAATGGAACGCATACATCGAGCACTACGCCCCAAGGGAAGGGAGAACGATCCCCCACGGGATATAATTTGCAGACTATAAATTGAAAGAGGAAATCCTAAAGCAGGCCAAGGGCAAACAGCAGATCCTCCATGAAGGATCCCAGGTTCAAATTTACCAGGACCTCTCAGGAATTACCCTGCAACACAGAAGAGACCTGAGGCCCCTCCTAGACGTCCTCAGAGAGAAAAACATCCTCTACAAATGGAAGTTTCCATTCTGTCTGTTGGCTTCCATTCGTGGCCGCACAGCTCTCCTCAAGGTACCCGAGGATCTGCCTCACTTTTGTGCTGCAGTGGGAATCGCCCTCGTGCCGGTGCCTAATTGGTATGCAGCTTTCCGCAATACACCGGCAGACCACGAGATGCGGAGGGAAGAACCTATGGATGCACAAAATTCCAGATTCCTCAGGAGATGCTCGCCCTCCACCCTCAGGACCCAGACCAGCTGGCAGAACGGTTCTAGAGATACAAGCCCCACTACCTCACCCCGGTCTAGTAGAGCACGCAGAGTTTGCCGATACTCATGAGAGGGGTACCCTGCTCGTATCCCGGTTCATTCGGTTTTAAAACCCTTCTGTACTTCTCACGACTTTATTCTGTTATAAGTTCTCTTTTTGGTTCAGTTTCAAACGTTAATGGACATGGTAAGCCTAGAGACTGTGTTTCATTTACTGAGTCAGTTTGTCACGTTTGGGACACCACCAGGACTCCTCATTGGCCTACCTAGACTTCACCATGTCCTCTGATTGCCACAATAGGCTACAGAACACACGCTTGCACACGCTTCTCAGTGGCGTGAGATTTTTTGGTCAAAACTCTTGGCTACTGATCTACATAGCACATCAACGGACCCTACAACTACCACAAAGCTTAGCGACTTCAGACTCCACCCCTTGTCACTGGCTACACTCCATGGGCTGAGCTTCATATGGAAGACGTCCAAAGATCTCCCACCTATCAAGTCCCTGTAATGTAACCGGAGCACTAAGATCGGCCTCCCTCACGGCTCCAACATAACTCCACTGGTCTCATCTAAGATGCTTCCTCTTCAACCTTCAACCTGATGATCCAATCCCAGCTCATGACGCCATGATCAAAGCGACTCATTGGTCTGTTACATCACAGTGGGCTTACATGGACTCCTCCCTTAGGGCGTTCATCGATCCACATCTGGTATGCCCCGGTAAGCCTCTTATTAAAATAGCCCTTAAGGCGCGGATTTGAAATTTAAGATTTAAGATTTAAGTTTTAGTTCTAGCGTTTTAGCTCATTATTTACTCCACAGCAGAACTTTGCCAGTTGAGTATTTGGTTTTTACCTGTTCACGCTACTGCGATTGTGGCTAGGCATTCGCCATGTCATCTCCCCACCTAGAGATGTATTTGTAGCTATTGTTTACTTTTCTGAGTACATGCAATTGTTACTGTTTTACCTTATATGTGCCACAGGTGTACACTCATTGATGATACCGACACCCTCCTCCCCATTAGGGGTTGGCCTGGGGGAAGGGGCACGACTGTTGTGGTGCTCCCTTCCACAGGCCACGAAGGGTTATCGGTTTTCTTTTTTGTTTAATTTTGTTTGGGTTTCTCTTTTTTGGGCACACGTTCTAACTATAGAAATAGTTACATACTCACCCTATAGTGATTCCGGCAAATGGCCCTTTTAAGGTATACACCCGTCAAGACATTCACGAGCCCCTCCTGGGTGCTACACTAGTACTTACCTCCTCCTTTTACGCCACTAAATCTCCTGTGGCGGCAGCTCACTTCCTCTTTTTCTCTAAGACTATCCCCTATTCGTCCCTCACTGCCCTCACAGCTGGTTTAGGGCATCTCAATTCATCCAGTATTTTACTAAGCTGTATAAACTCCCGACTGCCCAAACCACGGATGCTTTGGTGAACCGTCAGCAGACCATTACTGACTTTTTAGCACAATTCGGCCCCACACCGCTCGCCCCAGAAGATTCACAAATGCTAGATCTTCCTCTGTCATCAGACAAATTACTCATTCCCCTGACGCAAATGAAGACAGGCAAAATTCCGGGGCCTGATGGCCTCACGGTAGCCTATTACAAGTCATTCCCGAATATCCTCCTTCCTCAGTTAGCTAAAGCCCTCAACAACCTTACAACAGCCTCAGTCGCTCACAAAGATCTACTAGAAGCCCATATCACACTTATTCCTAAAAAGGGCAAAGACCCCACGTTAGTCCCCAACTATCGTCCCATATCACTCCTAAACATGGATTTAAAACTCTACGCTAAAGTACTGGCCAATCGTATCCTCCCTTTTGTTCCTTCTCTGGTCTATCTTGACCAGGTAGGTTTTGTCCCTGGCCGTGAGGCCAGAGACAACACCACAAAAGCCCTCAATATTCACCATTGGCTCACCAAAACAGCTACACAAGGATTCTTTCTCTCCCTGGATGCAGAGAAGGCATTCGACCGGGTTGCCTGGGACTACATGGAGGCTACCTTGCAGGTGGCAGGCTTCCCACTGCGCATGCTCCAAATGATTTTGGCCCTGTATACATCCCTGACGGCCAGGCTCCGGATCAACGGGGGCCTGTCGGACGCCTTCTCTGTATCCAATGGGACCCGGCAAGGATGCCCCTTATCACCCATAATATTCATATTGACCATGGAACCTTTACTGTAGAACCTTTCTGTAGATTGAGAAATAATCCTGCCATTAGAGGTGTTGATATCCAACAAAAGCAGTACAAAATAGCGGCTTACGTCGATGATATCCTACTTTTTCTTACTGACCCCTTAACAACCATCCCCAACCTTCTAGCTGACTTTGCCCTTTTTAAGACCCTATCCAATCTTCAAATTAATTTCGAGAAATCCAAAGCCCTCAATATCACTTTACCAAGTGCAACGGTCAACCTCTGTAGTGGCAACTTCCCGTTTGTGTGGGAGAAATCCGAAATTTCATACCTAGGGATAAAAATCACAACCGACCTAAGAGATCTTTATGCCAAAAAATTTCTACCACTGATCCAATCTATCCAAGGTGACCTACAGAAATGGAATCTGGGCTCATTTTCATGGCTGGGCAGGATTGCAATATTGAAAATGAACATTTTACCAAGACTCTTTTACCTCCTCCAAGCTATCCCGATCATATTGCCGGTATAATTTTTTCCCTCATATAAACTTCTCTGCAGGACTTTTGTGTGGGCCTCCAAACATCCGCACCTTGGCTGGGATAGGTTAGTCCTTCCCAAACTATTGGGGGGACTGGGCCTCCCAGATCTTCAAAAATATCATTGGGCTTGCCATCTGGCTAGATTGGTAGATTGGCATGTACACCGCCCCTCGAAAGATTGGGTTACCCTGGAAGCCTCTTTTGCAAGCCTCCCCATCGCTAGCTCACCATGGATAACCCACACAAGTGTTCCCAGGGAATTCTCTACCCATCCCCTCATTGGTGCCACACTCTTGCTTTTCAAAAAAGCATGCAAATCGCTAGCCCTCACACCCTCGCCAGGCCCCATGACCCCACTGGATAATAATCCAGACTTCTCCCCAGGACTAACCTTAAACGACCCAACCCTAGACACACACACCTCGCAAGTCAGAGCACATAGCCTTTTTTAGAATGGGATTCTCCTCCCTTACCATAGACTCTCTACTACACTACCCAATCATGACATACCGTTCTACAAATATCTACAATTGAGACATTTCCTTCAATCGCCCCGCCGCTCCTCTCTCTGGCACAGGGATCTTACACCATTCGAACTTCTCTGCACCCCCACGGAGCCCCAGGGTCACCTAATTTCCTTAAACTACTCCCTCCTGTTTTCACGCCACAATGTAAAGGAAGACAAAATTATACAACAGTGGGAAAACGACCTGTCCATAGATCTCGCCCCCATGGAATGGGACAACATATTCACCATCATGCACAAAGGCTCCATTAACGTCACAAAGCAGGAAAGTAGATTTAAACTTTTCTCAAAATGGTATCGGACTCCCGACAAGGTACACCACTTCCATCCCTCCGTACCCCTGACCTGCTGGAGGTGCAATGCCGCTCGAGGCACCCTGCTCCACGTCTGGTAGGAATGCACCCTCATACAACCATTCTGGTCAGAAATCCATCGACTGATCTCCCAAATCACTACATACACCTCGGTCTTTTCTCCCCCACTCTATCTATTACACCACACCCCTGGGTCCCCCACTTTGTACAAAAAATCCCTAACTATACACCTAATTAATGCAGCCAATTTATGTATCCCTGTCTTGTGGAGGAACTCCGCCCCCCCCACGGTGCAGGACTGGATCCGCAGGGTAGATAGAATTGCGGACATGGAACAACTCATTTTTCAAGCCAAGGACGAACCCACCAAATTTCAGGCCACTTAGGCATGCTGGTCTCATTACAGACAATCCCAACCGCTCCCTGCTCCACCCCAATTGGCCTCTTCTACTCTTCGCCATCTGTCCCCCAATCTTTTCCCTGAATAAACGCCCACCACCCCATCCCCAGTTCCTTACCCCTTCACCTCATTTATGTGACATATCCATGTTCCCCACAACCTACTATACTGTTTCCTACAGCACATTCTATCCTCCAGCCTCCCACGCGCCATGGTCTCCCCCCATAGAAAAAAATAAAAAAAAAAATCATATGTGTACAGTGTTGTATGACTGCGTAGTTGTCATTCAAAATGCATCAGCACTGAAAGTTGAAAATTGGTCCGGACAGGAGGGGGATAAGGTGCCCGGTAAGCAAGGGGTTAAACAGCTTTTCTGTCACTTTTTAAACAGTATTTTTTCTTTTTTCCTTCCTTCAGACTACTAATTAAGGAGAGTGATTAATTGGTCACAGGTGCTTCAAGTTCTATATAACATCCTGTAGAACTCATTTCTGAGCCTGCTCATCCTTGAGCTTGCCCCTTTTTGCTTGCTGGAACTTAGACCGTGTGGTAAATCAGAGCTGAAAACAGGAGATTATAAAAGGAGTCTTTAACCACTTCAGCCCCGGAGGATTTGGCTGCCCTATGACTAGGCCATTTTTTGTGATTTGGCACCGCATCGCTTTAACTGACAATTGCGCGGTCGTGCGGCGTGGCTCCCAAACAAAATTGACGTCCTTTTTTTCCTCACAAATAGAGATTTCTTTTGGTGGTATTTGATCACCTTTGCGTTTTTTATTTTTTGCGCTATAAACAAAAAAGAGCGACAATTTTGAAAAAAAGCAATATTTTTTACTTTTTGCTATAATCAATATCCCCAAAAAAATATATATAATTTTTTTCCCTCAATTTAGGCTGATATGTATTCTTTTTCTACATATTTTTGGTAAAAAAAAATCAAAATAAGCGTATTTTGATTGGCTTGCGCTAAAGTTATAGCGTTTATAAAATAGGGGATAATTTATGGCATTTTTATTAATAATTTTTCTTTACTAGTAATGGCGGTGATCTGCGATTTTTATTTTGACTGCAATAAATATATTATGGCGGACACATCGGACACTTTTGACGTTATGCAGCTATCAGTGCTATAAAAATGCACTGAAACTGTGTAAATGACACTGGCAGGGAAGGGGTTAACCATTATGGGGCGAGGAAGGGGGTAAGTGTGTTCTAGGGAGTGATTCTAACTGTGTGGGGGCGTGGCTACGAGGGACACAACACTGATCACCGCTCCCGATGACAGGGAGCAGAAGATCAGTGTCCTGTCACAAGGCAGAACAGGGAGATGTTGTGTTTACACGGGCATTTCCCCGTTCTTCAGGTCCGTGACACGATCATGGGACATCGAGTCCCCCGGTCCTGTGGGCATGGTCACAGAGCTCACGGCGGTGCACGCGCCTGCACAGCGCGAATTTCAAGCCAACGTACCCATACGTTGCTTTGTGCACACCAGCTATTCTGCCGACGTATATCTACGGGCATCGGTCGGCAAGTGGTTAAACTTGTAACATCTAAAATTTCCTGTTAATAATATCATTATTGAAACTGTGCAAGATTGAAGGTTTTGTGCAGTGCACAGTGTTCCACATGTATACAACAATGGAGCAACCGCTCCAGGATGGATACCGCTGTGACAGATGTGAGCAGGTTGCCCTTCTGGAAGATCGCATTAGAGATCTGGAAGAGCAAATTGCAACACTGGGCAGAACTGACAACCTTGAAAGGGGTCCTCTGCTCACTGAGCATGTGGTTAGTGGAATTAATGGGGGAGTGTGGTGGGGTAAATCAGGATTATCAGGTAGAGAGATGGGTTAATGTAGTTAGAGGGAGTGGTAGGGGCTCACAGAAAAGGAAGGCCAGCCCTGAGTTTGAGCACCCTAATAGATTTTCCAAGTTGGGTGAAGATGTGGGGGTGGCAAGCTCAGAGGTGGCAGCCCTAGATGTCACTGCTACCCCTAACAGCTGGGAGAGCAGCCCATCTAGTAGAGGTGGTGAGGGCAGGTAGTGTCAGGAATGGTGTCATTACTGGGCTCACCTGCTGGTGGCACTGTTGTGTTCGGCACCAGTGGATGTAGTTCTGGTGGCCACCAGCGGGTGTCTCCCTGCCAAGACTTTCAACCAGCCATCAAACACACCTGATCTGGATCTGCGGAGTCCAAGACATGACAGGAAACAGATCAGGTTCAGGCAAATGGATCAGGTTCAGGGAGGCTCAATGCTCCAGAATTCCTTCTGTAAGCCTTGTCCCTGCCTGAACCTGATCCGTTTGTCTGAACCTGATCTGTTTCCTGTCATGTCTTGGACTCCGTTTCTTGTATCCTGTCCCTGAGACCTTTCCCCTGATACCTGCTCCCAGTACCTGGCCTTCTGTTCCTCTTCACTCTCGTCCCTGCCGTGTTTATGTGTGTGTTCCCTTTACTTGTATATATTAGTTATATTAGGTGTTTTGGGGTTTGTTGTGTTCTCTTTGTATTCATTTCTTGTTTATGGTTTGCTGTGGTTTGGTTACACGTGTCTTTATCTTCAATAAATCTATATATTTTCACTTACTCGTTTGTTCATGATTCCTTAAGTGCAGCCCATCGATCTGATCACCTGTATTGGATGTCTGTGTATGGCACCCCCCCTGACAGAATTCTCCTGCCATACAATCAGATCTGCTGCACCTGGGAAATGGGTCTGAGCACTTGCTAATTACTAAAGATGCATCTGGAAGATATTCTGTATTTTTCGCTCCTGGAAACAGATGACAGAGATTTTTGTTATCAGACATTAAAGGGGTTGTAAATGTAAAAAATTTTTTCACCTTAATGCATTCTATGCATTAAGGTGAAAAAACTACTAACAATACCGCCATCCCCAGCCCCCCCGTTTTACTTACCTGACCCCTCGAAATTCGGCTGCTCGTTCACGTCCTCAATTCTGCTGCTCAGCCTGGCCGCTGATTGGCTACAGTGAATGGATTGGAAGCAGCGCAGCCATTGGCTCGCGCTGCTGTCAATCACATCCAATGACGCGGCGCGCTGGGGGGCCGGGCCGCTGGCTGTATCACGGGAGCGCGCCCGCAATAACTAACCACCAGGGAGCTCGCATTAAGGTGGTTAATTATTGCGGGGAGAAGCTGAGACAGCCGCCGAGGAACCCCAGAAGAGCAGGTTCGGGGCCACTCTGTGCAGAACGAGCTGCACAGTGAAGGTAAGTATAACATGTTTGTTATTTTTAAAAAATAAAAAAATTACCTTTAAACCCCTTTAAGAGAACACAACAGAGAGCAGTTTTTAGAATACATCCATCTAGCTCATGGTTTTTATTGATCAAGGCAGTTTTCTGTTTGAGGACATGGAGCCATTGATTGGGATCTGTACAGAGTTGGCCCTGTCTGATGCCTCTAGTGGAGGTGATGACTATACACCCCCTTTTATGACTATACACCCCCTTTTAGTGCAGCTCAGGTAGAGTCTTTGGTTTGGCTATTGGAAGATGACTCCGCCTTTTTCTTTGAGCAATACTCAGCTTGTCCTAAACTGGTGCTTGCAGAACGTATTGATTCAGTGCAGTCTCTGGTCAGACAAGCAATGTGCAAACCTGATTTTGTGCAACCATTATTACAGGGCTGGTCAAGCTTGTTGTACTCAGCCTCTGCCAGCTCCCAACCACCCATTTCTGTGGCTGGATACCAGGCTGCTGGGATGTCTTCCTCTCCTTTACCCCCAACAACCACAGTTGCCGCCCAATACACCCTACTACCAATGAAGTACCAGTACCCTGTTTACTCCTGCTGCACCTACACTGCCTTTAACCCTCCTGCTTCTTCCCGGCTGCCTCCATCAGTTCCACTAAATCTCCCTTCAAAATCTGCTCCCTCTGTTTTACCATCCTTCCGCTCTTCGCTTCTACCAGCTGCATCCACTACCTACAGCTCTGTATCCACATACAAATCCTCAGTGGCTAAAACCAAGAAGAAGCGGAAGTTTTTCCCAACCCATACCATCCTGCAATTATCCAACCCTGCCTCCACACCAGCTGATCCGTTTCAGTCTGAAGTTCCAGTGCCTGCTTCCCAGTCTGATGTCCAGCCTGATGTGCCTTCGGTCCAGCCTGAAGTTCCGGTGCCCGCAGTTCAGCCTGTTGTGCCTGCTGCCCAGTCTGAAGTTCCAGTGCCTGCTGCCCAGTCTGAAGTTCCAGTGCCTGCTGCCCAGTCTGATGTCCAGCCTGATGTGCCTGCGGTCCAGCCTAAAGTTCCGGTGCCCGCTGTTCAGCCTGTTGTGCCTGCTGCCCAGTCTGAAGTTCCAGTGCCTGCTGCCCAGTCTGAAGTTCCAGTGCCTGCTGCCCAGTCTGATGTCCAGCCTGATGTGCCTGCGGTCCAGCCTAAAGTTCCAGTGCCCGCTGTTCAGCCTGTTGTGCCCACTGCCCAGTCTGAAGTTCCAATGCCTGCTGCCCAGTCTGAAGTTCCAGTGCCTGCTGGCCAGTCTGATGTGCCTGCTGTTCAGCCTGTTGTGCCAGTGCCTGCTGTTCAGCCTGTTGTGCCAGTGCCTGTGCCTGCTGCCCGGTCTGATGTTCCAGTGCCTGCTGCCCAGTCTGAATTCCAGTGCCTGCTGCCCAGTCTGAAGTTCCAGTGCCTGCTGCCCAGTCTGATGTGCCTGCTGTTCAGCCTGTTGTGACAGTGCCAGTGCCTGCTGTTCAGCCTGTTGTGCCAGTGCCTGCTGCCCGGTCTGATGTTCCAATGCCTGCTGCCCAGTCTGAAGTTCCAGTGCCTGCTGCCCAGTCTGAAGTTCCAGTGCCTACTGCCCAGTCTGATGTGCCTGCTGTTCAGCCTGTTGTGCCAGTGCCTGCGTTTCAGCCTGTTGTGCAAGTGCCTGTGCCTGCTGCCCGGTCTGATGTTCCAGTGTCCGCTGCCCAGTCTGATGTTCCAGTGCCCGCTGTCCAGCCTGATGTGCCCACTGTTCAGTCTGATGTTCCAGTGTTCACTTTCCAGCCTGATGATTTAGTGCCTGCTGTCCAGTCTGGTGTTTTGGTGCCTGCTGTCCAGCCTTATTTGGTGCCCGCTGTCCAGTCTGATGTCCCCGCTGCCCAGCCCGATGTTCCGGTGCCCGCTGTTTATTCTAATGTTCCAGTGCCCACTGTCCAGCCCGGTGTGCCAGTGCCTGTATCGGCTGTCCAGTCTGATGTGCCCGCTGTTCCGTCTGATCCGGTGCCCACTTTCCAGTCTGATGTTTTGGTGCCTGCTGTCCAGTCTGATCCAGTGCCTGCTGTCCAGTCTGATGTTCCAGTCCCTGCTGCCCAGTCTGATGTTCTGGTGTCCACTTTCCAGCCTGATGATCTAGTGCCCGCTGTCCAGTCTGATGTTTTGTTGCCTGCTGTCCAGCCTGATTTGGTACCCACTGTCCATTCTGATGTGCTCGCTGCCTAGCCCTATGTTCTGGTGCCCGCTGTTCATTCTGATGTTCCAGTGCCCGCTGTCCAGCCCGTTCTGCCAGTGCCTGTATCCGCTGTTCATTTTCATGTGCCCGCTGTTCAGTCTGATCCGGTGCCCGCTTTCTAATCTGATGTTCCAGTGCCCGCTTTCCAGTCTGATGTTTTGGTGCCCTCTGTCCAGCCTGTTCTGGTGTCCGATGATCTGCTTAGTGATCCCGTACCTGGTACCCAGCCTGACGATCCAGTTCCTGATGGTCCCATTTCTGATACCCTGCCGGGTGGTTTCTTTCCCGCTGCCCGGCTTGAAGTGCCTCTGCCCGCTGCCCGGCTTGAAGTGCCACTGCCCGCTGCCCAGCTTGAAGTGCCTCTGCCCGCTGCCCAGCCTAATAAACCAGAGCCAGCTGCCCAGCCTGATGACCTGGAGCCAGCTGCCCAGCCTGATGACCCGGAGCCTGCTGCCCAGCCTGATGACATGGTCCCTGCTAAACCTGTTCCTGATGCCCAGCTTGTTTGGGAGGAGTCAGGTGTCTTTACTTCCGGTCATGGCTGAGACCGGAAATACTGTATATCCTGATTTTAAATGTAAGTTACTACGCTGTGGTTAATAAAACTGTGTTGAATACTACACAATGGAGATACTCCTTTTTATTGCATGCCTCCACCCTACTTGCCGAGCTCGAAGCCTTCCACCAGAGACCCGCCAAGTGCTGTGACGATCGGAGGGGATCGATCAACCGCTGGTTCTCATCTGCTTCCAGACTGCAGGCTCAACTTGACCCGTAGGGGTCTTTATTAGAGGTGAGAGGCTGGGGGAAATGTGTGGTGCACCACGGAATGCTGATAATTGGAGGAATCTGAAACCGATCATTTTCTGCACATGCACTTTTTGTTCTTTGCACAAACTGTTATATGAAGATTTACTTCACCCACGTTGGAATCTTATTGCACTTGTTGGATTATGCACTTTTGTCTATTTTTATAGCGTTTTTTCACTATTTTGCACTTTTTTTTTTCATTTTATGCGACTTTTTTCACTTTATGCAATTTTTTTCCTATTTTTTTTTGTGATTTCTTTCACTTTTATGCACTTTTAGAGTAGTATTGGACTTATGCATTTATATTGGATCTTTTTTGCACTTTATACAATTTTTTTTTCATTATATGCGACTTTTTTCACTTTATGCAATTTTTTTTTTCACTTTTTTTGTTTTTTGTGATTTTTTTTTCATCTTTATGCACTTTTAGATGGTCCATCTAAAAGGCTCAATGCTCCAGAATTCCTTCTGTAAGCCTTGTCCCTGCCTGAACCTGATCTGTTTGCCTGAACCTTAATACATAGTATATCTTATCACATGCCCTTGTCGTAGACAATACATTGGTCGTACCACCAGAACGTTTACAACAAGGGTAGGGGAACATATTGCTCTAATCAAAGGCAGGGACTCTAAGCATACAGTACCCAGACATTACAAGCAATATCATAATAGTAACCCCACTGGTTCACAATTTGTCATTATAGACAAATACGTCCCGCCGTGGAGGGGGGGGCCAAAATCAGAGGGGTCTCTCGCCTTGAAATGTTCAGGGCGTATGAACTACAGACCTTTTTTCCTCAAGGCATGAACGTGGAAGTAGATGTTAATGCCTTTATAAACGAGTCTTGACAGATTTATCATGAGATAAGAAACACCAACTTCCGTTTAGGAGTACTAATACCTAGGGTGTATATTATGTCTGATACTTTTTACATGCATGTGCCTTTCCATCTGTTATACATTAATTTATTATTATTATGATTATATTTACTTTATTTTGACAATTGGGTAGTTATTATTAAAGTATTGTCTTTTTTGAAGTAATACAATATGAGCTATATGGGGACATAGAGTGAGTCAAGAGATGGAATAATTAATTGTCCATCTCTTCTCTCTCCTGCTGAGAATCCATCTTCTTCATATTTTTTTCATTTTTTTCGTTTTCATGGACTCATCTATCATCTTTGAATGAAGTCCTGATCGTGTTTAGTTCACCCATTAATGCACACTCATTGCGTACACTTTGAAGGCCGGTCTGGGGATTACAACATAATTTCCGGCCCTTTTCCCCTCTCTGCAGTAGGGATGAGCTTCGTGTTCGAGTCGAACCCATGTTCGACTCGAACATCGGCTGTTCGACCGTCCGTCGAATTGCGAACGATATGGGCCGTTCGCGCCAAATTCGTGTGGCGCGTCACGGCCCATAATTCACTGCGGCATCGCAGTGCATTGCTGGCTGATGATTGGCCAAGCATGCACTATGACCCGCATGCTTGGCCAATCACAGCGCCGTCAGTAGAGAGAGCTGTAATTGGCCAAAGCCAGGGTGGCTTTGGCCAATTATGGCTCAGGGGATTTAGTACACACCCCACACTATATAAGGCCGCCTGCACGGCGGCCCTGTGTAGTGTGTGTTCCGGTGTGCTGAGAGATAGAGAGAGAGAGAGACAGTGTCATTTGATTTGAGTTAGATAGATTAGGCAGAACAGTCAGTCAGTTAGCTGCACTTACAGTGTATTGTGTATATATATGCATCCCAGGTGTTGCATATATATATATACACTGTATTCAGTTTAGCTAGATCCGTTCCTGTTATCTTCTATCTAGACTATTTAGTGCAGTGTGTCCTGCTCACAGTGTTCAGCTAGATCCGTTCCTGCTATTTACATTCAGTGCAGTGCGTCCTGCTCACAGTGTTCAGCTAGATCCGTTCCTGCTATTTACATTCAGTGCAGTGCGTCCTGCTCACAGTGTTCAGCTAGATCCGTTCCTGCTATTTACATTCAGTGCAGTGCGTCCTGCTCACAGTGTTCAGCTAGATCCGTTCCTGCTATTTACATTCAGTGCAGTGCGTCCTGCTCACAGTGTTCAGCTAGATCCGTTCCTGGTATTTACATTTAGTGCAGTGCGTCCTGCTCACAGTGTTCAGCTAGATCCGTTCCTGCTATTTACATTCAGTGCAGTGCGTCTTGCTCACAGTGTTCAGCTAGATCCGTTCCTGCTATATACATTTAGTGCAGTACGTCCTGCTCACAGTGTTCAGCTAGATCCGTTCCTGCTATTTACATTCAGTGCAGTGCGTCCTGCTCACAGTGTTCAGCTAGATCCGTTCCTGCTATTTACATTCAGTGCAGTGCGTCCTGCTCACAGTGTTCAGCTAGATCCGTTCCTGCTATTTACATTCAGTGCAGTGCGTCCTGCTCACAGTGTTCAGCTAGATCCGTTCCTGCTATTTACATTCAGTGCAGTGCGTCCTGCTCACAGTGTTCAGCTAGATCCGTTCCTGCTATTTACATTCAGTGCAGTGCGTCCTGCTCACAGTGTTCAGCTAGATCCGTTCCTGGTATTTACATTTAGTGCAGTGCGTCCTGCTCACAGTGTTCAGCTAGATCCGTTCCTGGTATTTACATTTAGTACAGTGTGTCCTGCTCACAGTGTTCAGCTAGATCCGTTCCTGTTATCTTCCTACTGACAGGCAGGCTTGTCTGGTTACAGTATATAAAGCTACCTGAAGAAAATTACAGGTGTTCTTTTTGATCCTATTAGTACCACGGTCAGGCAGCTAGACTATTTACATTTAGTACAGTGCGTCCTGCTCACAGTGTTCAGCTAGATCCGTTCCTGCTATATACATTTAGTGCAGTACGTCCTGCTCACAGTGTTCAGCTAGATCCGTTCCTGTTATCTTCCTACTGACAGGCAGGCTTGTCTGGTTACAGTATATAAAGCTACCTGAAGAAAATTACAGGTGTTCTATCCCAGCTTAGTGCAGCTACAGGCCATTAGTATGTCTGGAAGGCCAAGAAGGAGAGGCAGACAGTCACAAGCCAATAAGAGAGGGCAAGCAGGCTCTGTGTCTAGTGCTGGTCGTGGAGACGGTGCATCCTCATCAGCACGTGGCCATGGGACACGCTTGGCCTTTTTTTCGGCAGCTGGCCGTGTTGAGCCGCAACATGCGGAAGACTTGGTCGAGTGGATGACCAAGCCGTCCTCATCCTCCTCATCCTCTCTCACCCATGCCCAGGGTGCTTTGTCTGGCAAAGCAGCGGCCTCTTCCCTCAGCTCAATGTCATCAGTGACTCCTTCCCTAGCTCCACCATGTCCTCATGAGGATTCCCTCGAACTGTTTGACCACAGTGTTGGGTACATGCTCCAGGAGGATGCCCAGCGTTTGGAAGGCTCTGATGATGATACTGAGCTCAATGAAGGCAGTAACATGAGCACGGACAGAGGGGGTGCCCAAGAAGGACAGCAATCTGGCAGTCATGCTCCCCCTGCTGCAGCATACTGCCAGGTTTGCTCCAGTGATGAGGAGGGAGGGGATGATGAGGTCACTGACTCAACGTGGGTGCCTGATAGGAGAGAGGAGGAGGAGGAGGAGGAGGAGGTGGCACATCACCAACTAGGCAGGATGCCCTCCAGGGGCCAGCCTAAGGGCAGCACATTGACTGCATCACACCCCAAAGCTCCACATGTGCAGGGCGCTGCAGTCTCTGCGCGTTATTCAAAAAGTTCTTTGGTGTGGGCCTTTTTTGAGACGAGTGCATCAGATCGCACCGCTGCTATTTGCAACATATGTCTCAAGCGTATCTCGCGTGGCCAAAACATCTCCCGCTTGGGTACCACATGCTTGACCAGACATATGTTGACCTGCCATGCAGTATGTGGCAAGCGTATCTGAAAGACCCACACCAAAGAACAAAGAGGATCTCTCCTTGCTCCTCATCAGCTGAGATTTCCAACCCCACTAGACCTTCAGTCCTCTCTGAGACCTGCAGTGAGAGGAATGAAGGTGTAGAATTAGGTGTGTCACAGCCAAGTACTTGTGGGCAATCTGCTTTTGGTACACCGACGTCAGATTGTACCAGGCAAATTTCCCTGCCCCAGCTGCTGCACCGCCGAAAGAAGTTTGCTCCCAGCCATCCACATGCCCAGCGGTTGAATGCTAGCTTGGCAAAATTGCTAGCACTTCAACTGCTGCCTTTTCAGTTGGTAGACTCTGCCCCCTTCCGTGAGTTTGTGGAATGTGCGGTTCCTCAGTGGCAGGTACCCAAACGCCACTTTTTCTCACGGAAGGCGATTCCGGCTCTCTACCGGCATGTGGAAGGCAATGTCCATGCCTCGCTGGACAGGGCGGTCAGCGGTAAGGTGCATATTACCGCTGACTCATGGTCCAGCAGGCATGGACAGGGACGTTACTTAAGTTTCACGGCGCATTGGGTGACTCTGCTGGCAGCTGGGAAGGATGCAGGACAAGGTGCAGTAGTGTTGGAGGTTGTTCCGCCACCACGCCTCCAAAATGCTGATTGTGACACACCTCTCTCCTCCACCCCCTCCTCTTCTTCTTCCTCCATGGCCTCTTCCTCGGAACCAGCGGTGCTCCGTAGGCGTTCAAGGGGCTACGCAAGTACGCAGGCCAAAAGATGCCATGCGGTGCTTGAGCTGGTGTGCTTGGGGGACAGGAGCCACACTGGGGCAGAGGTTTTGTCAGCTCTGCAGGGGCAGGTTCAGAGGTGGTTGACGCCACGCCAACTTAAGGCAGGAATGGTGGTTTGCGACAATGGCACCAACCTCCTCTCTGCCCTCCGACAGGGACAACTGACCCATGTGCCCTGTTTGGCTCACGTCCTTAACTTGGTGGTGCAGCGGTTCTTGGGCAGGTACCCGGGCTTACAGGATGTCCTGAGGCAGGCCAGGAAAGTCTCTGTGCATTTCCGCCGGTCATATAATGCCAGTGCTCGGCTGACGGACCTCCAAAAGGAGTTTAACCTGCCCAAGAACCGCCTAATCTGTGACATGCCCACCAGGTGGAACTCGACGTTGGCCATGCTGCAGCGGCTGCACACGCAGCAGAGGGCCATCAATGAGTACCTGTGCGACTATGGCACCAGGACAGGGTCAGGGGACCTTGGTTTTTTTTCCCCACGCCAGTGGGCCATGATCAGGGATGCATGCACTGTCCTGTCACCATTCGAGGAGGCCACGAGGATGGTGAGCACTGACAGTGCATGCATCAGTGACACTGTCCCCCTTGTCCACCTGTTGGAGCACACGCTGCGTGGAATAATGGACAGGGCACTTGAGGCAGAACAGAGGCAGGAAGAGGAGGACTTCCTTAGCTCTCAAGGCCCCCTTTATCCAGACAGTGTTCCTGCGTGCCCGCCGATCACACAGGAAGAGGAGGAGGAGGAGGAGGAGGAGGAAGATTGTGTCAGTATGGAGGTGGAGCCTGGCACTCAGCATCAGCAGTCTTTAAGGGATCAGTCCCAAGGAACACATGGACTTGTACGTGGCTGGGAGGAGGTGGCTGCGGACGTTGTTGTCCTTAGTGACCCAGAGGACTCCGGACCGAATGCCTCAGCAAACCTACGCTGCATGGCCTCCCTGATCCTGCAAAGCCTGCGTAAGGATCCTCGTATTCGTGGTATCAAGGAGAAGGACCAATACTGGCTGGCAACCCTCCTTGATCCACGTTACAAGGGTAAGGTTGCGGACCTTATCTTGCCATCGCAGAGGGAGCAGAGGATGAAACATCTTCGGGAGGCCTTGCAGAAAGGTCTGTGCAACGCGTTCCCAGAGACTGGGAGGTTACAAACTCCTGTTTCTGGACAACCTGTTGCTGAGGCTTCGGTCAGTCAAAGAAGGAGCGGTGGAGAAGGTGGCCGTCTGACCGATGCGTTCAGACAATTTTTTGGTCCGCAGCCCCAAGGTATGATCGGTTCCAGCAACCATCGCCAGCGTCTGTTTTACATGGTGCAGGAATACCTAGGGGCAAGATCAGACTTGGACACCTTTCCCACCGAAAATCCTCTGGGTTACTGGGTCTTGAGGATGGATCACTGGCCAGAGCTTGCACAGTATGCAATTGAGCTACTGGCCTGTCCTGCATCCAGCGTTCTTTCGGAACGTACATTCAGTGCTGCTGGAGGCGTGGTAACCGATCACAGGGTGCGTCTGTCCACTGACTCGGTCGATCGGCTGACCTTCATAAAAATGAATCAGTCTTGGATCACCACCAGCTACCAAGCACCTGATGCTGATGTAACTGAATAATTTTTTTCAGATCCCTTCAAAGACTGCCTATGCTGATGCTGAGTGATTATCCCTGAGTAATTATCCTCTTCCTCCTCAATCATCACGCTGATAGCTTGTAAGAACATTTTTGGTTCTGGGCGCCACCACCAGTGCCTAAGGCACAATTTTTCAGCCCCTGTATAACAGGGGCGTGTAATTACAATTTTTGATGTAATACTTTGCAGCACGGCTCGTTCCTGCATTCCAACTAGAGTGTCTGTGAGGGGTTGCAGTGTTGTGGCACCAGCACCAGTGCCTAAGGCCCAATTTTTCTGCCCCTGTCTAACAGGGGCGTGAAATTACAATTTTTGATGCAATACTTTGCAGCAGGGCTCGTTCCTGCGTTCCAACTAGAGTGTCTGTGAGGGGTTGCAGTGTTGTGGCACCAGCACCAGTGCCTAAGGCCCAATTTTTCTGCCCCTGTCTAACAGGGGCGTGAAATTACAATTTTTGATGCAATACTTTGCAGCAGGGCTCGTTCCTGCGTTCCAACTAGAGTGTCTGTGAGGGGTTGCAGTGTTGTGGCACCAGCACCAGTGCCTAAGGCCCAATTTTTCTGCCCCTGTCTAACAGGGGCGTGAAATTACAATTTTTGATGCAATACTTTGCAGCAGGGCTCGTTCCTGCATTCCAACTAGAGTGTCTGTGAGGGGTTGCAGTGTTGTGGCACCAGCACCAGTGCCTAAGGCCCAATTTTTCTGCCCCTGTCTAACAGGGGCGTGTAATTACAATTTTTGATGCAATACTTTGCAGCAGTGCTCGTTCCTGCGTTCCAACTAGAGTGTCTGTGAGGGGTTGCAGTGTTGTGGCACCAGCACCAGTGCCTAAGGCCCAATTTTTCTGCCCCTGTCTAACAGGGGCGTGTAATTACAATTTTTGATGCAATACTTTGCAGCAGGGCTCGTTCCTGCGTTCCAACTAGAGTGTCTGTGAGGGGTTGCAGTGTTGTGGCACCAGCACCAGTGCCTAAGGCCTAATTTTTCAGCTCCTGTTCAACAGGGGCATGTAATTACAATTCTTGATCTAATATTTCACAGCAGGGCCCTGTGAGGGCTTACAGTGTTTTGGCCACAGCAACACCTAAGGCCCAAATTTCTGCTGAGTATATAGGGCAGGACCCTACTTTCAAACATCTAACTTACAAACGACTCCTACTTGCAAACGGAAGGAGACAACAGGAAGTGAGATGAAATCTACCCATAGGAAGGGAAATTCTCTCATGTAAGAGTTAATATGGGAAAACAATTTCTCCTTTCCACTGATGCTTTCCAATCCTTGTTCCACAAAAAAACCCAAATTTTCAAAAAACATTTTTCATTGGGACAAAAAAGTGAGGTGAAATCTTCTGAAGAGGAGGAAAGACGCAAAACAAATGTCACAGGGGTGATAACCCTTCCCTATGTTTTCCAAAAAGCTTAGAAAAGATTTTTTGGCTGGAGCTAAACACATTAAAAATGTTCAAAATTACAAACAGATTCTACTTAACAACAAACCTACAGTCCCTGTCTTGTTTGCACCGCCTGTATACTGCTGTTCAGAGTATATAGGGACCTTTCCTTATTTTAATTTGGGTGCGGGGTTCCCCTTAATATCCATACAAGACCCAAAGGGCCTGGTAATGGACTGGGGGGTACCCATGCCGTTTGTCTCACTGATTTTCATCCATATTGCCAGGACCCGACATGACATTAAACCCGCAAGCAGTTTTAAATGAGATTTTTTCCTTTAAAAATGACATTTGGTGCAGGGACTGTTCTAAACATGGGAAACACGCGTCACTTTACAGGCATACTATAGACACCACCCAGGTACGATATTTAAAGGAATATTTCACTTTTTTTTTTTTACTTTAAGCATCATTAAAATCACTGCTCCCGAAAAAACGGCCGTTTTTAAAAGTTTTTTTTGCATTGATACATGTCCCCTGGGGTAAGACCCGGGTCCCCAAACCCTTTTTAGGACAATACCATGCAAATTAGCCTTTAAAATGAGCACTTTTGATTTCGAACGTTCGAGTCCCATAGACGTCAATGGGGTTCTAACGTTCGTGCGAACTTGCGGTCCGTTCGCGGGTTCTGGTGCGAACCGAACCGGGGGGTGTTCGGCTCATCCCTACTCTGCAGGTCACTTCCTGGTGTGATCGAACGGAGACCGGAGGTGATGTACGCATGCGTCGTTTTTTGATGACGTCACCACGCTGGACCACACCGCGGGCATGCGAGAGCGCGGTCTCTATTAGACTATGGGGGATGTGATTGAGGTTGAGACGCACAGTTGCGGCCTTGCCCTTCATTGATGTCACTGCGCTGAACTACGCCGCGCGCATGCGCGAGCGTGGTTTTTTATCGTAATATACGTTAGGGGGGATGTCACTGATGTGGTGACGCAGAGTCACGGCCTCCCCCTCCATACACCCACTAAGAGGTCATAAGGGGTAGTAACAAGTGGAAGTGGGAGGTTCTGGACACCGGGACTCTGCATCATGTCTCCTCCTGAAGCACATGACACCATTAGACCTATGGGAATGGAATCATTTGAAAGAGAGGCTTAGAAGGCACTCAGCATCATGTCTCCTCCTGAAGCACATGACACCATTAGACCTATGGGAATGGACTCTGCATCATGTCTCCTCCTGAAGCACATGACACCATTAGACCTATGGGAATGGAATTATTTGAAAGAGAGGTTTGGAAGGCATTCAGCATCATGTCTCCTCCTGAAGCACATGACACCATTAGACCTATGGGAATGGAATCATGTGAAAGAGAGGCTTGGAAGGCACTCAGCACCACGTCTTCTCTTGAAACACATGACACCATTAGACCTATGGGAATTGAATTACATGAAAGAGAGGCTTGGAAAGCACTCGGGTCCGCCATTTTGGATGACCCCGGAAGTGCCAATGCAAACCAGCCTGGGAGCTGGATTCTCATCAGAGGGGTCCTTGTCCCTATATAAAGAAGTCTGGCTGCAGTGGGCAAGTACCCCAGATGAAGTCTTGTATGACGAAACGCGTCGGGAGGACTCCACTGCCGCCATTTTACTTGCAAGCGCTTTTTATTCTGAAATGTAAGTGTTTTTCCTTTTAATAAATTTTTTATGGTTTACGGAATTACGCTATGAGCCCCTTCTTCATTACATGTGGGTAATGTCCGTTGGTGTCCGAGCTTCCATATGAAGAAGACCTCTTTGGGATAGCAACGTTACAACTTCATCATTCACCAGCCCTTGGTTCCCTACCTTCATTGCCAGTGAGCAATCCAAGCCTGTTTGACCCATATAGCGTATGCTAGGCGGGTCCCAACTTTCTGGTAAGCCTCCAGTCATCCTAGGTGGCGGTTTCGCACAAGTATTTGTCAGCACATGTTGGATTACATACAGAAATCTCTCACGAGTATATGTTTTGGAATTTATCACCATTGCAAAATTTATGTTCATCGTACCTGCACATTCAGTTTTGGACTTTATTGCCATTTTTACATCCTGTTATCACTTTTGGTGACCCTAAGGCTTTATAACATAAGTGTTCTATATGTATGAATGTTCACAAAGTATACAAAACACTATCTTTTCACAATTCATTTTGCTATTATATGTGGTATAGCAATATTCTCTTTCTCATTTTTTAGCGCTACACTTGGTTACATATGATTTATTACAAATTTTCTATTTGTTGTGTTAGCTGCTTACATCTATGACTTTTTTGGAGTAAGCGCATGGTTTATAGGTTTTTTATTACAAGATCTCCTGAGGCAGGCTAGAAAAGTCTGAGGTCATTTCCGCTGGTCATACAATGCCAGTGCTCGGCTGGCTGACATTCAATGGGAATGCAACCTGCCCACCAACCGCTTCATTTGTGACATGCCCACCTGGTGGAACTCAACATTGGCAATGCTGTAGCAGCTGCACACACAGCAGAGGGCCATCAATGAGTACCTGTGCTAGTATGGCACCAGGACAGGGTCAGGAGAGCTTGGCTTCTTTTTGCCACGCCAGTGGCTACTGATCAAGGATGCATGCACTGTCCTGTAGCCATATGAGGTGGCCACAAGGATGGTGAGCAGCAAAAATGCATGCATCAGTGACACTGTTCCTCTAGTCTTCCTGCTGGAGCACACGCTATATGGAATTATGGACAGGGCACTTGAGGCAGAACAGTGGGAGGAAGAGGAGGACTTCATTTCCTCTCAAGGCCCCCTTTATGCAGATAGCATTCCTGCAGGGCCACCAAACACACAAGAGGAGGAGGAGGAGGATTGTGTCAGCATGGATGTAGAGGATAACACTCAGCAGCAGTCTTCAAGGCATGGTTTATGCTGCATGGCCTCCCTGATTCTGCAAAGCCTGCGAAAGGACCCTAGGATTCGAGGTATCAAGGAGAGGGATCATTACTGGCTGGCAACCCTTCTTGATCCATATGGTCTGCGAGTGCACGTAGTTCTGCAAGTGGTCTGCGAGTGCACATAGTTCTGCGAGTGCACGTAGGTCTGTGAGTGGTCTGCGAGTGCACGTAGGTCTGCGAGTGGTCTGCGAGTGCACGTAGGTCTGTGAGTGGTCTGCGAGTGTGCGTAGTTTTGCGAGTGTTCTGCGAGTATACGTAGTTCTGCAAGTGCACGTAGGTCTGCGAGTGTTCTGTGAGTGCACGTAGTTCTGCGAGTGTTCTGCGAGTGCACGTAGTTCTGCAAGTGGTCTGCGAGTGCACGTAGGTCTGCGAGTGGTCTGCGAGTGCACGTAGGTCTGTGAGTGGTCTGCGAGTGTGCGTAGTTTTGCGAGTGTTCTGCGAGTATACGTAGTTCTGCAAGTGCACGTAGGTCTGCGAGTGTTCTGTGAGTGCACGTAGTTCTGCGAGTGTTCTGCGAGTGCACGTAGTTCTGCAAGTGGTCTGCGAGTGCACGTAGCTCTGCGAGTGGTCTGCGAGTGCACGTAACTCTGCGAGTGTTCTGCAAGTGCACGTAGGTCTGCGAGTGCACATAGGTCTGCGTGTGATCTGCGAGTGCACGTAGTTCTGTGAGTGTACGTAGGTCTGTGAGTGTTCTGTGAGTGCACGTAGGTCTGCGTGTGATCTGCGAGTGCACATAGTTCTGTGAGTGTACGTAGGTCTGTGAGTGTTCTGTGAGTGCACGTAGGTCTGCGAGTGCACATAGGTCTGCGTGTGATCTGCGAGTGCACATAGTTCTGTGAGTGTACGTAGGTCTGTGAGTGTTCTGTGAGTGCACGTAGGTCTGCGTGTGATCTGCGAGTGCACATAGTTCTGTGAGTGTACGTAGGTCTGTGAGTGTTCTGTGAGTGCACGTAGGTCTGCGAATGCACGTAGGTCCACTTCAGCCCCGGAGGAATGGCTGCCAAATAACCGGGCCACTTTTTGCGATTCGGCACTGTTTTGCTTTAACTGACAATTGCGCGGTCGTGCGATGTGGCTCCCAAATAAAATTGAAATGCTTTTTTTCCCACAAATAGAGCTTTCTTTTGGTGGTAGTTGATCGTCTCTGCGGTTTTTATTTTTTGCGCTATAAACAAAAATAGAGCAACAATTTTGAAAAAAAGCAATAATTTTTACTTTTTGCTATAATAAATATCCCCAAAAATATTTAAAAAAAACTAATTTTTTCCTCAGTTTAGGCCGTACGTATTCTTCCACATATTTTTGGTAAAAGAAATCACAATAAGCGTTTATTGATTGGTTTGCACAAAAGTTATAGCATCTACAAAATAGGGGATAGATTTATGGCATTTTTATTAATTGTTTTTTTTTTTTTACTAGTAATGGCGGCGATCTGCAATTTTTATCATGACTGCGACATTATGGCGGACAGATCGGACACTTTTGATGCTATTTTGGGACCATTGTCATTTATACAGCAATCAGTGCTATAAACATGCACTGATTACTGTGTAAATTACACTGGCAGGGAAGGGGTTAACCAGTAGGCGGCGGGGAAGGAATTAAGTGTGTCCTAGGGAGTAATTCTAACTGTGGGGGGGCGGGCTTCATGTGACATGACACTGATCACTGCTCCAGATTACAGGGAGCAGAAGATTAGTGTCGTGTCACTAGGCAGAACAGGGAGATGCCTTGTTTACACAGGCACCCCCCCATTCTGCAGCCCTGTGACATGATCAAGGCACACCTGCAGACGTTGAGTCCGCGGGTCCCGCGAGCACGGTGACGGAACTGGCGGCAGGGGCGAAATTCAAAGCAATGTGTATATATACAATACTTTGCGCAGCTGTGCCATTCTCCCGACGTATATCTACATGACGCGGTCGGCAAGTGCTTAAGCATCAATAAATCACTGCTCATTTAAAAATTACATTTTTTAAAAACTTTTTTCGTTGATACATGTCCTCCAGGGTAGTACCCAGACCCCCATAACCATTGTATCCTCAATTACTTGCATATAAGCCTTCAAAATGGGCACTTTTGATTTTTCATGTTCGGGTCCCATAGACTTCGATGGGGTTCGTTATTTGGTTTCAAACTTTTGCGATGTTTGAAAGTTCTGGTGTAAACTGAACAGGGGGTCTTTAGGCCCATCTCTAGTTGTTAGCACTTCAGTTTGAATATCAGTGAATGTTACATCATTCAATGAAAAGTCAATCTAATCCATACTTTCTGTGATCTGTGGCTGGGGAATGAGGACACCTTCCTCTTTTCCTGAGCCCTTGAACTGCAAATGAGAAGATGAGCCAACTGCTCCATCTCCCGTACCCACATCCGGCTGCTGGACAAACATATTTCTCCATCCAAGCTCGTCCTGTTTGAAAACAGGTTCCTCCAGATGAGTTAAAACTTACTGCATCCACCAGAAGACCTCCTCTTCCAAAGCTGGAGGTGAAGGTGAGCAAAGCACACTGTTACTCTGCTCCATGGTCGACACTTCAGCTGTGATTTCAGGACTGTCAGCTGGTACTTCTGGGTAGTCCCATGCAAAGGGAGCCCCGCCCTGCTGTTAAGAAGAGTCTAGCAGCCATCTGTAGGTGATCTCCAGCTCTCATTCCTGAATGGTTAGAAACTCCAAATCTTCCTGTACCCAGAGCACTTCCGAGACATTCAGGCTTCGGTCACTGTACTCCATTATTTCCTCCATACGCCACTCCAGATCACTCCTAAAAGCCAGGGTCTGTGATCAGCCTCCAGTACAACAGTCCCATGGCTCTCCTCTCCTGCAATCTGGACCTTGGATCCCGGTGTTGGTTTGGATTTGGACGTGTTCACTGCAAGGAAGCACAATCCCCCCACTACAACAACCAATGTGACAGACCCTGTACTCAAGAAAAGTATGTCCGCTGTAAAAGCTTCCTTTGTTTGGTACCAGCACGATCCAAGGTGTCATGGTTATGCAGTAATCTTTCTCAGTCAGCCTACCCCTCCTCATGTGTTCAGACTAAGAGGCCAGCCACTCTCACCTGGCTGTTTTTTTAACCTCTCCTCTAAGCATGGCTCCACCCCAGGCCCTATATTAACCTGTGCACTGCAAGCCAGAGGTGCTGATCAACCATTGTGTATTCATTGTGTGTTTGGCTTCCTGTTTCCTGCTTGCCGTGTGCTCTTCATTTGTCTCTGTTACTGACCCTGGCGTGTTCCAGACTATTCCTGTCTGCTTGTGACCCTGACCTTTTGGCGTGTCTCCAACTATCCCTGTTTGCCTGTGACCCTGAACCTTTGGCGTGTACTCTGTTGTTCCTGTCTGCTAGTTGCCCTGACCTGTGCCCTATACCTTTTACTATCCTTGTTGTTCCAGCCTGCTGCTTCCTTCTCCTGTAATCTACCGTGAGCGTGAGCTGTGAGACCCTAGGGGCCGCGACCTGGAGCCAGACTGCAGCGCAGTCCATCCTCACCACGAGAGTCTCTGGTGAACACCTGCTGGCTCTTCGACTCCCCGCCCTGGGGAATCTATGCTCTAACTCCCACTGGGATCTGTGTTAATGATCCAGTAGACCTGCTTCCTGAACCTCCCTGGGTACTATCCGCAGCAGTCAGTCCTAGGGTTCATTATCTTAGCAGTGCACTTCCGACTCCTACGGAGTGCATCTGTCACCTGGTCTCAGGTGACCTGACACAAGGTCCCTTAGCCCACTCAGTCACTTGTTGAGGCATCAGTGTAGGGTAACGAGAAGCATAAAACTGTTTATTCAAATACAGGTACAAAGAGATATACACTCAGGAGACAATCCCACATCTTTGCATAATGACACAGGGCGGGGTAAACTACATTCAGTAACAGGAGACACACAGACAGGAGGGGCTACTGGAGAAATCCACCCTCCCCTCTCCCAGCTAATTCACATAAGCATATACATCCCATAATACTTTGCTTCCAAGGCATACAGAAACAATAGAACTATAGGATACACCTCAATTGATCTAGTAAAAAGTATACAACAATCCATGAGACTAAGCTCTTACAATATTCCAGCAGTCAGAAAGGTGGAATTCATTTATCTTTATATATTTCTTGAGGGATATTGCTCAGAAATGTTACTGTCCCAAGTGTCAGAGACGCTTCATTCTTTCAACACAAACCACACATATAATGCAACGTACACATGGTCGGACTTTTCTACCAGACTGGTCCGATGGACTTTTGACAGACTTCAGCCGGACTTTTTTTACGAATGGACTTGCCTACACACGACCGGACTACGGACGGCCTTGCCTACACACCACCTGACTTTCCGGCGGACCTATTTCCCGACCGAGTTACGGCGGAATTTCCAAATGAACAGACTTGCCCACACACGAACAAGTCCGTTCATTTTGAACGGGACTCGGGTACGACGGGACTAGAAAAGGAAGTCAATATCGCCACTTTTATCGGCGAGATTGACACCTTGCGAGCCCCGTCGCGGGGCATACCAGGCCCTTAGGTCTGGTATGGATTTTAAGGGGAGCCCCTATGCCGAAAAATGGAGTGGGGTCCCCCCAAAATCCATACTAGACCCCTATCCGAGCACGCAGCCCGGCCGGTCAGGAAAGGGGGTGGGGACGAGCGAGCACCCCCCCTCCTGAACCGTACCAGGCCGCATGCCCTCAACATGGGGGGGTGGGTGCTTTGGGGGAGGGGGGCGCCCTGTGCGCCCCCCTCCCCCAAAGCACCTTGTCCCCATGTTGATGAGGACAAGGGCCTCTTCCCAACAACCCTGGCCATTGGTTGTCTGGGTCTGCGGGTGGGGGGCTTATCGGAATCTGGGAGCCCCTTTAATAAGGGGGCCCCCAGATCCCAGCCCCCCACCCTATGTGAATGACTATGGGGTACATTGTACCCCTACCCATTCACCTAGGGAAAAAGTGTAAATAAAAAACACACTAGACAGGTTTTTATACTAATTTATTAGACAGCTCTGGGGGTCTTCTTCCGACTTCGGGGGTCTCCCCAGCATCTTCTCCCGATGTCCGGTTCTTCTCCGCTCTCTCCGGCCTCTTCTCCTGGTGTTCGGCCTCTTCTGCATCGTGTCAACATCGGAAGAAGAGAAGAGGGGAGAAGACGACGAAGAAGACCGGGCCACCACTAGCAAAAGAGCGGCAAAAGAGCAGAAGATAGCGGAGGAGCCCGGGAGAAGAACCGGAGAGCGGGAGAAGAGGCCGGAGAGAGCGGAGAAGAACCGGACATCGGGAGAAGACGCTGGAGAGAACGGAGAAGAACTGGACATCGGGAGAAGATGCCGGAGAGACCCCCAAAGTCAGAAGAAGACCCCCGGAGCTGTCTAAAAATTACTTTAAAAACCTGTCTAGTGTGTTTTTTTATTGACACTTTTTCCCTAGGTGAATGGGTAGGGGTATGATGTACCCCATACTCATTCACATAGGATGGGGGCCTGGATCTGGGGGCACCCTTATTAAAGGGGGCTCCTGGATTCCGATAAGCCTCCCGTCTGCAGACCCCAACAACCAACGGCCAGGGTTGTCGGGAAGAGGCCCTTGTCCTCATCAACATGGGGACAAGGTACTTTGGGGTGGGGGGGCCCGCAGGGCGCCCCCCTCCCCCAAAGCACCCACCCCCCATGTTGAGGGCATGTGGCCTGGTACGGTTCAGGAGGGGGGGCGCGCTCTCGTCCCACCCCCTTTCCTGACCGGCCAGGCTGCGTGCTCGGATAGGGGTCTGGTATGGATTTTGGGGGACCACACGTCGTTTTTCGGCGTAGGGGGTTCCCCTTAAAATCCACACCAGACCTAAGGGACATTGTCGCCTCTCCCTCGTGCTAGCCGCAATAGGAAAATTTGTTTTTCCTATTGCAGCGAGCGTGAGATGCAGTACCCTGCCCCCGCGTCGTATCTGGTCCGTCGGAACTGAGTCCGGCGGAGTTACGACGTACAGATTTGAAGCAGGCTTCAAATCTAAAGTCCGTCGGATTTCCGACCAAAACGGTCCATCGGAAGTCCGATGCAGACTACACACGGTCAGATTGTCTGCCGTATTCGGTCCGTCGGACCAGTCCGGTCGGAAAGTCTGCCCGTGTGTACACAGCATAAGACCCAGAATAACAGGGGTAAAAGTAAATGCTGAGTCCGGTGTGGTTGTAAGGTGAGTCTGGTTAGTGCAGACCCGACTGGGGTTCTTGGTCAAACTGCGCCCCTAATAGACACAGGGTGACTTACATATAGGATTGGGTGGGAGAGCTGGACAAGGAGTCTCCAGAGCTTTCTAAGGCTAGCTGTGTTCCACAAGTCCCCCGCCCAAAGTGACTCCTGTCACAGAGAGTTCAGAACTCCACACACAGGATTGTCTGCATGCTAGATCAAAATTCAGCCATTTCAGCCAATTTCAAGCCATCCAAGGACAGGCTGATTGTACTGAAGTTTATCTATCGATTGACTTCAGAACAACCAGCCAGGACTGCTGTTAGAAATTATTGGGCCCCGTACAGCCTACCTGACGGGGGGCCCCCTTCGACCACGCCCTTGACCCCACCCCTGTCCCTACCCCTAACCCCGGCTCAAAACAAAAGGCATTTGTTGCCGCTTACACATGCGTGCGGGGCCAACATGTGCGTTCGCAATTGCACATAAGCACGAAGAACCTGGAACAGTTTACATTTCTTTTTAATGTTATTTTGTTAAAAAAAATTACATTGTATCTTTCATTTTTTTTCTTTTTTTTGCTTTCACAAGGGATGAATAACATCCCTCATGATAGCAGGGCCATGACAGGTCCTCTTTATGGAGAGATCTGGGGTCTCTGTCCTCCAAAACATGTGATCAAACCAATATTGATTTGATCAGATGCTTTTTCAATGGCTTGTTTCCTCCCACTGGCGTCACACAGTGGGAGGAACGACATCCATCCCTCACTGTGTCCCAGGAACCAAATGCTACTGGTTGCATCTTGAAGGTAGTGCGGGGACCCCCTTCCACTGCCAGTAAAAGTAATCCAGGGGCATCTTAGGCGCTAGGATTACTTTTACTTTGTGCAGAATCACTGGGGCTAAAAAATTATAACTGATCATTACTGCAGTGATGACAGAGATATCACCCTTCCAATCCAGCGACGTGCTGGTAAGTCACTGGACAGAAAGTGTTTTTTTTGGGGTGGGGGTAAAATGCAGCTCCACTGCACATGTTTACTGCTCCCCCCAACTGAAGTGTAAAGTAGCAGCTCGGTAGCATTACAATCATCATCACAGGCAGCACAGTAAGCAGGGGCCCTATCATGGCTGTATGTCACATGTCTGTTTGCTGACTTTGTTAACTTATGGCTGTACTGTATATAACAGCACAGCCATAACAAAGTCAGCAACCATGAGACACAGAGCCATGATAGAGCCCCTACTTACTGTGCTGTCTGTGAAGACTGTTGTAATGCTAATGATAACCTGCTGTGTTGTGAGTTCTATTCTAAGGACACAGTGAGGATTCTATGCTTTATTCTTCACTCACTGTATCCATTGCAGCCACACTCTCCTTCCTGTTCCCTGCCAGCCTCCTTGCATCTCAGCACCTGAGAACGGTGGGCGCCGGGAGGAGAATCATAGTATCACTCCGCCGGCCGGGACTTATTGAGTAGCGGTCGGGCTGGATATACATCCGCTCCCGAAAATGAAGAAATAGTCCATCCTCTGTGCGCACCTGGGCCCCTCTGTTGACCTGATGGGGCCCAGAACAATGGTAGAACCCCGCTCCATAAAACAAATAGAAGCAGGGGAGAAGTTTATCAAGCTTGATTTTTTTAATTTTTCTATTTAATGCAGCAATGAGCTGTAATGCTGGCCGGGCCCCTCTATGCAGCTGATAGGACCGGGCCCCCTACAATGGGGCCAGTTGTACTGCCCTATCAGCAGCCCTGATCACTGCCAGTGACTTAAGCCTCCAGCAGTCATCATTGTATTCTGATGGTGGGGAAATCTTCCACTGTCAGCACACAATGGCTACACAAGAGGGATTCCTCCCATAAACACTGTGTGATGTGGGGATTAAAAGCTATTTTATTTCCCTCAACCTGTGGTTGAAGGAAGGAAAATTGAAAAATGTATGGCTAGCCTTAGACCAAATAATAAAAAATATCCAGAGAAGGCAGTTATTGTTCTCCACATGCCCATTGTCCTTGTCCATGTATGTATATGGAAAAATGCAGCGAATAAACAAATGAACATAAGTCTTTAGAATGGTGATACAGTAAAGCAATCACTAATTGACCACAGGTGCCTTGAAACAAAAACGTCCATAAATGGATGTGAATGTCCAACCGCACAGGAGGTGTAGGTACTCCAAGGGGTGGTGGTAATCTGATAGTTGTCAGAAAACACCTGGCATCATGCAGCGACTTCCCAACCAAGAAACTGGGTCCCAATAGGTCATTCAGAGAAAGTGCAAAAAAGCCTCTTACCAGATCCTGTGGATTCCCATGTCAGCGACAGGGAATCTCATGCGCAGTTTGTCACCAATGACGTAGAATTGGAGCTCAGGAATCACCAATCCCTTGGGTTGTGGTCTGTACAGATCTCGGCCGGCAACCGGATAGGTCCTCACAACGAACCGTCCTCACACCGAACCGTCCCAGCGTGCATCCGAAGTTTCACAAACGGTCCCCCAAAAAGGAGCAGTTGGAGGGACTGGATCTCATGCGGTAAATGTGGAAACAAAAGGAATATGCCTCCACATGGTGCAGATAAAAAAGGGTGTTTTTATTGACAAAAACGACCATACACAAATAAAAGCGTGATCACGGTGAATAAAAACAAATGGGCAACAAGGAGAGTGGTGTATGTACCCGACGCATTTCGACCTAGGGGTCTTCAACAGGGGCATAGACCACTCACTCCAAGTTGCCATATATATATAATAAAAATAATTTAGAGAAGGACCAATCACAAGGACTGAAAAACCGGGAGATTTGATTGGGTGAGTACAATCACATAACCTGCTTAGATCATACACAATTTTTATATAAATAAATAAATGACATTGAGGTAAAGCCCAGGGGACTGTATAAAAGTCTACCGGCAGAGGAATATATTACTTTGAGATCTCTCTAACAGAGATAAAGCATTTAAAGATTAAATGCAAACAGCACTCCTCTGCTGACAGCCCGGCGGAATGTACCGCCCTGTCGGCCAGAGGAGCCAATCCTCAATGAGAAGACAAAAAGTGTTTAAGTAGAATTGACCAATAGGCGGCTGTTTATGAGCCGGCCTCTATCCCTAAACGTCCACATGACCAGTCCGTGTAGGGAATGACGTCACGTCCGTGGGCGTGTCTAACGTCTCCCTCTCACGTGACTCACTGGGCCAATTAGAGAGCAAGGGTCCCACTCAACTCTGCTGTACGTACGATCCGTACACCGCAGAGGAATGGGACCTGACATAGACACACCTAGCGTCCCGGCGATGTAATCCAGCAAGCAACGGACACTAAATGTGACCAAACAGCGTCCCTATTGTGTATGTGTAGAGAAATGTGCTATGCAGCAGAACGGGACCCAATGACCCGGAAGTGTACATAAAACTCATGTGAACAGGAAGTGTATTGGAAGTGGGGACACATATAGTGAAATATATTGTGTTGGGAAATGACTGGCTAAAAATGAAATAAAATGAGTGTGTAAAAAGGTGACTGGAATGACATGTAAATGTCGCTTGAAGTCCATATGTATTTTGGTGAAACTAAAATAAAATTAAGCAATTATTATGTGAGCACAAAATATCTGGAACGCACATTATAAAGTGTGTTGGAATGGATATATATGTGGAGAAAATATGAGAATTTGTGAAATGACACAAATAACTGGCAATTAACCTTATGGTCCCTTGACTGTAAAAAGTCATCAAAATAGACCGAATAGGTCCATTTTGATTGGACCAATTTCTATTAAGTGAATGGATGACCCTCTAAGGTGCACCATATATGGGCTGTGTGACAGCTTGTGAATATAGGTGAAAAAAAGGGGGGGGGGGGAAATATAATAAAATGAGGGGAGGGGGGGGGCATGTGTGGGAAAAAAGGAAGAATTTAGGATTGATTAATAAAGGAGTTGAGGTCCCACTCCACGTTTAAACCGAACGGGAAATAGGACCTCAACTCCCATATCCAATAGGTCTTGAGGCGTGACACTCCTCGGAGGCGGGACACGCCTCGAGACCTATTGGATATGGGAGTTGAGGTCCTATTTCCCGTTCGGTTTAAACGTGGAGTGGGACCTCAACTCCTTTATTAATCAATCCTAAATTCTTCCTTTTTTCCCACACATGCCCCCCCCTCCCCTCATTTTATTATATTTTTTCCCTCCCCCTCCCCCCCCCTTTTTTTCACCTATATTCACAAGCTGTCACACAGCCCATATATGGTGCACCTTAGAGGGTCATCCATTCACTTAATAGAAATTGGTCCAATCAAAATGGACCTATTCGGTCTATTTTGATGACTTTTTACAGTCAAGGGACCATAAGGTTAATTGCCAGTTATTTGTGTCATTTCACAAATTCTCATATTTTCTCCACATATATATCCATTCCAACACACTTTATAATGTGCGTTCCAGATATTTTGTGCTCACATAATAATTGCTTAATTTTATTTTAGTTTCACCAAAATACATATGGACTTCAAGCGACATTTACATGTCATTCCAGTCACCTTTTTACACACTCATTTTATTTCATTTTTAGCCAGTCATTTCCCAACACAATATATTTCACTATATGTGTCCCCACTTCCAATACACTTCCTGTTCACATGAGTTTTATGTACACTTCCGGGTCATTGGGTCCCGTTCTGCTGCATAGCACATTTCTCTACACATACACAATAGGGACGCTGTTTGGTCACATTTAGTGTCCGTTGCTTGCTGGATTACATCGCCGGGACGCTAGGTGTGTCTATGTCAGGTCCCATTCCTCTGCGGTGTACGGATCGTACGTACAGCAGAGTTGAGTGGGACCCTTGCTCTCTAATTGGCCCAGTGAGTCACGTGAGAGGGAGACGTTAGACACGCCCACGGACGTGACGTCATTCCCTACACGGACTGGTCATGTGGACGTTTAGGGATAGAGGCCGGCTCATAAACAGCCGCCTATTGGTCAATTCTACTTAAACACTTTTTGTCTTCTCATTGAGGATTGGCTCCTCTGGCCGACAGGGCGGTACATTCCGCCGGGCTGTCAGCAGAGGAGTGCTGTTTGCATTTAATCTTTAAATGCTTTATCTCTGTTAGAGAGATCTCAAAGTAATATATTCCTCTGCCGGTAGACTTTTATACAGTCCCCTGGGCTTTACCTCAATGTCATTTATTTATTTATATAAAAATTGTGTATGATCTAAGCAGGTTATGTGATTGTACTCACCCAATCAAATCTCCCGGTTTTTCAGTCCTTGTGATTGGTCCTTCTCTAAATTATTTTTATTATATATATATGGCAACTTGGAGTGAGTGGTCTATGCCCCTGTTGAAGACCCCTAGGTCGAAACGCGTCGGGTACATACACCACTCTCCTTGTTGCCCATTTGTTTTTATTCACCGTGATCACGCTTTTATTTGTGTATGGTCGTTTTTGTCAATAAAAACACCCTTTTTTATCTGCACCATGTGGAGGCATATTCCTTTTGTTTCCACATTTACCGCATGAGATCCAGTCCCTCCAACTGCTCTTTTCGGGAGACCGTTTGTGAAACTTCGGATGCACGCTGGGACGGTTCGGTGTGAGGACGGTTCGTTGTGAGGACCTATCCGGTTGCCGGCCGAGATCTGTACAGACCACAACCCAAGGGATTGGCGATTCCTGAGCTCCAATTCTACGTCATTGGTGACAAACTGCGCATGAGATTCCCTGTCGCTGACATGGGAATCCACAGGATCTGGTAAGAGGCTTTTTTGCACTTTCTCTGAATGACCCATTGGGACCCAGTTTCTTGGTTGGGAAGTCGCTGCATGATGCCGGGTGTTTTCTGACAACTATCAGATTACCACCACCCCTTGGAGTACTTACACCTCCTGTGCGGTTGGACATTCACCTCCACTTATGGACGTTTTTGTTTCAAGGCACCTGTGGTCAATTAGTGATTGCTTTACTGTATCACCATTCTAAAGACTTATGTTCATTTGTTTATGCGCTGCATTTTTCCATATACCTATTTGCTGTTTTTGTCAGACTGTATGCAGCAGCTTCCACATATTTCACTGATAGCGCGGTGTTCCATTTACCTTTGATACTTGTCCATGTATGGATGGACGTCCACCATCATCTACTGGAAGTTCAGGGATTATCTTACTTGGCTGCATTATATATGTAATACATTCTCTATTTATCATCTGTTCATAAATACTTCTTACAGCCAACAAACTCCCTCACTGGGTCTGATGGGGGTCCGGTATGTATCTGTAAGTTACATATTACATACTTAGTCTAGTTCAAAAAAGACACAAGTCCATCCATTTCAACCAATAAAACATATCTCCCAACTTTTTGAGATGGGAATAAGGGACACCTACTAGCAGAAGTATGAAGACATAGGACACACCTCCTGCCATGCCCCCTTAACCGCTTAGGGGCCAGCCGCTGCAGTTATACGGTGGCAGGTTGGCTCCCCTGTGCGAATCGCCGTCATGGTATGTTGCCCGCTTTAGGAGCTCTAGGGGGGGCGCAGCACGATGACAGAGCCGATGCATGTGGCCGGCAGCAGCGATGTGCACCGGGCACCCGCGATTGCTCCTGAGAGAGAGACTGAACGGAGGTCTGTCAATGTAAACAGACAGATCTCCCTTCTGTCAGGAGAGAGGAGAGACAGTTAAAAACACACACTAGGGAACACATTTACCCCTTGATCGCCCCTAGTGTTAACCTCTTCCCTGACAGTGACATTTATACAGTAATCAGTGGCTATTTTTAGCTCTGATCGTTGTATAAATGACAATGGTCCCAAAAATGTGTCAAAAGTGTCCGATCTGTCCGCCGCAATGTTGCAGTCCCACTAAAAATCGCTCATCACCACCATTACTGGTAAAAACAAAAAAATAGTAATAAAAATGCCATAAATCTATTCCCTATTTTGTAGACGCAATAACTTTTGCGCAAACCAATCAATATACACTTATTGCAATTTCTTTACTAAAAATATGTAGAAGAACATATATCGGCCTAAACTGGAAGAAATCAGTTTTTTTAATACATTTTATTGGATATTTATTATAGCAAAAAGTAATATATATATATATTTTTTTTTAAATTGTCGGTATTTTTTGTTTATAGCGCAAAAAATAAAAACCGCAGAGGTAATCAAATACCACCAAAAGAAAGCTCTATTTGTGGGAAAAAAAGGACGTCAATTTTGTTTGAGTACAACGTCGCACGACCGCGCAATTGTCAGTTAGAGCGATGCAGTGCCGAATTGCGAAAAATGCTCTGGTCTCTATTGTTGCAAACACACGACCGGTCTTTCCGTCAGAATTAACTCCCACGGTCTTTCCAACGGAGTTCCGAAAGAGTTCCGCTGAAACGGTCTTGCCTACACACGAACCCCGACTGTCCAGAACGCGGTGATGTACAAAACGTATGACGGGACTGGAAAAAGGAAGTTCAATAGCCAGTAGCCAATAGCTTCCGTCTCATACTTGCTTCAGAGCATGTGTTGTTTTTGGTCTGTCAGAACAGCATACAGTAGGTGACCGCGATATTGTGTCAATCTTGCCGCTGTTATCAGCGAGATTTGACACCTGGGGCCCCTTCGCGGGAGCCAGCGCCAAGCTGGCTTGCTCATCAGGAAAGGAAAACTTTTTTTTCCTTTCGCGATGAGCGACAGGCAATGCTGACAGCTATCTGGTATGAATCAGGGGGAACGCCACACCAAATTTTTTAAAAAAACGGCGTGGGTTCCCCCCTCGGGGCATACCAGGCCCTTAGGTCTGGTATGGATTTTAATTTGATAACCCCTCTGTCCGCAGACCCCGACAACCAACCGCCAGGGTTGTCGGGAAGAGGCCCTTGTCCTTATGAACATGGGGACAAGGTGCTTTGGAGTGGGGGGCCCGCAGGGTGCCTCCCTGCCCCAAAGCGCCCACCCCCCCATGTTGAGGGCACACGGCCTGGTACGGTTCAGGAGGGGGGCGCTCGCTCGTCCCCACCCCCTTTCTTGACCAGCTGGGCTGCGTGCTCGGATAAGGGTCTGGAGTGGATTTTTCAGCGTAGGGGGTTCCCCTTAAAAACCATACCAGACCTAAGGGCCTGGTATGCTCCTGGGGGGAACCCACGCTGGTTTCTTATTTAAAATTTGGTGCGGCGTTCCCCCCTCAGGATTCATACCAGACAGCTGTCAGCAATGCCTGTCGCTCACCTCGAAAGGAAAAAAAGTTTTCCTTTCCCGACGAGCGAGCAAGCGCGAGATGTAGAGTACCCTGCCACTGAAAACCAGCGCGATGGGATCGCGCTGGAAACACAATCTCACGGTGAGGTACTGTACAGATGAGTGGGTTTCCCGATAGGAACTGATTCTGTTGGAAAAATTTAGAACTTGTTCTATTTCCAGGTCCCTCAGAGTTTTCAAAAAAAAAAAAGTCCGATGAGGCCCACACAGGATCGGAATATCCGTTGAAAATATTCCGTCAAACTTTTCCTGCCGGAAAGTCCGACCATGTGTACACGGTATTAGGAGGCAAATCCTTCTGGGGCTGAAATGGTTAAAGAAGAATTGACCCCCCAAAAAAGATTAGTTAAACCCACAAGGGCTTCTTTTACCACTACTATTCTTTTATATGGGCGATTCAAATTTACAAATGCAGCAATTGAGGATTTGGATGAAAGGTTTAGCCCTGAGAAACACTTTTTGAAAGATAAATAGTACATTTTATATACAATTATATAGATCAGACCAAAATGAGGGACAAATGAGGAGGAATGAGGGACAGAAGGACATTGCTCCAGAACCAGAACCAGAAACAGTCCCTCAAAACCAGGGACAGTTGGGAGCTATGCAGGGCCGTCTTTAATGCAGGGCAAAAGGGGCAGCTGCCCTGGGCCCTGTCATGGTCGGGGGGCCCGCCAAAGTAGCTGCCCCTTGAGCCCATACTGCCTGAAAATTGGGGTCCCCTGATAACCCCACCAAGCACAGAAACACAATGCTGTATTCCACAGCCAGCAGGGTGGGGGCGGGGCCGGGAGCTCCACTGCAGCTCTGACCCCGCCCCATGAAGCTTGTATGCTCAGAGCTGAGATCGGAGTAGGAGCGCTGAGCCCCGCCTCTGAACCTCTTCGAAACCCGCCCCCAGATCTTTGTGAGCCCTGCCTCCGGACCCCTGAGAGCCCCACACCTTGATGTCTGAGGGCCCCACACCTTGATGTCTGAGAGCCCCACACCTTGATGTCTGAGAGCCCCACACCTTGATGTCTGAGGGCCCTGCACCTGGACCTCTGAGAGCACCATCCCTTAATCAAAGAGAGCGGGTGGTGAGCCTGGCTGGCTAGGTAGGTCCTTCTCCCCATAGACTGCTTGTTGACTGTTATCCTAACACTGACCTGTTTATGAACAGTATAGCTGTAAACTGCTGATAGGTAAAATTTAAAAATGGTTACTTAGTTGATCACCTCCTGTACTCTGGTCATCTCCTGTATTAGATCCACAGTCTCTGGTCATCTCCTGTATTAGATCCGCAGTCTCTGGTCATCTCCTGTATTAGATTTGCAGTCTCTGGTCATCTCCTGTATTAGATTTGCAGTCTCTGGTCATCTCCTGTATTAGATCTGCAGTCTCTGGTCATCTCCTGTATTAGATCCGCAGTCTCTGGTCATCTCCTGTATTAGATCCGCAGTCTCTGGTCATCTCCTGTATTAGATTTGCAGTCTCTGGTCATCTCCTGTATTAGATTTGCAGTCTCTGGTCATCTCCTGTATTAGATTTGCAGTCTCTGGTCATCTCCTGTATTAGATCCGCTGTCTCTGGTCATCTCCTGTATTAGATCCGCAGTCTCTAGTCATCTCCTGTATTAGATTTGCAGTCTCTGGTCATCTCCTGTATTAGATTTGCAGTCTCTGGTCATCTCCTGTATTAGATTTGCAGTTTCTGGTCATCTCCTGTATTAGATTTGCAGTCTCTGGTCATCTCCTGTATTAGATCCGCTGTCTCTGGTCATCTCCTGTATTAGACCTGCTGTCTCTGGTCATCTCCTGTATTAGATTTGCAGTCTCTGGTCATCTCCTGTATTAGATTTGCAGTCTCTGGTCATCTCCTGTATTAGATTTGCAGTCTCTGGTCATCTCCTGTATTATATCCGCAGTCTCTGGTCATCTCCTGTATGAGATCCGCAGTCTCTGATTATCTCCTGTATTAGATTTGCAGTCTCTGGTCATCTCCTGTATTAGATTTGCAGTCTCTGGTCATCTCCTGTATTAGATTTGCAGTCTCTGGTCATCTCCTGTATTAGATTTGCAGTCTCTGGTCATCTCCTGTATTAGATCTGCAGTCTCTGGTCATCTCCTGTATTAGATTTGCAGTCTCTGGTCATCTCCTGTATTAGATCCGCTGTCTCTGGTCATCTCCTGTATTAGATTTGCAGTCTCTGGTCATCTCCTGTATTAGATTTGCAGTCTCTGGTCATCTCCTGTATTAGATCTGCAGTCTCTGGTCATCTCCTGTATTAGATTTGCAGTCTCTGGTCCTCTCCTGTATTAGATTTGCAGTCTCTGGTCATCTCCTGTATTAGATTTGCAGTTTCTGGTCATCTCCTGTATTAGATCCGCTGTCTCTGGTCATCTCCTGTATTAGACCTGCTGTCTCTGGTCATCTCCTGTATTAGATTTGCAGTCTCTGGTCATCTCCTGTATTAGATTTGCAGTCTCTGGTCATCTCCTGTATTAGATCTGCAGTCTCTGGTCATCTCCTGTATTAGATTTGCAGTCTCTGGTCATCTCCTGTATTAGATCCGCTGTCTCTGGTCATCTCCTGTATTAGATCCACAGTCTCTGGTCATCTCCTGTATTAGATCCGCAGTCTCTGGTCATCTCCTGTATTAGATTTGCAGTCTCTGGTCATCTCCTGTATTAGATTTGCAGTCTCTGGTCATCTCCTGTATTATATCCGCAGTCTCTGGTCATCTCCTGTATTAGATCCGCAGTCTCTGGTCATTTCCTGTATTAGATTTGCAGTCTCTGGTCATTTCCTGTATTAGATTTGCAGTCTCTGGTCATCTCCTGTATTAGATCTGCAGTCTCTGGTCATCTCCTGTATTAGATTTGCAGTCTCTGGTCATCTCCTGTATTAGATTTGCAGTCTCTGGTCATTTCCTGTATTAGATTTGCAGTCTCTGGTCATCTCCTGTATTAGATTTGCAGTCTCTGGTCATCTCCTGTATTAGATTTGCAGTCTCTGGTCATCTCCTGTATTAGATCCGCTGTCTTTGGTCATCTCCTGTATTAGATCCGCAGTCTCTAGTCATCTCCTGTATTAGATTTGCAGTCTCTGGTCATCTCCTGTATTAGATTTGCAGTCTCTGGTCATCTCCTGTATTAGATTTGCAGTCTCTGGTCATCTCCTGTATTAGATCCGCTGTCTCTGGTCATCTCCTGTATTAGATCCGCTGTCTCTGGTCATCTCCTGTATTAGATTTGCAGTCTCTGGTCATCTCCTGTATTAGATCCGCTGTCTCTGGTCATCTCCTGTATTAGATCCGCTGTCTCTGGTCATCTCCTGTATTAGATTTGCAGTCTCTGGTCATCTCCTGTATTAGATTTGCAGTCTCTGGTCATCTCCTGTATTAGATCTGCAGTCTCTGGTCATCTCCTGTATTAGATCCGCAGTCTCTGGTCATCTCCTGTATTAGATTTGCAGTCTCTGGTCATCTCCTGTATTAGATCCGCAGTCTCTGGTCATCTCCTGTATTAGATCTGCAGTCTCTGGTCATCTCCTGTATTAGATTTGCAGTCTCTTGTCATCTCCTGTATTAGATCCGCAGTCTCTGGTCATCTCCTGTATTAGATCTGCAGTCTCTGGTCATCTCCTGTATTAGATTTGCAGTCTCTGGTCATCTCCTGTAGTACGTCTCTCAGTGAGCAGTAATGATGTGTTGTAACCTCTAACAACCAATCAGTGATCAGTAATAATATGATGGATTCTCTGACAACCAATTGCAATTACTGCTGATCTGCTGCAGTAAACAGATTTGAGTCTTTCTGCTATTTGTTATTTGTAGAAGATCGGTTGGGGGCCCAAGAAAATGTTTGCCCAGGGCCCAATCAATATTAAAGACGGCCCTGGAGCTATGATAAATGATAAAAAAGTCCTACAATCCCATATACACAATCCTATATACACAATCCTTTATACACAATCCTATATATCCTATAATCATACAATCCCATATACACAATCCTATACCTCAATAAAACAATAAAGGATGATCCAATTTGCTCCAGCAGGGAAATGGGGGGGAGTAATGTTCCTCTATTCATTGATCATTTATTTGTAGAATAATGGAGAGTATTGGGGTGTCGGAGGAGATTCCTCAATGATCTGAGATGGTAAGAAAACAGAGGAATCCCAAGAAGACCCGGAGGAATGTGACAGATCTAATCTGAATATTTCTGGGATCCTTATAGAGGGATATATATTATATGAGGGGGGAGGGGAGCGTACACTGTGACCTGACTGGGATCTGTATTCTGTCTGTACAGGAAATGTCCCGGAGGAAATATTCACCCGGCCGGGATCTGACCTTCTCCTCCCCATCAGACGTCATCTCACACTCACCCGTACAGATACAGAGAGATGTGACTGGATTTCCTGGTACTATAAGAGATCTCCTGGAGACTGGGATAAAATAGCTGAACACAGGGATTGTGATCTGTCTGATCTCAGAGATTTCCCCAATACAAGATTATCAGAGAATGGAAGTCTGATCATATCCAATGTGACTCTGGAGGATGACAGGAGATACAGTGTGATTATATACAACTCTACAGGAGACCTTATACAAATAGATAATTATGTCGTCCATGTAGAAGGTAAGTCCATCCAACCCCCCCCCAGTCCTAGCAGTGTCCTCCCCGCTCCGTGTCTTTATATACACCGTCCATGTAGAAGGTAAGTCCATCCAACCCCCACCCCCAGTCCTAGCAGTGTCCTCCCCGCTCCGTGTCTTTATATACACCTTCCATGTAGAAGGTAAGTCCATCCAAAGCCCACCCCCAGTCCTAGCAGTGTCCTCCCCGCTCCGTGTCTTTATATACATCGTCCATGTATAAGGTAAGTCCATCCAACCCCCAACCCCAGTCCTAGCAGTGTCCTCCCCGCTCCGTGTCTTTATATACACCGTCCATGTAGAAGGTAAGTCCATCCAACCCCCACCCCCAGTCCTAGCAGTGTCCTCCCCGCTCCGTGTCTTTATATACACCGTCCATGTAGAAGGTAAGTCCATCCAACCCCCACCCCCAGTCCTAGAAGTGTCCTCCCCGCTCCGTGTCTTTATATACACCGTCCATGTAGAAGGTAAGTCCATCCAACCCCCACCCCCAGTCCTAGCAGTGTCCTCCCCGTGTCTTTCTATCCATACATTATATAGTAGAAGATCTGGGAGAGACGTATGTACAATGTCCTCTGGTTACTGCCCCATCCTCACTATTCCCTGTGGATTCACATCTGCAGTGCTCAGCCCTCCTGAAGTTGCTGTGATCTGAACTGTGCTGTGCCTTCTGCTCGGGGTCCCCATGTGGTAGATGTGACCATTGATGTCGGGGTGACAGACCCCCAATGGAGGGCGGAGCTTCTGCCAACACCAACCAATCAGGTTTCACCTCTTAGGAAAGAGTCGTCTCTAATAGGAGTTTCTGTTATATTTCAGGTTGTCAGTAATATAATGAGCTTCTTCAGTAGATTCTAAATGTTTTGTCAGTAAATAAAAGTTGTGTGGGGTGACAACCCTGATGGGGGTCACATGACTAAAGAAAATGGGTGTCATGTTAGTGGGGGGATTTAGTGTTTGGGGGAGGGTTGCACACAGACACAATCTATCTCCTCCAGTCTCCAGGAAGATGTCTGCACACCTGATTATAGGTAAGGATGGGGGAGGGGCATGCTGTGTATATATTGGATCTGATCAATGGAAATGATTGTCTCTCTCAGTTCCAGTATCGGTTCCGCTCCTCCATGTCTCATGTCTCCAAAATGGCAGTGCTGAGATCTCCTGCAGGGTGGAGGAGGGGACTAAGCCGAATATCCGTCTGTCTGTGATTGGAGGATCCCAGGAGAGATATTCCACATCTGCCAATCACATTACAGCCATTGTGGGGTCACCGGGGCCCTGGAACATCACCTGTACTGTGGAGAATGGGGTCAGCTAGTCCCGACCAGAATAAAAAAAACATTATAACTTTATTTACAATCATAGGGGCACATAAAATTCCTCTCCCTACATGTTTGTATGAGTTTCCATTCCCATTCCATTTCCATTCCAATGGTTAGGGATCAGCTTCAGGTTCGGGTCAAACATGAGACTCCCCCAAATCCAGTCTATGGGATGTTCAGTGAAGGACAGGAGAACAAAGTGGGCAGATTTCTCCAGTTCTCCCCCAATCCTCCAGCCGTCATTTATCGGTGATACCACTAATGTCAGTAAATGACAGATCCCCGCCGGCTTCATTCTATTTGTAAACAATCCACCGAGGACTCAGTGACATCACTGATACAATTAGGTCATGACCCCTACATGGTCTATGACATCACTGATACAATTAGGTCATGACCCCTATATAGTCTACGACATCACTGACACAATTAGGTCATGAGCCCTACATGGTCTATGACATCACTGACACAATTAGGTCATGACCCCTACATGGTCTATGACATCACTGACACAATTAGGTCATGACCCCTACATGGTCTATGACATCACTGACATAATTAGGTCATGACCCCTATATGGTCTATGACATCACTGACACAATTAGGCCATGACTCCTATATGGTCTATGACATCACTGACACAATTAGGTCAAGACCCCTATATAGTCTATGACATCACTGATACAATTAGGTCATGACCCCTATATGGTCTATAACATCACTGACACAATTAGGTCATGACCCCTATATAGTCTACGACATCACTGACACAATTAGGTCATGACCCCTACATGGTCTATGACATCACTGACACAATTAGGTCATGACCCCTACATGATCTATGACATCACTGACACAATTAGCTCATGACCCCTACATGGTCTATGACATCACTGACACAATTAGGTCATGACCCCTACATGATCTATGACATCACTGACACAATTAGGTCATGACCCCTATATGGTCTATGACATCACGGATACAATTAGGTCATGACCCCTATATGGACTATGACATCACTGATAGACATGTGCACACTGAAATATTTTGTTTCGGAATTTCGTTTTCGTCCGAAAAATACATTTATTTAGTTACTCCCGAAATTTGTTTTTATTTATTTCGTTTTTCGTTAAAAATTGCATAGGTCCGAAAATCCAAATTATGGACGCATCTGTCATTGAAGGTTTATTGTGTCTGTCGAATGTTCAAAGAAGATTTGACGGAGCAGCTAAACTGTATGACGCCGTATAGTTTACCTGCTTCGTCGAATCTTCTTAGAACTTTCAACAGACACCATAAGCCAAAGTACGTGTGTGACAGACCTAGCTGGGAGAGAGATTTTTGGAGGGGACTGAATGCTAGCCTCTTGCTGATCGATCATGGGCCCTTGCATTTGGGGGAACGGTGCTCTTTGTGAGCTGTATGCCTGGGGACCCCTGAGGTGGTATTACTGTGGATTCGGGTCCTGGTCCCCCAGGACACACAGACTCTGGGGACCCTGGATTTGCCATATTGGAATAGTGACTGATTCATACCGTTGGGACTCCTACTGTTAAATGCTAATGTCATCAATTCCAGCTACCTGTCTGTTGTCTGCTAAAATGTGTATTGTAAATAAGTCTCTAGTATGGGATCTAAGAGTCATTAGATCCCCATTGTTGTTTGTGTTTAATTAACTCTGCTATTGTGATAATGTTGATTGGATTTTCTGAACTACAAGATGGCCAGTCTAGCCTAAAGGTCATGTCTGAGTCATCTAGGCTGTCTAAAGGGATTAGTTAATTAGCTCATGTTAATTAGGTTAATTAGGTTACAGCTGTATTGTTAGAGTAATATGAGCAGGAGGTCTGCACCTCCTCTTTTATTGTATAAATAAGACTGTATTCCTGTCAATAAACAGAGATTCCTGTTTGAACTTACATACAGCCTGCCTGGTGTTTGTTCTGAGCTATCACAATTGGGTTAGAACGGCACATAGCTTAAGTTCTAATCCTGGAGCATTGGATGACCGAACCATCAGACGTTGCAATCTGATTCAATAGCTGCAGAGGAGTGTCGGGAGAGTGGAACTGAGCGAGCAAGGGGCTTGTTACATTGGTTGGCAGCCTTGGGATTTGCTCTCCAGATACTTTAACACTCCAAATCAGCCTGCAGGAGAGCCACGCTGAAAGACTTACATGAGTGCCGTGGAGGGAATGGCGGGATCGTGCTTCCTTGCCATGAACACATCCAAACCATCACCTGGATCCAAGGTCCAGATAGCAGGAGAGGAGAGATACCAGCCACCATGGATGAGGAATTCAGAAGGAGGTTGCGAGAGAAGCAGATACAGCACAGAGGACCAGTAACAGAGCAGGTCCTGCTAGGATGGTTTGATTCTATCCGCTGTGAACTCTGGAAGGAAGCGCTAGCCCGTGAGCAGCGACACCAGGGAAAAGTTCTCCCCTCCATCCATGTGAGGTACTGGTTGCAGTATGAAGTGCGAATGCTGTTTTTGGGGGAACAGCCGAACCAGGAGTGGACAGCCGAGTTAAGCAGGCTGATCCGGGCAGAAATGCGGTTGGACGAGAGCTACAGAGCCCTCCAGTGGTATGTAGCCCAAGTGTGCCCATGGACAGCCCCAATGGTCTATGACATCATTGACACAATTAGGTCATGACCCCTATATGGACTATGACATCACTGACACAATTAGGTCATGACCCCTATATGGACTATGACATCACTGACACAATTAGGTCATGACCCCTACATGATCTATGACATCACTGACACAATTAGGTCATGACCCCTACATGGTCTATGACATCACTGACACAATTAGGTCATGACCCCTATATGTTCTATGACATTACTGACACAATTAGGTCATGACCCCTACATGGTCTCTGACATCACTGACACAATTAGGTCATGACCCCTATATGGTCTATGACATCACTGAGACAATTAGGTCATGATCATTACAAGGTCTATGACATCACTGACACAGGTAGATCATGACCCCTATAAGGTCTATGACATCACTGATACAATTAGTTCATCACCCCTATATGGTCTATGACATCACTGACACAATTAGGCCATGACTCCTATATGATCTATGACATCACTGACACAAGTAGGTCATGACCCCTATAAGGTCTATGACATCACTATCACAATTAGGTCATGACCCCTATATGGACTATGACATCACTATCACAATTAGGTCATGACCCCTATATGGTCTATGACATCACTGACACAATTAGGCCATGACCCCTATATGTTCTATGACATCACTGACACAATTTGGTCATGACCCCTATATGGACTATGACATCGCTGATACAATTAGGTCATAACCCCTCATTGGACTATGACATCACTGACACAATTAGGTCAAGCCCCCTACATGGTTTGTGACATCACTGACACAATTAGGTCATGACCCCTACATTATCTCTGACATTACTGACACAATTAGGTCATGACCCCTACATGGTCTATGACATCACTGACACAATAAGGTCATGACCCCTACATGGTCTGTGACATCACTGATACAATTAGGTCATGACCCCTTTATGGTCTATGACATCACTGACACAATTAGGTCATGACCCCTTTATTGTCTATGACATCACTGACACAATTAGGTCATGACCCCTACATGGTATATGACATCACTGACACAATTAGGTCATGACCCCTATAAGGTCTATGACATCACTGACACAATTAAGTCATGACCCCTTTATGGTCTATGACATCACTGACACAATTAGGTCATGACCCCTACATGGTCTATGACATCACTGACACAATTAGGTCATGACCCCTACATAGTCTATGACATCACTGACACAAGTAGGTCATGACCCCTTTATGGTCTATGACATCAATGACACAATTAGGTAATGACCCCTTTATGGTCTATGACATCACTGACACAATTAGGTCATGACCCCTTTATGGTCTATGACATCACTGACACAATTAGGTCATGGCCCCTATATGGTCTATGACATCACTGACACAATTAGTTCATGACCCCTAAATGATCTATGACATCACTGACACAATTAGGTCATGACCCCTACATGGTCTATGACATCACTGACACAATTAGGTCATGACCCCTATATGGTCTATGTCATCACTGATACAATTAGGTCATGACCCCTATATAGTCTATGACATCAATGATACAATTAGGTCATGACCCCTATGAGGTCTATGACATCACTGACACAATTAGGTCATAACCCCTATATGGTCTATAACATCACTGACACAATTAGTTCATGACCCCTAAATGATCTATGACATCACTGACACAATTAGGTCATGACCCCTACATGGTCTATGACATCACTGACACAATTAGGTCATGACCCCTATATGGTCTATGACATCACTGATACAATTAGGTCATGAACCATATATGGTCTATGACATCACTGATACAATTAGGTCATGACCCCTATAAGGTCTATGACATCAGTGACATAATTAGGTCATGACCCCTACATGGTCTATGACATCACTGCTACAATTACGTCATGACCCCTACATGGTCTCTGACATCACAGACACAATTAGGTCATGTAACAAGCCCCTGCTCGCTCGGTTCCACTCTCCCCACACTCCTCTGCTGCTCTAGAATCAGACTGCAGATCGTAACATCTGATGGTTCGGTCATCTGATGCTCCGGGACTAGAACTACAGCTATGTGCCATTCTAATCCAGTTGTTTAGCTCAGAACAAACACCAGGCAGGCTGTATGTAAGTTCAACCAGGAATCTCTCTTATTGAAAGGAATACAGGCTCTTTTATACAGTAAAAGAGGAGGTGCATACTTCCTGCTCATATTACTCTGATATATTCATATTCTGTGACCACAAACCTAATTAACATGGGCTAATTAACTAATCCCTTTAGACAGCCTAGATGACTCAGACATGACCTTTAGGCCAGACTGGCCATCTTGTAGCTCAAAAAACCCAATCAACATTATCACAAATCAACAGACTCTTCTTCACACAATAGCAGAGTTAATTAACACAAACAACAATGGGGATCTAATGACTCTTAGATCCCATACTAGAGACTTATTTACAATACACATTCTAGCAGACAACAGACAGACAGGTGGCTGGAATTGAAAACAGCACCTCCTAACAGTATTTGTCCCAGCATTATGAATCAGCCACTATTTCTAATATGGCAAATCCAGGGTCCCCAGAGTCTGTGTGTCCTGGGTTACCAGGACCTGAATACACAGTAATACCACCTCAAGGGTCCCCAGGCATACAGTTTACAAAGAGCACCGTTCCCCCAAATGCCAGGGCCCACGATCGATCAGCAAGAGGCTAGCATTCAGTCCCCTCCAAAAGTCTCTCTCCCGGGTAGGTCTGTCACATTTCTCCCCTTTCGGCAGGAGACTAACACAGGAGGAGACCCCAGACGGGTTGACCCCGAAGTTAGTCAGTAGTTCCAGTCCTCTAATGCCTGTACCCACACAGTACCCCAAACAAATTGTTCCAAACAAAGCATTACTCACCCAGCCAACCTCTGCCTCTCTCAGAGAACATATCTGCCGCTGGGGTGAGGCCTGGACTGGCCCTTCTCCCTGGAGTCCTTTCTGCTGCTGGAGAGAAGACGGGGTGTCTGGGCTCACTCCGTCATGCTGTTGGGGATCTGGGCCGACTGCCCAGCATCCCTGGGGTATACAGGTGGAGACTGAAGTCCCATCCACCTTCACAGGAAATCCATCCTCTGTTAGTTGAGGGCAGAGTCCAGCAGTACTCGTCCCTGTTGCCAGCCCTTCTGCTGGAAACCCCACACCATCTGCTCTGGCTAACTGTTGGGGAGGGAGGCCGACTCCCCCGCCTCCCTGGAACTCTGTAGTTGTTGCCGGTGCTGGGCAGAGGTTGGTAGCACTCTACCCTGTTGCCAGCACTTCTGCTGGGGACTCCGCATCCTCCGCTCCAGCTAACCATTGGGGCAGGAGGCTGGCTTCCTCCACTCCCAAACTGTGTAACTGTCATTGGGGAGGTGAGCTGGCTACTTCCTTTTCCATTCCCTCATCTGGATGTTGGGATGATATGTCTGTGGTACTGTCTCCCAGGTGCACTGATCTTTGCTGGGGAGGAAACAACACTTCCTCCACCCTGGCCAACTGTTAGGGAGGGACGACAAACACCTCCTCTCCCTTCTCCCTCTGTATCCTGATCTGCTGCTGAGAAGTGACCACCTCCTTCTCACCCTGAGCCTCTGGAACTGCCGCAGGTGTAGGGCAGAGATCTTGGACCCTCTGTCCGGTTGCCAGCGCTTTAACTGGGGAAGTTCCTTGTAACTTCACAGATACTTCTGTTGGTGCTGTGCAGAGCACAGTGAAATTTGGCCCTAATAACAGCTCTTCTCTTGCTGAAGGCTCACTAGGTTGTTCTTCCTCAGCAGAAAAGTCTATCAAATCCCTTGTCTCTGCAACTGGTGTCTGGGGATAAAGATTCACCATCTCCTCTCCGTGGAACCCAGAAGATGCTATCAGTGCTGTGCAGAGGTTTGCAGAGCTCTGCCCCGTTGTCAGCACTTCAGCTTTGGGGATAGCGATCTCCAGATTTCCCACTGCTGATTCTCTGGCATTCTGCAGGACAGGCACATTCCTCCATCCAAGATCATCCAATGCAGAAACAGGTTCATCAAGGCCAGTCAGCACTTGCTGCATCCGCCATAAGACCTCCGCCTCCATAGCTGCGGGGGCAGGTTGGCAAAGCACACTGTTACTCTGCCACATTGTCAACTCTTCAGCCAGGATTTCAGAGCTGTCAACTGGTATTTCCTGATAGTCCCAGGCAAAGGGAGCCCCACCCTGCTGCTGAGCAGAGTCTAGCAGCTGTCTGTAGGCCATCTCAAGCCCCCATTCCTGAAGGGCCAGAAACTGCAAATCTTCCTGTGTCCAGTGCACTTCTGAGACATTCAGTCTTCGCTCTCTGTGCTCCATTATTTCCTTCAAACGCCACTCCCGATCACTCCCAAAGTCAGGGTCCTTGGACAGCCTCCAGTATAACAATCCCAGGCCATCATAGTCAAAGCCTTCCGTGGGGCTGTCATCTGCTGTCCACGGGCACACTTGGGCTACATACCACCGGAGGGCTCTGTAGCTCTCATCCAACCGCATTTCTGCCCGGAATAGCCTGCTTAACTCAGCTGTCCACTTCTGGTTCGGCTGTTCCCCCAAAAACAGCATTCGCACTTCATACTGCGACCAGTACCTTACATGGATGGAGGGGAGAACTTTTCCCTGGTTTCGCTGCTCACGGGCTAGCGCTTCCTTTCAAGAGTTCGCAGCAGATAGAATCAAACCATCCTTGCAGGACCTGCTCTGATACTGGTCCTCTGTGCTATATCTGCATCTCTCGCAACCTCCTTCTGAATTCCTCTACCATGGTGGTTGGTATCTGTTCCTCTCCTCTCCTGCTATTTGGACCTTGGAACGAGGTGATGGTTTGTATGTGTTCACGGCAAGGAAGCACGATCCCACCATTCCCTCCACGGCTCTCAAGTAAGTCTTTCAGCGTGGCTCTCCTGCAGGCTGGTTTGGAGTGTCCCAGTAACTGGAGAGCAAATCCCACTGCTGCCACCAATGTAACGAGCCCCTGCTCGCTCGGTTCCACTCTCCCGACATTCCTCTGTGGCTATAGAATCAGATTGCAACATCTGATGGTTCGGTCATCCGATGCTCCGGGACTAGAACTATAGCTATGTGCCATTCTAATCCAGTTGTGTAGCTCAGAGCAAACACCAGGCAGGCTGTATGTAAGTTCAACCAGGAATCTCTTTTATTGAAAAATACAGGCTCTTTTATACAATAAAAGAGGAGGTGTGTACCTCCGGCTCATATTACTTTGAACATACACCTGTGACCAGAAACCTAATTAACATGGGCTAATTAAATAATCCCTTTAGACAGCCTAGATGACTCAGACATGACCTTTAGGCCAGACTGGCTGTCTTGTAGCTCAGAAAACCCAATCAACATTATCACAATAGCAGAGTTAATTAACACAAACAACAATGGGATCTAATGACTCTTAGATCCCATACTAGAGACTTATTTACAATACACATTCTAGCAGGCAACAGACAGACAGGTGGATGGAATTTACATCAGCATCTCCTAACAGTATTTGTCCCAGCATTATGAATCAGCCACTATTTCTAATATGGCAAATCCAGGGTCCCCAGAGTCTGTGTGTCCTGGGGGACCAGGACCCAAATCCAAAGTAATACCACCTCAAGGGTCCCCAGGCATACAGCTCACAAAGAACACCGTTCCCCCAAATGCCAGGGCCCATGATCGATCGGCAAGAGGCTAGCATTCAGTCCCCTCCAAAAGTCTCTCTCCCGGCTAGGTCTGTCACATTTCTCCCCTTTTGGCAGGAGACTAACACAGGAGGAGAACCCAGACGGGTTGACTCCAAAGTTAGTCAGTAGTTCCAGTCCTCTAATGCCTGTACCCACACAGTACCCCAAACAACTTGTTCTAAACAAAGCATTACTCACCCAGCCAACCTCTGCCTCTCTCAGAGAACATATCTGCCACTGGGGAGAGGCCTTGACTGGCCCTTCTCCCTGGAGTCCTTTCTGCCGCTGGAGAGAAGACAGGGTGTCTGGCCTCACTCCGTCATGCTGTTGGGGATCTGGGCCGACTGCCCAGAATCCCTGGGGTATACAGGTGGAGACTGAAGTCCCATCCACCTTCACAGGAAATCCATCCTCTGTTAGTTGAGGGCAGAGTTCAGCAGTACTCGACCCTGTTGCCAGCCCTTCTGCTGGAAACCGCACACCATCTGCTCCGGCTAACTGTTGGGTGGAAGGCCGCCTGCCCCGCCTCTCTGGAACTCTGTAGTTGTTGCCGGTGCTGGGCAGAGGTTGGTAGCACTCTGCCCTGTTGCCAGCACTTCTGCTGGGGACTCCGCATCCTCTGCTCCAGCTAATCGTTGGGGCAGGAGGCTGGCTTCCTCCATTCCCAAACTGTGTAGCTGCCATTGGGGAGGTGAGCCGGCTGCCTCCTTTTCCATTCCCTCATCTGGATGTTGGGATGATATCTCTGTGGAACTGTCTCCCAGGTGCACGGATCTTTGCTGGGGAGGAAAGACCACTTCTTCCACCCTGGCCAACTGTTGGGGAGGGACGACAAACACCTCCTCTCCCTTCTCCCCCTGTATCCTGATCTGCTGCTGGGAAGTGACCACCTCCTTCTCACCCTGAGCCTCCGGAACCGCAGCAGGTGTAGGGCAGAGATCTTGGACCCTCTGTCCGGTTGCCAGCGCTTCAGCTGGGGAAGTTCCTTGTAAGTTCACAGATACTTCTGTTGGTGCTGGGCAGAGCACAGTGAAGTTTGGTCCTAATACCAGCTCTTCTTCTGCTGAAGGCTCACCAGGTTGTTCTTCCTCAGCAGAAAAGTCTATCAAATCCCCTGTCTCTGCAACTGGTGTCTGGGGATAAAGGTTCACCATCTCTTCTCCGTGGAACCCAGAAGATGCTATCAGTGCTGGGCAGAGGTTAGCAGAGCTCTGCCCTGTTGTCAGCACTTCAGGTTTGGGGACGGCAATCTTCAGATTTTCCACTGCCGATTCTCTGGCATGCTGCTGGACAGGCACATTCCTCCATCCAAGATAATCCCATGCAGAAACAGGATCATCAAGGTCAGTCAGCACTTGCTGCATCCGCCATAAGACCTCCGCCTCCCAAGCTGCGGGGGCAGGTTGGCAAAGCACACTGTTACTCTGCCACATTGTCAACTCTTCAGCCAGGATTTCAGAGTTGTCAACTGGTATTTCCTGATAGTCCCAGGCAAAGGGAGCACCACCCTGCTGCTGAGCAGAGTCTAACAGCTGTCTGTAGGTGATCTCCAGCTCCCATTCCTGAACGGCCAGAAACTCCAAATCTTCCTGTGCCCAGTGCACTTCTAAAACATTCAGTCTTCGCTCTCTGTGCTCCATTATTTCCTCCAAACGCCACTCCCGATCACTCCCAAAGTCAGGGTCCCTGGTCATCCGATGCCCTGGGACTAGAACTACAGCTAGGTGCCGTTCTAATCCAGTTGCGTAGCTCAGAACAAACACCAGGCAGGCTGTATGTAAGTTCAACCAGGAATCTCTTTTATTGAAAAATACAGGCTCTTTTATGCACTAAAAGTGGAGGTGCATACCTCCGGCTCATATTACTATGAACATACACCTGTGACCAGAAACCTATTTAACATGGGCTAATTAACTAATCCCTTTAGACAGCCTAGATGACTCAGACATGACCTTTAGGCCAGACTGGCCATCTTGTAGCTCAGAAAACCCAATCAACATTATCACAATAGCAAAGTTAATTAACACAAACAACAATGGGGATCTAATGACTCTTAGATCCCATACTAGAGACTTATTTACAATACACTTTCCAGCAGGCAACAGACAGACAGGTGGTTGGAATTTACATCAGCATCTCCTAACAGTATTTGTCCCAGCATTATGAATCAGCCACTGTTTCTAAAATGGCAAATCCAGGGTCCCCAGAGTCTGTGTGTCCTGGGGGACCAGGACCCGAATCCACAGTAATACCACCTCAAGGGTCCCCAGGCATACAGCTCACGAAGAGCACCGTTCCCCCAAATGCCAGGGCCCACGATCGATCGGCAAGAGGCTAGCATTCAGTCCCCTACAAAAGTCTCTCTCCCAGCTAGGTCTGTCACAGGACACCATCTCCACCATCTCTTCAAAGGCCATGTTTTTGGCCTTTCATCTCCTCCTGGATCTGGATGGTTGTGGCTCCAGGCTTTCCTCTGCCCTAGTTCCAGATAATCTCTCCGCCATCTTTCTTTATATACTACCACTGCGCAACGAAGAGTGAAGGGGCGGGGACAAATCCTACTAAAGAACGTCAGGGGTGGGCGATGCAGGCGTAGCATGACACATGCGCAGTGTATATAAAGCTAATACGCTGGCCTACGTATGTCCGAGCGGAAGTAGCGAGCGTCAGAAACGAAGGTAAGATTTGCACTGACATTACAGTTTTTATCATGTGTCTTGTCTTTCAGCAAAAATGAATCCCTTTAAGGAGGAAGAATTTTTGTTGCGTTTTATTGAGCTCTATCAAGAGAACAGAAACCTGTGGGAAGTCAGGCACCATTGTATTTTATTAGACATGTAAGGAAGGCAACACTGGGGACACTTTTGGAATTTGTCAAGACTCGAGTCCCCCAGGCAGACCTTAAGTTTGTGGACAATAAAATTGGTATCTTGTGCAATATGTACAGGCGGGAACACAAGAAGATCCAGGATTCTTTCAGACCAGGTTTATGTCCCCAAGCTGTGGTACTACCAAAAACTGCGATTTCTGGTTGACCAGACAGAAGCAAGGCAATCACTTTTGACCCTTCCATCCAGCCTTCTCTCCACCCTTCCCTCCACCTCCACCCCTCCCTCCACCCCAGCTGAGGCGTCCCAGGAAGAACTGGGCCCTTTCATCCTTGATTAAGTGGATGCCAGGTATACTTTTTTGTGAATTTGGGATCGTGTAAATATTAATAATGTAAACTGAAAAATGTTTTAAGTGCTTTACAAAAAATGATTTTATCACAATTATTAATATGTATACATATCACTAGACAGTAGTGGCCAAAAATGTACTTCAGATATTGTTGATCAGCTGGAATAATGGTGGGGTAAAAAAGATAGCCATTTCTATTTGTTTAGAATTATATTTGCAAGTCATGAGCTTAAAATTGTGTGTGATTGCGTAAGCAAAAATTACAACTATGTCCCTTTTTTTTACGCAGGATGAGCTCAGCCAGGAGGAGTCCATGCCCAGAAGTATAGAGGAGGAGGCCTTGCCCAGTGGGAGAGAGGAGGAGGCCATGCCCAGTGGCAGGCAGGAGGTGGCTGGGCCCAATAGAAGCCTCATGGAATGTCAGGTGCCTCCCCTCCGCATTACCACCAAAAGACCCAGGAAGATGACCAGAACAGAGGAGCAATCACTAGCCCTAATTCGGGAAGCCAGCCAAATCCTGAGCACACCATCCAATGCTGAAGAGGCCTATGGAACGTATATGGCCACCAGGTTGCTGAAACTTGAAAAGGGGCAACGCCTCCTCTGTGAGAGGTTTATTTTTTAGGCCTTTCAGAAGGGGTTGAGAGGGGAGCTTACTCCAACAAGCTATATTGCAGATGAAGCCACTCCTCCTGCTACTCCTCCTCCTCCTCCTGCCCCAAGTACACCACCAGAGGCACAGCCTCCAAGGAAGGCGGCAGAGAAGCATGGAGGGAAGGCTGCAAGGCAGCGGGCAGGGAAGGCTCCACGGAAGAGTCGAAGGTGATTGCCTGGCTTCTGTCTGGTCTGACAGAAGATGCAGATTGTGCTCCCTAGTCGCAAGATACCAATTTTATTTTCCAAGAACTTGATGTGTGTCCTGGGGGACAAAAGGCTTCCCACATTCCAAAAGTGTCTCCAGTGTTGCCTTCCTCATTTATGTTTTTCCAAAAATAAATGGATATTTTCTTTACCTTACATTATTGACTATGTGTTTTGATTCAAAAAGTACATTTTGTTTGTGAGTAGGCAGGTACATGTCAAAAAGACTATATGTGGGTTATTTACAAAAGGCTAAATCATTTTGCAATTCAAGTGCAAAGTACAAGTGCACTTTCTAAATTGCACTGCAAGTGCACTTGTTGGAAGTGCAGTCGCTGTAAATCTGAGGGGAAGATCTGAAATGAGGGGAAGCTCTGCTGATTTTATCATCCAATCATGTGCAAGAGAAATGTTTTTTATGGGTTTCCTTGCATGTGCCCCTCGGATCCACAGCCAATGCACTTCCAAATGCTCTTTCAGTGCAATTTCAACTACACTTTGCACTTGTAGTGCAAAATGAATTAGCCTTTTGAAAATAACTCCCCTATGTCTAATTACCAAGGGACACCAACCTCATTAAGGTTCATTAAAACAATACAAAATATTAAGGTTATTGTGGTAACTTGAAACTCCAAAAGAAAAAAATAAACTAACAGTTTTGAGAATTTAACACACATTGTAAAATAGATATTGATTAAATATAAAAATAATAAAGATGAGTCCAAAAATTAATTTTAGATATTATTTCTGGAGATCTGGCTTTTAAAAAACTTTAATATTAGTCATGGCATGAGGATAAATCATGAAGAAAGTAGTTTGTGAGAAGTCTGTGTGAATATAAGCAGCAAAACAACTTCATTCCTCCCGCATTATAAAGAAAAAAAAAAATGTGCTGTAATAAAAGATCACAGAAGAGGAATGTGCTAGCTTCAATACGAAGGCTGGTTTTACCAGACTGAGCACTTCCGTCTTGTACTTGCTTCAGAGCATGCGTCAGTTTTGGTCCGTCGGACTAGCACACAGACGACCGGTTTGCACGCTAGAAAGCAGAGTCTGTTGGAAAGATTTGAAACATGTTTCATTTCTAGGTCCGTCAAACTTTTGAGAAAAAAAAGTCCGCTGGAGTCCACACAAGATCGAATTGTCCGACGGACTCCGGTTCGCCGGACCAAGTATGCCGCCGTAAAGTCCAGTCGTGTGTACGCGGCATAAGTGACCCAGAGGACTCTGGACCGAATGCCTCAGCAAACCTATGCTGCATGGCTTCCTTGATCCTGCAAAGCCTGCGGAAGGATCCTTGTATTCGTGGTATCAAGGAGAGGGATCAATACTGGCTGGCAACTCTCCTTGATCCACGTTACAAGGGTAAGGTTGCGGACCTTATCTTGCCATTGCAGAGGGAGCAGAGGATGAAACATCTTCGGGAGGCCTTGCAGAAAGGTCTGTGCAACGCGTTCCCAGAGACTGGGAGGTTACAAACTCCTGTTCCTGAACAACGTGTTGCTGAGGCTTCGGTCAGTCAAAGAAGGAGCGGTGGAGAAGGTGGCCGTCTGACTGATGTGTTCAGACAATTTTTTAGTCCGCAGCCCCAAGGTATGATCGGTTCCAGCAACCATCGCCAGCGTCTGTTTTACATGGTGCAGGAATACCTAGGGGCAAGATCTGACTTGGACACCTTTCCCACTGAAAATCCTCTGGGTTACTGGGTCTTGAGGATGGATCACTGGCCAGAGCTTGCACAGTATGCAATTGAGCTACTGGACTGTCCAGCATCCAGCGTTTTTTCGGAACGCACATTCAGTGCTGCTGGAGGCTTTGTAACCGATCACAGGGTGCGTCTGTCCACCGACTCGGTCGATCGACTGACCTTTATAAAAATGAATCAGTCTTGGATCACCACCAGCTACCAAGCACCTGATGCTGATGTAACCGAATATTTTTTTTTAAATGTCAGATCCCTTCAAAGACTGCCTATGCTGATGCTGAGTGACTATCCCTGAGTAAATATCCTCTTCCTCCTCAATGATCATGATGATAGCTTGTAAGTACATTTTTGGTTCTGGGCGCCGCTACCAGTGGCTAAGGCCCAATTTTTCAGCCCCTGTTTAACAGGGGCGTGTAATTCAAATTTTTGATGCAATACTTTGCAGCAGGGCTCGTTTCTGCATTCCAACTAGAGTGTCTGTAAGGGGTTACAGTGTTGTGGCACCAGCACCAGTGCCTAAGGCCTAATTTTTCAGCTCCTGTTCAACAGGGACATGTAATTAGAATTCTTGATCTAATATTTCACAGCAGGGCCCTGTGAGGGCTTACAGTCTTGTGGCAACAACAACACCTAAGGCCCCAATTTCTGCTGAGTATATAGGGCAGGCCCCTACTTTCAAACATCCAACTTACAAACGACTCCTACTTGCAAACGGAAGGAGACAACAGGAAGTGAGATGAAATCTACCCCTAGGAAGGGAAACTCTCTCTTGTAAGAGTTAATATGGGAAAAACGTGTCTCCTCTCCACTGATACTTTATCACCAATCCTTGTTTCACTAAAACCCCCAAATTTTCCAAAAACATTTGTCATTGGGACAGAAAGTGAGGTGAAATCTTCTGAAGAGGAGCACAGACAGCAAAACAAATGTCACAGGGGTGATAACCCTTCCCCATGTTTTCCAAAAAGCTTAAAATAGATTTTTTGGCTGGAGCTAAACACGTTAAAAATATACAAGTTCAAAATTACAAACAGATTCTACTTAACAACAAACCTACAGTCCCTGTCTTGTTTGCACCGCCTGTATACTGCTGTACAGAGTATATAGGGCCTGGGGGCCCCACACCTTTCCTTTTTTTAACTTGAGTGTGGGGTTCCCCTTAATATCCATACAAGACCCAAAGGGCCTGGTAATGGACTGGGGGGTACCAATGCCGTTTGTCTCACTGATTTTCATCCATATTGCCAGGACCCGACATTACATTAAACCCGCAAGCAGTTTTAAATGACTTTTATTCCTTTAAAAATGCCATTTTGTGCAGGGACTGTTCTAAACACGGGAAACACGCGCCACTTTACAGGCATACTATAGACACACCCCAGGTACGATATTTAAGGAATATTTCACTTTTTTTTACTTTAAGCATCATTAAAATCACTGCTCCCGAAAAAACGGACGTTTTTAAAAGTTTTTTTGCATTGATACATGTCCCCTGGGGCAGGACCCGGGTCCCCAAACCCTTTTTAGGACAATACCGTGCAAATTAGCCTTTAAAATGAGCACTTTTGATTTCAAACGTTCAAGTCCCATAGACGTCAATGGGGTTCTAACGTTCGTGCGAACTTTCGGTCCGTTCGCAGGTTCTGGTGCGAACCGAACCAGGGGGGTATTCGGCTCATCCCTAGTCACTGCCTATAACTGTCACATGGGATGTTTACATTCATTATATACCCCAGATCTCTCCATAAAGAGGACCTGTCACCGCCTTCTACTGTCACATGGAATGATTACATTCATTATAGACCCCAGATCTCTCCGTAAAGAGGACCTGTCACCACCTATTACTGTCACATGGAATGATTACATTCATTATATACCCCAGATCTCTCCATAAAGAGGACCTGTCACCGCCTTCTACTGTCACATGGAATGATTACATTCATTATAGACCCCAGATCTCTCCATAAAAAGGACCCGTCACCATCTATTACTGTCACATGGAATGCTTACATTCATTATAAATCCCAGATCTCTCCATAAAGAGGACCTGTCACCACATATTTTTTTATTTTTTTTATTTTTATATCAAATCCTTTTTTTATTTTTATAATGCTTATTCAATACAAAGAAGAAAAAGTTAATTTTAAGCAATTTTAAGCAAAAGAAATAGCAGAATATTACATTGTTTCATTTTGTAATATACACATATTCACACTACAGAAAAATATCAATAAACATCAATAAATACAAAAAACATCAACGACTCATATAAGACATGCATAAAAACAATGAACATACACCTCACATTGATTTCCAATTAGTTTTACATTGTTCAGCCCTCATCATCTTGGTATGTTATAAATCAATCTCCTCATCCCCATCCTCCCCCCCTCCCCCCCATCAACCCCCCTGAAGCCATCATACAGTAGATTGCTCGAGTCAATCCAGTAGTGCCAAATTTTAATACATTTCTGAGGAACTCCTCTATGTTCATATGTTAATCTTTCTTTTTTTAATATATAGTTTACTTTATTACTCCATTGTCTATGAGTTGGGGGAACCTTAGCTGTCCATTTTTGTAGAATACGTTTACGGGCTAAATAAAGAGATCTAGTCCACATTATATGATAATATGATATGATATGATAATTTAGGAATATTTGTTATTTCTGTTCGCAAAATTGTATTTAGGGTCGTAAAAACTTTTTCCCAATATCTGTAGAGTTTGGGACATTGCCAAAGCATATGAACAAGGGATCCATTAGAAACTAAACATCGCGGACATAGAGGCGATGCATTTTTTACCCACGCAAATAATTTTTGTGGGGTATTGTGAGTTCTGTGTAGAATGAAAAGCTGAGTTAATTGCTGAGATGGTGAAATAGATACCTCAAGAAGGATCTCCATAGCACGAGTCCACTCATCACCATTAAGATCTATCAGATCCTTTTGCCAACGAATAAGACTCTTAGCCTGTCCATCTGCCTTCACTGTATTTAATAAAATATGGTAAAGATCCCGTATTAGTCCTTGTTTAATAAGCCTTACTGTAGTTGCTTTCAGTAAGATTTCTGATGGATTATATTGAGGTTGAAATGTTAAAGCTTGGCTTTGTAAAGCATGGCGAATCTGAAGGTACTGATAAAAGTTAATCTTTGATAGTTGGAAACGTTCTTTCAGTATACTAAAAGGCAGTAAAGTATCCCCTTCAAATAGCTGATGGAGCAATCTTATCCCAGCTCTTTTCCAATCTGAAAATTCTGGTATTTTATTCAACTCGGGTAAACAAAAATTCTCCCATGTTGGCATATGTCTTGTATATCCCTTATAGTGCGTGATAATGCGTATTGTCTCCCACAGTTTATGGATCAGAAAAAAAGTTGAAAATTTTCTCTTCTCATAAAATCTGTGGGAGACTATTCGCCGAACTAATAGTAAAGGATTAAAATCAGTCATTATTATATTCTGTATGGGGTCTTGGTCATCTATCTCCTCCCAACCACACCAATGTTGAAGTTGTGCTGCAAAAAGTACAGTCTAGAGTTAGGAACCCCTATTCCACCTCTAGGCATGAGCCAAACACCCCCCTGTTCGGTTCGCATCAGAACATGCGAACAGGAAAAAAGTTTGCTCGAACACGCGAACACCGTTAAAGTCTATGGGACACGAACATGAATAATCAAAAGTGCTAATTTTAAAGGCTTATATGCAAGTTATTGTCATAAAAAATGTTTGGGGACCCGGGTCCTGCCCCAGGGGACATGGATCAATGCAAAAAAAAGTTTTAAAAAGGGCCGTTTTTTCAGGAGCAGTGATTTTAATAATTCTTAAAGTCAAACAATAAAACTGTAATATCCCTTTAAATTTCGTAGCTGGGGGGTGTTTATAGTATGCCTGTAAAGGGGCGCATGTTTCCTGTGTTTAGAACAGTCTGACAGCAAAATGACATTTCAAAAGAAAAAAAGTCATTTAAACAACTCGCGGCTAATAATGAATTGCCGGTCCGACAATACACATAGAAGTTCATTGATAAAAATGGCATGGGAATTCCCCACAGGGGAACCCCGAACCAAAATTTAAAAAAAAAATGACGTAGGAGTCCCCCTAAATTCCATACCAGGCCCTTCAGGTCTGGTATGGATATTAAGGGGAACCCCGGACAAAATTTTTAAAAAAATTGACGTGGGGTTTCCCCTAAATTCCATACCAGACCCTTCTGGGGGTCCCCCTATTAAAGGGGGCTTCCAGATTCCGATAAGCCCCCCCGCCCGCAGACCCCCACAACCAACGGCCAGGGTTGTGGGGATGAGGCCCTTGTCCTCATCAACATGGGGACAAGGTGTTTTGGGGGGCTACCCCAAAGCACCCTCCCAATGTTGAGGGCATGTGGCCTGGTATGGTTCAGGAGGGGGGGGCCCGCACTCTCGTCCCCCCCTCTTTTCCTGCGGCCTGCCAGGTTGCGTATTCGGATAAGGGTCTGATATTGATTTTTTAGGGGACCCCACGCCATTTTTTAAAATTTTTTTTGCGCAGGGTTCCCCTTAAAATCCATACCAGACCTGAAGGGTGTGGTATGGAATTTAGGGGGAACCCCAGGTCATTTTTTTTTAATTTTGTCCGGGGTTCCCCTTAATATCCATACCAGACCTGAAGGGCCTGGTATGGAATTTAGGGGGACTCCCACGTCATTTTTTTTTTTAAATTTTTGTTCGGGGTTCCCCTGTGGGGAATTCCCATGCCGTTTTTATCCATGAACTTGTGTATTGTCGGCAATGCAATAGCTGCGGGTAGTTTTAAATGGGTTTTTTCTTTTGAAATGTCATTTTGCTGTCAGACTGTTCTAAACACAGGAAACATGCGCCCCTTTACAGGCATACTATAGACACCCCCCAGCTACGAAATTTAAAGGGATATTACACTTTTATTGTTTGACTTTAAGCATTATTAAAATCACTGCTCCTGAAAAAATGGCCGTTTTTAAAACTCTTTTTTGCATTGATCCATGTCCCCTGGGGCAGGACCCAGGTCCCAAAACACTTTTTATGACAATAACTTGCATATAAGCCTTTAAAATTAGCACTTTTTATTTCTCCCATAGACTTTTAAAGGGTGTTCCACAGCATTCGAATTTGCCGCGAACACCCCAAATTGTTCACTGTTCAGTGAACTTGCGAACAGCCAATGTTCGAGTCGAACATGAGTTCGACTCGAACTCGAAGCTCATCCCTATCCACCTCTATCTTTTGCATGTTGGAGGGTTTCAAGTTTAATTCTTGGTTTACCATGTTTCCAAATAAGGTCTCTAAATATAGCATCTATTGTCCTAAACAATTTTGATGTCAACCAAACTGGAGAATTGTGTAGTAATAATAACAATTGGGGGAGCCACACCATCTTCACCAGATTTGCTCTCTCTATCATAGTCAATGGGAATTTGCTCCAGGTTTTACTTTGTTGCCTAAATTTACCTAGAAGAGGCGATACGTTTTTGTCTATGTAGTCCTTGGAGTGATTATTACGCCAGATACTTAAATGACATAACATGCTTCATCTGGTGATTCTGGTATGGAGACCCCAGTTGCATCGGGTTCATCGGGTCAACCGGCATTATTACTGATTTATCCCAGTTAATATTAAATCCTGAGAATGTACCAAAATGGTCAGTAAGTGAGCAGAGACTCATGTGTATCCCCTAGAAAAACTAGAGCATCATCAGCGAAAAGGGCGATTTTTTTTTTGCCCGCACATCTCTGGAATCCCACAATATCTGGGCTTTCCCGAATAGCCTCTGCCAGGGGTTCCACAGCCAGTGCAAAAAGGAGGGGAGAAAGGGGACAACCTTGTCTTGTTCCTCTCTTCAAAAGAGAAGGTGATGAGATTGACCCATTAATCGGTACTCTTGCACTCGGGGAATTATATAACAGTTGTATCCACTTAATAAATTTTGGTTCTATTCCAAAATATTTTAGGTAGGCCCATAGATAGTTCCACTCAATGCTATCAAATGCCTTGGAAGTGTCCAACGACATAATAGCTCTGTTTCCAGTATTATCTATGGGTACCTGTAAGTTTAGGAATAAACGTCTAATATTATTGGCTACTGATCTATTTGGAATAAAACCTGATTGGTCTCGGTGTATTAATTTATCGATATACTTTGAGAGTCTAATTGCCATTATCTTTGCCAAAAGTTTAACATCCGATGTCAACAGAGAGATAGGGCGATATGCATCGGGTTTGTTTGGTCTTTACCTGGTTTCAAAATAGAAATAATCACCGCCTCTTTCATCGAGGGAGGCAGGGACCCTACCTCATAGGCATGATTAAAAACCATTAGGAGATCAGTTAGTAATACATCTCCATATGTTTTATATATTTCTCCTGGTAGGCCATCTGACCCAGGAGATTTATTATTGGATAAATGGGCCACTGCATCCCTCAATTCATCTAGTGTTAATGGTTCCTCTAATATCTCCCTATCATCATCTGGTAACCTTGGCAAATTAATGGACTCAAAGAACTTTTTCATGTCCTCCTCATAATCTTTTGTCCTACTTGTATATAACTTCTGATAGAAAGCCCGAAACACTTCCAGTATCTCTAGAGTATTATTGGTTTTCCCATATTCACAAGTATGAATTTCTGTAACAACGGATGTTGGTAGCTGTGCCTTTACTACAGAAGCCAATATACGTCCAGTTCCTTCTCCCTCCTCAAAATAAGGTTGCTGTACAAAAAAACTTTTCAATTTATGCTTTTTTATTACTACTTGTGAATATTTTTCTTGGCTATTTATCCATTGTGTATGATTGATTTTATTGGGATTAGTTACATATAATACTTCAGCTTGCAACAAGAGTTTTTTCCCAAGCTCTAAATTGCTTCTTTTTTTGAAATTTGTGAAATAAGAAGGCCTCTAAGGTTAGCTTTCTGTGCATCCCAGTATATTAAGGGCGATACAGTAAATCTGTTCATTTGCTGAAATGTAATAAGCTCTAATTTAATATCATCGGGGGGAAGAGTGAGATCCAATAAGGATTCACCTTCCATAATCTATCCCCCACATTAGTCCTGAATGAGAAGGATAGAATCAAAGGAGAGCGATCCGATATACCTCTGGCCTCATATTTAATTTCACTAAGATAAGGCAATTAGGAGTGGGAGCCCAGTGCCAAGTCTATTCTAGATAAAGTATTATGTGTACTTGAGAAGCATGAAAATGTTCTACTTGTTGGATTTTGCAATCTCCAAAAATCAAGCAACCCCATTTCCGCTATATATTTAGCAAAGGCCGTGGCCCCCTGTGGATATCCCTTATCCAGTGGAGAGAATTTTTCCATTGATGGATCCATATAGTTATTAAAATCACCAGTTATCATACATAGACTATCTGGTCTATCGGATACAAACACGATAAATTCCTTCAGGATTTAAGGGGAATATGGTGGTGGAATATAAATATTTGCCAATACACATTTTTGTCCAGCCAGTAGACAGTCCAAAAAAATATATCGGCCCCTACTATCCTTCCTGACCTGTCTACATTGGAAATCAATTGTGTTGGCTATTAGAATGGATACACCTCTAGAGTAAGGTGTGTATGTTGAGTGAAATTGGGTTTTAAACTGTTTTTCCAAAACGTCTTTCAAGACAGCACCGAGAGATCATGGCTCCTCCTCCTACAGGTAACACCTCCTCAATTAAATGTTTAATTGGAGTCCTCCACGTTGCCTTGTCAGTTTTTTGTGTTTCCTCCAGCTGGAGGAACACCTCTGGTGGGAGCCATGATCTCTCAGGGCTTTCCTGGGAGACACAGGTTCTTACCTGTTAGGTCTTTTTTTGCTTAGGAGAGTGATCCTCCCACTTGCCTCCCCGATGGATGGTCCCGTGGGCCCCCTCTTCCGTGCTCGGGGAGAGCCTTTACGCCTGGGAGTGCTGCTTCCATTTTTGCCAGACAGGCGGTTGTCTTCCATTACCTGCTGACTGCATTTGAGGAACAAGCGGTGGTGGCCGCCATGTTTCTGGTGGCAGAGGAGCGCCTCAGCCATGTCCTGTATGGGAAGAAGTAGTACTTCCGGGTCGGCGCGCGCGTCATTTCTGGCCGCAAAGCGCAGAGAGAAAGGGCAGGGTCACCTGGTGCCTTAATTCCAGTTCCAGGTCAGCGCAGCAGCGTTTTCGAATGTGAAACCGTTCGTTTCACCACGCGTCCGCAGACAGCTATGGATAGCGATGCAGCAGATAGGGGGGAAAGCCAAGGCGCCAGCAAGGCTAAAGTAAGGGACTGTGTCCTATATTATTCTGGGCCGTTTTCTCCTGTGGTGGGTTACTCACCCTTTCCCCCCTCCCCCCACCCCCATCTCCCAGGGAATGTATGTTGCAGTGGCTAGTGTTAGCATATCTGCCCAGCAACAGGGGATTTTAGGTGGCGGTAGTGGTGGCTTGCTGGGCACATGGAAGTAAGATGTTATCTTCCCTAGTGCACCTGGGTGTCTTATCTGTGCTGTGTAGCAGCCTTTTAAGCGTGGTTTCCTTGTCCCTTTTCTGTTTGTCCAGGAAAGAGGTTCTGCCCAACCAGTCAAGAAAAGGTGCCCTGTCTGCAAGGAGAAATTACGGTAAGTGATGTTTTCACCGAAATGCTTTGTGCAGATTGCATTGCAAATCTAGTCAGGGAGGAGTTTCCATCCATGTGTGGCGATTTGGTTACAACCATAAAGGATGAGCTCTGGGCCACCTTTCAAGCTTTTAGGTCAAACCTAAGAGAGGAACCAGGTCCCTCAATGGATCCTTCGGTTCTGCAGCCATCTTCAGAACCCCAAGGCGGCTGTCAAATAATTTTAGGGAGTCTGATATCACAGGACAACTCCCAAGGGTCCGTTTCCCTCGCTCCAGATGAAACAGATTTTGAGGAGGAGGAAAAATGAAACAGATGCCGCTTCTAAGTAAAAATGTCGCTAGAAGAGGTTGGAGGACTCCTGAAAGTAATCCATGCCACTTTGGGGATAGAAGAGGAAAAGAAGGAACTCTTCCTGCATGACCGCATGTATGCTGGTTTAGGAGGTTCAAAAGGCCGTTCTTTTCCAGTCCATTCAATTATCAATGATATGATTAAAAAAGAGTGGCCGGAACCTTAGAAAAAGCCATTCTTTTTCCAGGCTCACAAGAAAAGATTTCCATTTGAGGAAAATCCTGATTCTATATGGAACAAGGTTCCAAAATTGGACTCTGCCTTTTCTCAGGTGTCAAAGTCTACGGACCTCGCCTTTGAGGATATGGGCACTCTGAAGGAGCCCATGGATAAAAGGATGGACCTGCTTCTTAAAAGAACCTGGCAATCGGTGATGAACAATCTAAAACCAGCAATGGCAACAACCTGTGTTGCAAGGAATTTAGATCACTGGGTTAACCAGCTGAAGGTCCATTTTACAGCGGATTCCTCAAAACAGGAGATTCTAGACTTCTCTACAACTCTGTCTGCAGCAATATCATATATTGCGGATGCTTCTGCAGAATCTATCTGCATGTCAGCCAGGTCAGCAGCTTTAAATAATTCTGCTAGGAGGGCCTTATGGCTGAAGACTTGGCCAGGGGATGCTGCATCTAAAAATAGACTGTGTAGTATTCCTTTTGCAGGTGATCTGTTATTTGGTTCAGAGCTAGAGTCCATTCTTGACTGTACGGCAGATAAGAAGTCGTTTCCAGTCAAGAAGAAACAGGTGCAATCCCGTAAGGAAAAAACGCAGGGCAAGAAGAAGCCATGGTCTTCTAAAAAGCCCAAAGATATGAGTGGAGTGCTCTTCAATCCTCCTGCGACCTCCGGAAAATCGCAATGACTCCCTCAAGGTCGGGGGAAGACTCCAAGAGTTTCTTCCTCAGTGGAGAGCCATCACTTCAAACCAGTTTATTGTACATATGCTCTCCCAGGGGTATGTGATAGAATTCACGGAAGAACCTCCAAAAAGATTCTTGATGACAAACGTCCCAAGGGATCCGGTCAAGGGTTTTGCCATGAAGTCCCTAGTTCAGGAACTGAAAACCCAGAAAGTCATTGTTCCGGTCCCGACAGGGGAGTTCTTCCGGGGTTTCTATTCACATGTATTCCCTGTTCAGAAACCTTCAGGAAAGTTCCGCCTCATCCTGAATCTCAAAATGCTGAACAAATCAGTAGAGTACAGAAGGTTTCGGATGGATTCCATTTTTTCAGTAAGAAACCTCCTGTATCAAGGGTGCTACATGGCATCAATAGATTTACAAGATGCCTACCTCCATATTCCTATTGCCGCCAGGTCACAGAAATATCTGAGGTTAGCACTGAAAGAAGGGAAGAAGGTGGTACATCTGCAATTCAGAGCACTCCTGTTTGGTCTGTCATCATCCCCAAGGGTGTTCACAAAAATAATGGCCGAAGCATTGGTGCCTCTGCGTCTAAAAGGAGTCTCAGTTATTCCTTATCTGGACTATCTGCTGTTTTTTGCTCAAACCAGAGAAGGTTTTCAAGAAAACTTGCTCAGAGCCTGTGTTCACCTAGAGTCAATTGGGTGGATCTTAAACCTTCAAAAATCAAATCTGATTCCCTCACAGGAAGTGTTATTCCTGGGTTTCCGTATCAACTTTTTGGAGCAAAACATTTTTCTTCCACAGGAAAAACAGAAAAAGTTGGTACAAGTGGTGTCACTGCTACAGTCCAATCAAATTCTGTCCATCAGGAAGGTCATGTCAGCATTAGGAACCCTGACCTCTTCCATACTGGCCGTCCAGTGGGCAAAGCTCCATTTCAGACCTCTGCAAAGTTTCCTGTTAAAAACCTGGAATCACCAGCAGGATTCACTAGATTCACTAGTGAAGATTCCTACAACGGTGAAAAGGAGTCTTTGGTGGTGGAAGAACCAGACAAGATATTCAGAGGGTCTGTTATGGTCCTTCCCAACCCAGGTAAGGTTGACAACCGATGCCAGTTCCTGGGGTTGAGGAGCCCTGGGTCAATGGGCCCAGGGCTCGTGGTCCACAAAAGATGCACTGAGTTCCTCAAATTAGAGGGAACTAAAAACTATAGAGATAGCCTTGTTGACCTTTGCAAAAGAAGTACAGTGACGGCATACTCAGATCCTGTCAGACAACGCCGCGGTGTTGGCCTACATAAACAGACAGGGGGGTACCAGAAGCAGAGTTCTGCAAAGCCCAGCAAGAAGCATTCTAAGTTGGCCTGAGCTCCATACTCTATTCTTGTCCGTGGTCCACTTAAAGGGGACCCTAAACAGGGTAGCGGACTTCCTCGGCAGGAACCAGGTATTAGAAGCGGAGTGGCAATTGAATCCAGAGGTCTTCCATTTGATCGTGAACAAGTGGGTGCACCCAAGAGTGGATCTCTTTGCAACCCAGGAAAACTCGCAAGTGTCTAGTTTCTTCTCCCTGAACGGGAACGAGTCATCACTGGAAGTGGATGCTCTGGCACACAGTTAGAAATTTCACCTCTGTTACGCATTCCCCCCATTTCAGCTTATCCCTCGGGTCATAGCAAAAATCAGGAAGGAAGATACAACAGTGATCCTCATCACTCCCTTCTGGCCCAAAAGGCCTTGGTTTTCATCCCTTCTTCAGATGCAACTAAAACTGTAATGGCAACTTCGGTTAAGGAAAGACCTTCTGTTACAAGGTCCTCTGCTTCACCAGGAAGTAGCAAAGTTAAAACTCACAGCTTGGCTACTGAGGAACAGCTCTTGAAGAGAAAAGGTTTCTCGGATAGATTGGTGGCTACCCTCCTATCCAGCAGAAAGAAGGTTACAAGAGCAATATATTCCAAAGTTCGGAAAGTCTTCAACTCCTGGTGCACAGCATCTGACAGATCACCAAAACAAATTTCCTCTGTTCTGGAATTTCTGCAAGAAGGAGCAGACAAGGGCCTAGCGGTCAGCACCCTCAAGGTTCAAGTTTCTGCGCTGGGGGTATTTCTGGAAAAATCCATTTTGTCAGAACACTTAGTGATTAGATTCTTCAAAGCTCTCACCCGGTCTAGACCATTGGTGATCAAAAGCTGTCCAGCATGGGACTTATCAGTTGTTCTACAGGCCCTAACCAGGGAACCTTTTGAACCCATTAATTTAGCCTCCCTGAAATTAGTTACTTTAAAAACTTTTTTTTAGTGGCTGTTACAATAGCTCGAAGAGTCAGTGAGCTGCAAGCCTTATCAATCAGGGAGCCATTCTTTTCCATTTTTTCAGACCGAATTGTTCTGAAGACGGATCCTAATTTTTTACCGAAGGTCGCTTCGGTCCAGAATCAAACTCAGGAGATAATACTTCCTACCTTTTGTTCTAATCCATCGGGTAAGAAGGAAGAAGAATTCCATATCCTGCATGTTAAAAGAGCAGTCTTGAGTTACTTGAAAAACACTAAAGACTTTAGATGTTCAGATGCTCTATTTGTTTTATTTTCCAATAATAAAAAAGGAAGACAAGCTTCCAGAGGAACCATTGCCAGATGGTTGAGAATGGCTATCTCAGAAGCCTATTCCCTTACAGGTCAAGAGAGTCCAGTGAATGTTCGGGCTCATTCTACAAGAGCTTCGGCGGTGAGTTGGACAGAAAAAGCTGGCGCCACCCCCGAACAAATTTGTAAGGCAGCTACTTGGACAAGTCTGACAACCTTTGCTCGTCATTATAGGTTAGACCTCATGACGGCTGGGGACCAGGCTTTTGGCAGAAAAGACTTACAGGCTGTTGTCCCACCCTAAATGGCGTAAGTCTTGATTATCCTCTCGGGTGCTGTCCTGAAAGACGTTTTGGAAAAATGCAAGTTAGGTAACTTGTTTTCCAATAGGCTTTCAGGACAGCAGTAACTCGCCCTTTTTTTATACTGTTGCTGTAATACTATGATATAACTGTCGCTTATGTGTTGCAGCTGGGGCTGGAGTTCTCTACAAACAACTGACTAGGGATGAGCTTTGTGTTCGAGTCGAACCCATGTTCGATTCGAACATCGGCTGTTCGGTCGTTCGCCGAATTGCGAACGATATGGGCCGTTCGCGCTAAATTCGTGTGGCGCGTCACGGCCCATAATTCACTGCGGCATCGCAGTGCATTGCTGGCTGATGATTGGCCAAGCATGCACTATGACCCGCATGCTTGGCCAATCACAGCGCCGCCTGAACAGAGAGCCGTAATTGGCCAAAGCCAAGAAGGCTTTGTCCAATTATGGCTCAGGGGATTTAGTACACGCCCCACATTATATAAGGCTGCCAGCACGGCGGCCCTGTGTAGTGTGTGTTCCGGCGTTCATTGAAAGAGAGAGAGAGACAGACAGTGACATTTGATTTGAGTTAGATAGATTAGGCAGAACAGTCAGTCAGTTAGCTGCACTTACAGTGTATTGTGTATATATATATGCATCCCAGGTGTTGCATATATATATATACACACTGTATTCAGTTTAGCTAGATCCGTTCCTGTTATCTTCCTACTGACAGGCAGGCTTGTCTTGTTACAGTATTTACAGCTACCTGAAGAAAATTACTGATGTTCTTTTGATCCTATTAGTACCACAGTCAGGCAGCTAGACTATTTACAGTTAGTACAGTGCGTCTTGCTCACAGTGTTCAGCTAGATCCGTTCCTGTTATCTTCTTACTGACAGGCAGGCTGGTCTTGTTACAGTATTTACAGCTACCTGAAGAAAATTACTGGTGTTCTTTTGATCCTATTAGTACCACAGTCAGGCAGCTAGACTATTTACAGTTAGTGCAGTGCATCCTGTTCACAGTGTTCAGCTAGATCCGTTCCTGTTATCTTCTTACTGACAGGCAGGCTTGTCTTGTTACAGTATATACAGCTACCTGAAGAAAATTACTGGAGTTCTTTTGATCCTATTAGTACCACAGTCAGGCAGCTAGACTATTTACAGTTAGTGCAGTGCGTCCTGCTCACAGTGTTCAGCTAAACCTGAGGACACTCGACATGCGGAAGACTTGGTCGAGTGGATGACCAAGCCGTCCTCATCCTCCTCATCCTCTCTCACCCATGCCCAGGGTACTTTGTCTGGCAAAGCAGCGGCCTCTTCCCTCGGCTCAATGTCATCAGTGACTCCTTCCTTGGCCCCACCATGTCCTCCTGAGGAGTCCCTCGAACTGTTTGACCACAGTGTTGGGTAGATGCTCCAGGAGGATGCCCAGCGTTTGGAAGGCTCTGATGATGATACTGAGCTCGATGAAGGCAGTAACATGAGCACGGACAGAGGGGGTGCCCAAGAAGGACAGCAATCTGGCAGTCATGCTCCCCCTGCTGCAGCATACTGCCAGGTTTGCTCCAGTGATGAGGAGGGAGGAGATGATGAGGTCACTGACTCAACGTGGGTGCCTGATAGGAGAGAGGAGGAGGAGGAGGCGGCATTACACCAACGAGGCAGGATGCCCTCCAGGGGCCAGCCTAAGGGCAACACATTGACTGCATCACACCCCAAAGCTCCACATGTGCAGGGCGCTGCAGTCTCTGCACGTTATTCAAAAAGTTCTTTGGTGTGGGCCTTTTTTGAGACGAGTGCATTAGATCGCACCGCTGCTATTTGCAACATATGTCTCAAGCGTATCTCGCGTGGCCAAAACATCACCCGCTTGGGTACCACATGCTTGACCAGACATATGTTGACCTGCCATGCAGTTCGTTGGCAAGCGTACCTAAAAGACCCACACCAAAGAACAAAGAGGACCTCTCCTTGCTCCTCATCAGCTGAGATTTCCAACCCCACTATACCTTCAGTCCTCTCTGAGACCTGCACTGAGAGGAATGAAGGTGTAGAATTAGGTGCGTCACAGCCAAGTATTTGTGGGCAATCTGCTTTTGGTACACCAACGTCAGATTGTACCAGGCAAACTTACCTGCCCCAGCTGCTGCACCGCTGAAAGAAGTTTGCTCCCAGCCATCCACATGCCCAGCGGTTGAATGCTAGCTTGGCAAAATTGCTAGCACTTCAACTGCTGCCTTTTCAGTTGGTAGACTCTGTCCCCTTCCGTGAGTTTGTGGAAAGTGCGGTTCCTCAGTGGCAGGTAGCCAAACGCCACTTTTTCTCACGGAAGGCGATTCCGGCTCTCTACCGGCATGTGGAAGGCAATGTCCATGCCTCGCTGGACAGGGCCGTCAGCGGTAAGGTGCATATTACCGTTGACTCATGGTCCAGCAGGCAAGGACAGGGACGTTACCTACGTTTCACGGTGCATTGGGTGACTCTGCGGGGAAGGATGCAGGACAAGGTGCAGTAGTGTTGGAGGTTGTTCCGCCACCACGCCTCCAAAATGCTAATGATTGTGACACACCTCTCTCCTCCCCCCCTTCCTCTTCCTCCATGGCCTCTTCCTGTGCTTTGTCCTCGGAACCAGCGGTGCTCCGTAGCCATTCAAGGGGCTACGCAAGTACGCAGGCCAAAAGATGCCATGCAGTGCTTGAGCTGGTGTGCTTGGGGGACAGGAGCCACACTGGGGCAGAGGTTCTGTCAGCTCTGCAGGGGTAGGTTCAGAGGTGGTTGACACCACGCCAACTTAAGGCAGGAATGGTGGTTTGCGACAATGGCACCAACCTCCTCTCTGCCCTCCGACAGGGACAAATGACCCATGTGCCCTGTTTGGCTCACGTCCTTAACTTGGTGGTGCAGCGGTTCTTGGGCAGGTACCCGGGCTTACAGGATGTCCTGAGGCAGGCCAGGAAAGTCTGTGTGCATTTCCGCCGGTCATATAATGCCAGTGCTCGGCTGGTGGACCTCCAAAAGGAGTTTAACCTGCCCAAGAACCGCCTAATCTGTGACATGCCCACCAGGTGGAACTCAACGTTGGCCATGCTGCAGCGGCTGCACACGCAGCAGAGGGCCATCAATGAGTACCTGTGCGACTATGGCACCAGGACAGGGTCAGGGGAGCTTGGGTTTTTTTCCCCACGCCAGTGGGCCATGATCAGGGATGCATGCACTGTCCTGTCACCATTTGAGGAGGCCACGAGGATGGTGAGCAGTGACAGTGCATGCATCAGTGACACTGTCACCCTTGTCCACCTGTTGGAGCACACGCTGCGTGGAATAATGGACAGGGCACTTGAGGCAGAACAGAGGCAGGAAGAGGAGGACTTGCTTAGCTCTCAAGGCCCCCCTTTATCCAGACAGTGTTCCTGCGTGCCCGCCAATCACACAGGAAGAGGAGGAGGAGGAGGAGGAGGAGGAGGAGGAGGAGAAGGAAGATTGTGTCAGTATGGAGGTGGAGCCTGGCACTCAGCATCAGCAGAGGTCTTTAAGAGATCAGTCCCAAGAAACACATGGACTTGTACGTGGCTGGGAGGAGATGGCTGCGGACCATGTTGTCCTTAGTGACCCAGAGGACTCCGGACCGAATGCCTCAGCAAACCTACGCTGCATGGCCTCCCTGATCCTGCAAAGCCTGCGTAAGGATCCTCGTATTCGTGGTATCAAGGAGAAGGACCAATACTGGCTGGCAACCCTCCTTGATCCACATTACAAGGGTAAGGTTGCGGACCTTATCTTGCCATCGCAGAGGGAGCAGAGGATGAAACATCTTCGGGAGGCCTTGCAGAAAGGTCTGTGCAACGCGTTCCCAGAGACTGGGAGGTTACAAACTCCTGTTTCTGGACAACGTGTTGCTGAGGCTTCGGTCAGTCAAAGAAGGAGCGGTGGAGAAGGTGGCCGTCTGACTGATGCGTTCAGACAATTTTTTGGTCCGCAGCCCCAAGGTATGATCGGTTCCAGCAACCATCGCCAGCGTCTGTTTTACATGGTGCAGGAATACCTAGGGGCAAGATCAGATTTGGACACCTTTCCCAACGAAAATCCTCTGGGTTACTGGGTCTTGAGTAGGGATGAGCCGAACACCCCCCGGTTCGGTTCGCACCAGAACCCGCGAACGGACCGCAAGTTCGCACGAACGTTAGAACCCCATTGACGTCTATGGGACTCGAACGTTCGAAATCAAAAGTGCTCATTTTAAAGGCTAATTTGCATGGTATTGTCCTAAAAAGGGTGTGGGGACCCGGGTCCTACCCCAGGGGACATGTATCAATGCAAAAAAAACTTTTAAAAACGGCCGTTTTTTCGGGAGCAGTGATTTTAATGATGCTTAAAGTAAAAAAAAAAAGTGAAATATTCCTTTAAATATCGTACCTGGGGGGTGTCTATAGTATGCCTGTAAAGTGACGCGTGTTTCCCATGTTTAGAACAGTCCCTGCACCAAATGTCATTTTTAAAGGAAAAAATCTAATTTAAAACTGCTTGCGGGTTTAATGTCATGTCGGGTCCTGGCAATATGGATGAAAATCAGTGAGACAAACGGCATGGGTACCCCCCAGTCCATTACCAGGCCCTTTGGGTCTTGTATGGATATTAAGGGGAACCCCGCACCCAAATTAAAATAAGGAAAGGTCCCTATATACTCTGAACAGCAGTATACAGGCGGTGCAAACAAGACAGGGACTGTAGGTTTGTTGTTAAGTAGAATCTGTTTGTAATTTTGAACATTTTTAACGTGTTTAGCTCCAGCCAAAAAATCTTTTCTAAGCTTTTTGGAAAACATAGGGAAGGGTTATCACCCCTGTGACATTTGTTTTGCGTCTTTCCTCCTCTTCAGAAGATTTCACCTCACTTTTTTGTCCCAATGAAAAATGTTTTTTGAAAATTTGGGTTTTTTTGTGGAACAAGGATTGGAAAGCATCAGTGGAAAGGAGAAATTGTTTTCCCATATTAACTCTTACATGAGAGAATTTCCCTTCCTAGGGGTAGATTTCATCTCACTTCCTGTTGTCTCCTTCCGTTTGCAAGTAGGAGTCGTTTGTAAGTTAGATGTTTGAAAGTAGGGTCCTGCCCTATATACTCAGCAGAAATTTGGGCCTTAGGTGTTGCTGTGGCCAAAACACTGTAAGCCCTCACAGGGCCCTGCTGTGAAATATTAGATCAAGAATTGTAATTACATGCCCCTGTTGAACAGGAGCTGAAAAATTAGGCCTTAGGCACTGGTGCTGGTGCCACAACACTGCAACCCCTCACAGACACTCTAGTTGGAACGCAGGAACGAGCCCTGCTGCAAAGTATTGCATCAAAAATTGTAATTACACGCCCCTGTTAGACAGGGGCAGAAAAATTGGGCCTTAGGCACTGGTGCTGGTGCCACAACACTGCAACCCCTCACAGACACTCTAGTTGGAACGCAGGAACGAGCCCTGCTGCAAAGTATTGCATCAAAAATTGTAATTACACGCCCCTGTTAGACAGGGGCAGAAAAATTGGGCCTTAGGCACTGGTGCTGGTGCCACAACACTGCAACCCCTCACAGACACTCTAGTTGGAACGCAGGAACGAGCCCTGCTGCAAAGTATTGCATCAAAAATTGTAATTACACGCCCCTGTTAGACAGGGGCAGAAAAATTGGGCCTTAGGCACTGGTGCTGGTGCCACAACACTGCAACCCCTCACAGACACTCTAGTTGGAATGCAGGAACGAGCCCTGCTGCAAAGTATTACATCAAAAATTGTAATTACACGCCCCTGTTATACAGGGGCTGAAAAATTGTGCCTTAGGCACTGGTGGTGGCGCCCAGAACCAAAAATGTTCTTACAAGCTATCAGCGTGATGATTGAGGAGGAAGAGGATAATTACTCAGGGATAGTCACTCAGCATCAGCATAGGCAGTCTTTGAAGGGATCTGAAAAAAATTATTCAGTTACATCAGCATCAGGTGCTTGGTAGCTGGTGGTGATCCAAGACTGATTCATTTTTATGAAGGTCAGCCGATCGACCGAGTCAGTGGACAGACGCACCCTGTGATCGGTTACCACGCCTCCAGCAGCACTGAATGTGCGTTCCGAAAGAACGCTGGATGCAGGACAGGCCAGTAGCTCAATTGCATACTGTGCAAGCTCTGGCCAGTGATCCATCCTCAAGACCCAGTAACCCAGAGGATTTTCGGTGGAAAAGGTGTCCAAGTCTGATCTTGCCCCTAGGTATTCCTGCACCATGTAAAACAGACGCTGGCGATGGTTGCTGGAACCGATCATACCTTGGGGCTGCGGACCAAAAAATTGTCTGAACGCATCGGTCAGACGGCCACCTTCTCCACCGCTCCTTCTTTGACTGACCGAAGCCTCAGCAACACGTTGTCCAGAAACAGGAGTTTGTAACCTCCCAGTCTCTGGGAACGCGTTGCACAGACCTTTCTGCAAGGCCTCCCGAAGATGTTTCATCCTCTGCTCCCTCTGCGATGGCAAGATAAGGTCCGCAACCTTACCCTTGTAATGTGGATCAAGGAGGGTTGCCAGCCAGTATTGGTCCTTCTCCTTGATACCACGAATACGAGGATCCTTACGCAGGCTTTGCAGGATCAGGGAGGCCATGCAGCGTAGGTTTGCTGAGGCATTCGGTCCGGAGTCCTCTGGGTCACTAAGGACAACAACGTCCGCAGCCACCTCCTCCCAGCCACGTACAAGTCCATGTGTTCCTCGGGACTGATCCCTTAAAGACTGCTGATGCTGAGTGCCAGGCTCCACCTCCATACTGACACAATCTTCCTCCTCCTCCTCCTCCTCGTCCTCTTCATGTGTGATCGGCGGGCACGCAGGAACACTGTCTGGATAAAGGGGGCCTTGAGAGCTAAGGAAGTCCTCCTCTTCCTGCCTCTGTTCTGCCTCAAGTGCCCTGTCCATTATTCCACGCAGCGTGTGCTCCAACAGGTGGACAAGGGGGACAGTGTCACTGATGCATGCACTGTCAGTGCTCACCATCCTCGTGGCCTCCTCGAATGGTGACAGGACAGTGCATGCATCCCTGATCATGGCCCACTGGCGTGGGGAAAAAAAACCAAGGTCCCCTGACCCTGTCCTGGTGCCATAGTCGCACAGGTACTCATTGATGGCCCTCTGCTGCGTGTGCAGCCGCTGCAGCATGGCCAATGTCGAGTTCCACCTGGTGGGCATGTCACAGATTAGGCGGTTCTTGGGCAGGTTAAACTCCTTTTGGAGGTCCGTCAGCCGAGCACTGGCATTATATGACCGGCGGAAATGCACACAGACTTTCCTGGCCTGCCTCAGGACATCCTGTAAGCCCGGGTACCTGCCCAAGAACCGCTGCACCACCAAGTTAAGGACGTGAGCCAAACAGGGCACATGGGTCAGTTGTCCCTGTCGGAGGGCAGAGAGGAGGTTGGTGCCATTGTCGCAAACCACCATTCCTGCCTTAAGTTGGCGTGGCGTCAACCACCTCTGAACCTGCCCCTGCAGAGCTGACAGAACCTCTGCCCCAGTGTGGCTCCTGTCCCCCAAGCACACCAGCTCAAGCACCGCATGGCATCTTTTGGCCTGCGTACTTGCGTAGCCCCTTGAACGCCTACGGAGCACCGCTGGTTCCGAGGAAGAGGCCATGGAGGAAGAAGAAGAGGAGGGGGTGGAGGAGAGAGGTGTGTCACAATCAGCATTTTGGAGGCGTGGTGGCGGAACAACCTCCAACACTACTGCACCTTGTCCTGCATCCTTCCCAGCTGCCAGCAGAGTCACCCAATGCGCCGTGAAACTTAAGTAACGTCCCCGTCCATGCCTGCTGGACCATGAGTCAGCGGTAATATGCACCTTACCGCTGACCGCCCTGTCCAGCGAGGCATGGACATTGCCTTCCACATGCCGGTAGAGAGCTGGAATCGCCTTCCGTGAGAAAAAGTGGCGTTTGGGTACCTGCCACTGAGGAACCGCACATTCCACAAACTCACGGAAGGGGGCAGAGTCTACCAACTGAAAAGGCAGCAGTTGAAGTGCTAGCAATTTTGCCAAGCTAGCATTCAACCAATGGGCATGTGGATGGCTGGGAGCAAACTTCTTTCGGCGGTGCAGCAGCTGGGGCAGGGAAATTTGCCTGGTACAATCTGGCGTCGGTGTACCAAAAGCAGATTGCCCACAAGTACTTGGCTGTGACACACCTAATTCTACACCTTCATTCCTCTCACTGCAGGTCTCAGAGAGGACTGAAGGTCTAGTGGGGTTGGAAATCTCAGCTGATGAGGAGCAAGGAGAGATCCTCTTTGTTCTTTGGTGTGGGTCTTTTAGATATGCTTGCCAACGAACTGCATGGCAGGTCAACATATGTCTGGTCAAGCATGTGGTACCCAAGCGGGAGATGTTTTGGCCACGCGAGATACGCTTGAGACATATGTTGCAAATAGCAGCGGTGCGATCTGATGCACTCGTCTCAAAAAAGGCCCACACCAAAGAACTTTTTGAATAACGCGCAGAGACTGCAGCGCCCTGCACATGTGGAGCTTTGGGGTGTGATGCAGTCAATGTGCTGCCCTTAGGCTGGCCCCTGGAGGGCATCCTGCCTCGTTGGTGATGTGCTGCCTCCTCCTCCTCCTCCTCCTCCTCTCTCCTATCAGGCACCCACGTTGAGTCAGTGACCTCATCATCCCCTCCCTCCTCATCACTGGAGCAAACCTGGCAGTATGCTGCAGCAGGGGGAGCATGACTGCCAGATTGCTGTCCTTCTTGGGCACCCCCTCTGTCCGTGCTCATGTTACTGCCTTCATCGAGCTCAGTATCATCATCAGAGCCTTCCAAACGCTGGGCATCCTCCTGGAGCATGTACCCAACACTGTGGTCAAACAGTTCGAGGGAATCCTCATGAGGACATGGTGGAGCTAGGGAAGGAGTCACTGATGACATTGAGCTGAGGGAAGAGGCCGCTGCTTTGCCAGACAAAGCACCCTGGGCATGGGTGAGAGAGGATGAGGAGGATGAGGACGGCTTGGTCATCCACTCGACCAAGTTTTCTGCATGTTGCGGCTCAACACGGCCAGCTGCCGAAAAAAAGGCCAAGCGTGTCCCATGGCCACGGGCTGATGAGGATGCACCGTCTCCACGACCAGCACTAGACACAGAGCCTGCTTGCCCTCTCTTATTGGCTTGTGACTGTCTGCCTCTCCTTCTTGGCCTTCCAGACATACTAATGGCCTGTAGCTGCACTAAGCTGGGATAGAACACCTGTAATTTTCTTCAGGTAGCTTTATATACTGTAACCAGACAAGCCTGCCTGTCAGTAGGAAGATAACAGGAACGGATCTAGCTGAACACTGTGAGCAGGACGCACTGCACTAAATGTAAATAGCAGGAACGGATCTAGCTGAACACTGTGAGCAGGACGCACTGCACTAAATGTAAATAGCAGGAACGGATCTAGCTGAACACTGTGAGCAGGACGCACTGACTGCACTAAATGTAAATAGCAGGAACGGATCTAGCTGAACACTGTGAGCAGGACGCACTGACTGCACTAAATGTAAATAGCAGGAACAGATCTAGCTGAACACTGTGAGCAGGACGCACTGACTGCACTAAATGTAAATAGCAGGAACGGATCTAGCTGAACACTGTGAGCAGGACGCACTGACTGCACTAAATGTAAATAGCAGGAACGGATCTAGCTGAACACTGTGAGCAGGACGCACTGCACTAAATGTAAATAGCAGGAACAGATCTAGCTGAACACTGTGAGCAGGACGCACTGCACTAAATGTAAATAGCAGGAACGGATCTAGCTGAACACTGTGAGCAGGACGCACTGACTGCACTAAATGTAAATAGCAGGAACGGATCTAGCTGAACACTGTGAGCAGGACGCACTGCACTAAATGTAAATAGCAGGAACGGATCTAGCTGAACACTGTGAGCAGGACGCACTGACTGCACTAAATGTAAATAGCAGGAACGGATCTAGCTGAACACTGTGAGCAGGACGCACTGACTGCACTAAATGTAAATAGCAGGAACGGATCTAGCTGAACACTGTGAGCAGGACGCACTGACTGCACTAAATGTAAATAGCAGGAACAGATCTAGCTGAACACTGTGAGCAGGACGCACTGCACTAAATGTAAATAGCAGGAACAGATCTAGCTGAACACTGTGAGCAGGACGCACTGCACTAAATGTAAATAGCAGGAACGGATCTAGCTGAACACTGTGAGCAGGACGCACTGACTGCACTAAATGTAAATAGCAGGAACAGATCTAGCTGAACACTGTGAGCAGGACGCACTGCACTAAATGTAAATAGCAGGAACAGATCTAGCTGAACACTGTGAGCAGGACGCACTGCACTAAATGTAAATAGCAGGAACGGATCTAGCTGAACACTGTGAGCAGGACGCACTGCACTAAATGTAAATAGCAGGAACGGATCTAGCTGAACACTGTGAGCAGGACGCACTGCACTAAATGTAAATAGCAGGAACGGATCTAGCTGAACACTGTGAGCAGGACGCACTGCACTGAATGTAAATAGCAGGAACAGATCTAGCTGAACACTGTGAGCAGGACGCACTGACTGCACTAAATGTAAATAGCAGGAACAGATCTAGCTGAACACTGTGAGCAGGACGCACTGCACTAAATGTAAATAGCAGGAACAGATCTAGCTGAACACTGTGAGCAGGACGCACTGACTGCACTAAATGTAAATAGCAGGAACAGATCTAGCTGAACACTGTGAGCAGGACGCACTGACTGCACTAAATGTAAATAGCAGGAACGGATCTAGCTGAACACTGTGAGCAGGACGCACTGCACTAAATGTAAATAGCAGGAACAGATCTAGCTGAACACTGTGAGCAGGACGCACTGCACTAAATGTAAATAGCAGGAACGGATCTAGCTGAACACTGTGAGCAGGACGCACTGACTGCACTAAATGTAAATAGCAGGAACAGATCTAGCTGAACACTGTGAGCAGGACGCACTGACTGCACTAAATGTAAATAGCAGGAACGGATCTAGCTGAACACTGTGAGCAGGACGCACTGCACTAAATGTAAATAGCAGGAACGGATCTAGCTGAACACTGTGAGCAGGACGCACTGCACTAAATGTAAATAGCAGGAACAGATCTAGCCTAATCTAGCTAACTCAAATCAAATGACACTGTCTGTCTCTCTCTCTATCAGCACACCGGAACACACTACACAGGGCCGCCGTGCAGGCGGCCTTATATAGTGTGGGGCGTGTACTAAATCCCCTGAGCCATAATTGGCCAAAGCCTCCTTGGCTTTGGCCAATTACGGCTCTCTGTTCAGACGGCGCTGTGATTGGCCAAGCATGCGGGTCATAGTGCATGCTTGGCCAATCATCAGCCAGCAATGCACTGCGATGCCGCAGTGAATTATGGGCCGTGACGCGCCACACGAATTTGGCGCGAACGGCCCATAACGTTCGCAATTCGACGGACGGTCGAACAGCCGATGTTCGAGTCGAACATGGGTTCGACTCGAACACGAAGCTCATCCCTAGTCTTGAGGATGGATCACTGGCCAGAGCTTGCACAGTATGCAATTGAGCTACTGGCCTGTCCTGCATCCAGCGTTCTTTCGGAACGCACATTCAGTGCTGCTGGAGGCGTGGTAACCGATCACAGGGTGGGTCTGTCCACCGACTCGGTCGATCGACTGACCTTCATAAAAATGAATCAGTCTTGGATCACCACCAGCTACCAAGCACCTGATGCTGATGTAACCGAATATTTTTTTTTGAAATCTCAGATCCCTTCAAAGACTGCCTATGCTGATGCTGAGTGACTATCCCTGAGTAATTATCCTCTTCCTCCTCAATCATCACGCTGATAGCTTGTAAGAACATTTTTGGTTCTGGGCGCCACCACCAGTGCCTAAGGCACAATTTTTCAGCCCCTGTTTAACAGGGGCGTGTAATTACAATTTTTGATGCAATACTTTGCAGCACGGCTCGTTCCTGCATTCCAACTAGAGTGTCTGTGAGGGGTTGCAGTGTTGTGGCACCAGCACCAGTGCCTAAGGCCTAATTTTTCAGCTCCTGTTCAACAGGGGCATGTAATTACAATTCTTTATCTAATATTTCACAGCAGGGCCCATTTCTGCACCCACCATGAGCGAGTGAGGACTTACAGTGTTGTGGCACCAGCACCACCACCACCACCACCAAAGGCCAAATTTTTTCTGCCCCTGTTCAACAGGGGCATGTAATTACAATTCTTTATCTAATATTTCACAGCAGGGCCCATTTCTGCACCCACCAAGAGCGAGTGAGGACTTACAGTGTTGTAGCACCAGCACCACCACCAAAGGCCCAATTTTTCTGCCCCTGTTCAACAGGGGCATGTAATTACAATTCTTGATCTAATATTTCACAGCAGGGCCCTGTGAGGGCTTACAGTGTTGTGGCCACAACAACACCTAAGGCCCAAATTTCTGCTGAGTATATAGGGCAGGCCCCTACTTTCCAACATCTAACTTACAAACGACTCCTACTTGCAAAGGAGACAACAGGAAGTGAAAAGAAATCTACCCCTAGGAAGGGAAATTCTCTCCTGTAAGAGTTAATATGGGAAAACAATTTCTCCTTTCCACTGATGCTTTCCAATCCTTGTTCCACAAAAAACCCCAAATTTTCAAAAAACATTTGTCATTGGGACAAAAAGTGAGGTGAAATCTTCTGAAGAGGAGGAAAGACAGCAAAACAAATGTCACAGGGGTGATAACCCTTCCCTATGTTTTCCAAAAAGCTTAAAAAAGATTTTTTGGCTGGAGATAAACACGTTAAAAATGTACCCGTTCAAAATGACAAACAGATTCTACTTAACAACAAACCTACAGTCCCTGTCTTGTTTGCACCGCCTGTATACTGCTGTTCAGAGTATATAGGGCCTGGTGGCCCCACACCTTTCCTTATTTTAATTTGGGTGTGGGGTTCCCCTTAATATCCATACAAGACCCAAAGGGCCTGGTAATGGACTGGGGGGTACTCATGCCGTTTGTCTCACTGATTTTCATCCATATTGCCAGGACCCGACATTACAATAAACCCGCAAGCAGTTTTAAATTAGATTTTTTCCTTTAAAAATGACATTTGGTGCAGGGACTGTTCTAAACATGGGAAACACGCGCCACTTTACAGGCATACTATAGACACCCCCCAGGTACGATATTTAAAGGAATATTTCACTTTTTTTTTTTTTACTTTAACCACTTGCTTACTGGGCACTTAAACCCCCCTCCTGCCCAGACCAATTTTGAGCTTCCAGCGCTGTCGCACTTTGAATGACAATTGCGTGGTCATACAACACGGTACCCAAATGAAATTTTTATCATTTTTTTCCCACAAATAGAGCTTTCTTTTGGTGGTATTTAATCACAGCTGGGGTTTTTATTTTTTGCTAAACAAACAAAAAAAGATGGAAAATTTTGAAAAAAAAAAAAAAATCATGTTTAATAGTTTGTTATAAAATTTTGCAAACAGGTAATTTTTCTCCTTCATTGATATGCGCTGATGAGGCGGCACTGGTGGGCACTGATAGGCGGCACAGATGGGCACAGATGGGCACAGATGGGCACAGATAGGCGGCACAGATAGGCGGCACAGATAGGCGGCACAGATAGGCGGCACAGATAGGCGGCACAGATAGGCGGCACTGATGGGGGGGCACTGATGGGGGGGCACTGATGGGGGGGCACTGATGGGGGGCACTGATGGGGGGCACTGATGGGGGGCACTGATGGGCAGTGATGGGCGGCACTGATGGGCAGTGATGGGCGGCACTGATGGGCAGTGATGGGCGGCACTGATGGGCATTTATGGGCACTGGTAGGTGACACTGATGGGCACTGATAGGTTGCACTGATGTGGGTGCTGATGTGTGGCACTGATGTGGGTGCTGATGGGTGGCACTGATGGGTGGCACTGTGGGCACTGATGGGTGGCACTGTGGGCACTGATGGGTGGCACTGTGGGCACTGATGGGTGGCACTGTGGGCACTGATGGGTGGCGCTGATTGATGGCACTGTGGGCACTGATGGGTTAATCTGGTGGGCACTGGTAGGCAGCACTGCTGCCTATTGCTGTGTGACAGATGATTGCCGTGATCGGGACTGATGTCCCGATCACGGCCGCCGGTGATCGGGTTTTTTTTTCCTCCTCACGCTGTCAGCGCGAGGAGGAAAAATAGCCGATTACCGGCTCTGTTTACATCACATGATCAGCTGTCATTGGCTGACAGCTGATCATGTGGTAAGGGGTTGGGACCAACCCCTTACTCTGATCTGTGATCAGGCGAGTCTCATAGACTCGCTGATCACCGAGCGCGCCGCGCGCGCCCTGCAGGGGGCGCGCAGGCCGCTCGTGCACGGGACGACGTCAATGGACGTAGTCCCGGCAATTTAGATCCGCGCTGTTGCCGTCATTTGGCAATGGCCCGGATCTGAAGCAGTTAAGCATCATTAAAATCACTGCTCCCGAAAAAACGGCCGTTTTTAAAAGTTTTTTTTGCATTGATACATGTCCCCTGGGGCAGGACCCGGGTCCCCAAACCCTTTTTAGGACAATACCATGCAAATTAGCCTTTAAAATGAGCACTTTTGATTTCGAACGTTCAAGTCCCATAGACGTCAATGGGGTTCTAACGTTTGTGCAAATTTTCGGTCCGTTCGCAGGTTCTGGTGCTTATCGAACCGGGGGGGTGTTCGGCTCATCCCTACAACTGATGAGGCAACGTGGAGGACTCCAATTAAAGACTTAATTGAGGAGGTATTTCCTGTGGGAGGAGGAGCCATGATCTCTCGGGTGCTGTCCTGAAAGCCTATTGGAAAACAAGTTACCGGTAAGTCTAACTTGCATTTTTTCTTTAAATAATGTAAAGTATGAGGAAGTAAGTGGGTTTCTTGGAGGCAAACTACAGAAGGGGAAAATCTCATCAATGAGGTAGAAATAGTCTGCCATTTTAATGCAGTACCCAGACCCCTAACATTCCAAGAGATTATTACTGTGACGTGGGATGTTTACAATGCTTGTGACAGCAATACAAGTTAGAATGTCAGGGATGTCAGGGACAATGTAAAAAAAAATAATGTAAAAATAAATAAATATATAAATAAGAAAAAAAAAAAAAAATGAAAGCACCCCTGTCCCCTCGTACTCACGGAGGACGCACCCGCAAATGTGAATGGTGTTCAAATCACACAGAGTGAGAGAAAAAATTTTAGCGCTAGACCTCCTCTGTAACTCTAACCTGGTATCCGTTACATTTTTTTAATGTGTCACCTATGGAGATTTTTAGGTACTGTAGTTTGTCGCCATTCCACGAATGTGCGCAATTGTAAAACGTGACATGTTAGGTATCTATTTAATATGATCTTTCATATTCTACAAAAAAATTGGGCTAATTTTACTGTTTAGTTTTTTTTTTTTATTCATGAAAGAGTCTTTTTTCCCAAAAAATTGCATTTGAAAGACCGCTGTGCAAATACCGTGTGACATAATATTGCAATGATCGCCATTTTATTCTCTAGGGTCTCTGCTAAATTATATATATATATATATATATATATATATATATATATATATATATATATATATATATATATATATATACATATATATATACACATACACACACACATATATATATACACATACACACACACATATATATATATATATATATACATATACACATATATATATACACATACACACACACATATATATATATATATATACACATACACACACACCGTATTTATCGGCGTATAACACACACTTTTTTCCCCTTAAAATCAGGGGGAAATCGTGAGTGCGTGTTATATGCCGATCCCCCGCCGATTGTGAGCCTTTTGGTGCCTTTTGGCCACCCTCGGTGGCTTTCGGCTGCTCTCGGCCACTTTTCGCGGCTTTCGGACATTCTCTGCAGCCTTCGGCGGCCCTCGCAATCCCGCGTGAGCCGCCGAAAGCCACCAAGAGCGGCCGCCGAGAATGGCCGAAAGCTGGCGAGAGCGGCCGAGAATGGCCGAGAGCCGCTGAAAGCCGCCAAGAGCGGCCCAAGAGCTGCCGAGAGCCGCTGAGAACGGCTGAGAGCCGCCGAAAGCCACCGAGAGTGGCGAGAGCCGCCGAGAACGGCGGTGCCATTTTTAAAAGGCAGTAATCTGCAAATGACACAGGGACAATGCTGCAGATGGACACTGACAAGGCTACAGATGGACACTGATAAGGCTGTATTGAAGGGCTTTTAAATGTAAGTTTTTTTCCTTAAACTTCCCTCCTAAAAGTTTTTATCCTCAAAATTCCCTCCTAAACTTGGGGAGCATGTTATACGCCGGCGTATAACATATATATATATATATATATATAATGTTTGGGGGTTCTAAGTAATTTTCTAGCAAAAAAAAGTAACCCTTAGGCACGAAAGGGTTAAATAAGAGGACTCCCAAATATCCAGCCCCCCATTTGGATGAGTATGAAGCACATAATACCCTTTGCTCCTCATTCACAGAAAATATAAATACAGTAAAACCTTGGATTGCGAGCATAATTTGTTCCAGAAACATGCTTTTAATTCAAAGCACTTGTATATCAAAGCGAATTTCCACATAAGAAATAATGGAAACCCCAATGATTTGTTCCACAACATTTTATTCATAAGTCCTTCAGTTTATATTCCATATAAAAAGATTATAGCAATGTGATCGGTTGTGTAACCATAAAATGTCCATCCACAAACGTCCTCCCCAAGGGGATTAGAAGCAAGATCCAGCAGGGGCTACATGAGCCGAACACCCCCCAGTTTGGTTCGCAGCAGAACATGTGAACAGGCAAAAAATGTGTTCGAACACGCGAACACCGTTAAAGTCTATGGGACATGAACATGAAAAATCAAAAGTGCTCATTTTAAAGGTTAATATGCACAAATAGTGTTTGGGGACCTGGGTCCTGCCCCAGGGGACATGGATCAATGCAAAAAAAGTTTTAAAAACGACAGTTTTTTTGGGAGCAGTGATTTTAATAATGCTTAAAGTGAAACAATAAAAGTGAAATATTCCTTTAAATTTCATACCTGGGGGGTGTCTATAGTATGTCTGTAAAGTAGAGCATGTTTCCCGTGTTTAGAACAGTCTGACAGCAAAATCACATTTCTAAAGGAAGAAAAGTCACTTAAAACTACTTGCGGCTATTAATGAATTGTCGGGTCCCGGAAATACAGATAAAAGAAGTCACTGAAAAAAACGGCATGGGTTCCCCCCAGTCCATTACCAGGCCCTTCGGGTCTGCAATGAATATTAAGGGGAACCCTCAACCAAAATTTTTATAAAAAAATTGCGTGGGGTCCCCCCAAATTCCATACCAGGCCCTTTAGTCTGGTATGGATTTTAAGGGGAACCCTGCACCAATTTTAAAAAAAATTGCGTAGGGGCCCCCCAAAAATCCACACCAGACCCTTATCCGAACATGCAACCTGGCAGGCCGCAGGAAAAGAGGGGGGGACGAGAGAGCGCCCCCCTCCTGAACCGTAACAGGCCTTATGCCCTCAACATGGGGAGGATGTCCCCATGTTGATGGGGACAAGGGCCTCATCCCCACAACCCTTGCCCGGTGGTTGTGGGGGTCTGCAGGCCGGGGCCTTATCGGAATCTGGAAGCCCCCTTTAACAAATGGGACCCCCAGATCCCGTCCCCCCCATGTGAATTGGTAACGGAGTACATTGTACCCCTACCATTGTCAAGTGTCAAGAATGGTAAAAAACACAGTAGACAGTTTAAGTCCTTTATTAAAAAAAAAAAGAAAAAAAAATTCCAGCGATGTACATCCATTCTGGAGCGGAGGATACGGAGAAAAAAAAACTCGCCATCACAATCCACCTCCAAGGGTGGTTCCCGTTGAATGACACTACACCCACTGTGACAGCTCTTAAATAGCTGAGGGCGGGGCCACCCGTGACATGACCAGGTGACCCTGCCTCCCTTGGACGCAAGGGGGAAACGCCGCAGGGTTACCCAGTGACATGTTTGGGTGACCCCGCCCCCTCTAATGACACGGGAACCACCCATGGAGGCGGATCGTGTCGGTGGTGTTTTTCTTTTTCTGCATCCTCTGCTCAAGAATGGATGTACATCGCTGGAATTTTTTTTTCTTTTTAAATAAAGGACTAGTCCCAAGCTGTGTCTTGTGTTTTTTACAATTTTTGACACATTTTTTGTGAAATGGTAGGGGTACAATGTACCCGTTACCAGTTCACATAGGGGGGCTGGGATCTGGGGGTTCAATTTGTTAAAGGGGGCTTCCAAATTCCAATAAGCCCCCTGCCCGCAGACCCCCACAACCACCGGCAAGGGTTGTGGGGATGAGGCCCTTCTCCCCATCAACATGGGGACATCCGCCCCATGTTGAGGGCATGTGGCCTGGTACGGCTCAGGAGGGGAGGGGCGCTCTCTCATCCCCCTCTTTTCCTGTGGCCTGCCAGGTTGCATGCTCAGATAAGGGTCTGGTATGGATTTTAAGGGGGACCCCTACGCCGTTTTCTTGAAAAAATTGGCGCAGAGTTCCCCTTAACCACTTGCCGACCACCTAATGCAGATATACTGCGGCAGAATGGCACGGGCAGGCAAAATCACGTACCTGGTGCCCAAGGCGGTCGGGATCGTTAGGGGAGCAATCAATGCTGAGGGGGAGGCCACTCATTCGTGTCCACCCCCTTGTGATCGCTCCCAATGAATGACAATCTTCTTCTGCTGCTGTAATGTAAACAGCGGCAGAGGAAGTGATGTCACCTCTCTTCACGTTGGTCTTTTTCGTTCCGGCGTGGAGGAGAGAAGACATCCAAGTAAGTGCACCAACACTACACTAACAGTAAAACACTCTAGGCATACTTTTCACCCCCCGATACCCCCCGATCACCCCCCTGTACCCCCTGTCACAGTGACGCTGGTAAGTTAGTTTATTTTTTATAGTGTCAGGGCACCCGCCATTTATTACCTAATAAAGGTTTAACCCCCTGATCACCCGGCGGTGATATCAGTTAGGTTTTAGGGTCAGATAGGGTCTGCGTCGCCCCAGGCAGTGCCGGGTTAGTGCCAGTACCGCTAACACCCACGCTCGCAGCATACACCTTCCTTAGCCACTTGACGACCGCCTCACGCCGATGTACGTCGGCAAAGTGGCACGGACAGGCAAAATCACGTACAGGGTACGTGATTTGCCTTCCGCGGGTGGGGGGTCCGATCGGACCCCCCCCCGGTGCCCGAGGCGGTCGTCGTTTGTCCAGCGGCGATCGGTGATGAGGGGGAGACCATCCGTTCGTGGCCCCCCCCTCGCGATCGCCGCCGGCCAATGAGAATCTTCCTTTGCTGCTGTATGCTAAACAGCAGCAAAGGAAGTGATGTCATCTCCCCTCGGGTCGGTATTTTCCGTTCCGGCCCGAGGAGAGACGACAAGTATGTGAGTGCACAACACTACACACACACAGTAGAACATGCCAGGCACACAAATCACCCCGATCCCCCCCCCGATCGCCCCCCGATCCCCCCCCAATCACCCCCCCCCCCCCTGTCACAAACTGACACCAGCAGTTTTTTTTTTTTTTTTTTTTTTTTTTTTCTGATTACTGCTAGTTGTCAGTTTGTGACAGTAAATGTGTTAGGGCAGTTAGTATTACCCCCCTTTAGGTCTAGGGTACCCCCCTAACCCCCCCCTAATAAAGTTTTAACCCCTTGATCACCCCCTGTCACCAGTGTCACTAAGCGATCATTTTTCTGATCGCTGTATTAGTGTCACTGGTGACGCTAGTTAGTGAGGTAAATATTTAGGTTCGCCGTCAGCGTTTTATATTGTCAGGGACCCCCATATACTACCTAATAAATGTTTTAACCCCTTGATTGCCCCCTAGTTAACCCTTTCACCACTGATCACCGTATAACCGTTACGGTTGACGCTGGTTAGTTTGTTTATTTTTTTATAGTGTCAGGGCACCCGCCGTTTATTACCGAATAAAGGTTTAGCCCCCCGATCGCCCGGCGGTGATATGCGTCGCCCCAGGCAGCGTCAGATTAGCGCCAGTACCGCGAACACCCACGCACGCACCGTACACCTCCCTTAGTGGTATAGTATCTGAACGCATCAATATCTGATCCGATCAGATCTATACTAGCGTCCCCAGCAGTTTAGGGTTCCCAAAAACGCAGTGTTAGCGGGATCAGCCCAGATACCCGCTAGCACCTGCGTTTTGCCCCTCCGCCCGGCCCGGCCCAGCCCACCCAAGTGCAGTATCGATCGATCACTGTCACTTACAAAACACTAAACGCATAACTGCAGCGTTCGCAGAGTCAGGCCTGATCCCTGCGATCGCTAACAGTTTTTTTGGTAGCATTTTGGTGAACTGGCAAGCACCAGCCCCAGGCGTCAGGTTAGCGCCAGTACCACTAACACCCACGCACGCAGCATACGCCTCCCTTAGTGGTATAGTATCTGAACGCATCAATATCTGATCCGATCAGATCTATACTAGCGTCCCCAGCAGTTTAGGGTTCCCAAAAACGCAGTGTTAGCGGGATCAGCCCAGATACCCGCTAGCACCTGCGTTTTGCCCCTCCGCCCGGCCCGGCCCAGCCCAGCCCACCCAAGTGCAGTATCGATCGATCACTGTCACTTACAAAACACTAAACGCATAACTGCAGCGTTCGCAGAGTCAGGCCTGATCCCTGCGATCGCTAACAGTTTTTTTGGTAGTATTTTGGTGAACTGGCAAGCACCAGCCCCAGGCAGCGTCAGATTAGCGCCAGTACCGCTAACACCCACGCACACACCGTACACCTCCCTTAGTGGTATAGTATCTGATCGCATCAATATCTGATCCGATCATATCTATACTAGCGTCACCAGCAGTTTAGGGTTCCCAAAAACGCAGTGTTAGCGGGATCAGCCCAGATACCTGCTAGCACCTGCGTTTTGCCCCTCCGCCCGGCCCGGCCCAGCCCACCCAAGTGCAGTATCGATCGATCACTGTCACTTACAAAACACTAAACGCATAACTGCAGCGTTCGCAGAGTCAGGCCTGATCCCTGCGATCGCTAACAGTTTTTTGGTAGCGTTTTGGTGAACTGGCAAGCGCCAGCGGCCTAGTACACCCCGGTCGTAGTCAAACCAGCACTGCAGTAACACTTGGTGACGTGGCGAGTCCCATAAGTGCAGTTCAAGCTGGTGAGGTGGCAAGCACAAGTAGTGTCCCGCTGCCACCAAAAAGACAAACACAGGCCCGTCGTGCCCATAGTGCCCTTCCTGCTGCATTCGCCAATCCTAATTGGGAACCCACCGCTTCTGCAGCGCCCGTACTTCCCCCATTCACATCCCCAACCAAATGCAGTCGGCTGCATGAGAGGCATTTTTATGTCCTCCCAAGTACCCCTACCCAACGAACCCCCCAAAAAAGATGTCGTGTCTGCAGCAAGCGCGGATATAGGCGTGACGCCCGCTATTATTGTCCCTCCTGTCCTGACAATCCTGGTCTTTGCATTGGTGAATGTTTTGAACGCTACCATGCACTAGTTGAGTATTAGCGTAGGGTACAGCATTGCACAGGCTAGGCGCACTTTCACAGGGTCTCCCAAGATGCCATCGCATTTTGAGAGACCCGAACCTGGAACCGGTTACCGTTATAAAAGTTAGTTACAAAAAAAGTGTAAAAAAAAAAAAAATATATGAAATAAAAAAAATAGTTGTTGTTTTATTGTTCTCTCTCTCTCTATTCTCTCTCTCTATTGTTCTGCTCTTTTTTACTGTATTCTATTCTGCAATGTTTTATTGTTATTGTTATTGTTATTGTTATTATGTTTTATCATGTTTGTTTTTCAGGTGTGTAATTATTTACACTTTACTGTGCTTTATTGTTAACCATTGTTAACCATTTTTTTGTCTTCAGGTACGCCATTCACGACTTTGAGTGGTTATACCAGAATGATGCCTGCAGGTTTAGGTATCATCTTGGTATCATTCTTTTCAGCCAGCGGTCGGCTTTCATATAAAAGCAATCCTAGCGGCTAATTAGCCTCTAGACTGCTTTTACAAGCCGTGGGAGGGAATGCCCCCCCCCCCCACCATCTTCCGTGTTTTTCTCTGGCTCTCCTGTCTCAACAGGGAACCTGAGAATGCAGCCGGTGATTCAGCCAGCTGACCATAGAGCTGATCAGAGACCAGAGTGGCTCCAAACATCTCTATGGCCTAAGAAACCGGAAGCTACGAGTATTTCATGACTTAGATTTCGCCGGATGTAAATAGCGCCATTGGGAAATTGGGGAAGCATTTTATCACACCGATCTTGGTGTGGTCAGATGCTTTGAGGGCAGAGGAGAGATCTAGGGTCTAATAGACCACAATTTTTTCAAAAAAGAGTACCTGTCACTACCTATTGCTATCATAGGGGATATTTACATTCCCCGAGATAACAATAAAAATGATTAAAAAAAAAAATATGAAAGGAACAGTTTAAAAGTAAGATTAAAAAAGCAAAAAAATAATAAAGAAAAAAAAAAAAAAAAAAAAACACCCCTGTCGCCCCCTGCTCTCGCGCTAAGGCAAACGCAAGCGGCGGTCTGTCGTCAAATGTAAACAGCAATTGCACCATGCATGTGAGGTATCACCGCGAAGGCCAGATCGAGTGCAGTAATTTTTCCAGTAGACCTCCTCTGTAAATCTAAAGTGGTAACCTGTAAAGGCTTTTGAAGGCTTTTAAACATGTATTTATTTTGTTGCCACTGCACGTTTGTGCGCAATTTTAAAGCATGTCATGTTTGGTATCCATGTACTCGGCCTAAGATCATCTTTTTTATTTCATCAAACATTTGGGCAATATAGTGTGTTTTAGTGCATTAAAATTAAAAAAAGTGTGTTTTTTCCCCAAAAAATGCGTTTGAAAAATCGCTGCGCAATTACTGTGTGAAAAAAAAAAATGAAACACCCACCATTTTAATCTGTAGGGCATTTGCTTTAAAAAAATATATAATGTTTGGGGGTTCAAAGTAATTTTTTTGCAAAAAAAAAAAACTTTTTCATGTAAACAATAAGTGTCAGAAAGGGCTTTGTCTTCAAGTGGTTAGAAGAGTGGGTGATGTGTGACATAAGCTTCTAAATGTTGTGCATAAAATGCCAGGACAGTTCAAAACCCCCCCAAATGACCCCATTTTGGAAAGTAGACACCCCAAGCTATTTGCTGAGAGGCATGTCGAGTCCATGGAATATTTTATATTGCGACACAAGTTGCGGGAAAGAGACAAATTTTTTTTTTTTTTTTTTTTTTTTGCACAAAGTTGTCACTAAATGATATATTGCTCAAACATGCCATGGAAATATGTGAAATTACACCCCAAAATACATTCTGCTGCTTCTCCTGAGTACGGGGATACCACATGTGTGAGACTTTTTGGGAGCCTAGCCGCGTACGGGACCCCGAAAACCAAGCACCGCCTTCAGGCTTTCTAAGGGCGTGAATTTTTGATTTCACTCTTCACTGCCTATCACAGTTTCGGAGGCCATGGAATGCCCAGGTGGCACAAAACCCCCCCAAATGACCCCATTTTGGAAAGTAGACACCCCAAGCTATTTGCTGAGAGGTATAGTGAGTATTTTGCAGACCTCACTTTTTGTCACAAAGTTTTGAAAATTGAAAAAAGAAAAAAAAAAAATGTTTTTTCTTGTCTTTCTTCATTTTCAAAAACAAATGAGAGCTGCAAAATACTCACCATGCCTCTCAGCAAATAGCTTGGGGTGTCTACTTTCCAAAATGGGGTCATTTGGGGGGGTTTTGTGCCACCTGGGCATTCCATGGCCTCCGAAACTGTGATAGGCAGTAAAGAGTGAAATCAAAAATTTTTACCCTTAGAAATCCTGAAGGCAGTGATTGGTTTTCGGGGTCCAGTACGCGGCTAGGCTCCCAAAAAGTCCCACACATGTGGTATCCCCATACTCAGGAGAAGCAGCTAAATGTATTTTGGGGTGCAATTCCACATATGCCCATGGCCTGTGTGAGCAATATATCATTTAGTGACAACTTTATGAAAAAAAAAAAAAAAAAAAAAAAAAGTGTCACTTTCCCGCAACTTGTGTCAAAATATAAAATATTCCATGGACTCAATATGCCTCTCAGCAAATAGCTTGGGGTGTCTACTTTCCAAAATGGGGTCATTTTGGGGGGTTTTGTGCCATCTTGGCATTCCATGGCCTCCGAAACTGTGATAGGCAGTGAAGAGTGAAAGCAAAAATTTACACCCTTAGAAATCCTGAAGGCGGTGATTGGTTTTCGGGGCCCCGTACGCGGCTAGGCTCCCAAAAAGTCCCACACATGTGGTATCCCCATACTCAGGAGAAGCAGCAGAATGTATTTTGGGGTGCAATTCCACATAGGCCCATGGCCTGTGTGAGCAATATATCATTTAGTGACGACTTTTTGTAAATATTTTTTTTTTTTTTTTTTTTTGTCATTTTTCAATCACTTGGGACAAAAAAAATAAATATTCAATGGGTTCAACATGCCTCTCAGCAATTTCCTTGGGGTGTCTACTTTCCAAAATGGGGTCATTTGGGGGGGTTTTGTACTGCCCTGCCATTTTAGCACCTCAAGAAATGACATAGGCAGTCATAAACTAAAAGCTGTGTAAATTCCAGAAAATGTACCCTAGTTTGTAGACGCTATAACTTTTGCGCAAACCAATAAATATACGCTTATTGACATTTTTTTTACCAAAGACATGTGGCCGAATACATTTTGGCCTAAATGTATGACTAAAATTTAGTTTATTGGATTTTTTTTATAACAAAAAGTAGAAAATATCATTTTTTTTCAAAATTTTCGGTCTTTTTCCGTTTATAGCGCAAAAAATAAAAACCGCAGAGGTGATCAAATACCATCAAAAGAAAGCTCTATTTGTGGGAAGAAAAGGACGCAAATTTCGTTTGGGTACAGCATTGCATGACCGCGCAATTAGCAGTTAAAGCGACGCAGTGCCAAATTGGAAAAAGACCTCTGGTCCTTAGGCAGCATAATGGTCCGGGGCTCAAGTGGTTAGTGGTATAGTATCTGAACAGATCAATATCTGATCTATACTAGTGTCCCCAGCAGTTTAGGGTTCCCAAAACCGCAGTGTTAGCGGGATCAGCCCAGATACCTGCTAGCACCTGCGTTTTGCCCCTCCGCCCGGCCCAGCCCAGCCCACCCCAGTGCAGTATCGATCGATCACTGTCACTTACAAAACACTAAACACATAACTGCAGCGTTCGCAGAGTCAGGCCTGATCCCTGCGATCGCTAACAGTTTTTTTGATAGCGTTTGATACAGTTCCTAACAGTCAGGAGCATTTTTGCCTGTGAGTCTCACTTGTGTACCACTAAATTTAGAGCCCAAAATGGCAAATTGAAGGTACACTAGTGAAGAGGCCTACACGTTTCTGAGCATGACAGATAGTGAAGAGGAAGTCACTCATCTGTCAGATTGAGGCTCAGAATACGATCCTGTAGAGGACAGCGGCTCCATGACAGATAGCTCTGACGACGGAGTTGTGGTCCCTGCCAAGGTCAGGCGTACCAGACCCCGATCTTCTTCTGCTGTTGTTGAGGAGTAAGAACCGCGGGGCTCTCGTTTGGAGCAGAGCAGTACTAGCGCCGCTATTCCTTCTGGTGAACTGGCAAGCACCAGTGGCCTAGTACACCCTGGTCGTAAATCCAGCACTGCAGTAACACTTGGTGACGTGGCGAGCCCCATAAGTGCAGTTCAAGCTGGTGAGGTGGCAAGCACAAGTAGTGTCCCGCTGCCACCAAGAAGACAAACACAGGCCCGTCGTGCCCATAGTGCCCTTCCTGTTGCATTCGCCAATCCTAATTGGGAACCCACCACTTCTGCAGCGCCCGTACTTCCCCCATTCACATCCCCAACCAAATGCAGTGGGCTGCATGAGAGGTATTTTCTTTATGTCCTCCCGAGTACCCCTACCCAACAAACCCCCCAAAAAAGATGTCGTGTCTGCAGCAAGCGCGGATATAGGCGTGAAACCCGCTATTATTGTCCCTCCTGTCCTGACAATCCTGGTCTTTGCATTGGTGAATGTTTTGAACGCTACCATTCACTAGTTGAGTATTAGCGTAGGGTACAGCATTGCACAGACTAGGACACACTTTCACAGGGTCTCCCAAGATGCCATCACATTTTGAGAGACCCAAACCTGGAACCGGTTACAGTTATAAAAGTTACAGTTACAAAAAAAAAGTGTAAAAAAATATATACCGGTAAAATAAAAAAAAACAAAAATAGTTGTTGTTTTATTGTTCTCTCTCTCTCTATTCTCTCTCTATTGTTCTGCTCTTTTTTACTGTATTCTATTCTGCAATGTTTTATTGTTATTATGTTTTATCATGTTTGCTTTTCAAGTATGTCATTTTTTATACTTTACTGTTTACTGTGTTTTATTGTTAACCATTTTTTTGTCTTCAGGTACGCCATTCAGCTGCAGCGCGGATTTATTTATCTTGACAGCAACAGCGTTTGCTCCCACGATACATAAAGCCGTGACTCCAGCGGAGGTGATATATGCCGAAGCATGGGGGCAGCAGGGGCGGAGGAGCGATTTGCTTCTAACTTTTGAGGTAGATGCCCCCATGCTTCAGCATATATAAATGGTGCATGTATGCCCATCATTAGAAGTGGGTGGATGAAGGGAGGTATTCTAATGGTGGGCATACCCACCGATCAATCTTTTTTTTTCGTTCAGCCCAGAGGCTTCATGAAAAAAGTTTACAATATATGCCCAACAAGGACCAGCAACGTACTGGTATGTTGCTGGATTTTAGGTGGTTATACCAGAATGATGCCTGCAGGTTGAGGTATCATCTTGGTATCATTCTTTTCAGCCAGCGGTTGGCTTTCATGTAAAAGCAATCCTAGCGGCTAATTAGCCTCTAGACTGCTTTTACAAGCCGTGGGAGGGAATGCCCGCCACCATCTTCCATGTTTTTCTCTGGCTCTCCTCAAAAGGGAACCTGAGAATGCAGCCGGTGATTCAGCCAGCTGACCATAGAGCTGATCAGAGAACAGAGTGGCTCCAAACATCTCAGCTACAGCTACAAGCATTTCATGACTTAGATTTTGCCGGATGTAAACAGCGCCATTGGGAAATTAGGAAAGCATTTTATCACACCGATCTTGATGTGGTCAGATGCTTTGAGAGCAGAGGAGAGATCTAGGGTCTAATAGACCCCATTTTTTTCCAAAAAGAGTACCTGTCACTACCTATTGCTATCATAGGGGATAATTACATTCCCTGACATAATAAAAATGATAATAAAAAATGAAAGGAAGAGTTTAAAAATAAAATAAAAATGCAAAAAAAAATAAAGAAAAAAAAAGCACCCCTGTCCCCCCCTGCTCTCGCGCAAAGGCGAACGCAAGCGTTGGTCTGGCGTCAAATGTAAACAGCAATTGCACCATGCATGTGAGGTATCACCGCGAACGTCAGATCGAGGGCAGTAATTTTAGCAGTAGACCTCCTCTGTAAATCTAAAATGGTAACCTGTAAAGGCTTTTAAAGACTTTTAAAAATGTATGTAGTTTGTCGCCACTGCACATTTGTGCGCAATTTTAAAGCATGTTGTGTTTGGTATCCATGTACTCGGCCTAAGATCATCTTTTTTATTTCATCAAACATTTGAGCAATATAGTGTGTTTTAGTGCATTAAAAAAAGTGTGTTTTTTCCCCAAAAAATGTGGGAAAAAAATGAAACACCCACCATTTTAGTATATATATAATGTTTGGGGGTTCAAAGTAATTTTCTTTCAAAAAAAATATTTTTTCATGTAAACAAATAGTGTCAGAAAGGGCTTTGTCTTCAAGTGGTTAGAAGAGTGGGTGATGTGTGACATAAGCTTCTAAATGTTGTGCATAAAATGCCAGGACAGTTCAAAACCCTCCCAAATGACCCCATTTTGGAAAGTAGACACCCCAAGCTATTTGCTGAGAGGCATGTCGAGTCCATGGAATATTTTATATTGTGACACAAGTTGCGGGAAAAAGACTTTTTTTTTTGCACAAAGTTGTCACTAAATGATATATTGCTCAAACATGCCATGGGAATATGTGAAATTACACCCCAAAATGCATTCTGTTGCTTCTCCTGAGTACGGGGATACCACATGTGTGGGACTTTTTGGGAGCCTAGCAGCGTACGGGGCCCCGAAAACCAAGCACCGCCTTCAGGCTTTTTTAAGGGCGTAAATTTTTGATTTCACTCTTCACTGCCTATCACAGTTTCGGAGGCCATGGAATGCCCAGGTGGCACAACCCCCCCCCCCCCCAAATGACCCCATTTTGGAAAGTAGACACTCCAAGCTATTTTCTGAGAGGTATAGTGAGTATTTTGCAGACCTCACTTTTTGTCATAAAGTTTTGAAAATTAAAAAAAGAAAAAAAAATACATTTTTCTTTTCTTTCTTCATTTTCAAAAACAAATGAGAGCTACACAATACTCACCATGCCTCTCAGCAAATAGCTTGGGGTGTCTACTTTCCAAAATGGGGTCATTTTGGGGGGTTTTGTGCCATTTTTGCATTTTATGGCCTTCAAAACTGTGATAGGTAGTGAGGAGTAAAATCAAAAATGTACGCCCTTAGAAATCCTGAAGGCGGTGCTTGGTTTTCAGGTCCTGTACGCGGCTAGGCTCCCAAAAAGTCCCACACATGTGGTATCCCCGTACTCAGGAGAAGCAGCAGAATGTATTTTGGGATGTAATTTCACATATTCCCATGGAATGTTAGCGATGAAATATAGTGAATGTGGGGCCAGGAGGGTTGTCTGTCCCGGGAGCCAGGGCCGGATTAACATAGGGGCTGATGGAGCTGCAGCTCCAGGCCCCTGCCTTAAAATCGGCCCTCACAGCTGGTAATATAAGCCCGACTTTCTCCTGCCCATAAACTTCTATGGGACAGGAGAAGCTGTGTGTAAATGGAGGGGTGTCTGGCTGCATCTGTGTTGGCTCACTGTGTTTAGTACAGTGTCACAGTGCACAGTTCCCCCCCTACACAAATGACTCTGCCTTCCCCCTCCCCTCTCTCTTCTCTCTCTGTGTGCAGTGAAGGAGCCGTGTGGGCTGGGAAATTATGAACAGAGCAGCCGGCAGATAGAAGGTGAACTGAACACATATGTGAGTGATGAGCTTCCAACCATCCAAGTGTGAGCTCAGTGACTGGACTCTTATCTCCCTTCTCTCCCCCTCTTTTACCTTTATCTTCAGCAATGGCTCTTATAACTGCAGTCAATATGTAGACTCGGCTCCTTGTGCTTTTAGGTTGGTTCGCACTGCTTTGCTGTGTTTTGGCCCATTGCTGGTGTATCCGCAGTTTTCCTGCGTTTTACCCACAGTCCTATTGATTTCTATTAGGTTGCATGTTTGTTCTGAAAGCGCACCAAAATCAATAGGACTGCAAGCTAAAACTGCAGATACACAAGCAGTGCGCCCAAACTGCAGCACACCAGTGTGAGCCCAAAGGCTGTACACACCCCCCTCTATAGAACTTGGTCTGATCAATACTCCTGGCATTCATTTTACACACAGCCATACCATCCCAGCTCAGGAGGGGTGGGGGCTTCAGGGATTTGTTTGACTATGCTGGCCCTGTCCCTTCTACCCATCCTGGAGGGAGTGGCAGGCTGCTGGTGACAAGTGGCACACTGTATCTGGTGGCAGGCTGCTGGTGACAAGTGGCACACTGTATCTGGTGGCAGGCTGCTGGTGGCAAGTGACACGCTGTATCTGGTGACAGGCTGCTAGTGGCAAGTGGCACACTGTATCTGGTGACAGGCTGCTAGTGGCAAGTGGCACACTGTATCTGGTGACAGGCTGCAGGTGACAAGTGGCACACTGTATCTGGTGGTAGGCTGTGGTTGGCAAGTGGCACACTGTATCTGGTGGCAGGCTGCTGGTGGCAAGTGGCACACTATCTGGTGGAAGGCTGCTGGTGGTAAGTGACACACTGTATCTGATGGAAGGCTGCTGGTGGCAAGTGGCACACTGTATCTGGTGGCAGGGAGCTGGTGGCAAGTGGCACACTGTATCTGGTGGCAAGTGGCACAATTTATCTGGTGGCAGGCTGCTGGTGGCAAGTGGCACACTGTATCTGGTGGTAGGCTGTGGTTGGCAAGTGGCACACTGTATCTGGTGGCAGGCTGCTGGTGGCAAGTGGCACACTATCTGGTGGAAGGCTGCTGGTGGTAAGTGACACACTGTATCTGGTGGTAGGCTGTGGTTGGCAAGTGGCACACTGTATCTGATGGAAGGCTGCTGGTGGCAAGTGGCACACTGTATCTGGTGGCAGGGAGCTGGTGGCAAGTGGCACACTGTATCTGGTGGCAAGTGGCACAATTTATCTGGTGGCAGGCTGCTGGTGGCAAGTGGCACACTGTATCTGGTGGTTGGTAAGTGGCACACTATATCTGGTGGCAGGCTGCTGGTGGCAAGTGGCACACTGTATCTGGTGGCAAGCTGCTGGTGGCAAGTGGCACACTATCTGGTGGAAGGCTGCTGGTGGTAAGTGACACACTGTATCTGGTGGTAGGCTGTGGTTGGCAAGTGGCACACTGTATCTGGTGGCAGGCTGCTGGTGGCAAGTAGCACACTGTATCTGGTGGCAGGCTGCCGGTGGCAAGTGGCACACTGTATCTGGTGGTAGGCTGTGGTTGGCAAGTGGCACAATGTATCTGGTGGTAGGCTGCTGGTGGCAAGTGGCACACTGTATCTGATGGCTGGCTGCTGGTAGCAAGTGGCACACTATCTGGTGGAAGGCTGCTGGTGGTAAGTGACACACTGTATCTGGTGGTAGGCTGTGGTTGGCAAGTGGCACACTGTATCTGATGGCTGGCTGCTGGTAGCAAGTGGCACACTATCTGGTGGAAGGCTGCTGGTGGCAAGTGGCACACTGTATCTGGTGGCAGGGAGCTGGTGGCAAGTGGCACACTGTATCTGGTGGCAAGTGGCACAATGTATCTGGTGGCAGGCTGCTGGTGGCAAGTGGCACACTGTATCTGGTGGCAAGTGGCACAATGTATCTGGTGACAGGCTGCTGGTGGCAAGTGACACACTGTATCTGGTGGCAGGCTGCTGGTGGCAAGTGGCACACTGTATCTGGTGGCAAGTGGCACACTGTATCTGGTGGCAAGTGGCACAATGTATCTGGTGGCAAGTAGCACACTGTATCTGGTGGCAGGCTGCTGGTGGCAAGTGGCACAATGTATCTGGTGGCAAGTGGCACACTGTATCTGGTGACAGGCTGTCGGTAGCAAGTGGCACACTGTATCTGGTGAAAGGCTGCTGTTGGCAAGTGGCACACTGTATCTGGTGGCAGGCTGCTGGTGGCAAGTGACATGCTGTATCTGGTGACAGGCTGTCAGTGGCAAGTGACACGCTGTATCTGGGGTCAGGCTGCTGGTGGCAAGTGGCACACTGTATCTGGTGACAGGCTGCTAGTGGCAAGTGGCACACTGTATCTAGTGACAGGCTGCTAGTGGCAAGTGGCACACTATCTGGTGGAAGGCTGCTGGTGGTAAGTGACACACTGTATCTGATGGAAGGCTGCTGGTGGCAAGTGGCACACTGTATCTGGTGGCAGGGAGCTGGTGGCAAGTGGCACACTGTATCTGGTGGCAAGTGGCACAATTTATCTGGTGGCAGGCTGCTGGTGGCAAGTGGCACACTGTATCTGGTGGTAGGCTGTGGTTGGCAAGTGGCACACTGTATCTGGTGGCAGGCTGCTGGTGGCAAGTGGCACACTATCTGGTGGAAGGCTGCTGGTGGTAAGTGACACACTGTATCTGGTGGTAGGCTGTGGTTGGCAAGTGGCACACTGTATCTGATGGAAGGCTGCTGGTGGCAAGTGGCACACTGTATCTGGTGGCAGGGAGCTGGTGGCAAGTGGCACACTGTATCTGGTGGCAAGTGGCACAATTTATCTGGTGGCAGGCTGCTGGTGGCAAGTGGCACACTGTATCTGGTGGTTGGTAAGTGGCACACTATATCTGGTGGCAGGCTGCTGGTGGCAAGTGGCACACTGTATCTGGTGGCAAGCTGCTGGTGGCAAGTGGCACACTATCTGGTGGAAGGCTGCTGGTGGTAAGTGACACACTGTATCTGGTGGTAGGCTGTGGTTGGCAAGTGGCACACTGTATCTGGTGGCAGGCTGCTGGTGGCAAGTAGCACACTGTATCTGGTGGCAGGCTGCCGGTGGCAAGTGGCACACTGTATCTGGTGGTAGGCTGTGGTTGGCAAGTGGCACAATGTATCTGGTGGTAGGCTGCTGGTGGCAAGTGGCACACTGTATCTGATGGCTGGCTGCTGGTAGCAAGTGGCACACTATCTGGTGGAAGGCTGCTGGTGGTAAGTGACACACTGTATCTGGTGGTAGGCTGTGGTTGGCAAGTGGCACACTGTATCTGATGGCTGGCTGCTGGTAGCAAGTGGCACACTATCTGGTGGAAGGCTGCTGGTGGCAAGTGGCACACTGTATCTGGTGGCAGGGAGCTGGTGGCAAGTGGCACACTGTATCTGGTGGCAAGTGGCACAATGTATCTGGTGGCAGGCTGCTGGTGGCAAGTGGCACACTGTATCTGGTGGCAAGTGGCACAATGTATCTGGTGACAGGCTGCTGGTGGCAAGTGACACACTGTATCTGGTGGCAGGCTGCTGGTGGCAAGTGGCACACTGTATCTGGTGGCAAGTGGCACACTGTATCTGGTGGCAAGTGGCACAATGTATCTGGTGGCAAGTAGCACACTGTATCTGGTGGCAGGCTGCTGGTGGCAAGTGGCACAATGTATCTGGTGGCAAGTGGCACACTGTATCTGGTGACAGGCTGTCGGTAGCAAGTGGCACACTGTATCTGGTGAAAGGCTGCTGTTGGCAAGTGGCACACTGTATCTGGTGGCAGGCTGCTGGTGGCAAGTGACATGCTGTATCTGGTGACAGGCTGTCAGTGGCAAGTGACACGCTGTATCTGGGGTCAGGCTGCTGGTGGCAAGTGGCACACTGTATCTGGTGACAGGCTGCTAGTGGCAAGTGGCACACTGTATCTAGTGACAGGCTGCTAGTGGCAAGTGGCACACTGTATCTAGTGACAGGCTGCTAGTGGCAAGTGGCACACTGTATCTGGTGACAGGCTGCAGGTGACAAGTGGCACACTGTATCTGGTGGTAGGCTGTGGTTGGCAAGTGGCACACTGTATCTGATGGCAGGCTGCTGGTGGCAAGTGGCACACTGTATCTGGTGGCAGGCTGCCGGTGGCAAGTGGCACACTGTATCTGGTGGTTGGCAAGTGGCACACTATATCTGGTGGCAGGCTGCTGGTGGCAAGTGGCACACTGTATCTGGTGGCAAGCTGCTGGTGGCACGTGGCACACTATCTGGTGGAAGGCTGCTGGTGGTAAGTGACACACTGTATCTGGTGGTAGGCTGTGGTTGGCAAGTGGCACACTGTATCTGGTGGCAGGCTGCTGGTGGCAAGTGGCACACTGTATCTGGTGGCAGGCTGCCGGTGGCAAGTGGCACACTGTATCTGGTGGTAGGCTGTCAGTAGCAAGTGGCACACTGTATCTGGTGAAAGGCTGCTGTTGGCAAGTGGCACACTGTATCTGGTGGCAGGCTGCTGGTGGCAAGTGACACATTGTATCTGGTGGCAGGCTGCTGGTGGCAAGTGGCACACTGTATCTGGTGGCAAGTGGCACAATGTATCTGGTGACAGGCTGCTGGTGGCAAGTGGCACACTGTATCTGGTGACAGGCTGCTAGTGGCAAGTGGCACACTGTATCTAGTGACAGGCTGCTAGTGGCAAGTGGCACACTGTATCTAGTGACAGGCTGCTAGTGGCAAGTGGCACACTGTATCTGGTGACAGGCTGCAGGTGACAAGTGGCACACTGTATCTGGTGGTAGGCTGTGGTTGGCAAGTGGCACACTGTATCTGATGGCAGGCTGCTGGTGGCAAGTGGCACACTGTATCTGGTGGCAGGCTGCTGGTGGCAAGTGGCACACTGTATCTGGTGGTTGGCAAGTGGCACACTATATCTGGTGGCAGGCTGCTGGTGGCAAGTGGCACACTGTATCTGGTGGCAAGCTGCTGGTGGCACGTGGCACACTATCTGGTGGAAGGCTGCTGGTGGTAAGTGACACACTGTATCTGGTGGTAGGCTGTGGTTGGCAAGTGGCACACTGTATCTGGTGGCAGGCTGCTGGTGGCAAGTGGCACACTGTATCTGGTGGCAGGCTGCCGGTGGCAAGTGGCACACTGTATCTGGTGGTAGGCTGTCAGTAGCAAGTGGCACACTGTATCTGGTGAAAGGCTGCTGTTGGCAAGTGGCACACTGTATCTGGTGGCAGGCTGCTGGTGGCAAGTGACACACTGTATCTGGTGGCAGGCTGCTGGTGGCAAGTGGCACACTGTATCTGGTGGCAAGTGGCACAATGTATCTGGTGGCAAGTGGCATACTGTATCTGGTGGCAAGTGGCACAATGTATCTGGTGGCAAGTAGCACACTGTATCTGGTGGCAGGCTGCTGGTGGCAAGTGGCACAATGTATCTGGCGGCAAGTGGCACAATGTATCTGGTGGCAAGTGGCACACTGTATCTGGTGGCAAGTGGCACACTGTATCTGGTGGCAAGTGGCACAATGTATCTGGTGGCAAGTAGCACACTGTATCTGGTGGCAGGCTGCTGGTGGCAAGTGGCACAATGTATCTGGTGGCAAGTGGCACACTGTATCTGGTGACAGGCTGTCGGTAGCAAGTGGCACACTGTATCTGGTGAAAGGCTGCTGTTGGCAAGTGGCACACTGTATCTGGTGGCAGGCTGCTGGTGGCAATTGGCACATTGTATCTGGTGGCAGGCTGTGGGTAGCAAGTGGCACACTGTATCTGGTTGCAAGTGGCACACTGTATCTGGTGGCAGGCTGCTGGTGGCAAGTGACATGCTGCATCTAGCGGCAGGCAACTGTGGAAAGTGATACGCTACATTTGGTGGCAGGCTATGGGTGGCAAGTGACAAGCTGCATCTGGTGGCAAGTGACAAGCTCAGGTCCCACTGATTCTGCACGATGGTGAGTTGAACTATTTCACTATATATTACAATGTAGTAACTGAAATAATGGAATTTGATCATCCTGACACCATATCAAGCATGGTGTCAGGATGATTGATTTTAAGTACTAACACCAGATATTTGCCTGACAAATCACCTCCACTGCCGATTTCCCTGCCAACCCCGAGACTACATCCCCCACCCTCATCTTTTTTTGGGAAGAGGGGGTTTTCTCTGAATGACAGTTTGGAAATGTGGTCTCCCTATGTTGCTGCTGGTGAGAGACTGCATAGCAGGTGGTATTGGTGGTGAGAGTAGATTTAATTCGTTTTAGCGAAAAATTGTTTGCATTTTCATTTTGTTTCCATAAAAAGGCCCACCGAAATTCTCAGCACCAGGCCCATGATGCTCTTAATCTGGCCCTGCCGGGAGCTGAGGTATTATGGAGCCACGTGCCAATGGGGCGCACACACAGAGCAACCCTCCTGGCTCCATATTCACTATATTCCATCGCTAACTTATTGCATGTAAGTATCCAGAAATGAATGTATATGAGTGTGACCAATCAGATGCTGCTACCTCAGAGTGATAGATAGAGCTCATACCCGTCAGGAATGGAGAAGAACCAGAAGATGTGAGTTGGAGAATGTCACCTCGTGTCACCAGAAGGTGAAGATAGAGCACTGAGAGTTTCATGGAGAATTACCTCTCTCCAAAAGAAGCAGAAAATAGAATGAGAGATGTGAATGAATGAAAAGGGAATCCAACGCCCAAGTGAATTCCCTTCTGGTACTACGTGATCCCATGATCCAAGTATGGAGTACAATACCATCAAATAGTGCAGCAGGGAAGCCGATCTGCTCCATGTGGGGATGTATATATGACACCGACATGTCCCCCGGGTAGACGGGTGCCGTTTGTTTTGAAATTCGGATGAAATTTCATTTTTTTGAATTTCCAAATTACAAAAGTACCGAATTTAACCACTTAAGGACCAGAAGGATTTACCCCCCTTCATGACCAGGCCATTTTTTTGCGATTCGGCACTGCGCCGCTTTAACTGACAATTGCGCGGTCGTGTGACGTTGTACCCAAACAGAATTGACGTCCTTTTTTACCCACAAATAGAACTTTCTTTTGGTGGTATTTGATCATCTCTGGGGTTTTTATTTTAACAAAAAAAGAGCAACAATTTTGAAAATAAAGCAATATTTTTTACTTTTTGCTCTAATAAATATCCCCAAAAAATATATAAAAAAATACTAATTTCCTCCTCAGTTTAGGCCGATATGCATTCTTCTACATATTTTTGGTAAAAAAAAAAAATCGCAATAAGGGTTTATTGATTGGTTTGCACAAAAATTATAGCATCTACAAAATAGGGGATAGATTTGACATTTTCATTACATATTTTTTTATTAGTAATGGCGGCGATCTGTGATTTTTATTGGGACTGCGACATTGCGGTGGACACATCGGACACTTTTGACACTATTTTGGGACCGATGACATTTATACAGCAATCAGAGCTACAAATAGCCACTGATTACTGTATAAATGGCACTGGCAAGGAAGGGGTTAACACCAGGGGGCAATCAAGGGGTTAAGTGTGTCCTAGGGAGTGATTCTAACTGTGGGGGGAGGGGACTGACTAGGGGAGGAGACTGATCGTTGTTCATACTTAGTATAAACAACAGATCTGTCTCCTCTCCTGACAGAACAGAGATCTGTCTGTTTACATTGACAGATTTCCATTCTGTCTCTCTCTCATGAGTAGGGATGAGCTTCGAGTTCGAGTCGAACTCATGTTCGACTCGAACATCGGCTGTTCGCCAGTTCGCCGTACAGCAAACAATTTGGGGTGTTCGCAGCAAATTCGAATGCCGCGGAACACCCTTTAAAAGTCTATGGGAGAAATCATTTTAAAGACTAATTTGCATGGTCTTGTCATAAAAAGTGTTTGGGGACCCGGGTCCTGCCCCAGGGGACATGTATCAATGCAAAAAGAAGTTTTAAAAACAACCCTTTTTTTGGGAGCAGTGATTTTAATAATGCTTAAAGTGAATAAATAAAAGTGTAATATCTCTTTAAATTTCATACCTGGGGGGTGTCTATAGTATGCCTGTAAAGGGGCGCATGTTTCCCGTGTTTAGAACAGTCTGACAGCAAAATTACATTTCAAAAGGAAAAAAAGTCATTTAAAACTACTCGCGGCTATTAAGGAATTGCCAGTCCGACAATACACATAAAAGTTCATTGATAAAAACGGCATGGGAATTCCCCACAGGGAAACCCCAAACCAAAATTAAAAAAAAAAAATGACGTGGGGGTCCCCCTAAATTCAATACCAGACCCTCTAGGTCTGGTATGGATTTTAAGGGGAACCCAGCGCCAAAATTTAAAAAAAATTGGCGTGGGGTTCCCCCTAAAAATCCATACCTGACCCTTATCTGAGCACGCAACCTGGCAGGCCGCAGGAAAAGAGGGGGAGACAAGAGAGCACCCCCCTCCTGAACCGTACCAGGCCACATGCCCTCATCATTGGGAGGGTGCTTTGGGGTCCCCCCTAAAGCACCTTGTCCCCATCAGTTATAAACGTGATCTTACTTACTCTCTGTGGTCACCAGATGATCCTTTGCCTGGGTCTGCTTCCTCATCTTAATGCTTTAAATATTAGAGTTTATATTCAATTCACTATTCAATTTTTCAAAAGACCTACATACAGGTAAATAAATCCCCCTTTGGCTGAAATGTTGCATTGGCAGATCGGATATGTGGTATTATTATTTTTGATATGTACTCATATTGATTTTTGATTGTTCCATATATTATTGTTGTTCATTTATTGTGTAATTTTTGTATTATTTTCTTTAGTGCCTGATAAATATTACTATCCTGAAGAAGCCACTGCATGTGGTGAAACATGTCCAGAACAATTTTTCTAAAATAAAATGTGATTTTTTTACATAAATTTTGTGTTATCTATTTTACCTTAAAAATCCCAGCTCTTTCTATGTTCTTTATATTGCAAACTTTAGCGATGTGGTGCCAATATTTATATTGGATGTGAGGCAATTATTTACATTTTCTCCAATGGTCCTCTAGTGGTTAAACAAATCCGAAATAACAAAAAAAAAATTGGATATAATTCGAATTCGAATCGTTTTCAAATTTAAATAGTTTTCACATTTCCAAAGAGAATAAAATAGAATAGAAAATAAAGGAATAGAATAGAAAAGAATATAACAAAATAAAATAATATACTATAATAGCGTAAAACACAACAAAATAGAATAGAAAATAAAAGAACAGAATTATATTTAATTCTATTATTTATTTATTCTATTCCATTCTATTCTATTCTATTCTGTTCTTTTATTTTCTATCCTATATTGTTCTGTTTTACTCTATTATATTCTATTATTTTATTTTCTATGGAATTGGAAAACAATTTGAATTCGAAAAATTTTCAAATTTGAATACTATTTGAGATTGATTCGAAAAACTTTTTTGAATTGATCTGAATTTGAATTAGGGAAAAGGGGGGGGGGGGGGAGAAAAAATAGGGACTTTTAGGAAGCCATGATCTGGTGAGATCAAGTATTTCCATCCCTAGGGACTTTATGTGATGTCATGACCTGGTGAGGACATGGACATCCATCCCATTTATATTGGAAGAAAAAAAAGGTATATAACCATATACCAGGAATGTGGGACTTTGTGTGAAGCATATGACAGCCCAAAGAGTAATAGGGTGAATTTGAAGGAATTTTATTACACATTGCATTGTACATACATAATCAAGGTAGCAAAAGTAATTTAACATACATAGATAATAGGACTGTTGAGCACAGTTCAAAGTATATATGCTGGTAGCAGTGAAAGTATGCATGAATCACATTAAATTGGTAACAAAAAAAATCACATCATATGGTAAAAATATATATATTTTTTTAAATATTTAAAATTCCTAGGTTCACCACAGAATAAAGGTGTATACTATTGATTGGAAAGAGTATAACCTGCAGGACCTATGGCCTCATTAGCCTGAGGGGGTACAGAACACATCATGACTTGAAGTTCTTATGACACTAATGGAGACACGGCACATCAAAAGCTCTACGCGTTTCGTGGCTGAAGCCACTCGTCAGGAGCAGGCACGTGTGATATCTGCGAAATTAAAAAGATTTTTTGAAAAATGAAAATTGCAGGAACAGGGTTGGGGGTAAGGTATGAAACCACCGTAACCAGAGCTTACTTACTCAGGTTGGGCATGCTGAAGGTGTAATGGCAAGGCCCCGCATGCAGTCCGGGAAACAACTCCACCCCGGGAGCTGAGGTGGGCAGCCCCGCGAGTCTCGGGAGGACGACACTCACGGCAGGCACGGCAACCGAGGACATTCTGGGAGTGAAGGGACAATGGTGAGCAAGGAAATGTGATGGACACAGGGGAGGAGAGGAAGAGGAAAGAAAGGGGGGGGAAGGAAAAATACAGAAAGGGAGAGAGAGAAAGGAGAAGGGAAGGGGGAAGGGGGGAGGGATAGAAAAGAGAAGAGGGGAGGAAAACAGGGGGGGAAAGAGAGAAAGAATGGAATGATGGGGGAGACAAGGGAAGAGGGGAAAGGGCGAGCAGGGTGAATAAAACAGAGAGAAGGGGGGAAAAAAGAAGAAGAGAGAATTTGATTTAGCTCCACCAGCCTAGATATACTAATCTTTCTGCCATCAATGACCTATGTTTAGTCTCCCCTGATTCATCCATTTCATCCTTGTAACCATTTACTGTCTTTATGTTTTTTATCATTTTTTACTGTTCCAACTGTTTTATTAGCTCAATTTTTGGTACTGCTGTTGTGGGATGTGCTGGGCCGTCCTGCGGTCTGGTTTCTCTCCTATTCCGGGGGCTGTGACACACCTTGCGGACGTTTCCCCCCCTCCCCCACCGTCCTTACGGCCTGGGTGTGCGGATGTGATGTCAATGTGTGTCGGTGTCACGCTCCCTTGCTGTTCGCTGGGCGCCGCTCTGAAGCTGCCGCGCACAAGCTGTGTTCACCACTCTCGTGGGCTATGGGGGAGCGTGCTGCGTGCCGTTGGCCGGAAGCGGCCGCCTGGCGCCGGGCGCTCCTCCCCCTACCCCACGGCGTGACATTGGTGGGCATCCCCGCGGCGGGGGTATTTAAGGGCGCTCCTCGGCGGGTTACGGCACTCGGGGCTCTCCACACACCATCCACCACACGGACTGTCTTTCCACTGGTCATTCGGGTCCCCTTCACGGGATCCTCCATTCACAAGGTATATTGGCACTTCCCCATATTCCATTACCACTACACATATTTGGCTCCACTTGTTCTCATCTCACCCATCCACATCACCCCCTCCTGCCCACCCACCTCCCTCCGTGTCTCCACGTCCTCACCTCATTCCCTTTCCTCCCCCCTTCCCCCCCCTCTTTCCCTTTCCTTTTCCCTTTCCCCCATTTTCTTTTTCTCCCCTCTTTTTTCCCCTCCTCTCCTCTCTCTGGAGTTTCTTTTTTCCTCCCTTCTCTCTGTTTTATTCACCCTGCTCGCCCTTTCCCCTCTTCCCTTGTCTCCCCCATCATTCCATTCTTTCTCTCTTTCCCCCCCTGTTTTCCTCCCCTCTTCTCTTTTCTATCCCTCCCCCCTTCCCTTCTCCTTTCTCTCTCTCCCTTTCTGTATTTTTCCTTCCCCCCCCCCCTTTCTTTCCTCTTCCTCTCCTCCCCTGTGTCCATCACATTTCCTTGCTCACCATTGTCCCTTCACTCCCAGAATGTCCTCGGTTGCCGTGCCTGCCGTGAGTGTCGCCCTCCCGAGACTCGCGGGGCTGCCCACCTCAGCTCCCGGTGTGGAGTTGTTTCCCGGACTGCATGCGGGGCCTTGCCATTACACCTTCAGCATGCCCAACCTGAGTAAGTAAGCTCTGGTTACGGTGGTTTCATACCTTACCCCCAACCCTGTTCCTGCAATTTTCATTTTTCAAAAAATCTTTTTAATTTTGCAGATATCACACGTGCCTGCTCCTGACGAGTGGCTTCAGCCACGAAACGCGTAGAGCTTTTGATGTGCCGTGTCTCCATTAGTGTCATAAGAACTTCAAGTCATGATGTGTTCTGTACCCCCTCAGGCTAATGAGGCCATAGGTCCTGCAGGTTATACTCTTTCCAATCAATAGTATACACCTTTATTCTGTGGTGAACCTAGGAATTTTAAATATTTAAAAAAATATATATATATATTTTTACCATGTGATGTGATTTTTTTATTACCAATTTAATGTGATTCATGCATACTTTCACTGCTACCAGCATATATACTTTGAACTGTGCTCAACAGTCCTATTATCTATGTATGTTAAATTACTTTTGCTACCTTGATTATGTATGTACAATGCAATGTGTAATAAAATTCCTTCAAATTCACCCTATTACTCTTTGGGCTGTCATATGCTTCACACAAAGTCCCACATTCCTGGTATATGGTTATATACCTTTTTTTCTTTGAATTTGAATTAGAAAATTTGAATCGATTAGAATATAAACAAAGCGAATTCTGAACACGAATTAAACGGATTAAACAAATCTCACTAAACTAATTTATGTAAATAATGAATGGAAACAAAACAAATGTTTTCGCTCTTCACATGTCTACCCCCCGGACCTCTCCCAGCGTCACGCTGGCATGAAAAATAGTGGGAGGAGTCCGCCGGCAAGAAATTGGAGCCAAGAACCGCCCCCCACACATGAATCAGCCAAGATGGCGGAAAGCACGCCAACACAGTGACACAGAAGAATGACATCACACGTGTGGCCCTCATGTGCAGCGCCAATGTGCATGAGGACGCCAGCCCGCCCCATCCCCCATGCCCAGAGGGTGGATAAGGAGGGATAGGGGGCGGGGCCTGGTGCCCATAGCAGCTCCCGGGTACTAGACAACAAGCCCCTCCCACTGATCCAGATGTTGGATTTCTTATTCATTAGTCTCATGAGATTCCAGATGGTTCTACATCAATGTGTGTTATATGAGGGGGGAGGGGAGCGTACACTGTGACCTGACTGGGATCTGTATTCTGTCTGTACAGGAAAAGTTTGGGAGGAAATATTCACCCGGCCGGGATCTGACCTTCTCCTCCCCAACAGACTTCATCTCACCCTCAACCATCCAGATACAGAGAGATGTGACCGGATTGCATGGAAATATAAAGACCCAACCAGAAATTATTACACCACAATATTTATATACATTAGATGTACATTGGAGAAATCTGAGAACAAACTCTTCTCCAATATGAGAATATTAGAGAATGGAAGTCTGATCATATCCAATGTGACTCCGGAGAATGACGGGATATACAGTGTGATTATACACAACTCTACAGGACACCGTATACAGAGAGATTATTACACCGTCCATGTAGAAGGTAAGTCCATCCAACCCCCACCCCCAGTCCTAGCAGTGTCCTCCCCGCTCTGTGTCTTTATATACACCGTCCATGTAGAAGGTAAGTCCATCCAACCCCCATCCCCAGTCCTAGCAGTGTCCTCCCCGCTCCGTGTCTTTATATACACCGTCCATGTAGAAGGTAAGTCCATCCAACCCCCACCCCCAGTCCTAGCAGTGTCCTCCCCGCTCCGTGTCTTTATATACACCGTCTATGTAGAAGGTAAGTCCATCCACCCCCCACCTCCAGTCCTAGCAGTGTCCTCCCCGCTCCGTGTCTTTATATACACCATCCATATAGAAGGTAAGTCCATCCAACCCCCACCCCCAGTCCTAGCAGTGTCTTCCCGCTCCGTGTCTTTATATACATCGTCCATGTAGAAGGTAAGTCCACCCAACCCCCACCCCCAGTCCTAGCAGTGTCCTCCCCACTCCGTGTCTTTATATACACCGTCCATGTAGAAGGTAAGTCCATCCAACCCCCACCCCCAGTCCTAGCAGTGTCCTCCCCGCTCCATGTCTTTATATACACCGTCCATGTTGAAGGTAAGAAGGTCTGCTCGGGGTCCCCATGTGGTAGATGTGACCATTGACAGCAGGGTGAGAGATCCCCAATGGAGGATCTGCCAACAGAAACCAATCAGGTTTCACCTCTTAGGAAAGAGACGTCTCTAATAGGAGTTTCTGTCATATTTCAGGTTGTCAGTAATATAATGAGCTTCTTCAGTAGATTCTAAATGTTTTGTCAGTAAATAAAAGTTGTGTGGGGTGACAACCCTGATGAGGGTCACATGACTGAAGAAAATGGGTGTCATGTTAGTGGGGGGATTTAGTGTTTGGGGGAGGGGTGCACACAGACACAATCTATCTCCTCCAGTCTCCAGGAAGATGTCTGCACACCTGATTATAGGTAAGGATGGGGGAGGGGCATGCTGTGTATATATTGGATCTGATCAATGGAAATGATTGTCTCTCTCAGTTCCAGTATCAGTTCCGCTCCTCCATGTCTCATGTCTCCGGAACGGCAGCGCTGAGATCTCCTGCAGGGTGGAGGAGGGGACTAAGCCGAATATCCGTCTATCTGTGATTGGAGGATCCAAGGAGAGATATTCCACATCCGCCAATAACATTACAGCCATTGTGGGGTCACCGGGGCCCTGGAACATCACCTGTACTGTGAAGAATGGGGTCAGCCGGTCAGAAGAGAGCAGAGCCGGGGTCACCTGTCCAGGTGAGGAGACATCAGAAGTGGATGGAGAAATGTCTGTAGATGACAATATAAAGGGATTTTCTTCTCAGAGAATAGGTGTAGATACCCCTCCCCCTTCCAAGTCACCCCTTGTCTCCGCCCCCTACCCACCTCCGGGCACTGTCCCTTAGTTCTGCCCCCTACCCACCTCCCAGTACTCCCCATTTTTGAGAATACAGAACCATTCATTTTGGGATGCCATGTAATTTGTATGAATTATAATTTGTATCCCAGCAGCAATAGATCCCCAAGTAGCAATGTACCCCTCCCAGCAACAGTAGATCCCCCCCCAGCAATAATAGACCCCTCCTCCCAACAATAGAATTCTCAGCAACAATAGATTCCCCAGTAACAATAGATCCACCCCTGCAACAATAGACCTTCTCCAGCAACAACTGATCTCCCAGGAGCCAACAACAGTAGACCTCTCCCTCACCAGTAGATCCTTCCCAGCAACAACAGACCCCCCCCACAACAAAATACTCCCCAGTAACAATAGACCTTCACCAGCAACAATTGATCTCCCAGCAGCCAGCAACAATACACCTCTCCCTCCCTGCAACATAAGACCCCACAGCAACAATAGATCCCCCAACAATAAACCTCCCAGCTACAACAGACCTGCTGGAAACAATTGATCCCCCATGACAATAGATCCCCCAGCAGACAGCAACAATAGACCCTCCAGCACAACCCAGCATCCCTTCCATTACACACATTCAGTGCTGGAGGTTCCCGGACCTGCGTTCCCCTTGAATAAAAGTCCTGACAATATATATTTGTCTGCAATCCAGTAAATGAGTTTTATATCAATAAAAAGCTCCTTTGTCTCCAATCTGTTAAATAGGACCAAACCCCTCCCCCCCCCCCGTCTCCACTCTTCATTGAAATTATGTTTTCTTTAAGTTTCAGGTCATCAAGTTATCTGTAGAGAAAGTAAATTTCTAAAGAATCATCTAATTCTCCATCTCCATCCATAAAGGAAATTGTATTTAATTGTCTGAAATAAAGCAGTAGAGATCTCTATCGATATATCAATCCTTTGGGTTCATCATATTAAATAAAGTGTCTCATTAGGTGGATTTACTAAAAAAGTTGAGCATCTTCACTTTGCACAGTTACTTCCACTTATCTTAGTGAATGGGTGTAAGGAAATATCCTGTCTTTTTTTTCCTTGCACATGATTGGATAATCTTTGCAAAATAAATTTTCACTTATCTTTACTTCATTCAATAAGCTAACTTAAAATTCACCTTGTAGAGTGATTATGCTCTACTCCCTTAATAAATCAGCTCTGCCATGCCTCCCCCAACATGTCCCTTTTTTCATGTCCCCTCCACTCCTGTTTCCCTCACCATATCTCCTCCACAATGTCCTCTCCACTGTGTTTCCTCCATCAGGTCTCCTCCACCATGTCCCCTCCATCTTATCCCCTCAACCATGATCCCCTCCAACATATCTCCTCTACCACATCTTCTCCACTGTGTCTGCTCCTTCGTGTCTCCTTCAGTTTGTCTCTTCAACCAAGTTCCTCCATCGTGTCTTCTCCATTATGTCTCCTCCACTGTTTTTACTCTATCATGTCTTCTCTACAATGTTCCCTCCTCTACAGTGTCTCCTCCACATTGTCTCCTTCACCACGCCCCTACACCGTGTCTCCCCCACCATGTCCAATGTGTCTCCTCCATCATGCCTCCTGCATCATGTCCCCTCCACTGTGTCCCCTCCACCGCATATCCTTTACCACCATGTCTCCTCCACTGTGTCTCCTTCATCATGTCTGCTTCCACCATGTTCCAGAAATGTGTCTCTCTGCCTTTTTCTCCTACACCGTGTCTCATCCACCATGTTCCTTTATCAGTTCTCCATCACCATGTCACCTCCACCTTGTTTCCTCCACCGTGTCTCCCCCACAGTGTCCTTTTATATCAGGAACAGCTAAGCCAATCACTATCACTTACCGGACAGGGGTGTCTTAGGTGAGATTTGCTCAGTCTTAAAGGGACAGCCCTGGTATTGACATTACCCCTCTTCTTTGAGGGGGAGCTCCTGCAACCCCAGACTTACTTGGCATTAAAAATGTAACTGCCTTTTAAGTTGGTCAGTGTGACAATCCAAATTGAAATGGTACGGAATCAGCAGCAAGGAAGAGCAGAGTCAGAACAAGCCGGGTCATACACAAGTAGATCAGAGAAGATGTCAGCTGGGTCAAGCACAAACACACAAAGGTAGGTATGCTACCACAAGCACTGGTGGTGTTTTGACACAGGTGTTTTCAAAGGTGAACAGTGATTAGCTGGCCAATCACCATCGCTTCCCAGGCCAGGGCTGTCTCAGGTGAGATTTTCCTAGTCTTAATCCGAGAGCCCAAATCCCGGTACTGAGACTGACTATGTTTTTGTTCAATATTGTTCCCAACTTCTGCCTCTTCCTGACTCGGATTCTTCTCACATCCTGCTGTCTTTCTACACGGCAATTACCAAACCAGGCTTTTCACCTGGCTCCACCTTCAACTGAACTTGGCATCTCCACAGCGCATTGTCAGCTATACGTCTGATTCCTCAGATATCAGCGCCCCCAAGTTCCTGCTCAGTGTCTACACCTTGACACTTGTGCCTTTCTTTCACTCCTGTAGACCCTGTCTCAACATCCAGAGGTTCTCAGATGGGAACTGTGCAAGAGACCTTCCCCATCATCTCAGGGTCTGCATACAGGTAGGTGACAGTACCATTCAGCCAAATGGAGCCTGAAAGGAGGGCCTTGCCTATGGATGTTCTCTGTCAGCAAATAACAGCAGGTCTTATCCTGATGACTGGTAACATGTTCCTGACATCTGACATGAAAGGACATAGTGGAGGAGACACAGTTGAGGAACAATGTTGGAGGAGACATGGTGGAGGAGACATAAACTTTTTGAGATGGGAATGAGGGACACCTATTATCAAAAGTATGTGGCCATAGGACACACCCCCTTAAAAGAGAATTCTACGAAAAAATGATTAGTTAAACCCACAAGTGCTTTTTTTTACCACTACTATTCCTTTATATTGTCTTTTGATATTTACAAATGCAGAAATTTACAATTTGGATGAAAGGTTTAGATTATATAGATCAGACCAAAATGAGGGACAAATGAGGGGGACAGAGGGACTTTGTTCCAAATCAGGTACAGTTGGGAGCTTCTCCTCACACAGCCGGGTAACCCTTCCTCCTCCTCCGGTCTCCGGAACCCTCCACTGTGATGTCACCAATCAGATCAATAATCTAGGTAGATCCATCAACATCTCCTGTGCAGGTGACTGACAGAAATGTCTCCAGGCTGAATTTACTACTAAAGATTTTACTGAGAGATAAAATATTCCAGATACAAAGATTACAATCCAGGAAATACATAACATAACAGAATGATCAGCTTCCATCAGAGCCTTTTCCCTTCCCATATAGATCCCACCCAGAGGTGTATCATGGATGGGGCCACAGGGTTGGTTTCCCTGAGTGAAGAATTCTTAGAGGGCACAGAGAAGCTGTCCAAGCTGACAGCCAATAATGGGCAGTGGAGGTATCCCCCGCCCCACAGCATGCCCATTGCATACATACAGTCGCGGGGTGGGCAATGCCTCCAACACCTATGATTTGCTGTCAGCTTTGATATCTTTCAGGCAGTGTATCTTGGGTGGTTTTGGACTTGTGTCACCCCTACCTAGGAGGGAACCCTGGACACTGGCAATCAACCCTTCACCACTGACCACACCACAGAACAAGTCCTAATATAAAATACAGTTTTTATGCAGAGGGACAGAGATAAAAAACTTGAACAGAGACCCAACATTCAGTAGAAGACGTCATACAAGTACATAATGTGAGGAGGACACCAGAATGAGCTGCTTCATAATCTCTTTATAATTGTGAGAAGTTCTATTTTTCCCCCAAAAAAATCTACCAGGACATTTGTAGATGAAGCCAAATTCCAGCTAAGACTTTTTATAAAATATTATAACAGACATAAGAAGAGTTAGACCTTCTGGCAGTTTTTTATTGCTCCCTTGCTTCATATTGGGAGGTATTCCATTCACTGGCAAAACTAATATTGATCAAGGTATAGACAAACAACCTACAAGTATACTATACTCTCCTAGAAAGTTCCATGGTGGGGACAGGGAGCTGTCATTTGTGGTGAGCAGTTGTCAGAGGAGGATTGTGTCATCTGTCGGGGGGGTTTCTGCTTTCAGAGAGTCAGCAACATTGTGGATCTGCATTTCTGGAGGGCATTATTAATAAAGGATTTACATTGTGGGATTTTTTTTTTTTAGCTTACTGATTTTTTTAAATAAACGACATGTCAAAAGTAGCTTTATTTACTATTTTTCATATTTAAAAAAAAATACCCAGAGGTTCTCATTCATATAGAGGGGGACCACTTTTTTTTTTTAATAAAGGGGTCTTCCAGATTTATATTAACCCCCCACAACCACTGTGCAAGTGTTGTGAGTAAGATGCCTTTGTCCTCAACAAGGGGAACCCCATGGCAGGGTACCCTCCCCATACTGAGGGCATGTCTGGTATGGTTCAAGAGGGAGGATGCACGTGTATGACCGTGTGTACAGGGCATAACTGTTGTAACTGTAACGGTTCCAGGTTCGGGTCTCTCAAAATGCGATGGCATCTTGGGAGACCCTGTGAAAGTGCGCCTAGTCTGTGCAGTGCTGTAACCTACGCTAATACTCAACTAGTGTATGGTAGCATTCAAAACATTCACCAATGTAAAGACCAGGATTGTCAGGACAGGAGGGACAATAATAGCGGGTGTCACGTCTATATCCGCGCTTGCGGCAGACACAACATCTTCTTTGGGGGGCTCGTTGGGTAGGGGTACTCGGGAGGACATAAGGAAAATGCCTCCCATGCAGCCGGCTTACTGCATTTGGATTGGGAAGGTGAGGTGGAGCACCGTCTTGAAACAGAAGGGCTCTGACTAGGGATGAGCTTCATGTTCGAATCAAACACATATTCGAATCGAACATCGGCTGTTCGGTCATTCGCCAAATTATGAATGATATGGGCCGTTCGCACCAAATTTGAGTGGCGCGTCACAGCCCATAATTCACTGCTGCATCGCAGTGCATTGCTGGCTGATGATTGGCCAAGCATGCACTATGACCAGCATGCTTGGCCAATCACAGCGCCGTCTGTACAGAAAGCCATAATTGGCCAAAGCCAAGGCTCAGGGGGTTTAGTAAACGCCCCACACTATATAAGGCTGCCTGCACGGCGGCACTGTGTGGTGTGTTTCGGCGTTGAGAGAGAGATAGATAGACAGAGAGACAGTGTCATTTGATTTAAGTTAGATAGAGTAGGCAGGCGAGTCAGTTAGCTGCACTTACAGTGTATTGTGTATATATATACACATCCCAGGTGGTGTGTGTGTGTATATATATATATATATATATATATATATATATATATATATATATATATATATATACACACAGTGGCTTGTGAAAATATTTGGCCCCCTTGAACTTTTCAACCTTTTGCCACATTTCAGGCTTCAAACATAAAGATATAAAATTTTTATTTTTTGTGAAGAATCACCAACAAGTGGGAAACAATTGTGAAGTGGAACGAAATCTTTTGGATTTTTGAAACTTTTTTAACTAAATAAAAAAATGAAAAGTGGGGCGTGCAAAATTATTCGGCCCCCTTGCGTTAATACTTTGTAGAGCCACCTTTTGCTGTGATTACAGCTGCAAGTCGCTTGGGGTATGTCTCTATCAGTTTTGCACATCGAGAGACTGAAATTCTTGCCCATTCTTCCTTGCAAAACAGCTCGAGCTCAGTGAGGTTGGATGGAGAGCGTTTGTGAACAGCAGTTTTCAGCTCTTTCCACAGATTCTCGATTGGATTCAGGTCTGGACTTTGACTTGGCCATTCTAACACCTGGATACGTTTATTTGTGAACCATTCCGTTGTAGATTTTGCTGTATTTTTGGGATCTTTGTCTTGTTGGAAGATAAATCTCCGTCCCAGTTTCAGGTCTTTTGCAGACTCCAACAGGTTTTCATCCAGAATGGTCCTGTATTTGGCTGCATCCATCTTCCCCTCAATTTTAACCATCTTCCCTGTCCCTGCTGAAGAAAAGCAGGCCCAAACCATGATGCTGCCACCACCATGTTTGACAGTGGGGATGGTGTGTTGAGTGTGATGAGCTGTGTTGCTTTTACGCCAAACATATCGTTTTGCATTGTGGCCAAAAAGTTCGATTTTGGTTTCATCGGACCAGAGCACCTTCTTCCACATGTTTGGTGTGTCTCCCAGGTGGCTTGTGGCAAACTTTAGATGAGACTGTTTATGGATATCTTTGAGAAATGGCTTTCTTCTTGCCACTCTTCCATAAAGGGCAGATTTGTGCAGTGTACGACTGATTGTTGTCCTATGGACAGACTCTCCCACCTCAGCTGTAGTTCTCTGCAGTTCATCCAGAGTGATCATGGGCCTCTTGGCTGCATCTCTGATCAGTCTTCTCCTTGTCTGAGCTGAAAGTTTAGAGGGACAGCCAGGTCTTGGTAGATTTGCAGTGGTCTGATACTCCTTCCATTTCAAAATGATCGCTTGCACAGTGCTCCTTGGGATGTTTAAAGCTTGGGAAATCTTTTTGTATCCAAATCCGGCTTTAAACTTCTCCACAACAGTATTAGGGACCTGCCTAGTGTGTTCCTTGGTCTTCATGATGCTCTCTGCGCTTTCAACAGAACCCTGAAACTATCACAGAGCAGGTGCATTTATACAGAGACTTGATTACACACAGGTGGATTCTATTTATCACCATCAGTCATTTAGGACAACATTGGATCATTCAGAGATCCTCGCTGAACTTCTGGAGTGAGTTTGCTGCACTGAAAGTAAAGGGGCCGAATAATTTTGCACGCACCACTTTTCAGTTTTTTAATTGCTAAAAAAGTTTAAAATATCCAATAGATTTCGTTCCACTTCACAATTGTGTCCCACTTGTTGGTGATTCTTCACAAAAAATAAAAATTTTATATCTTTATGTTTGAAGCCTGAAATGTGGCAAAAGGTTGAAAAGTTCAAGGGGGCTGAATACTTTCGCAAGCCACTGTATATATATATATATATATATATATATATATACACTGTATTCAGTTTAGCTAGATCCGTTCCTGTTATTCTCTTCCTACTACAGACAGGCAGGCAGGTAGGTGTTTTTACAGTACTTGCAGCTACCTGAAGAAAATTAGTGGTGTTCTTATGATCCTTTTAGTCCTATCAGCTACAGTATTTACAGTTAGTGTACTGTGTCCTCTGCAAAGTGTGCACCTAAAGCTACCTGAAGAAAATTGGTGGTGTTCTTATGATCCTATTAGTACCGTAGGTAGCTGCAGTATTTACAAGTTAGTGTAGTGCTTTCTCTGCACAGTGTGCACCTAAAGCTACCTGAAGAAAATTAGCGGTGTTCTTCTGATCCTACTAGTACAGTACCACAGGCAGCTGAAGTATTTACAAGTTAGTGTAGTGTGTCCCCTGCACAGTGTGAACCTAAAGCTACCTGAAGAAAATTGCTGTTGTTCTGCTCTTATTAATACCACAGGCAGGCAGTTACAGTATTTACAGTTAGTGTACTATGTCCTCTGCACAGTGTGCACCTAAAGCTACCTGAATGAAATTGGTGGTGTTCTTCTGATCCTATATTAATACCACAGGCAGGCAGCTACAGTATTTACAGTTAGTTATCTGCGTCCTCTGCGCAGTGTGCACCTAAAGCTACCTGAAGAAAATTGGTGGTGTTCTTCTATTCCTATATTAATACCACAGGCAGGCAGCTACAGTATTTACAGTTAGTGTAGTGTGTCCTCTGCACAGTGTGCACCTAAAGCTACCTGAAGACAATTGCTGGTGTTCTCATACTAATAATACTACAGGCAGGCAGTTGATTCTGCTAGCTGCAGTATCAGTATATATATACATCCCAGCTTTGTGCAGCTACATCTCACTGCAGGCCATTAGTATGTCTGAAAGGCCAACAAGGAGAGGCAGACAGTCACTAGGGATGAGCTTCGAGTTCGAGTCGAACTCATGTTCGACTCGAACATTGGCTGTTCGCAAGTTCGCCGAACAGCGAACAGTTTGGGGTGTTTGCGGCAAATTCGAATGCCGCGGAACACCCTTTAAAAGTCTATGGGAGAGATCAAAAGTGCTAATTTTAAAGGCTTATATGCAAGTTATTGTCATAAAAAGTGTTTGGGGACCCGGGTCCTGCCCCAGGGGACATGGATCAATGCAAAAAAATTTTTTAAAAACGGCTGTTTTTTCAGGAGCAGTGATTTTAATAATGTTTAAAGTCAAACAATAAAAGTGTAATATCCCTTTAAATTTCATAGCTGGGGGGTGTCTATAGTATGCCTGTAAAGGGGCGCATGTTTCCCGTGTTTAGAACAGTCTGACAGCAAAATGACATTTCGAAGGAAAAAAAACATTTAAAAACTACTTGCGGCTATTGCATTGCCGGTCCGACAATACACATAGAAGTTCATTGATAAAAACGGCATGGGAATTCCCCACAGGGAAACCCCGAACCAAAATAAAAAAAAAAAAAAATGGCGTGGGGGTCCCCCTAAATTACATACCAGGCCCTTCAGGTCTGATATGGATATTAAGGGTAACCCCGGCCAAAATTTTTAAAAAAATGACGTGGGGGTCCCCCTAAATTCCATACCAGACCCTTCAGATCTGGTATGGATTTTAAGAGGAACCCCGCGCCAAAAAAAAAAACGGCTTGGGGTCCCCCCAAAAATCCATGCCAGACCCTTATCCGAGCACGCAACCTGGCAGGCCGCAGGAAAAGAGGGGGGGATGAGAGTGCGCCCCCCCTCCTGAACCGTACCAGGCCACATGCCCTCAACATTGGGAGGGTGCTTTGGGGTAGCCCCCCAAAACACCTTGTCCCCATGTTGATGAGGACAAGGGCCTCATCCCCACAACCCTGGCCGGTGGTTGTGGGGGTCTGCGGGCGGGGGGCTTATCGGAATCTGGAAGCCCCCTTTAACAAGAGGACCCCCAGATCCCGGCCCCCCCTGTGTGAAATGGTAAGGGGGTACTTACCCCTACCATTTCACTAAAAAAACTGTCAAAAATGTTAAAAATGACAAGAGACAGTTTTTGACAATTCCTTTATTTAAATGCTTCTTCTTTCTTCTATCTTCCTTCATCTTCATCTGGTTCTTCTGGTTCTTCCTCCGGCCTTCTCGTTCAGCATCTCCTCCGCGGTGTCTTCTATCTTCTTCTCCTCGGGCTGCTCCGCACCCATGGCATGAGGGGAGGCTCCCGCTCTTCTCTTCATCTTCTTCATCTTCTTCAGCTTCTTCTCTTCTTCTTTTCTTCTCTTCTTCATTTTCTTCTCCGGGCCGCTCCGCATCCATGCCGGCATGGTGGGAGGCTCCCACTGTGTGACGGCGTCTCCTCGTCTGACGGTTCTTAAATAACGGGGGCGGGGCCACCCGGTGACCCCGCCCCCCTCTGACGCACGGGACATGATGGGACTTCCCTGTGGCATTGCCCGTGACGTCACAGGGAAGTCCCGTCAAGTCACCGTGAGTCAGAGGGGGCGGAGTCACCGGGTGGCCCCGCCCCCGTTATTTAAGAACCGTCAGACGAGGAGACGCCGTCACACAGCGGGAGCCTCCGTCCATGCCAGCATGGATGCGGAGCGGCCCGGAGAAGAAAATGAAGAAAAGAAGAAGAGAAGAAAAGAAGAAGAGAAGAAGATAAAGAAGATGAAGAGAAGAGCGGGAGCCTCCCCCCATGCCATGGGTGCAGAGCGGCCTGAGGAGAAGAAGATAGAAGACGCCGCGGAGGAGATGCTGGACGAGAATGCCGGAGGAAGAACCAGAAGAGCCGGAAGAACCAGAAGAAGAAGATGAAGGAAGATAGAAGAAAGAAGAAGCATTTAAATAAAGGAATTGTCAAAAACTGTCTTGTCATTTTTAACATTTTTGACAGTTTTTTAGTGAAATGGTAGGGGTAAGTACCCCCTTACCATTTCACACAGGGGGAGGGCCGGGATCTGGGGGCCCCCTTGTCCATATTCCGATAAGCCCCCCGCCCGCAGACCCCCACAACCACCGGCCAGGGTTGTGGGGATGAGGCCCTCATCAACATGGGGACAAGGTGTTTTGGGGGGCTACCCCAAAGCACCCTCCCAATGTTGAGGGCATGTGGCCTGGAGGGGGGGCGCTCTCTAGTCCCCCCTCTTTTCCTGCGGCCTGCCAGGTTGCGTGCTCGGATAAGGGTCTGGTATGGAATTTAGGGGGACCCCCACGTCATTTTTTCAAAAAAATTTGGCCGGGGTTCCCCTTAATATCCATACCAGACCTGAAGGGCCTGGTATGGAATTTAGGGGGACCCCCACATCATTTTTTTAAAATTTTTGTTTCGGGGTTCCCCTGTGGGGAATTCCAATGCCGTTTTTATCAATGAACTTCTATGTGTATTGTCGGACCGGCAATGCAATAGCCGCAAGTAGTTTTAAATGGGTTTTTTCCTTTGAAATGTCATTTTGCTGTCAGACTGTTCTAAACACAGGAAACATGCGCCCCTTTACAGGCATACTATAGACAACCCCCAGCTATGAAATTTAAAGGGATATTACACTTTTATTGTTTGAGTTTAAGCATTATTAAAATCACTGCTCCTGAAAAAAACGGCCGTTTTTAAAACTTTTTTGCAATGATCCATGTACCCTGGGGCAGGACCCAGGTCCCCAAACACTTTTTATGACAATAACTTGCATATAAGCCTTTAAAATTAGCACTTTTGATTATTCATGTTCGTGTCCCATAGACTTTAACGGTGTTCGCGTGTTCGAACAAATTTATTGCCTGTTCGCATGTTCTGGTGCGAACCGAACAGGAGGGTGTTTGGCTCATCCCTAGTAGTGAGACTCACAGGTAAAAAAGCTCCTGACTGTTAGCGACTGTATCAAACGCTACCAAAAAAACTGTTAGCGATCGCAGGGATCAGGCCTGACTCTGCGAACGCTGCAGTTATGCGTTTAGTGTTTTGTAAGTGACAGTGATCGATCGATACTGCACTTGGGTGGGCTGGGCTGGGCCGGGCGGAGGGGCAAAACGCAGGTGCTAGCAGGTATCTGGGCTGATCCCGCTAACACTGCATTTTTGGGAACTCTAAACTGCTGGGGACGCCAGTATAGATCTGATCGGATCAGATATTGATCTGTTCAGATACTATACCACTAAGGGAGGTGTATGCTGCGTGCGTGGGTCTTAGTGGTATTGGCACTAATCAGACACTGCCTGGGGTGACGCAGACCCTATCTGACCCTATAACCCAACTTATATCACCCACCGGGCGATCAGAGGGTTAAACCTTTATTGGGTAATAAACGGCGGGTATAAAAAACAAACTAACTAACCAGCGTCACCCGTAACAGTTATATGGTGATCACTGGTGAAAGGGTTAACTAGGGAGCAATCAGGGGGTTAAAACCTTTATTAGGTAGTATATGGGGGTACCTGACGCTATAAAAAGCTGACGTTGAACCTAAATACTTACCTCCCTATCTAGCGTCACCTGTGACACTAATACAGCGATCAGAAATAAGATTACTTAGTGACACTGGTGACAGGGGATGAAAGGGTTAACTGGGGGGTGATCAAGGGGTTAAACCTTTATAGGGGGTACCCTACACCTAAAGGGGCCTACTACTAACTGCCCTAACACTTATAACAGTCACAAATAACACCAATGCAGTGATCAGTAAAAAAATAAAAACTGCCATTGGTGTCACTATGACAGGGGGTGCAGGGGGGTGATTGGGGGGTGATTTGTATGTCTGCGTGTTCTACTGTTAGTGTAGTGTTGGTGCAGACTTACTTGATGTCTTCTCTCCTCTGCGCCGGAACAAAAAGACCGACACGAGGAGAGATGACATCACTTCCTCTGCTTCTGTTTACATTACAGGAGCAGAGAATGCTTCTCATTCATCAGGAGTGATTGCTAGGGGGTGGCCATGAATCGGTGGCCTCCCTCTGAGCACGGATCGCTCCTGGAATGATGATTCCAACCGCCGCAGGCACGGGGGGGTGGCGATAGGGCCCCCCGCCCTCTGGGAAGCAGGGACGTACAGGTACGCCCATATGCCTGCCCGTGCCATTCTGCCGACGTACATCAGTGTGCGGCGGTCAGCAAGTGGTTAAAAGAGGCACATCTAAGTATGCAGACATCTGGGGTAAAGCTGTCCACATAGACCATCCTCACCTCTGTCAGTCTGCAATTGTGACCGGGAAGACTACCCTGCAGTAGAGCATGTGAGTTGCTAAATGTTATACCTTCAATAAATGTAACCATATTGCTACACTTAGAGTCGCCTCTCTTCTCTTTTATACTCATTTATGACATGATGCTACTTGTATATCAAGACATCGCTTGTATATCAAGTCAAAATGTATTTAAACATTTTGCTTGTATTGCATAGTACTGTATAGTATTGCATTGTATTGTATAGTCACTCCAGAATATCTTTGCACAGTTCAGCAACAAATTGGAGCACTGTCTCTTTAAGGCTAGTTACCTTCCTCTTGCAGGTTCTCCTCACCTGCACACACAGACTATGCAGTCTCATGCGTCCAAACACAGATCATATAACAGATGAACTTACTTGATTGTAGGGATCTCAGATTGTGCCCGCATTCTCCACCAGCGTCAAATGTAAAGCTTTAAGGACACCGCCACTCGCTGGTTCTTCTTTTTATGTTGTGTTTTATGTTCTTTTTTCATGTTTGCCCCTTTTTGTTAAAAGCAAGTTCAGCAAACAACATAGGTTTCCCTCACTTTTCAGCATTCCTTTTTCCATCAACAAAATGACATTTAGCCTAGTTGGCTCTCACTTGCAGCACTGCAGCTCTGGCCTTACCCTCCAGGCCCTTGTCTGTCCCATACAGACTGTTTCACCGACCACCTTGGTGTATATATCTAGCAGCCTCTTGCTGCACTGGCTCCCACGTGGAGCCCTCCTGACTCCTGGTACTAAGACTTCCTGTCTGCCGGGGTGGAGCCCAGAACTATGGTCAGGTTACTACTAAAAGCCCAGCACACACCTGACCAATCAGTATGCTGGCTGTTTTCAAAATCAGGACCCAGGACTGGGGATTTCATCCCACCCGGATCTCTTAGAAATCCCCGGGCTCCAGCTCCCAAAGTGGACCTTTCTAAGAAAGGAGAAAACTGAAAAGCCAGTTTCTTCTTCATGTTACAAGCTCCCTGGAGCCCCTCAACCCGTCTGGCTGAGAATTGTCGGTCACATCCTCCTTCTAGACCCTGGCAGGGCAACGCTCTGCCACAATATATATATATAATCCTATTCTCGCAGTTGATCCAGAGGAAGGCAAAAAAAGGCAATAGATTGTGATCCAATTTGCTCCAATGGTGGAAAAAAATCCTTCCTGATCCCCCGAGAGGCAATTGGATATATCCTGGTTCAACTTTACCTATAAATATTAGTATCCAGCTATGTTTTATAAATGCAGGTGGGCTTACACTTCACTCTCTCTATCCACAGGAATTGCAATTCACTGGAAAGTATCACTGACACTTTACAGCACTTGATATAGTATTGTACATAGCACTGTATATATCGCTGTATACCTGGAGTAGAACAATACATTGCCAACTCTCTCTCCCTGCAATACTGTCAGCTGCCCCCCCACAATGAACTCCCATACACTGAGGAAGGGCTGCTGGGACAATTTACTCTTATAGTATGTGGGGTGCAAGTTTGTCTACAACCATCACTATAGAATGTCTAGCACTTGACGAGAGGTCAGGTGCAAGACTTTGACAAAAGACAGATGATTGCAATGTATTATGGGACATTCAGCAGAGTATTTCATGATGAACATCTCAAAAGTTTGGATTTTGTCTGAACACCCAAAAGTCCATCCATACCTAAGTTCCTGCTCAACTTATCCTTAGTGGGGACATCGCCCACACTATACCAGAGGATGGCACCCTCAGGAGAGGGAAACCATGTAATTGGAGATGGAAGAGCTCTGTTCTGATTGGGTGATTAGAACCTTGTAATTGGAGATGGAAGAGCTCTGTTCTGATTGGGTGATTAGAACATTGTAATTGGAGATGGAAGAGCTCTGTTCTGATTGGGTGATTAGAATGTAGGGTGCTGAGCACACAACACCTGGTAATTATTTCCATTTCAGGACCATTAAACATCCCAGTATAAGGTCAGCAGATTTCATAAAGCAGCCGTGATCTCCATCCCTTCCCCCTCATAGGGGGTTCATATTCTTTTGGAAATGTTTATAGATGTGATGGCTGGTGACTCTCACATGGTCATGTCCTCACCCGGCCCCCTGTCATTGTCTGACGATAATCTGACCTCCTTCTATTCTCCATGTGTATGGAATGATTTAGGACCAGCTACATCTTTATCAGGAGAAGAAGAATCTCCACATTGTAATTATTGTGACTTCCCTGATAAAGTTCCTACTGAATGATCTGCCTGTGTCTGATATTTTATATTGGGGTACTGTATATCTCTTTCATGGTATCTCCATATTTTATCTCCATTTACCAGAAATTCGGTCAGGTTGCGGTCACTTCCTGTCATCCGGTGCGGTCTTTGTCCTCTACACTGGGCTCCTCATCTTTATGGTCAGTCACCTGAGGAAGATGAAGAATGAGAAGAATGAGAAGAATCGGAGTGTGAGGAGGACAAGGAGAAGAGATCAGATGGAGATGGAAATGGAACCAACTTACTATAATGAATGAACATAAAGATGTAACCAGATTCATCCTGGAAGTTGTATGAGGTCACAAACACATCTACAGAATGGAGCACCTTGCAGTACATGGTCATATCTGTGTCTCCTGCTGACCTTGTGTCTTGACCACCAATAATAGTTGGAATGTAATTAGTTATAAAGTGATATAGATGTATACACCTGAAATGTCTTTAGTTTGTGAGATTGTAGATGTAGTGTCTTAGAGTGTGTGTAAGTAATAACAGTGATGGAATCAACCAATCACAACATGTGTCAGATCAGCTCAGCTCAGGGAAAATTGTCTTCAAATGAAATTTCCAAAAAAATTGTTGCCATGAATTGTAACATGTATTGTTCCATCTAATTGTACATGATATGGGGGGAGGGGGGCATACATCACAATATCTTAAGGGATGATGATGAGCCCAGAAGTGGGGTGTCAGCAGTTTCAATATGATAAAGTTGCTATAAGAGGAATCTAAGACTCTCAAGAAGCTAATTAGAGAAAACTCAAATCCAGACCATAACTGAACCAGAAGAGCAATTTGGGTAATTTTGATTGGTTGAAGGAAAATATAAAAAGTTCTGCCAGTCTTTCCTCAGAATCACTCACCGAGCCTTTAGAAATTACATTCTACCAGCTGATGACACCTAGAGAAGGTCATCGACTATCCAACCAGCCCTAGATGACATCAAGATGTAGCTATTACCCGACATTAGCTGACCTGACCATTCAAATCACAAGGCCCCTTGAAGCTTGGAGTCATTTATGATTCCTTAGTCTTCATTCAGGTTGACTGCGGCTTTGAATTTGTGCGACTTCACCTGAAATTTCAAAGCTGCATTTCAATGTGACTTCAGGTGAGACTTGGAAGACATCTGAGCAACTTCATGCACAGATGTCTATGCAAGTCACACCCAAAATCACCAAAAGTAGTGGAGGAATCACTTTTTTTAAAGCGATGCAGCGCCGCAAACAGTGTGATTACCGGCAACATGGTGCGACTTGTCATGCGATTTGGCCTGTCAAGTCACATGACAAGTCGCTCCAATGTGAACGATGGCTTAAGGACTAAGATCTGTTCATCTGTTATACTACTCTGACATTAAAGGAGTTGTAAAGGCAGAAGGTTTTTATCTTAATTCATTCTATACATTAGGATTAAAAACTTTCTGTTTGTAGTAGCCCCCCCAGTACCCCCTAATTACCTACCTGAGCCCCTTCTCTCTCCAGCGATGTCCACGATCCTCTCAGCCATCCTGGACACTCCCGTGGCTGTCAGTCAAAGTCAGTCAGCCAATCAGGGGAGAGAGGGGGCGGGGCCAGGTCAGGGCTCCGTGTCTAAATGGATACACTGAGCTCTGACCCGGCTTGGGTGCCCCTTGTAGCAAGCTGCTGGCTGAGGGGCACTCAAAGGAGGGAGGGGCTAGGAGCATAAGAAGAGGGACCCCAGAAGAGGAGGATCCGGGCTGCTCTGTGCAAAACAACCTGCACAGAGGAGGGAAGTATAACATGTTTGTCATTTAAAAAAAAGCGAGCCTTTACAATCACTTTAAGTTATGCTTGGATCCGGGGACATCAAATTTGGATATTTCAGTTCGGGGGATCTCAGTGTCCATCGACTGGCCTGCGGGTCTGGGGACCTACACCTCCTTTTTCTCCCCTCTTCTTCCTTTTTGTTTAGGGGTGTGAAATCAGATACAAGTGGCGATTATCCACTTCTCCTATTCTGGGGTTGTGAGAATTATCTTTTCCCTGGGTACTCTCCGTATTACTTTGTACTGCTCATAGAGCTACCCCTGAGGAAGGAGCCAAATGACTGTGAAACGCGTCAGTGGTTCTATGTGATTTGGACTATGCTCTATTATGTACAAATAAGTATAAGTATACTGTACCCTTGCATATTTTTCTCATGTAATTTCTTATGTGAAAAAGTTTTTAATTACACTTTTATGTGATTACAATAATATTTATATTATTTGTAGACTAATATACTTTTTGAGCCGTTAAGGTCCCATTATATGGGGGATCCTTTTCGCTATATATATAGAGATTTAAACATTGAGGTTATTTTATTTAAGGTTCACTTAGTCCACCTAGAGCTCTGTACCAGGAGACAGTGATGACCCTATTGTGCCCGGACAGTGGGTACCTTAACCACTTCACCCCCGGATCATTTGGCTGGCAAAAGATCGGAGTGTTTTTTGCGTTTCGGCACTGCGTTGCTTCAACTGACAATTGCGCAGTCGTGTGACGTGGCTCCCAAACAAAATTGACGTCCTTTTTTTCCCCACAAATAGAGCTTTCTTTTGGTGGTATTTGATCACGGTTTTTATTTTTTGCGCTATAAACAAAAAAAAGTGACAATTTTGAAAAAAAAAACACATTATTTTTTACTTTTTGCTATAATAAATATCCCCAAAAAATATATAAAAAACATATTTTTTTTCCTCAGTTTAGGCCGATACATATTCTTCTACATATTTTTGGTAAAAAAAATAGGGCACATAACTGACGCGCATGAAAATTGATGTGAAATTGATGTTGGTTTTTCCCTTCGGTTCCCATCAGTTTTCATGCATGTATGGTGTGAAGCAGATCAAGACATTAATAAGGAAAACAATTTATTTTGTATCAGTGTTATAATAAATATGCTTAAAAACAGATAGATGACATCATAATTTTACATTGAGGTGTCTCGCTATTTGTCATTACCCCAACCCCCACCCATCCACCTTCAATATATCTGAAGTACTTGGGGTCATTGGTGATAAAAGTGACTCAGAAGTGCCATCACCGTGTATTACTATTCTGCTGGACAGGTGATGGGTTGGGGATTCCTCTTGATGTTTCCTGAACTGAATTGTGCTTCTTCAGGAGAAGTAGTGAGACTGATTGTACTTCTTCAGGAGAAGTAGTGAGACTGATTGTACTTCTTCAGGAGAAGTAGTGAGACTGATTGTACTTCTTCAGGAGAAGTAGTGAGACTGATTGTAATTCTTCAGGAGAAGTAGTGAGACTGGTTGTACTGGGTGTGTAGTCTGTACTGGAGATTCTCACTAACATGACATTCCCGGGAAGAGGAATAATTGTATTGAGTAATTCTCACTCCTTGAATTTTGCTATTACTTCTTTCTAGTTTTGGGTGAAGGCTCCAAAAACCAATGGTGGGTCTCTTGTATTTTCTCCTGGGAGTAACCTTTGTCTGTAAATGTTGTCTTTAGTCTTTCATGTTGGGTGACGTCGTCTTCTTTCTGGTTACAGTTTTTACTGCAATTCTGACTTTTTGGGATATTATTTTCCATTGTGGAAGGTAACAAATATTATATTGTAGATGGAGGTACAACCTGTTTGTTCAAATTGTCTTTTTGTAATAATCCTACCAAGAAAGTGAAGATATTCAATCTGTCTAAGATATATTCTCTCTCTCTTCTTTTATAAATAAAGGCTTCTACTGTATTTCCCCCAATTCTAAACCTTGTTCATTCATTTTAAAGATCATAAAATGTTATTTCTGAATTTTACTGTAAAAAACATTTTTCAATATAAAATCCAGAGAAGCTGTGAGAGTTCTACAATGGGAGGGGAATGGAGGATAGAACTGATATTGTTCCTTAAGATGGTAAATACCAACAGGTAGTTGAACCGTTTGTAGATTTATTAGTGGAAAATGATACAAAATACAAGTGCCTTGGAAAAGTATTCATACCCCTTGAAATTTCCCACATTTTGTCATGTTACAGCCAAAAACGTAAATGTATTTTATTGGAATTTTATGTGATAGATCAACACAAAGTGGCTGATAATCGTGAAGTGGAAGGAAAATGATAAATGATACAAATAAATCAGTGAAAAGTGGGGGGGGGGGCATTTGTATGGTGCCCCCCGGAGTCAATACTTTGTAGAACCCCCTTTCTCTACAAGTCTTTTTGGGGATGTCTCTACCAGCTTTGCACATCTAGAGAGGACGTTTTTGCCCATTCTTCTTCGCAAAATATCTCAAGCTCTGTCAGATTGGATGGAGAGTGTCTGTGAACAGCAATTTTCAAGTCTTGCCACAGATTCTCAATGTGATTTAGGTCTGGACTGTGACTGGGCCATTCACATGAATATGCTTTGATCTAAACCATTCCATTGTAGCTCTGGCTGTATGTTTAGGGTCGTTGTCCTGCTGGAAGGTGAACCTCCCCCCAGTCTCAAGTATTTTGTAGACTCTAACAGGTTTTCTTCTAAGATTGTCCTGTATTTGTCTCCATCCATCTTCCCATCAACTCTGATCAGCTTCCTTGTCCCTGCTGAAGAAAAGCATCCCCACCACATGATGCTGCCACCACCATGTTTCACGGTGGGGATGGTGTGTTCAGGGTGATGTGCAGTGTTAGTTTTCCCCACACATAGAGTTTTGCTTTTAGGCAAAAAAGATTCATTTTGGTCTCATCTGACCAGAGCACCTTCTTCCACATGTTTGCTGTGTCCTCCACATGGCTTCCGATAAACTGCAAACAGAACTTCTTATGACTTTCTTTCTCCAATGTCTTTCTTCTTGTCACTCTTCCATAAAGGGCAGATTTGTGGAGAACACGACTAATAGTTGTCCTGTGGACAGATTCTCCCACCTGAGCTGTGGATCTCTGCAGCTCCTCCAGAGTTACCATGGACCTCTTGGCTCTTCTCTGATGAATGCTCTCCTTGCCCGGCCGGTCAGTTTAGGTGGACGGCAATGTCTTGGTAGGTTTGCAGTTGTGCCATACTCTTTCCATTTTCTGATGATGTATTGAACAGAGCTCCGTGAGATGTTCAAAGCTTGGGAGATTTTTTTATAACCTAACCCTGCTTTATACTTCTCCACAACTTTATCCCTGACCTGTCTGGTGTGTTCCTTGGTCTTCATGATGCTGTTTGTTCACTAAGGTTCTCTAACAAACCTCTGAGGGCTTCACAGAACAGCTGTATTTATACCGAAATTAAATTATACACAGGTAGACTCTATTTACTAATTAGGTGATTTCTGAAGGCAATTGGTTCCACTAGACTTTAGTTAGGGGTATCAGAGTAAAGGGGGGCTGAATACAAATGCCCCCCCCCCACACTTTTCACATATTTATTTGTATCATTTATCATTTTCCTTCCACTTCACAATTATGTGCAACTTTGTGTTGGTCTATCACATAAAATCTCAATAAATACAATTACGTTTTTGTTTGTAACATGACAAAATAAGAGGGTATGAATACTTTTTCAAGGTACTGTACATAAAACATGAAACTATTTGTAACCCGGATATCATACACACCACTCTGAGACCCTGATTTGTATTCTCTCCATAACACTGGAAGAGATCCTTTATTGAGACATTTTATCACATTTCTTGTTCAGAGTTACAGCAGATCTCCGGCTCCCTCTATCCTCCATTGACCTCCAATTGATTACTGACATCAAACAATAAATGTCCTTTTTATTCACTGAAAGCCAAAGGAATGTTCTGCTCCGGTCCCAAATCTTCTCTTCTGGGAGGAGGTAGGGTCTGTGGGGGGTGTGCGGGCCCTTCTGATTGGCTGTCCAGCAGTGGGGTCCTCTTAGGATCCAGAAGAGGAGTGCTGCCTGTGTGAGGGGACAGTGGTAGGGTGGTGATGTGGGCACATCTGCAGTCCTGGATTAGCTGTCCCTCCACACTTGGAAGCCACACCAGCAAGGTACCCAGGGGACAGTCATAGGTGAGTATATCCTCATACCTGGGAACATGCCGGATCTTGGCAGTTTGCCTATATAATCAGCTTGTTACAGACTGGACTCAGTTCTCTGGATTTTTAATGGTTCTGATTATTGACAGGAGTGACTGCAGCATTACTACTGTCAGGCAGAGCAGGGCGGCCATAGTTGCTGGAGGGAGGAGTCTGCTCTCTCCTCCTCCAATGGTCCACAGCTGCTGAATGCTCCCCCTGTGGGGGATCTAAACCATTGTAGGCACCTTGGGAGTCCCACCTATCACCTCCACCAATGAGTGCACCACTTGTGGGGAGGTATGGTATGAGGGATGGCTTGTTATCAGGAGGACCCCATTGGGCAGTACAGGAGCCCTCTGACTGCACACGTACTCACTACAATATCTAAGGAGGATCTCCCCAGGAGCCGGATGGTGCGGCTCCTGGGGAGAATGCAGGGTAGTACAAATTCTTACTTATTCTTACTTATTACTTAGTCCTTCTCAAATACAACTCCTGCCTCCACACTGCTAAACAAACCTATTACAACACTCTCATCAAAACCCTCTCATCCAAACCTCGTCAACTCTTTTCTACCCTTAATTCCTTACTTCACCCCCCACTGCCCCCTCCCACCAACTTGCTTACCGCTCAACATATTGCCAACCACTTCAATAGCAAAATCAACACAATTCGCAAGGAGATATCCAGAATTAAAATTCCTCCCCTACCCAACATATCAGGTCCAACACCACACTCAATACTCTCCTCCTTTTGCCCAGTTACCACAGAAGAAGTTGATAAACTCCTCTCCATGGCACACCTCACTACATGTCCCCTGGACCCTGTCCCCTCTCAATTACTGCGACCACCTTCCCACTCTATCCTCAACTCCCTAACCCACATCTTCAACCTCTCCCTCTCCTCCGGCACCTTTCCTTCCCCGTTCAAACATGCACTGGTTACCCCCATACTCAAAAAACCCTCACTAGACCCCACCTGTTTGAATAACTTAAGACCTATCTCCCTTCTCCCGTTTGCCTCCAAGCTCATCGAACGCCTTGTTCATGACCAAATGAGTCGCTACCTCACGGACAACAACCTTCTCGACCCCCTACAGTCTGGCTTCCGCCTACAACATTCGACTGAAACTGCCCTACTAAAAATCACCAATGACCTAATAACTGCCAAAACCAATGGCCACTACTCCATACTCATACTTTTAGACCTCTCTGCTGCCTTTGACACAGTTGACCACCTGCTGCTCCTCAGCAAATTACACTCCCTTGGCCTCCGTGATTCTGCATTATCCTGGTTCTCCTCCTACCTATCTCAGCGCACTTTCAGCGTCACTTACAACTCCACCTCCTCTGCTCCCCTTCCTCTTTCTGTTGGGGCACCCCAAGGCTCTGTCCTTGGGCCTCTCCTTTTCTCACTCTATACCTCTTCCCTGGGCCAGTTGATCACCTCCCATGGCTTCCAATACCATCTCTATGCCGATGACACACAGATCTATCTCTCCACTCCCCAACTCACCCCCACTATCTCCTCACGGATCTCAAACTTGCTGAATGACATCTCGGTATGGATGTCACACCACTTCCTCAAACTTAATCTTTCTAAAACTGAGCTTGTTATATTTCCTCCTTCACGGTCCCCCTCCTGTGACTTCACCATTAATATCAACAACACAACCATTGGTCCCTCCACACATGCCAGAGTCCTGGGTGTAATCCTTGACTCTGACCTCTCCTTCAGCCCCCATATCCAATCACTGGCTAAATCCTGCCGCCTTAACCTCCGCAACATCTCCAAAATTCGACCCTTTCGGACTAATGACACTACAAAACAACTTATTCACTCTTTGATTATTTCCCGCCTCGACTATTGCAACTCTCTCCTTAATGGCCTACCCTTAAGCAGGCTATTCCCCCTTCAGTCTATTATGAATGCTGCTGCTAGACTAATACACCTCACTAATCGATCCGTGACTGCTGCTCCTCTCTGCCAATCCCTTCACTGGCTTCCCCTCCCCCACCGTGTAAAATTCAAAATGCTAACCATAACATACAAGGCCATTCACAACATCGCCCCCATCTACATCACCAACCTCATCTGCAGATATCGCCCAAATCGCCCCCTCCGCTCCTCCCAGGACCTCCTGCTCTCTAGCTCCCTTGTTACCTCCTCCCATGCTCGCCTTCAGGACTTCTCCAGAGCCTCTCCCATCCTCTGGAATTCCCTGCCCCAGTATGTCCGATCAGCCCCTACCCTGTCCACCTTTAGGAGATCCTTGAAAACTCATTTATTCAGGGAAGCCTATCCCACACCCACATAACTGTCCCTGAGCCACCCCCATCAAATCATTCTTTGCAGATATTACCTTTTGTACCACCACCCCCTCCCTTTTAGAATGTAAGCTCTACGAGCAGGGCCCTCCTGTACCTTTTGTATTGTACTGTAATTGTGTTGTCCCCCTTATACATTGTAAAGCGCTGAGTAAACTGTTGGCGCTATATAAATCTCGTATAATAATAATAATACTATATTTTGGAGGAATTTTCAACAAATTAGACTCTAATGATGAATTCTTCATTATAATCTGACTGGTGTGGGTTATGTTCACAACACAGCCGAGTACCGGGGATGATTTCTGAACATGGAAGAGATACAATGGGGGTCATTTACTACAACGCCAGGAAGTACAGGGCACTATGGCAAACAATAGCGCCCATTTTAGCCAAATGGAAACAAAACCGGCGAATTTGTGCATGAAAATTTGCGATATAAGCGGGGAACAACCATTTGTAAATTCTAAATTGCCGCTAATTAGCGCTTCCGCGTATATACAAATGCCAATTCTTATCAAGTTGTTATATAGCACTGTACTGTAGCCATGATCCATGTATGTGAAAGAAACATTTTTATCAGAGATGTGCTCTAGTTACCGTGCATCTATTGATTTATATTGCAATTTAGTATTCCTAGTTTTTTTTCCTTCTTTTGCTAAGAAATGCAGTTCTGAAAGATTATTACATAGTAATGTCTGCTATTCTGTAAAGTTACATGTATTCATCATTTAGGTTCCCCATTTGTTGTATGTTGTTTTTTGAATGTTTTTGATTTATAAAGCAGTAATTATTTATGTTCATTCTTTAATAATACTACACTATTATGCAGGTCTTGTACTTAGCACAATGGCTTAGAGGACTGCTTGGATATCTCCACAGCACTCATGGTATGAGTTCAAACAACAGCCACCCTACCATCCACCAGCTGTGTTTATTTTTTCAGTGCACAAGTGAATTAAAATAAACAAACAAAGAAATGTAAACTGCCCTTTAGCTAGTGTGTGGTGTTTGGAATGTCACATCATAATATAATTGAATACTTACATACCATTGCATGCATTTAAAGAGTTAATACAATAAAATCATTCACATTAAAGTGCATTGGCTATTTGGCAATCACCTATTTTCTATATATATGTATATTTGTGTTGCTTTGGCTAATTGGCTAACTGGCATTCTCCTTTTTCCCACCAATGCAACCTTTTAAGATTTTTCTGTGGGATTTGAACCCATGAGTCTTTCAATACCTGAATGTTTGAAGGTAGAGGCGCTAACTGCTAGCCTATTGAGCTGAGCACAATTATAAATACAAAATACTTTTACTAGTGTTTGATGTGTTATATACTATACAATAAAGTTTATCAAATGTAAACTGCTTGTTAGCTAGTGTGTGGTGTTTGGAGATTCACACCATAATATTAGTGAATACTTACATACCATTGCAAGCATTTGAAGAGTTAATACAATAATATCAACCACATTAAAGTGTATTGGCTACTTGGCATTCACTGTATGCTGCTTTGGCTAATTGGCTAACTGGCTAACAGTAATTCTCCTTTTCTCCACCAATAGTAATCTTTTAGGATTCTTCCTAAATTGGGCTGAGCACAATTATATCTACAAAATACTTTTACTAGTGTTTGATGGTTTATATACCATACAATAAAGTTTATCAAATGTAAACTGCTTGTTAGCTAGTGTATGGTGTTTTGGAGATTCACACCATAATATTAGTGAAGACTTATTTATTTAAGGTACTTCTATAGTGCCGTCAATTTACGCAGTGCTTTACATATACATTATACACTCACATGGGCCCCTACCCTCAAGGAGCTTACAATCTAAGGTCCCTAACTCACATGCATATACATAGGGCCAATTTAGACAGAAGCCAATTAACCTAGCAGCATGTCTTTGGAGTGTGGGAGGAAACCGGAGTACCCGGAGGAAACCCACGCAGGCACAGGGAGAACATGCAAACTCCAGGCAGGTAGTGTTGTGGTTGGGAATACGAACCAGCGACCCTTTTTACTGCTAGGTAGGGATGCGCCGAACACCCCTCTGTTTGGTTCGCACCAGAACATGTGAACAGGAAAAAAGTTTGTTCTAGCACGCGAACACAGTTAAAGTCTATGGGGGTCATTTACTATAGCGCCAGGAAGTACTGGGCACTATGGCAAATAATAGCTCCCATTTTAGCCAAATAAAATTTCAACAGGCGAATGTGTGAATAAAAAATTAGCGCTAGTAGTGAGAAACACATGTTAGTAAATTCTAAGCCGGCGCTAATTGGTGCTTCCGCGTATATGCAAATGCCAATTCCAACCAAGTTGTCATATAGTACTGCAGTGTAACCATGATCCATGTATGTGAAAGAAACATCTTTATGTGAGATGTGCTCTACCTCGTGTGCATCTATTGATGTATGTTGCAATTTGTATTCCTAGTTTTTTCCTTCTTTTGCTAACTAATGCAGTTATGAATGATTATTACATAGTAATGTCTGCTATTCTGTAAAGTTACATGTATTAAACATTTAGGTTACCTATTTGTTGTATGTTGTTTTTTTATTTTTTAATTTAGGTGACTATAAAGCGGTAATTATTTATATTCATTCTTTAATCATACTACACTATTATGCAGGTCTCATACTTAGCACAATGGCTTAGTAGTCTGCTCAGATGTCTCCACAGCACTCACGGTACAAGTTCAAATACCAGCCAACCTACCATCCCCCAGCTGTGTTTATTTTTTCAGTGCATAAGCGAATTAAAATAAACAAACAAAAAAATGTAATCTGCCCATTAGTTAGTGTATGGTGTTTGGAATTTCACACCATAATAGTATTGAATACTTACATATCATTGCATGCATTTGAAGAGTTAATATAATAGAATCAGCCAAAGTTAAAGTGCATTGGCTAATTGGCATTCACCTATTTTCAGCATATGCTGCTTTGGCTAATTGGCTAATAGTCATTTGCCTTTTTTTCACCAATTCAATCTTTTAGTATTTCTCTGTGGGATTTTAACCCATGAGTTCTTCAAGGTAGAAGTGCTGACCGCTAGCCTATTGGGTGTAGCACAGTCATAGATAGAAAATACATTTTATTTATTTTTATTTTAGGTACTTATATAGCGTCATCAATTTACGCAGCACTTTACATATACATTGTACATTCACATTAGTCCCTACCCTCAAGGAGCTTACAATCTAAGGTCCCTAACTCACATTCATACATACTAGGGACAATTTTAGACAGCATCCAATTAACCTACCAGCATGTCTTTGGAGTGTGGGAGGAAACCGGAATACCCGGAGGAATCCCATGCAGGCACAGGGAGAACATGCAAACTCCAGGCAGGTAGCGTCGTGGTTGGGATTCGAACCAGTGACCCTTCTTACTGCTAGGCGAGAGTGCTACCCACTACACCACTGTGCCGCCCACTACACCACTGTGCCGCCCACTAGTGTTTGATGTTTCTTCTCCCCGAGCTGTCTCTCCTGCTGCCACCATCTTCTCCCACTGATGTGTTCTTCAGCGCAGCCAGTTACCCACTAATAAAAAAAAAAGCTGCTCTTCTTGTGGCGGTCTTTTGTGGCCATCCGATAATATCACCCGGAGAGTCCACTCCATGGCTATGTAAGAGACGCCACACAGCAGGTGACAAAACAGCGGTGTGGAAGAACACAGCAGATGGAGAAGATGGCGGCGGCAGGAGAGATGGCTCTGGCAGAATACAGCTCGGGGAGAAGATGGAGGAGGGAGAGACAGCGTCTGGAGACGATGGCTCAGGGAAGAAAACAGCTCAGAGCTGCATCTCATTATCCCCCTCTGTCAGATTAATATTCACTCCACTTTTACCCATACTCCCTTGCAGTTCCTGTCCGACACCTTCCTTGGAGCTACTAACGGGGTTTTCAGCGTCTGGGGGGATCGGTGCCTTTCCACCTTCCTGTGTGGCCACCTGCTCACCCCCGTCATCCGCCCGCTCAGTCTCCTGCTCCTCCGGTTCTCGGCTCACATTCTGCCCTGTAAACCGCCATCTCTGCACAGCCGCCGCATACGAGAACATCTTCCTCCCCACTATTTTCGGACAGTTTCTGACCATATGCTCCCCTGAAGCACACAGATCACATTTATTTTCCTTGCACTCTGCTGCATTGTGTCCCGGCTTCAAGCACACTCTACAGAAAAGCTTAGAAGGGCAGTCCTCACAAATATGTCCATACTGAAAGCACCCCCTGCAGTAACGGGGTTGCCCAGAATAAAAAACAGTACACCGGTGACACACTCAACAAAAACCTGATGCGTCCCTCTTCATGCGTACTTTAAAATGCAGTTTACCTCTATACATGCCATACTGGTTATAAAGCTTCTCTCCTCGATCGGCCCCCACACAATACCGCAACAAAAATTGTCTCACCCATTCCGGCTCCAAAAAAGGATTATAACAATGTACAGTCATGGTCTTCAATCCAGGATCAAACAATAAACTGACGTCCATCTTCTTAGTTAGCAAATTTCCTCCCAGATCCACCTTCACCCAATTCTCATATGCAGCTTGGCAGGTATCCTCAGTATGAAAAGAAACATTGTATTGACCACTGAGCACAAAATCTTGGAGAGCAAATATATCACTGGCCTGTAAATTCAGCAACTTCTGTAAAGCATCCACAGCGATCATCTTCAGACCCACTTCACCACGTAATTCAGGCTTTACCTGGATTCTCATAGAATTTGTCAAACGCATTGGACCTCGCGACATGGCAATGTTCTTTTTTGGTTCTGCCTTTCTTTGGCCTCTCATTTATCCGGGGCCCCCCCCAGAAGAGGGGCCCCTAGAACACCCCCAACTCAAAACCTAGGCAAATATGACACCTGATCTTAAGTTAGGAAGCCGAGCAGCACTCCGTAAAGAAGATTTTAGCCCTCCTCCCCACAATTTTTTATTTTTTTTGTCAATTCAGTAAATGGACAACAACACACATATACTGTCAGTACTTAGTGACTGCGTCCTTCACATCATATGACCAAACAAATTAATAATACAGAGCACATCTTAATCATGCAAATATATCAAAAGACATTCCACTTATCCCTCTTCCAATATCTCCCAGCTTCTTCCTCCCCATCCCTTTCACATCAAAAAGATAAACAATATACATCCTAGCCAAAAATATCCTCACCGCATCTTCTACAGAAATCAACCTCTTCCTTCCTACCCATATATTCCTAACATCCCACATTACTTCCTTGTAGACAACAGAAAAGCACCACGCCTTCCTGGCTGCATTTTTCTCCAATCTCCACAAACCCAGAACCACCATTTCCTCTCTTACAAAAACCACCCCCACCACCTCCCTCAGGAAGCTCTTCAACTTTCCCAGCACTTCTTTAGCGAAGACACAGTTCCAAAACAAGTGGAACATGTCCTTCACTCCCCCACAGCCCTCCCTTGGACACAACTCCGATCTTACCAAATCCCTACTTTTCAGAAAACTCATGGTCGTCAGACACCCCATAAAGGTCATCCAGGATATGTCCCTTTGGCGGTTAGTCACTCCTCTTGTGCTCATACTCTTCCAGATTTGCACACTTTCCTTCTCTCTTAAGTACTGTATCCCATTAGGAAAAATCTCCCCAGCAATCCAAGCTTTAAGTTTCTTTTTATCACCAACCTCCCTCCCCAGACCCCCCAACCTCCATCCTTCCCAGATCTTGGTTAGGACCAAGAAATACTGAGGAACGACCCATGCCTGTGGCTTTTCCAGGGCCCGCCTGTAGAGTCCCCATCTTGTAAACAATCTTCCTCCAAGGTATTGCATCATCTCCTTCCCGATTCCGTTACCTCTTAGGGTCCTTATCAACGTCACCCAGTAATGCAGCATCAAAAAGTCCCCGATCTTTGGAAGTCCGAAGCCACCTTTGGCCCTTGGTTTAGTAATCTTCTCCCTTGCACACTTCTCCATCCTCCCTCCCCAAAAGAACAAGAACAGTAGCCTCGTCATCTTCCTCACCCAATCATCAGGAGGCGGGAATATAACAGAGACATACAACATAATCGGAAGGATCATTGACTTGATGATCAGAACTTTCCTGGTGCAGGACAATTCACGCATCCGCCACATAGACAACTTTTCCTCCACTCGCTCAGTCACCTTCTGAAAACTGCAACTTCCCCTCAACTCCCTGTCAAAGCACACACCCAGCACCTGCATCCTCTCCACCTTCTGACTGCGTCCCTCATTCACCTCCACCTCACGGCCCACACAACACACCTGACACTTACTCCAAACACAACCTTGAATGCCTTGTCCTTCTTCACTGCACTCAGTAATGGCTCCATCATGCAGATGAACATCAAAGGCGATAGGGGGCACCCCTGCCTAACACCAGACATAAAAGGGATACTCCCCCCTAGGGTACCGTTGACTAAAACCTGACTTGAGACACCTTTGTATAGTCCTCTGATAACCTTCATCAGCTGGTCCGGAAACCCTAGGACCTCCAGAATCTGAAACAGAAACTGATAGGAGACTTTGTCGTACGCCTTTCAAGGTCAATCGAATCTAGACGGCACGGCAAGTTGTTAGATTGCGCGTAGTATACGACATCCCTCAGTAACGATAGATTGTCGGAAATTCGTCGATCAGGAACGGCACACACCTGCTGCTCCCCAATCACTTCGCCAATCACAAGCTTGACTCGATCGGCAATCAATCTTGCCACAATCTTGTAGTCAACGTTCAACAGTGTAATTGGCCGCCAATTCCTAATGTCTCTCTTGTCGCCCTTTTTATAGATGAGGTTAATCACCCCCTCCCTTAAGGACTTTGGCATCTCCCCCACTTCAAACACCAGCCTCACCAACTCACACACCTCATTCTTCATCACCTCCCATGCTTTACAAAAGAACTCAACAGTCAACCCATCCTTCCCAGGTGTCTTATTTCGGTTCATCCCATCTATCACTCACCTCACTTCCTTCTCAGACACAACCACACACATACCAAACCTATCCTCCTCAGTCAATCTTGCATCCACTTTCTCGCAATACTCTCGCATCTCCTCAGCACTTACTCCACGTCCGCCTGCAAACAAATCCGTATAAAACTCACTCACCGCCTCCATTACCTTCTCACCATTCCCTTCCTGTCCCTGCACCATCACTGATTTCATCACATTGCGTCCCCTCAAGAGTTTCTTGAAGAAGAACCGCGAACATGTCTCCCCTTCCTCCATGTCCTTCACTTTAGCTTGGAAGATTAGCTTCTTCCCTCACATCACCCAAGCTTTCTTTATCTCCTCCCGAAGCTTTCCAATCTCCTCTTCTAACTCCCAGCCTCCCTGCCTTAATTTAAGCAGAAGTCTCAACCTATGCTGGAGAGCCCTCCCTTCTTGTTTCTCTTTCCTTGCCTTCTTTACACCTGCTTGAAGAAAGAAGAGCTTGATTCGCTCCTTCAGCCAGTCCCACCACTCGAAAAAGGATTCAAAATCCCCCTTCCTTCCCAACCACACTTTATATTGCAGAGCAAACTTATCAAAAATCTCTTGGTCTTCCAATAACAGATTATTTAATTTCCAGATTCCTCTCCTAGTCTTGACATCTTGATCAAGAAAAAACTTTTCCACCAAAACCTGGTGGTCGGAGAAAGTCACCTCCCATTGCTTCCACTCTGCGACCTTCAGTGCCCTGGAACCTAAAATAAAGTCAATTTGTGATTTCACGCTCCCCTTATCTGAAAAAAAGGTTGCTGGGGCTTTACCATTTCCATAGTAGCAAACCGCTCCATCCTGCAAACAAAAATCCTGCAAAATTGCATTAAAAGCTGTGCTGGTGACATCGGTCTGGCTTTCACCTTGGCCTACTCTATCTTCAGCAGTCCTAATAAGATTAAAGTCTCCAGCAACAATGGTCTTTCCTCTCCCCACAAGGTGGAGCCTCAAAATTTCCAACAAATCCATCCTGGCATTTTTTCGCACTGGTGCATAAACACATACCAACTTAAAGGATTCTTCCAGGTAGGTAAACATTACACTCAGAACTCTTCCTATCACCACTTCCTCCCATGATTTAACTTTAATTTCTGGGTTTTTAAAGAGCACCCCCACCCCTTCACTTCTATTTTCCGCAGCACAAGACCAAATCGCTGGTCCTGCAGACCAGTCCCCATGGCCTGGAGCATTCCACAAACCACACTCTTGCAAGCACAAGACATCACACTCAATCTTAGCCAACTCAGACAAAACAGTTGCACGACGATAGACAGATCCAATCGAACGCACATTCACACTACATATAGACAAAGCCATGAGAAGGATCAAAAATATCCTGCAGAACACACTAAACCCCTCCATCAGGAAGCTGTTTTCCACTTCTGTTCCCTGTACCTTTTACAAGAGGATCAACGGATTCACTCTCCAAATATTGCATGGCAGGAGAACCTACCAAGCCCAATGGTGATGTTGCTCCACTTAAGTCATCTGACACTTGTGGAACCATACTTAAACTTGGCAGTGCACACCTCCACCACCTGGACTCGAACCCAGAGACAAGTCCCATTTAGGCTTCTTTCTCCGTGCCTCACTCTCCTGCTCCACCTCAGGCCCTGGTCTTGGAGTAGCCATTAAAAGGTCTTTTGATCCTGACCCCTCCTTCCTCTAGCACCTCCATATCCTCAGTCCACTCACCAAGCTCCTCATCTACATATTGACTCTCCTGTTCTGCCTCCACCTGTTTTATCAAAGCGATCAGTTCTTCACACACTCCACTCACCTCCCTCCCCCCCTCCATGCCTTCATCCACCACAGCTTCTTCCGCCTCACCAAACTGCATCTCTTTATCCCCCTCTGTCAGATTAATATTCACTCCACTTTTACCCATACTCCCTTTCAGTTCCTGTCCGACACCTTCCTTGGAGCTACTACCGGGGTTTTCAGCATCTGGGGGGGGTCGGCGCCTTTCCACCTTCCGTGCCGGCCACCTGCTCAATCCCGTCATCCGCCCGCTCAGTCTCCTGCTCCTCTGGTTCTCGGCTCACATTCTGCCCTGTAAACCGCCATCTCTGCACAGCCTCCGCATACGAGAACATCTTCCTCCCCACTATTTTCGGATAGTTTCTGACCATATGCTCCCCTGAACCACACAGGTCACATTTCTTTTCCTTGCACTCCGCTGCATTGTGTCCTGGCTTCAAGCACACTCTACAGCAAAGCTTAGAAGGGCAGTCCTCACAAATATGTCCATACTGAAAGCACCCCCTGCAGTAACGGGGTTGCCCAGAATAGAAAACAGTACACCGCTCCCCAGCAATGGTAAATGCTGGGGGAGGGTGAGACACTCCACAAAAACCTGATGCGTCCCTCTTCATGCGTACTTTAGAACCGTCAGACGAGGAGACGCCGTCACACAGCTGGAGCCTCCCTCCATGCCAGCATGGATGCGGAGCAGGCTGGAGAAGAAAATGAAGAAGAGAAGAAGGAAGAAGAGAAGAGGATGAAGAAGAAGATGAAGAAAAGAGCGGGAGCCTCCCCCCATGCCATGGGTGCGGAGCGGCCTGAGGAGAAGAAGATAGAAGATGCCGCGGAGGAGATGCTGGACGAGAACACCGGAGGAAGAACCAGAAGAGCCAGAAGAGCCAGAAGATGAGCCAGTCTCTTGTCATTTTTAACATTTTTGACAGTTTTTTAGTGAAATGGTAGGGGTAAGTACCCCCTTACCATTTCACACGGGGGGGCGGGATCTGGGGGTCCCCTTGTTAAAGGGGGCTTCCAGATTCCGATAAGCCCCCCGCCCGCAGACCCCCACAACCACCGGCCAGGGTTGTGGGGATGAGGCCCTTGTCCTCATCAACATGGGGACAAGGTGTTTTGGGGGGCTACCCCAAAGCACCCTCCCAATGTTGAGGGCATGTGGCCTGGTACGGTTCAGGAGGGGGGGCGCACTCTCGTCCCCCCCTCTTTTCCTGCGGCCTGCCAGGTTGCGTGCTCGGATAAGGGTCTGGTATGGATTTTTGGGGGGACCCCACGCCGGTTTTTTTTTTTTGGCGCGGGGTTCCCCTTAAAATCCATACCAGACCTGAAGGGTCTGGTATGGAATTTAGGTGGAACCCCACGTCATTTTTTTAAAAAATTTTGTCCGGGGTTCCCCTTAATATCCATACCAGACCTGAAGGCCCTGGTATGGAATTTATGGGGACTCCCACATCATTTTTTTTTTAATTTTGGTTCGGGGTTTCCCTGTGTTGAATCCCCATGCCGTTTTTATCAATGAACTTCTATGTGTATTGTCGGCAATGCAATAAACGCGTGTAGTTTTAAATGGGTTTTTTCCTTCAAAATGTCATTTTGCTGTCAGACTGTTCTAAACACGGGAAACATGCGCCCCTTTACAGGCATACTATAGACACCCCCCAGGTACAAATAATAATAATAACTTGCATATTAGCCTTTAAAATTAGCATTTTTGATTTCTCCCATAGACTTTTAAAGGGTGTTCCGCGGCATTCGAATTTGCCGCGAACACCCCAAATTGTTCGCTGTTCGACGAACTTGCGAACAGCCAATGTTCGAGTCGAACATGAGTTCGACTGGAACTCGAAGCTCATCCCTACTCATAACTAAGATCCTCCAGACCCTTTATTAGCTTTGTTGCCCTTATTTGTACTCGCTCCATTTCCAGTACATCCTTCCTGAGGACTGGTGCCCAGAACTTAACAGCATACTCCAGGTGCGGCCGGACCAGAGTCTTGTAGAGCGGGAGAATTATCGTTTCATCTCTGGAGTTGATCCCCTTTTTAGTGCCAATACTCTGTTTGCTTTATGAGCAGCAGCTTGGCATTGCATGCCATTGATGAGCCTATCATCTACTAGGACCCCCAGGTCCTTTTCCATCCTAGATTCCCCCAGAGGTTCTCCCCCCAGTGTATAGATTGAATTCATATTTTTGCCACCCAAATGCATTATTTTACATTTTTCTACATTGAACCTCATTTGCCATGTAGTCGCCCACCCCATTAATTTGTTCAGGTCTTTTTGCAAGGTTTCCACATCCTGCAGAGAAATTATTGCCCTTATTGCCCCGGAGAAGCAAGGTCCATAAAGACATGGATGAGCAAGTTTGGGGTGGAGAAACTTGACTGGCCTGCACAGAATCCTGGCCTCAACCTGATAGAACACCCTTTGGCTGAATTAGAGTAGAGACTGCGAGCCAGGCCTTCTCATCCAACATCAGTGCCTGGCCTCACAAATGCACTTCTGGAAGAATGATCAAACATTCCCATAGACACACTAAACCTTGTGGACAGCCTTCCCAGAAGCTGTTCTAGCTGCAAAGGGTGGGCCAAATCAAATTTTAACCCTACGGACTAAAACTGGGCTGCCATTAAAGGCCATGTGTGTGTAAAGGCAGGTGTCCCAATACTTTTGGCTAAATAGTGCATCTGGAAAAGACTTACAATGGTGGTGGAACCCTCCTACACATAAATACTACATTTAGACATAGTTATAGGACCTGAGAGATGAGACAACTTCTAAACATGAAGCAGCATGGTTGGGATTTGAATCCAGATGCTCAGGAATACTAAGCAGAAGCTCTAACCTCTAAGCCACGGAGCTGCCACGTGTGGGACCCTCCTACACATAACTACACATAAATACACCTAAATACACCTAAATACACCTAAATACTGCATTTCTATGGACATACAGGTGATGGAATTACATTACTCAAGAGTTATTCTTCTTGATTTATTCTGTGATATTTGGTGTTTTTTTGTGGGTGAGAGTAGAATATTACCCTCAAATTTTTGGGAATTACATTTTGATTTCTGATGTTGGTACACATATCACATTTTTTGGGCTCAAATTATGAATATTTGGAAATAATAAAAAGCACAAAAAAATGTGATTCATTTTAAATTTGCATCAGCAATGGTATTGTTTGTGGATTGTAAAGACACCTGTGTGAGTTTGGGGTAAAGATTGTTGTGAGATGGAGAGTAACAAGTGAAAGTGACAGAGAAAAATATATTTTACCAAAACATCAAAACATTCCACATTCTAGTATTCTTAAAAACAAAATATTTTAAGTAGAAGCAACAATGTTGCAAAGGAAAATTTATTTCAGAGAAAGATACATTTCATCTCAACATTAAAAGGTTTTTTTTGTGAAAGTTAGAATTGTTCCATTAGAATCAATGGCTGAAACTTGATTTGGACTAGAAATAGAGCAGATTTTCACTTCCAAAAAATGCTCTCTAATTAGCTCTCATTTTGGTATTTACTATAGTGCCAGCTAAAAAAGACACTTGAGTTAAAATGAGAGTTATATTCAGGTCTGAGCATGCTCAGTTGTGTTGGCACCTAGTTGTCCAAAACGGGGATTTTTTCACTTTTCAGACTTTTAAAGATATTTCAGCGTAGAAATCACCTTTTCACACAGTTTAAAAGCAGATTATCTTTAAATAATATACCGCATATTTCAGTACCATTTAGGCAATTATATCATGCTCTAAACATTATTTCCATGTGCAATTCTCTAGGTTTTAGCAGAGTAAGGGTTTGGGCACTATTTAGTTTCAGGGAGCTATAGTAAATTTGATTTTGGGAGAATTTTCTCACCAGCGCTATAGTGAATACCGTTGTAGCGCGAATTAGTGCTATTAGCGCTAATTCGCGCTAAATTGCCGCAAATTAGCGCTAATTCGCTGCAATCTGCGCGAATTAGTGCCGTGGCGCTATAGTAAATGACCCCCTATGTTACTATGTATGTATTTACTATGGTGCCCATTAGGGGTGTGGAAATTAATCGTAACATCGATGTATCCGGATTCGGCCATCCACAATGCGGCATCGATGCTACAGTTTCAAGAAATCGATTAATGATGACGTCATACTCGCGCCGTGCCGCCACGCCATGCCCTGTCTCTGAGTGAAACCATAAACAGCCAAAGTTTTTGCGCTGTTTTACCCCGCCTCCCGCCGACGTCATCCCCAGCCGCCTTGTGGAGTGTGTCGCGAGTCTGACTTGAGACTAGGAAAGGAAAAGTTCAGGAGGAGACATGCGTTCCCTGACTCCGGTCCCCAGAGCTCACGCTCATCTTTCCTCCTCGGCCAGTGCCAGACACAGAGTCACAGTACTGGCATTCACTGCTGTACACAGGCCAGGGAAGACCGTCTGCTGCCCGTCACCCAACTGAAGTCATCATCACAAGTCACACGCAGCAGCTGCAGGAGTTAGGACTGGGAGAGATACCCGAGCGAGCCAGGCTTGTCTGCAGTGTCCTCATCACACAGGCAGCAGGAGAGGAGACAGTAGTCGTCATCATCATCAGGACAGGTACACAATTATACAAGAGAAGAGACATTGACTGTCTGTCACACAGACAATGGTGCCCCTAGGGGGGGCCAGAGGGGGCCCTGAACCCCCCAACATTATTATGCTGTGCCCCACCATGTGCCCCCCAATTAAAAAAAAATATATATTTTTTTTAACAAAAAGGCAATGTCTAAGAGGGAGAGCGTCCCCAGTCAGCTCCTGCGGGTGATTCCTCCCCCCTCCCTCTGCTTGCTGACACTGCATAATGCAAGCGCTCACACAACCACGGCCGCCCGATCAGCTCCTTCCCCTGTATCCTCATTGGCAGGGAGAAGAGCCAGTTGCAGGAAGGACTCCACCAGGACTCTCAGTTACTGAAAAAACAGACTGATTTCTCCCATCCTTAGGACAGGAGAACCAGCCTATAAATTCCAGAGAGATGCCAGACCAACGCTGTCAATAGCAGGGCCAGGACAGCAAGAGGAGGCTGGGGAACCCCACAGTGGCAGAACACCAGGGCCCGGTGGTAAGACAACCTTTGCAACCCTGATAGTTCTGCTATGGACCCTTATATTTTCTTGGTATGCTGGTGACATATATCTCTTGTTTTCTGCCACCCTGGGGGGCCCCAATACAGTAGGAAAGGAGCTCACAGCAGAACATGTGAAAGGGCTATTGTGGGATCATAGTAAAGGGCCCCAGGATATATATATATATTTGCATTTTATAGTTGCCCCCCTAAATATGAAAGCTGGAGACGCCACTGCACACAGACAACATAGTACTGTAAACTGAGGATCAGATAATTTGCTCCAGTTATGAATCCCGGAAGCACATCAGGGTTAAAGATTTATGAAAGCAAAAGCCGCAGTGAGTCAACTTAAAAAGAGGAACTATGGGCTTTTAATTTGTTTCCTATTAACCTACTATTTGGGATTATAATATATAATATGATATCCTGAATAGTAGGTGAATAGGAAACAAATTCAAAGCCTGTAGTTCCTCTTTTTAAGTTGACTCGCTGCTGCTTTGCTTTCATAAATCTTTAACCCTGATGTGCTTCCGGGATTCATAACTGGAGCAAATGATCTGATCCTCAAATGCCTTGTATGTTATAAACACAAAATATGAGATATTAAAAATCTGTGTAAGGCTCCTTTGCAGATTAATGGTCACAGCATATAAGGTTAAATCAGTGTGATTAATACTTGTCCTCCTTAATTAGAGACAGCCATAATGACTTTTTCAAGAGTGCCAATAAATCTCTAGCGTTAGAACTGGAAGAACCTGGAGGTCTTGTCTCGAGTGACATGTAACGCATGCACTCCATGCAGGCCAGGCAACCCACGAGAGCAATAATTCAAGCACTAGACCACACCTCCTCTGTAACTCTAACCTGGTAACTGTTCATTTTTTTAAAGCGTTGCCTATGGAGATTTATAGGTACCATAGTTTGTCCCCATTCCACGAGTGAGCGCAATTTTAAAGCGTGACATGTTAGGTATCTATTTACTCTGTGTAACATCATCTTTCACATTATACAAAAAGATCGGGCTAACTTTACTGTTTTGTTTTTTTTAAATTCATGAAAGTGTCTTTTTCCACAAAAAGTTGCATTTTAAAAGACTGCTGCACAAATAAAACTTGGTGTAATTTGTTTAAATAGCACATACAAATAAATATATTTCTTTCATTTCTGACTGCATGAATTTATTTTTCTGATGAAAAGTTGAAAACCATGGGCACTTGGGTAGTAATCGTGATGCATCGCGGAATCGAATCGTGGACCGTATAATCGTAATCTAATCGAAGTGTGAGGACAGTGAAGATGCGCACCCCTAGTGCCCATGGGGGTTATTATATGTGGAGAGGACAAAGAGAATCCTCAAAATCTGTGTGGCAAAACACCTTACCGGTATTAAAAAGGGATGGAAATATCACAATGGGGGTCATTTACTATAGAGCTGCGGCGCTAATTAGCGCTAAAACAGTATTCACTATAGCGCTGGTGAGAAAATACTCCCAAAATCAAAGTTACTATAGTTCCCTGAAACCAAATAGCACCCAAACACTTACTCTGCTAAAACCTGGAGTAGTGCACATGGAAATAATGTTTAGAGCATGATATAATTGCCTAAATGGTCCTGGAATATGCGGTATATTAAAGATAATCTGCTTTTAAACTGTGTGAAAAAGTGATTTCTACACTGAAATATCTTTAAAAGTCTGAGAAGTGAAAAATTCCCCGTTTTGGACAACTGGGTGAAGAGCTTTTTTTCAGGGGGAACTTGGTGGAACTCAGTTCCACCACCTCTGTCTCAGACCCTTTGGTGCCTGCTCACCACAATCACTTGTAAACACAAAAGTCTGGTTTCTGTGTTTACAAGTGACAGCTCTGCACTCTGTATGTAATGCAATCATTGTATTTAATGCCCCTTTAAGACCCTCCTACTGTTTTCATGAAATTTTTCATGAAAGTTTTTGTCATTCACCTGCTGCTAACCCAGGGACACCATTTCTTATCGAACGCCTTTAAATATCATAAGTAGAAATACAAATTTGCATATCTGCAAATAAACAAAAATAATACATTTCTAATTGTGGTTGCGATCAAATATTCGCAGTAGCATTCAAAAGAGTGTGGTTTAGCCTTCTGACCCAGAAATAAGTCATTGTAATCACCTGGAAGTTCCTGTGCTGGTCAGGATCTCCATCTAGGTGGACATGGCGAGGTCCCTCTTTAGCAAAGAGGAGGTGCTGCTCATTTTCTGGATAAGGGTACGATATGTACTTGTGCTTAATCAATGTGGGGGTGGATGTGGTAGTTAGATTTGGTGTGGGTGGGGTTCATTGATTTGTTTGGCATCCCCACACATTTGCTTCTGGCCCATGTGCACACATCCCTTCCTGCATTGGTTCTGCTGATGTAAATGCAATATAAATGAGAGCTCCTTTCTATTAAAATATATATGACTTGTTTCACAGTTGGGCGACTTTGGACCTCCGAGTTGCTTGACAAGTTGTACCCCATGATTCTCAATGATAATTAGGGATGCGCTGAACATCCCCCCTGTTTGGTTCGCAGCAGAACATGTGAACAGACAAAAAAATTTGTGCGAACCCCGGTAAAGTCTATGGGACACGAACATGAATAATCAAAAATGCTAATTTTAAGGGTTAATATGCAAGTTATTGTCAAAAGGTGTTTGGGGACCCAGGTCCTGCCCCAGGGGACATGTATCAATGCAAAAAGATTTTTTAAAAACGGCCTATTTTTCGGGAGCAGTGATTTTAATAATGCTTAAACTGAAACAATAAAAGTGTAATATTCCTTTAAATTTCGTACCTGGGGGGTGTCTATAGTATGCCCGTAAAGGGGCGCATGTTTCCAGTGCTTAGAACAGTCTGACAGCAAAATTACATTTCAAAGGAAAAAAAAGTCATTTAAAACTACTCACGGCTATTAATGAATTGCCGGTCCGACAATACACATAAAATTTCATAGATAAAAAAGGCATGGGAATTCCCCACAGGGGAATCCCAAACCCAATTTTTTTTTTAAATGGCGTGGGGGGTCCCCCTAAATTCCATACCAGGCCCTTCAGATCTGGTATGGATTTTAAGGGGAACCCCGCGCCAAAATGAAAAAAAATGGCATGGGGTCGCCCCAAAAATCCATACCAGACCCTTATCCGAGCACACAACCTGGCAGGCCGCAGGAAAAGAGGGGGGGACGAGAGTGCGCCCCCCCTCCTGAACTGTACCAGGCCACATGCCCTCAACATTGGGATGGTGCTTTGGGGTAGCCCCCAAAACACCTTGTCCCCATGTTGATGGGGACAAGGGCCTCATCCCCACAACCCTTGCCCGGTGGTTGTGGGGGTCTGCGGGCGGGGGGCTTATCGGAATCTGGAAGCCCCCTTTAACAAGGGGACCCCCAGATCTTGGCCCTACCCCTATGTGAAATGGTAATGTGGTACAAAAGTACCTCTACCATTTCACAAAAAAACTGTCAAAATGTTAAAAATAACAAGAGACAGTTTTTGACAATTCCTTTATTTAAATGCTTCTTCTATCTTCTTCCTCCATCTTCTTCTTCTGGTTCTTCCTCCGGTGTTCTCGTCCGGCATCTTCTTCTGCAGCGTCTTCTTCCCTTTTTCTCCTCGGGCAGCTCAGCATCCATGATGGCATGGTGGGAGGCTCCCGCTGTGTGACGCTTCTCGTCTTCTGACGATTTTTAAATAACGGAGGGCGGGACCACCCGGTGACCCCGCCCCCCCTGATGCACGTGGACTTCCCTGTGGCATTCTCCGTTATGTCAGATGGGGGCGGGGTCACCGGGTGGCCCCGCCCTCCGTTATTTAAGAACCGCCAGAAGACGAGAAGCGTCACACAGCGGGAGCCTCCCATCATGCCATCATGGATGCGGAGTGGCCCGAGGAGAAGAAGGGAACAAGACGCCGCGGAGGAAGATACCAGACGAGAACACCGGAGGAAGAACCAGAAGAAGAAGATGGAGGAAGAAGAACCAGAAGAAGAAGATGGAGGTAGAAACCAAAGGAAGATAGAAGATAGAAGATGAAAGAAGAAGCATTTAAATAAAGGAATTGTCAAAAACTGTCTCTTGTAATTTTTAACATTTTTGACACTTTTTTTGTGAAATTGTAGGCGTACGAAAGTACCCCCTTACCATTTCACACAGGGGGGAGGGCCGGGATCTGGGGGTCCCCTTGTTAAAGGGGGCTTCCAGATTCTGATAAGCCCCCGCCCACAAACCCCCACAACCACCGGCCAGGGTTGTGGGGATGAGGCCCTTGTCCCCATCAACATGGGGACAAGGGGTTTCGGGGGGCTACCCCAAAGCACCCTCCCAATGTTGAGGGCATGTGGCCTGGTACGGTTCAGGAGGGGGGGCGCTCTCTCGTCCCCCCCTCTTTTTCTGTGGCCTGCCAGGTTGTGTGCTCGGATAAGGGTCTGGTATGGATTTTTGGGGGGACGCCACAGCATTTTTTTTTTAATTTTGGTGCGGGGTTCCCCTTAAAATCCATACCAGACCTGAAGGGTCTGGTATAGATTTTGAGGGGGACCCCATGCCATTTTTTTAAAAAATTTTGGCTGGGGTTCCCCCTTAATATCCATACCTGAAGGGCCTGGTATGGAATTTAGGGGGACCCCCCACGTCATTTTTTTTTTACATTTTGGTTTGGGGTTCCCCTGTGGGGAATTCCCATGCCGTTTTTATCAATGAACTTTTATGTGTATTATCGGACCGGCAATTCATTAATAGCCGCGAGTAGTTTTAAATGACTTTTTTTCCTTTGAAATGTCATTTTGCTGTCAGACTGTTCTAAACACGGGAAACATGCGCCCCTTTACAGGCATACTATAGACACCCCCTAGGTACGAAATTTAAAGAAATATTACATTTTTATTGTTTCACTCAAAGCATTATTAAAATAACTGCTCCCGAAAAAACAGCCTTTTTTAAAAACATTTTTGGCATTGATCCATGTCCCCTGGGGCAGGACCCGGGTCCCCAAACACTTTTTATGGCAAAGAACTTGCATATAAGCCTTCAGTGAGAACTTTGGATTTTGCAGGTTCAAGCCCCATTGACTTCCACTATTCCAGCATATGTGATCTGACAGGCATTATTGCCTCAATAGCGCTGCTTTCCATTTGCATTAGCGCTGACTTTCTGAGAGTTGAAGTCTTTCTGGCCTATTTTTGAGAGTTATTTTTTGGTACTGCAGGATAATTTTTTGGCGCTATAGTAAATGACCCCATTGTGTATTAATACTATCCATATGAATCCCCATGAATACCCCAATGCATTTCGACCTTTTTTCCTCTTCTGATCTTCTTCAGGGGGTTTTTAAATTCTAAAGAGATACATCAAAAAGTTGCATTAAGGATTTTCTACAATATACAAAACATGATGGATCATTTCATGATATTTTAAAGGTTTTGAAAGTACATCTCCATACATATGGTGAAGTACTTACCATTTGGGCATGGGAAGGTGGGCCTGTGTCGCATAGTTAGAATTAATAAAAACCGTTGCGTGCGGTGGTCCCACAATGTTTGCTCACTCCCTCTGTCCCCACTGGGCGTGTCTATAGTCCACGGGGCTTGCAAGGAGCCACGCATTTGGACCCAGAGGGGAAGGTGTAGGGAGAGGCACCTGTAATTTGATATTTATAAAAATGAGTATGTGGTCAGCGGATGTCGGGTGAGTGTTCCGTATTGTCCTATATGGCCAGACTGCTTAATATTCAAAACAATTAATAGGGAGGTCTCAACTAATATTGTCCCTTTGCTCATATTTTAATAATTTTCGGATATAAATTGTAATATGTGAATATATGATAGGTTGGACTGAGTGTATAGAGTACTTGATGAGAAAAATCACTTTAAACAAACTCTATATCCTCATACATCTCCTTACAAAGGTGATGATACTGAGTGGTGAGGTAGTGTGTGAAAAAAAACTAGGTGATGGTATCTGTGTGAGAAAATATGGCATAAATAACATGTTATTGATATGTGCCAGAAACACGGGATCTATGTGTTGAAATGTAGCATAAATCAAGTGTTATTGATATGTGCCAAAAACAAAACAAAAACGTGTAAAAAGGTGCCAAACATGTGAATAGGGGAAAAAAAATATCCAGTGCAAAGTGAAATAGTGTGAAGTGCCTAATAAAGGAATGTCTAAGGTTATAAACAAGTGGTGAAAATAATATTATTGTTACTTGTTATTAGACTACCGTATATACTCGAGTATAAGTCGTCCCGAGTATAAGTCGAGGCCCCTAATTTACCACAAAAAACTGGGAAAAATGTATTGACCCGAGTATAAGACGAGGGTGAGAAATGGCAGAGGGTCAACAATGCCCATCTGCAGCTGCCTGCCTCCCTGTGTCCTGTGCAGCCTACCTGTACCCTGTGCATGTGTCCTGTACATGTGTGTGTGTCCTGTACATGTGTGTCCTGTACATGTCCTGTGTGCATGTGTCCTGTGTGCATGTGCAGCCTACCTGTGTCCTGTGCAGCCTCCCTGTGGCGATCTCCATCCTCAAACGGCGGCCGGCGTGTGATGATAGTGTTCGGCGGCCATTCCACAGTTCAAAAGCCGCGCCTCCTCCTCGTCTGTGATAGGCTGACAGCTGACTGCCTATCACGGACATTCTCTCATTCTCATACCACGGACGAGGATGAGAGAATGTCCGTGATAGGCTGTACACTGACAGCTGTTCAGCCTATCACAGATGAGCAGGAGGCGCGGCTTTTGAAAGCTGCAATAGCCGGCGAACAGTATCATTACACGCCGGCCGCCGTCTACCTGCATGACACGCTGATCATGCAGACAGACGGCAGGGACTCGAGTATAAGTTGAAGGGACACTTTCAGCCCAAAAAAAAGGGCTGAAAAATTCGACTCGAGTATATACGGTATGTGTATAAGATGTCAATATGATAAATATGTTGATAAACCTAAATCATGAAGAGTATATGAATATATTCTATGCTATGAGCAGCAGTTGGCAGGACATATCCAGTACTAGCACTTACTTGTTGGTTCTGAACCTTTCCTGCATGTGTTGGCAGCAATCTAGAGATCACCTAAAGTTGTTCTTGTTGCTTGTTGTTGCTTGTGTCGACTACTGGAACTTTTATGTGATATTGATTGTATCTATGTAATGCATTCTATGTCTGAATTAAATAATATTTTTACTAACATGGTTTCAGAAATATTTTGCTGCTTAAAACCCCCCTGGGGAAACTTTTCCACTAATTTTGCAATGCTTTTTGGGGTTTGCAGCTGTGTCAACTCTTGCATGTGTTACTTCACTTTGTTGTTCTTCTTTTTGGTGGTTAAGCACCCGTTCCCCTCCTAACACATACGAGTTGCAATAAGAGTAGAGGTATATCCCAATTCTTTGAAAACACAGCAGATAGTTTCGCTTCCAGTTACCTATTTAGGTTATACACAAAGGAATCTGCAATAGGCAGAATTAGCCTAAATTTAAGGGAACCGTTAATCGGTCAAAATAGACAGAGCTGGGTAGCCAAGTCTAGGAGGAATAAACTCCACGGGTGAAATAGACAATATTTCTCCCTCCTTTTTGTTTCATTTGGATTGGTGGGATCTAATATACCTCTAGCTCTTCAAATTAGATATTAAAATCGCATCAATATACTCTTCAAATTACATAACAAAATCGCATTAATATATTACACACACCAACTAATACAATTTAAACAATCATGTTTGCCTTTCGATACACACATTATTTATGATGTGTGTCCCGCATGGAGCGCCACGTCTCTCTTGTCACCTTTGGGCTGGTCCCTCTTTTCCACTCGGCTTCCCGGCACGGTGGGGAGACGCGGTTGCCCGGCGTCTCCCCACACATGTGCTTCCACGGTGGGACCCATTCTTGTTTGGGCCACTGGAGGGAGCTCCTCTCTGCGCCGACGGCGTTCCTGGATCACTGCCGGACATTTAGGGGTTTCGCGCGTGCGAGGTTTGACCTGCGCATGCGTGAAACGTCATGACCTCATGCATATTGCGTCGGGGCTGACGGCTAACGGCTAATTTTGCGGTCGGGCCTCCAGTTGTAGGGGGAGGATGTGGGGTGGAGATGAGCACCTGTGACTAATAGGCATTTAACTCTAATAAATAAAGGTGCAGCTTCCTGAGGATCTTTAGGTGATCTCTAGATTGCTGCCAACACATGCAGGAAAGGTTCAGAACCAACAAGTAAGTGCTAGTACTGGATATGTCCTGCCAGCTGTAGCTCACAGTATAGAATATATTCATATACTCTTCATGATTTAGGTTCATCAATATATTTATCATATTGACATCTTATACACATAGTCTAATAACAAGTAACAATAATATTATTTTCACCACTTGTTTATAACCTTAGACATTCCTTTATTAGGCACTTCACACTATTTCACTTTGCACAGGTTTTTTTTTCCCCTATTCACATGTTTGGCACCTTTTTACACGTTTTTGTTTTGTTTTTGGCACATATCAATAACACTTGATTTATGCTACATTTCAACACATAGATCCCGTGTTTCTGGCACATATCAATAACATGTTATTTATGCCATATTTTCTCACACAGATACCATCACCTATATTTTTTCACACACTACCTCACCACTCAGTATCATCACCTTTGTAAGGTTATGTATGAGGGTATAGAGTTTGTTTAAAGTGATTTTTTCTCATCAAGTACTCTATACACTCAGTCCAACCTATCATATATTCACATATTACAATTTATATCCGAAAATTAATAAAATATGAGCAAAGGGACAATATTAGTTGAGACCTCCCTATTAATTGTTTTGAATATTAAGCAGTCTGGCCATATAGGACAATACGGAACACTCACCCGACATCCGCTGACCACATACTCATTTTTATAAATATCAAATTACAGGTGCCTCGCCCTACACCTCCCCCACTGGGTCCAAATGCGTGGCTCCTTGCAAGCCCCGTGGACTATAGACATGCCCAGAGGGGACAGAGGGAATGAGCAAACATTGTGGGACCACCGCACGCAACGGTTTTTATTAATTCTAACTATGTGACACAGGCCCACCCTCCCATCCCCAAATTGTAAGTACTTCACCATATGTATGGAGATGTACTTTCAAAACCTTTAAAATATCATGAAAGATCTATCATGTTTTGTATGTTGTAGAAAATCCTTAATGGAACTTTTTGATGTATCTCTTTAGAATTTAAAACCCCCCCGAAGAAGACCAGAAGAGGAAAAAGGGTTGAAGTGCATTGGGGTATTCATGGGGATTCATATGGATAGTATTGATACGATGTAACTGTTCAATTAGAAAACATTTTTTTAATGAATTGATTGCCATGGGAGATGGTCCTTTGTTGTTGCTTGTGTCGACTACTGGAACTTTTATGCAATATTGATTGTATCTATGTAATGCATTCTATTGTTGAATTAAATAATTTCCTGGCCCATCCTCCCATCAGCACATAACGGGTTAACACCTCCTTTGGAGCCCCCAATGACCACATGTTCCAAGCTAAATATAAAAGACAGCCCCTCCCCCAACTAAGATGTTCTTTTTTTGGTCATGCTCCAGGCCACATGCTGATTGCAGTTGGTAAGTAATTTGTTTGCTGCATCCCCCCTGCCGAACTTCCCCCTCCATGTTCAGCCTCTCATGGAGTTGGAAGACCCAGAATGCTGAAAGTAAATCTTTCTAAAAACTGAGGTGCCTTGTGCCAAGGCTGCGGGCAAAATGATGCTTAAACAGCATTGATATATTGTACGGGTATTATAAGAGCTCTGCAATGTCATCATTGCCTCTCCCTTTGGTTTTTTTCCTGTCTTTTTATATGCAGTGCACCGCACTGCTCTCCTGGCTTTATTGTCAGTCTGAGAGTGGCTGTGAATGGTGTCACAGGGGGCGGGGAGATGGGCTGCACAGGGTGGGAACCACCAGTCGCCATGCAATGGTGTAAATGATCTTGGAGGTCTGCAGTTGGGAGGGATTCTCTCTCCCTCTCTGCAGTCCTGCCAGGTAAAGGACTTCCCTCAGATTCTGGCTGAGTCTCCTGTCTGTCTCTGGATGTCTGTCCTGGCTCCTCTGCTATGCTGTGTACTTCTGTGGGTTTGACGGTCTGGCTGTTTTTTTTCTGACTCTGACTGTGTTTGCTGTCTGCCTTTGGAAATGCTGCCTGAAGCTCACCTGCAGAGACTCCTGAGGTGAGTGGATGAAGGCAGATGGCTCGTAAAGAGACAGGGTTCCATGTTTTTTGGTGAGAGGTAAGATGCTTTTCTCCATATATTTTGTGCAAATATGAGCTTGCCACACCTGTTAGTGGCACAGAAGATTAGCAAAGGTAGGAAGGGGCGACATGGGACATGGTTCTTAAAAGAGTGCTCAAGGAAAATATGCAAATTAAGGTGTTTTGCATTATTTTAGGAGCAGAAACCCTGAACACAAACGCTCCAAAAAACATAAGACCTGCCAACGATCGCAGGATGAGGACACCTAACAGGTTGTCACATACATTAAGCATGTGGTCAATACACTCTAAAGGAGTTGTTTCCACTTACTCTGTGAAGGGACATGATCCAGGAAATTGGCACATGCGTTTATGCCAGCATGATAGAAGATGCCTTGCCAAGTTCAGGGTGCATTTTGGGCCAGCATACAGTCTGCAGTGGCAGAGCAATGAAATTGCACAGGATGCCTCACAAGGATGGTGGTTGTGCAAAATTCTAAGTCCTATTAAGGCGGCTATAGCAGAAAGTATGCTGCAAATATCTACGCCACATGCAGCACCCATAATGATAGAGCGTAAATCGCTCGTTCAGAAAGGATGGCCTTTTCCAATAATTGCAGAGCATAAATCGCTGATGGAGGGTGGCCTTTTCCTATAATGGCAGAGCGTAAATCGCTCATGATAGAGGATGGCCTTTTCCCATAATGGCAGAGCGTAAATCGCTCATGATGGAGGATGGCCTTTTCCCAGAATTGCAGAGCGTAAATCACTCATGATGGAGGATGGCCTTTTTTCCAGAATTGCAGAGCGTAAATCGCTCATGATGGAGGATGGCCTTTTCCCAGAATTGCAGAGCGTGAATGGCTCATGATGGAGGATGGCCTTTTCCCAGAATTGCAGAGCGTAAATCGCTCATGATGGAGGATGGCCTTTTCCCATAATGGCAGAGCGTAAATCGCTCATGATGGAGGATGGCCTTTTCCCAGAATGGCAGAGCGTGAATCGCTCATGATGGAGGATGGCCTTTTCCCAGAATGGCAGAGCGTAAATCGCTCATGATGGAGGATGGCCTTTTCCCAGAATGGCAGAGCGTAAATCGCTCATGATGGAGGATGGCCTTTTCTCCTAATGACAAAGCGTAAATCGCTTGTTGGAGGATAGTCTTTTCCCAACAATGATAGAGCGTAAATCGCTCATTGATGGAGAATGACAGAGACCTCGTCAGAAGACCAATTTACAGTAATTGTTCCCTAAGCTTTATCCAGATAAATTGTCTTCTGTATGTTTATGCACTGCACTTCCAGGGGTGGTTGCTGCCCTCTTGTGTCCGGTGCAGCAAGTGTCTTTGCCTTTTTATAATTTGGTTGCCTTCAATGGACTTGTTCACACCAGATGCAGTCCAGTGTGTTTTTTATTTCTGCATCAAGAACGCATGGATAGTGTTTAACTTTGATTCCAATTACTTCACACCAGTACAGCGCATTCTAATGCCGTCAACAAGAGTAGAAGGTTGCATTGTTTCTTTATAGGAACACATCGGGAAAGTGGCAAAATGCATCAAAAACACTCATGCAGAAACATATCTGGAATGCAGAAACTGTGGTGATCTGGCCATCAGGCTTGCACAGACTCTATACAGTGACAGATTTTGCCCGCCAACCAGCAACTTCGATATATTAACGTCAGAAATGGCATTACATTCAACATTGGAAGCTGCAAGATTTGACACAGTTTCTGGAAAGAGTGGAACCTGGCAACTGACTTTTGGTTGATGCTTTTAATAGACCTAGTACAAGCACTGGCGCACTCAGTCACTGCTATGAGAGCATTGTGGTTATACCACTGGAGGGCAGGCGGATCTTCTACACAAGCCTTCGACATTTCCTATAATGGGAGGTTATTGTTCGTCCAAACGCTGAACAACGCAATTAAGCGAATGACATGAGAAAAAGTCTGGACGGTGGCCACAGGCTAGTAAGAGGAAGCTGCCCTCCTTCACTCAAGCCCACTGAACTTCAGAGGGTGCAGGAGGTCAAATCTTATAGGACAGGCTGCAGATTTAAGAGATCACAATGGAGGTATCTCAAAGTTACTTTTGACATGAACTAAGTCCAGAGCAAGCTGCTAAGATGGCTGGAAAGTCTCTTTTAAAGGTGTGCCCAACCAGTCTCTTCCATTTGGGGCCAGGGGGCCTAAGTGAAGTAGATGGTTGTAGCTTCCTTCTGGAGGGTTTGGACAACAATCACCAAAGACCAGTGGGTCCAGAAGACAGGTGGGTGGGCAATGGAGAACAGATCTCAGAAGAGAAAATGTTTGCAAAATTTTTATACTGCTACAAGGCCATCAAGCCAGTGATGCCAAAAACATAGAATCATCTGGGGGCCTGTTTTCCCAGTTTTTCTAGTACCTAAGGCAGAAGCCTCCTGACCTGTTTCAGTTTGAAGGAATGGAATGTGTTCATATACATTAAGAGGTTCAAGATGGAGTCCATGCAAACAGTCACAGGTACAGTTCAGCAGGAGGACCATTTGGAATCATTCGACTTGCCGACTCATACTTCCATGTACCGATCAATGCCAAACACCAGAGGCGTGTAAGATTTGCGGTGGCCAGAGGTCACTTCCATTTGTCTGCCTTTTACAGAATTGGCACAGCCCCAGGAATCTTTTTGAAGATCTTGTTGGCAGTGGTGGTACCTTGGGCCAGATGGCACATGAGGGCGTTTCAATTTACCTTCTTTAGCCTATGAGCTGGGCCATCTTTGGATCAGAAAATCTTTGTGCCTATACAAATTAAACAAGAACTAAAATTTTCGACATCGCAACTGCGCTTTTTTCGGAGACATGCCTCTCGGCCCAGGCAATAGGATGATTCTGAAGCCTGATGCCAGTCTCTGGGGCTGGGGAGTCCACCATCTGAAGCGACAAGTGCAAGGTCATTGGAGCGCGGTGAAGCGCAGAGTCCCCAAGTATCTTGAATGGAAAAAAGCCTTTTTCTAGCATTGCAAGCTTTTCAAGATTTTCAAGGGGTTGACAACAAGACAGTAGTAGCCTACATTGCCTAAAAAGGGACACTAAAAGTCTTTTTCTGATAATTGCAACAGGATACCAATGCAAAGACTCCGTCATACAAGAGGTTCACAGTGCCTTGGAATTCTCTGTTTGATCTTTGTCTCTGGCCAAATTAAATGCTTTATGGCAAGGTCAGTAACAGCTCCCCAATACAATAAGACTACTTTTAAAAGCCTGGGTATGGAATAGGCTACACTAGAGGTCCAGGGAATCTCATCTGCGGTTGTTCAGACCCTGGTGACCAGAAGATCATCCATGAACGTTACATATGTGAGGATATGAAAGAAGTCTGTTTTGTCTGCTCAGCAAAAGCTTTATCTCCAGTGTTCCCTGCTCTAGCCAAAATCCTTGACATTTTACAGTCGGCGCTAGAGGTTGGTCTGGCATACAAATCCATTTAAGGTACAGATCTCTACTTTATATTTTCACAGGCTGCAGATGGGTGCAAAAGCCAGTGACCAGATGCTTCTTCCAGATGACGATCCATATGATCTTGAGGGAAATCCTGGTTCCCTCTGTGGGACTTGGGCTTGAATCTGAGAGCACCCTTTTTCTCCAATAGTTTTTATTTCAATTGAAGTACCTCACGGTAAAACTAGTTCTGACAGTAACTACTTCAGACAGATATTGAAGATTGCAACACTTTCCGGCAAGGACCCTTTGGTGGCTTTTTCTTTTTCCTTTTTACCAGAGATACCACATCGATCTCCAAAGTTCAATTTTAAAGTGGTATCCAATTTCAGAGGGACTACTTCCCGGTTTTTCTGGAGTTTTCACATGAGAGTCACTGAGTGCACAACAGGAAGACTTCAGTTTTCTTACACATGGTCGAGTTACTAACAGTGTACTTGGTCAAAAGAGGAAAGTGTAAAATCTTTTCATTTAGCCATCAGGCCTTTGGGGCAGTTATGCCAGGATTGCTTGGAAGATATAGGTAAGGGCTAGCTTGAAGGTCTGATGCGGTCTTCATTCAACCTTGCAAACTAAATATGCGACCAGCAAGTTTGGGACAAGAGAGATCTATTCTGGCTTTAGCAGCTTTTCTTTGATTGTCAGTATCTCTTTTCATTTGTTCTCTCCCACCCTATATTGGCTTGGGTATATCCCGTTATGTGCTGACGGGAGGATGGGCCAGGAAAATGGAAAATTGTTATAACTTACTGTAATTTTCCTTTCGTGGCCCATCCTCACGTCAGCACAGGACTCCCTCCCTAGTGGCCTGTCGCAGGTTAAATTATTGAACATCTTAGTTGGGGGAGGGGCTGTCTTTTCAGCTTGGAACAGGTGGTCATTGGGTGCTCCAAAGGAGGTGTTAACCCGTTATGTGTGAGGATGGGCCAGGAAAGGAAAATTATGGTAAGTGATAACAATTTTCCATTATTTTTACTAAAATGGTTTCAGAAATATTTTGCTGCTTAAAACCCCCCTGGGGAAACTTTTCCACTAATTTTGCAATGCTTTTTGGGGTTTGCAGCTGTGTCAACTCTTGCATGTGTTACTTCACTTTGTTGTTCTTCTTTTTGGTGGTTAAACACCCGTTCCCCTCCTAACACATACGAGTTGCAATTAGGGGCAGATCCAGAGTCTAGTCTCGGGAGGGGCACTGCCAGAAAATAAGGCTACTTTCACACTGGGGCGGGCGTCGGCGGTAAAGCGGCGCTATTTTTAGCGCCGTTTTAGCGCCACTATTTGGCCGCTAGCGGGTTGGTTTTATCCCATTTATTTCTACTGAGACACACAGCCGCTATATCCCAATATGACATGCTGGTGCGGGTCCTTGAATAAACCCTGCCTGCATTCTGGGATCCACACGCATGACATATTGGGATATAGCGGCTGTGTGTCACAGTAGAAATAAATGGGATGCCGGCATTGGGATTCATGTAACACTTTATGCATCCCCAAGCCAGTAAAAGACAGCCCTGCATGTTAGACGCATGTCTGCTGCACGCCCTGTGTAAATGAAGCCTAAAGATGAATTTTTCTGTCATTCTATATCATCATTATTATCATGATAATCACACAATACAGGGGCTGTGGCTCAACGCACCTGTACTGTGTGATTATCATGATGATAATGATGATGATTGGTAATTGTAATATGACACATGGAGGGGGTTAATGTACTCACTGATGTATTATTGACCAGTGTAAATTAATGAACCCCTTTGTGCTGCATTAGTGGCACTAGTGGCAGTGTTTATAAACCCCTTCATGCTGTAGCATAAAAGGGGTTAATTAACATTGATAGTGCCACTGTCATTAATGCTGCACAGAGGGGTTAATTGCCACTGGTCAGTAATACATCAGTGAGTACATTAACCCCCTCCATGTGCCATATTACAATTACCAAAGTAAATTATTTAACCCCCCTCCCCTCCCCCAAAGCGTTAACCTCTTCACAAGGTGTTAACTCATTAACATAAGAATGCCCGCCGTAGCTAATTAACATAAGAATGCCCGCCGTAGCTCATTAACATAAGAATGCCCACCGTAGCTAATTAACATAAGAATGCCCGCCGTAGCTAATTAACATAACAATTCCTTAGCTAAGTGCTCACTCACTTGCAGTGCACTGAGCTCTGGCTACAGGTCCATCTTGTCTTCAATCCTGCTGCCTCTGAATCGTGACATCACACCAGCCAGGACTAGGAACCTCCTGTCGGGTGGAGATCACTCCGACTGACAGGGAAGTGAAGTGACACTCGCACCGCTGTGCTGCAAATCTGCCAGCGTGTAGCAGTGGCCCCGGTGTCACATCACTTCCAGACCCCCATAGAGATGCCACTGGCCCCCTCTAAATGAACTGATGGGGCCCAGGGAATATATTTTAGGCCACCTGGGACTTTGGGAGAGCCAGGGGAAGCAGCATTTAGAAGCCTCGTAACGCAAATCTGGTGAGGTGGCGGAGGGAGAAAGCCTTGGAGTCAGTACTATGTTCGGGGGGGGGGGGGGGGGGGGGGCAATTGCCCCGTCGCCCCCCCCCCGCCTGGATCGGCCCCTGGTTGCAATAAGAGTAGAGGTATATCCCAATTCTTTGAAAACACAACAGATAATTTCCCTTCCAGTTACCTATTTAGGTTATACACGAAGGGATCTGCAATTGGCATAATTAGCCTGAATTTAAGGGAACCGTTAATCGGTCAAAATAGACAGAGCTAGGTAGCCAAGTCTAGGAGGAATAAACTCCACGGGTGAAATAGACAATATTTCTCCCTCCTTTTTATTTCATTTGGATTGGTGGGATCTAATATACCTCTAGCTCTTCAAATTAGATAATAAAATTGCATCAATATACCGTATATACTCGAGTATAAGCCAAGTTTTTCAGCACATTTTTTTTGTGCTGAAAGTGCCCCCATGGCTTATACTCGAGTCAAGCACTTTTCTGGTGCAAAGAATGACATTTTCCGAACCAAATTTGGGGCCCTGTATCTCGGGACCACCTGGTGCTAGGAACCCCAAATTTTATGTGCAAACCCAGTGGCACTAGCACTACAACATATCCAAAGCTATGGTTCGTATCACCAAGTGACCCCGAGATATGGGCCCCAAAGTCAGTTTGGAAAATGTCATTCTCTGCTGCAGAAAAGTGCTTGACATTTTCCAAATTGACTTTGGGGCCACGTATCTCGAGCCACTTGGTGCTAGGAATCCCAGCTGGATATGTTGTAGTGCTAGTTCCACTTGGTTTGCACACCAAATTTGGGGTTCCTAGCACCAAGTGGCCCCGAGATACGGGGCCCCAAAGTCAGTTAACTGTGTCCATCTGCAGCAATGTAATTTCGGGACCCTTTGGGTCCAGAGACTCCAAATTTTGGCTTCAGCTAGGGGGCATCTAGGAACCCTTAACTACCAAGTTTGAAGTTCAGGGGACCTATGGCTGCAAATGGGCACAGTGAGGCTGCAGATGGTCATTGTTGACCCTCTTTTCCACTTACAGTAGCTGCGCATTTCTCACCCTCGTCTTATACTCGGGTCAATAAGTTTTCCCAGTTGTTTGTGGTAAAATTAGGTGCCTCGGCTTATATTCGGGTCGATCTTGTACTCTTCAAATTAGATAACAAAATCGCATCAATATATTACACACACCAACTAATACAATTTTAACAATCATGGTTGCCTTTTGGTACACACATTATTTATGATGTGTGTCCCGCATGGAGCGCCACGTCTCTCTTGTCACCTTTGGGCTGGTCCCTCTTTTCCTCTCAGCTGCCCGGCACGGTGGGGAGACGCGGTTGCCTGGTGTCTCCCCACACATGTGCTTCCACGGTGGGACCCATTCTTATTTGGGCCACCTCTCCGTGTCGGCGGCATACCTGGATCACCGCCGGACGTTTAGGGGTTTCGCGCATGCAAGGTTTGACCTGCGCATGCGTGAAACGTCATGACGTCACGCATATTGCGTTGGGGCTGATGGCTGTTGCCGGGGCATCGCCTTCCGGAACGCCGAGAGGGCCACGTCAACACCGCTAATTTTGCGGTCGGGTCTCCAGTTGCAGGGGGAGGATGTGGGGTGGAGATGAGCACCTGTGACTAATAGGCATTTAACCCTATTAAATAAAGGTGCAGCTTCCTGAGGATCTTTAGGTGATCTCTAGATTGCTGCCAACACATGCAGGAAAGGTTCGAAACCAACAAGTAAGTGCTAGTACTGGATATGTCCTGCCAGCTGCAGCTCATAGAATATAATATATTCATATACTCTTCATGATTTAGGTTTCTCAATATATTCATCATCTTATACACAATGGGGTCATTTACTATAGCGCCAAAAAATTCTCCTGCAGTACCATAAAAAAACTCTCAGAAACGGCCAGAAAGACTTCAACTCTCAGAAAGTCAGCACTAATGCAAATGGAAAGCAGCGCTATTGCGGCAATAATGCCTGTCAGATCACATATGCTGGAATAGTGGAAGTCAATGGGGCTCGAACCTGCAAAATCCAAAGTTCTCACTGAAGGCTTATATGCAAGTTCTTTGCCATAAAAAGTGTTTGGAGACCCGGGTCCTGCCCCAGGGGACATGGATCAATGCCAAATTTTTTTAAATTTTTTTTCAGGAGCAGTGATTTTAATAATGCTTTGAGTGAAACAATAAAAGTGTAATATCCCTTTAAATTTCGTACCTGGGGGGTGTCTATAGTATGCCTGTAAAGGGGCGCATGTTTCCCATGTTTAAAACAGTCTGACAGCAAAATGACATTTCAAAGGAAAAAAAGTCATTTAAAACTACTCACGGCTAATAATGAATTGTTGGTCCGACAATACACATAAAAGTTCATTGATAAAAACGGCATGGGAATTTCCCACAGGGGAACCCTGAACCAAAATTTTTAAAAAAATGGCATGGGGGGTCCCCCTAAATTCCATACCAGGCCCTTCAGGTCTGGTATGGATATTAAGGGGAACCCTGGCCAAAATTTTTTAAAAAAAGGCGTGGGGTGCCCCTCAAAATCTATACCAGACCCTTCAGGTCTGGTATGAATTTTAAGGGGAACCCTGCGCCAACTTTTTTTTAAAAAATGGCGTGGGGTCTCCCCAAAAATCCATACCAGACCCTTATCTGAGCATGCAACCTGGCAGGCAGCAGGAAAAGAGGGGGGATGAGAGTGCGCTCCCCCTCCTGAACCGTACCAGGCCACATGCCCTCAACATTGGGAGGGTGCTTTGGGGTAGCCCCCCAAAAAAAAATGGTGTCCCCATGTTGATGAGGACAAGGGCCTCATCCCCACAACCCTTGCCTGGTGGTTGTTGGGGTCTGCGGGCGGGGGGCTTATCAGAATCTGGAAGCCCCTTTAACAAGGGGACCCTCAGATTCCAGCGATCCCCCCTGTGTGAAATGGTAAGGGGGTACAAAAGTACCCCTACCATTTCACAAAAAAGTGTCAAAAATGTTAAAAATGACAAGAGACAGTTTTTGACAATTCCTTTATTTAAATGCTTCTTCTTTCTTCTATCTTCTTTCTTCTATCTTCTATCCTCCTTCGGTTTCTTCCTCTATCTTCTTCTTGTTCTTCCTCCAGTGTTCTCGTCCGGCATCTTCCTCCGCGGCATCTTGTTCCCTTCTTCTCATCGGGCCGCTCCACATCCATGATGGCATGGTGGGAGGCTCCCACTGTGTGACGCTTCTCATCTTCTGATGGTTCTTAAATAACGGAGGGCGGGGCCACCCGGTAAACCCCGTCCCCCTCTGATGCACGGGGACTTCCCTGTGGCATTCCCCGTGACGTCAGAGGGGGCGTGGTCACCGGGTGGCCCCGCCCTCCGTTATTTAAGAACCGTCAGAAGAGGAGAAGCGTCACACAGCGGGAGCGCAGCAATTTTTCGAATGCATTTTTTTTAGGAAAAAAAAAACAGTTTTGGGCTTTAAAAAAAAAACAAAAAAGTTATCCCAATGTTTTTGCATAATGTGAAAGATGAAGTTACACTGAGTAAATAGATACCCAACATGTCACGCTTCAAAATTTCACAGGCTTGTGGAATGGCGCCAAACTTCGCTATTTAAAAATCCCCTTAGGCGACGCTTTAAAAATTTTTACTGGTTACATGTTTTAAGTTACAGAGGAGGTCTAGGACCAAAACCATTGCTCTCGCTCTAACTTTAGCAGTGACACCTCACATGTGTGGTTTGAACACCGTTTTCATATGTGGGTGGGACTTATGTATGCGTTTGCTTCTGCATGCGAGCTCACGGGGACAGGGGCGCTTTAAAAAAATTTTTTTGATCACTTTTGTTTCTATTACAAGGAATGTAAACATCCCTTGTAATAGGAATAAGCATGACAGGTGCTCTTTACAGTGAGATGTGGGGTCAATAAGACCCCACATCTCACCTCTAGGCTTAGAAGCCTGAAATAAAAAAAACAAAACAAAAAACAATCCCAGCTTCCCAGCCGAAGCGGCGCCGTTTTTTTTAATACAGAGGCCGGGCGTGACGTCATAACATCACGCCCGGCCTCTGAACGATCATAGGGACTCCGGCGACCATCTGGTCTGCCGGAAATCTCTATGCTAAACATCCGGGGCTGGCGGATCCTGTGACCGACTCACCGATCGCAGCGGTGAGTCGGTACAAGCACCGGGGGCGGCGGGGGGGCATGTCCCCTCTCGCCTCCCGTAAGAACGATCAAGCGGTGGAACAGCCACTATGATCATTCTTATGGTGTGCAGATTCGCCGGCTCTAATAGACGATATCTGGATGATGTCTGTAGCTACAGGCATCACTCAGATATCGCCGCTCAAAGCCAAGGACGTCATTTGGCGTAAGGTGGGCGGGAAGCGGTTTTAATGGTGTTCGCACAGATTTTTTGTCTGTTCACATGTTCTGCTGCGAATAGGGTTGCCACCTTTTCTTCAGGCCAAACCCGAACACTTTCACGTCGCACGGCAATTTTTTTGTAGTACACTCTATAGAATTGTAAAATACCTGGGACACCTCTTGGGTTACCCAATGAGAGTAGTAATGAGGTGTACTACAGTGAACAGTGGCTGTGGCCAAATTGCATTAAGAGTGGGGGGGGGGGGACTTAAAGGGGCATGGTTAAATAAAACTAAAGCATTTGTGTACTCATAAAATGTGATTTGATTAATAAAAGAATTGTCAGTTAAAATATGAAACCAGCCTACCTTAAAAGTGGACACTGTCAGCCAGTAGAGCAGTGGATGGTGTCAGTAGAGCAGTGGACGGTGTCAGTAGGGCAGTGGACAGTGTCAGTAGGGCAGTGGACGGTGTCAGTAGGGCAGTGGACGGTGTCAGTAGGGCAGTGGACGGTGTCAGTAGGGCAGTGGACGGTGTCAGTAGGGCAGTGGACGGTGTCAGTAGGGCAGTGGACGGTGTCAGTAGGGCAGTGGACGGTGTCAGTAGGGCAGTGGACGGTGTCAGTAGGGCAGTGGACGGTGTCAGTAGAGCAGTGGACGGTGTCAGTAGAGCAGTGGATGGTGTCAGTAGAGCAGAGGACGGTGTCAGTAGAGCAGTGGACGGTGTCAGTAGAGCAGTGGACGGTGTCAGTAGAACAGTGGACGGTGTCAGTAGGGCAGTGGACGGTGTCAGTAGAGCAGTGGACAGTGTCAGTAGGGCAGTGGATGGTGTCAGTAGAACAGTGGATGGTGTCAGTAGGGCAGTGGACGGTGTCAGTAGGGCAGTGGACGGTGTAAGTAGGGCAGTGGACGGTACCAGTAGAGCAGTGGATGGTGTCAGTAGAGCAGTGGATGGTGTCAGTAGGGCAGAGGACGGTGTCAGTAGAGCAGTGGACGGTGTCAGTAGGGCAGTGGATGGTGTCAGTAGAGCAGTGGACGGTGTCAGTAGAGTAGTGGATGGTGTCAGTAGAGCAGAGGATGGTGTCAGTAGGGCAGAGGACGGTGTCAGTAGGGCAGAGGACGGTGTCAGTAGAGTAGTGGATGGTGTCAGTAGAGCAGAGGATGGTGTCAGTAGGGCAGAGGACGGTGTCAGTAGGGCAGAGGACGGTGTCAGTAGGGCAGAGGACGGTGTCAGTAGAGCAGTGGATGGTGTCAGTAGAGCAGAGGACGGTGTCAGTAGGGCAGTGGATGGTGTCAGTAGAGCAGTGGATGGTGTCAGTAGAGCAGTGGATGGTGTCAGTAGGGCAGTGGATGGTGTCAGTAGAGCAGTGGATGGTGTCAGTAGAGCAGTGGATGGTGTCAGTAGAGCAGTGGATGGTGTCAGTAGAGCAGTGGACGGTGTCAGTAGGGCAGTGGACGGTGTCAGTAGGGCAGTGGATGGTGTCAGTAGAGCAGTGGATGCTGTCAGTAGAGCAGAGGACAGTGTCAGTAGGGCAGTGGAAAGTAGCAGATTAAATATCAGACAGTGTCTGTGCCCCCCCAATAGAGAACTCCATTACAGCGAGACAAAAAAAAAACCCTTACCTTCCAGGAGCCGTTGCAAAGATATGTGTGTGTGAACCTGTTAGGGGCGGAGTCTGTAATACCATGCTTCTCCTGCAAAAGTGTCCCTGTTTGCTAGGATACCAGTCCAGTGGCCCTCCATTCACTGTCTCTGGCGGCATCGGCGCCGGCAGCTGGGTGGGAGAGAGAGAGCGCACAGACAGTGCAGTGTGACCCGGCTGCAGGACATTAGCCCCGCTGAAGCTGGGGGAAGTGCGTGCTGTTTGGGGGTAGCTGACAGAGGAGGGGGTGGCTGACAGAGAGGAGGGGGGCAGACAGAGAGGAGGGGGGCAGACAGAAAGGAGGGGGGCAGACAGAAAGGAGGGGGGCAGACAGAGAGGAGAGGGGCAGACAGAGAGGAGGGGGGCAGACAGAGAGGAGGGGGGCAGACAGAGGAGGGGGGCTGACAGAGGAGGGGGGCTGACAGAGGAGGGGGGCTGACAGAGAGGAGGGGGCTGACAGAGGAGGGGGGCTGACAGAGAGGAGGGGGCTGACAGAGGAGGGGGGGTGGCTGACAGAGGAGGGGGGCAGACAGAGAGGAGGAGGGGGCTGACAGAGAGGAGGGGGCAGACAGAGAGGAGGGGGCAGACAGAGAGGAGGGGGGCTGACAGAAGAGGGGGCTGACAGAGGAGGGGGGCAGACAGAGAGGAGGGGGGCTGACAGAGGAGGGGGGCTGACAGAGGAGGGGGGCTGACAGAGGAGGGGGCTGACAGAGAAGGGGGGCTGACAGAGGAGGGGGGCTGACAGCTGACAGAGAGGAGGGGGGCTGACAGAGGAGGGGGGCTGACAGCTGACAGAGAGGAGGGGGCTGACAGAGGAGGGGGGGTGGCTGACAGAGGAGGGGGGGCAGACAGAGAGGAGGAGGGGGATGACAGAGAGGAGGAGGGGGCTGACAGAGGAGGAGGGGGCTGACAGAGGAGGAGGGGGGGGCTGACAGAGGAGGAGGGGGGCTGACAGAGAGGAGGGGGGCAGACAGAGAGGAGGGGGCTGACAGAGGAAGGGGGCTGACAGCTGACAGTGGAGGGGGGGTGGCTGACAGAGGAGGGGGGCAGACAGGGAGGAGGAGGGGGCTGACAGAGGAGGAGGGGGGGCTGACAGGAGAGGAGGGGGGGTTGACAGGAGAGGAGGGGGGGCTGACAGGAGAGGAGGGGGGGCTGACAGCTGACAGAGGAGGGGGGGTGGCTGACAGAGGAGGGGGGCAGACAGAGAGGAGGAGGGGGCAGACAGAGAGGAGGAGGGGGCTGACAGAGAGGAGGAGGGGGCTGACAGAGAGGAGGAGGGGGCTGACAGAGGAGGAGGGGGGCTGACAGAGAGGAGGGGGCAGACAGAGAGGAGGGGGCTGACAGAGAAGGGGGGCAGACAGAGAGGAGGGGGGCTGACAGAGGAGGGGGGCCGACAGAGAAGGGGGGCCGACAGAGAAGGGGGGCTGACAGAGGAGGGGGGCTGACAGCTGACAGAGAGGAGGGGGGCTGACAGAGGAGGGGGGCTGACAGCTGACAGAGAGGAGGGGGCTGACAGAGGAGGGGGGCAGACAGAGAGGAGGGGGGCTGACAGAGGAGGGGGCCGACAGAGAAGGGGGGCTGACAGAGGAGGGGGGCTGACAGCTGACAGAGAGGAGGGGGGCTGACAGAGGAGGGGGGCTGACAGCTGACAGAGAGGAGGGGGCTGACAGAGGAGGGGGGGTGGCTGACAGAGGAGGGGGGGCAGACAGAGAGGAGGAGGGGGCTGACAGAGAGGAGGGGGGGGCTGACAGAGGAGGAGGGGGGGGCTGACAGAGGAGGAGGGGGGGCTGACAGAGGAGGAGGGAGGGCTGACAGAGGAGGAGGGGGGGCTGACAGAGAGGAGGGGGCAGACAGAGAGGAGGGGGCTGACAGAGGAAGGGGGCTGACAGCTGACAGTGGAGGGGGGGTGGCTGACAGAGGAGGGGGGCAGACAGGGAGGAGGAGGGGGCTGACAGAGGAGGAGGGGGGGCTGACAGGAGAGGAGGGGGGGTTGACAGGAGAGGAGGGGGGGCTGACAGGAGAGGAGGGGGGGCTGACAGGAGAGGAGGGGGGGCTGACAGCTAACAGAGGAGGGGGGGTGGCTGACAGAGGAGGGGGGCAGACAGAGAGGAGGAGGGGGCTGACAGAGAGGAGGAGGGGGCTGACAGAGAGGAGGAGGGGGCTGACAGAGGAGGAGGGGGGCTGACAGAGAGGAGGGGGGAGGAGGGGGGGCTGACAGAGGAGAGGGGGGCTGACAGAGGATGGGGCTGACAGAGAGGAGGGGGGGCTGACAGAGGAGAGGGGGCTGACAGAGGAGGGGGGCTGACAGAGGAGGGGGGCTGACAGAGAGGAGGGGGGAGGAGGGGGGGGCTGACAGAGGAGAGGGGGGCTGACAGAGGATGGGGCTGACAGAGAGGAGGGGGGGCTGACAGAGGAGAGGGGGCTGAACAGAGGAGAGGGGGTTGACAGAGGAGAGGGGGCTGACAGAGGAGGGGGGGGCTGACAGAGGAGGGGGGGCTGACAGAGGAGGGGGCTGACAGAGGGGAGGGGGGGCTGACAGAGGGGAGGGGGGGCTGACAGAGAGGAGGGGGTGGCTGACAGAGGAGAGGGGGGCTGACAGAGGATGGGGCTGACAGAGAGGAGGGGGGGCTGACAGAGGAGGGGGGGCTGACAGAGAGGAGAGGGGGCAACAGAGGAGAGGGGGGCTGACAGAGGATGGGGCTGACAGAGAGGAGGGGGGGCTGACAGAGAGGAGGGGGGCTGACAGAGAGGAGGGGGGCTGACAGAGAGGAGGGGGGGCTGACAGAGAGGAGGAGGGGCTGACAGAGAGGAGGGGGGCTGACAGAGAGGAGGGGGGCTGACAGAGAGGAGGGGGGGCTGACAGAGAGGAGAGGGGGCAACAGAGGAGAGGGGGGCTGACAGAGGATGGGGCTGACAGAGAGGAGGGGGGGCTGACAGAGAGGAGGGGGGGCTGACAGAGAGGAGGGGGGCTGACAGAGAGAAGGGGGGTCTGACAGAGAGGAGGAGGGGGCTGACAGAGAGGAGGGGGGGCTGACAGAGAGGAGGGGGGGCTGACAGAGAGGAGGGGGGCTGACAGAGAGGAGGGGGGCTGACAGAGAGGAGGGGGGCTGACAGAGAGGAGGGGGGCTGACAGAGAGGAGGGGGGGCTGACAGAGAGGAGGGGGGGGCTGACAGAGAGATGGGGGGGGCTGACAGAGAGGAGGGGGGGGCTGACAGAGGAGGGGGGGGTGGCTTAGTGTTGGGGGAAGAGAGCACACAATGAGCTGCAGCATTCAGGATTCATTAGCCTAGCACTGCATTGACAGGGGTGAGGGGGACCGGACTGGGACCAACTCACCACTCTCACCATTCACCAGTGAAACCGCCAAAAATCATTAGCCCTGCTGGAGCAGGGGAAGGAGGGGGCCCGGGGGGAGCGTTGCTGCTGGCGGGAGAGAGCGCATTCAGGGCAGGCTGCATTTGCTGATCAGCATTGGCACACTGATGGGGGAGAGGTGGAGGTAGGGGAACTGTCACCACTGAAGCCACACAGGACAGGAGCCATCCGAGGAGCAAGTGCTATTTGAGAGTGAGCATCCAGCGACAGGAGAGGGTCGCGCTGCTGACGGGACACAGCAGGACGGAGCGCAGTCTCAGCTACAGGAGCGCGGGGGGGGTGCTAAACTGCTGGTGGGCTGGAGGTATAAACACTCACTTCCCACACTGGCTGGAGCCTATGCTGCTGTGTCCGGGTTTCAGGAGGAGAGAAACCCGGGCACAGCTGTCAAAACCCGAACTGTCCGGGTCATTCCCGTACAGGTGGCAACCCTAGCTGCGAACCAAACAGGGGGGATGTTCGGCCCATCCCTAGTTCTCATTGAGAATCATGGGGTACAAGTTGTCAAGCACCTCGGAGGTCCAAAGTCGCCTAACTGTGAAACAAGTCATATATGTTTTAATAGAAAGGAGCTCTCATTTATATTGCATTTACATTAGCAGAACCAATGCAGGAAGGGATGTGTGCACATGGGCCAGAAGCAAATGTGTGGGGATGCCAAACAAATCAATGAACCCCACCCCCGCATTGATTAAGCACAAGTACATATTGTACCCTTATCCGAAAAATGAGCTGCACCTCCTCTTTGCTAAAGAGGGACCTCGCCATGTCCACCTAGATGGAGATCCTGACCAGCACAGGGACTTCCGGGTGATTACAATTACTTATTTCTGGGTCAGAAGGCGAAACCACACTCTTTTGATCGCTGCTGCGAATATTTGATCGCAACCACTATTAGAATTTTATTATTTTTGTTTATTCGCAGATATGCAAATTTGTATCTCTACTTATGATATTTAAAGGCGTTCGATAAAAAATGGTGTCCCTGGGTTAGCAGCAGGTGAATGACAAAAACAAAAGGTCCAGTTTGAGGAAATCGTTCAGCTGAAATCACACACTTTCATTCCCGCATGTCAGTCCCGACTGCAGGGGGAATTTCAGAGACATCTGTGCAGGTGTCTGCACTGATATCAATACAAATTGCACCCCAAAGTTAAAACAGTGTAATTGTCACCGCTTTGGCATGTCAAATCGCACCAATGTGAACTAAAGCTGACACATACAACACTGCCTATCCACCAGCTGAATTCATTACCTGCAATTCTCCACAGCTGATATATATATATATATATATATTATATAGATTCCACCTTTATCATTAACTTGCAGGTGTGCAGAAGCCTAGGTTTACATTGGAGCAATTTGTCATGCGATTTGAGAGATCAAATCGCATGACTATTGGCAGCAATGGCACTGTTCCAATCGATGCCACATTTTTTTTTTGTGGCGCTGCACCAATTTGCTAAAGTAGTTTCTGCACTACTTTTGCCGATTTTAGGTGCGACTTCAATAGACATTTGTGTATGAAGCCACACAGATGTCTTTTCTTGTCTTTCTTCATTTTCAAAAACAAATGAGAGCTGCAAAATACTCACCATGCCTCTCAGCAAATAGCTTGGGGTGTCTACTTTCCAAAATGGGGTCATTTGGGGGGGTTTTGTGCTATTTTGTCATTTTATGGTCTTCGAAACTGTGATAGGCAGTGAGGAGTGAATCAAACATTTACGCCCTTAGAAATCCTGAAGGCGGTGATTGGTTTTCAGGGCCCCGTACGTGGCTAGGCTCCCAAAATGTCCCACACATGTGGTATCCCCGTACTCAGGGGAAGCAGCAGAATGTATTTTTGGGTGTAATTCCACGTATGCCCATGGAATGTTTAAGCAATATATCATTTACTGACAACTTTGTGCAAAAAAAAAAATGCGCCACTTTCCCGCAACTTGTGTCAAAATATAAAATATTCCATGGACTCAGCATGCCTCTCAGCAAATAGCTTGGGGTGTCTATTTTCCAAAATGGGGTCATTTGGGGGGGTTTTGTGCCATCTGGGCATTTTATGGCCTTCAAAACTGTGATAGGTAGTGAGGAGTGAAATCAAAAATTTACGCCCTTAGAAATCCTGAAGGCGGTGATTGGTTTTCGGGGCCCCGTACGCGGCTAGGCTCCCAAAAAGTCTCACACATGTGGTATCCCCATACTCAGAGGAAGCAGCTAAATTTATTTTGGGGTGCAATTCCACATATGCCCATGGCCTGTGTGAGCAATATATCATTTAGTAACAACTTTTTGTAATTTTTTTTTTTGTCATTATTCAATCACTTGGGACAAAAAAAAATAATATTCAATGGGCTCAACATGCCTCTCAGCAATTTCCTTGGGGTGTCTACTTTCCAAAATGGGGTCATTTGGGGGGGATTGTACTGCCCTGCCATTTTAGCACCTCAAGAAATTACATAGGCAGTCATAAACTAAAAGCTGTGTAAATTCCAGAAAATGTACCCTAGTTTGTAGACACTATAACTTTTGCGCAAACCAATAAATATACGCTTATTGACATTTTTTTTAACAAAGACATGTGGCCGAATACATTTTGGCCTGAATGTATGACTAAAATTGAGTTTATTGGATTTTTTTTATAACAAAAATTAGAAAATATCATTTTTTTTTTTCAAAATTTTGTTTTTTTTCTGTTTATAGCGCAAAAAATAAAACGGCAGAGGTGATCAAATACCATCAAAAGAAAGCTCTATTTGTGGGAAGAAAAGGACGCAAATTTCGTTTGGGTACAGCATTGCATGACCACGCAATTAGCAGTTAAAGCAACGCAGTGCCAAATTGTAAAAAGTGCTCTGGTCAGGAAGGGGGTAAATCCTTCCAAGGCTGAAGTGGTTAACCCTATTCGCATCACAGAAATACGGAAAATGATGACAACATTGCTGGCCCTTGACGCCGAAAAGGTGATTGACAGGGTTCATCGGGGCTACCTACAAGCTACCCTGGGCAAATTTGGACTTCCTGGCATCGCCCTGTCTGCCATCTCAGCATCATATTCTAACACTTCCGCAAATATATATACGTCCAATGCACTCTGAAACTTTTCAAATTTCTAACGGTACTAGACAGGGGTGCCCACTATCTCCCCTTATTTTCACCCTAATAAAGGAGCCACTGGCTGAATCAATTAGAGTTAATTCTGAAGTTACGGGCATTAAATTAGCAGGGCAGCAACATAAAATCGGACTCTTTGCATAGTTCTCACTCTCACTAACCCAGAATCTTCATTAAAAGCAGTCCACTCTATTATTGATAAATTTAGTACTATCTCATTTAGTACTATCTCATACTACAAACTAAATAATACTAAATCCACTATCCTACCGAGAAATATCTCTAGCCCACTCCTAGGCCACTTAAAAAAAGCAATTTCCCTACAGCTGGGCACACAGTAAGTTATCCTATTTAGGTATAGTACTGACGACCCCCTACTACCAACACATTTTCTTTCAATAAATTTTTATTATTAATAATAAAAATATATCAGACACAAAATTTGCATCAAACATTACATGGAATAAAGGTAGAAGGGCAATTAGAAGTACAAATAAATCTGAGGCTTAGCCTCCTAATGCAGGGCTTATAAGTGAGAGAACTAAAATAAAGCCACATTAGTGAAAATCCTTAAAACAAGACTAGCGAATCAGCTTAGGATGTCAGGTCACATTTGCTCATACAAGATAAGAAGAACCTACCGCAGGGTCAGAAGACAAGAGGAGGCAGGGTTATAGCAGAGCCGAGAGGAGAGGGACACTGGTATGTAATAGAAGGATCTATCTTATACACACAAGGGCTCAGGGAGCAGGCAAGGCTATCCGTCACCCACCCCAAATGGGAACTCACTGCGGGCGAGGGACTGCCCCACCCTCCCGAACCCTCAATCTCAGTCCCAGCCTCCCCCACCAGAGGCGTCAAATAATTTTGTTCCATTGTAGGAACAGTGTATTCCCTACTTCATTGGTCTTTATTGTCAAGTGGTCAAACCACCTTAGCTACGTATCCTCAAACTGAAGGAGAGCTATATAATACAGGAATGCCCTAGCCTCATGAAGCCCGGTGTTCCTTAAGGTGTTATTTAAACTCTCCCGGTAAGTATTAATAGGTAAGAGACAAGGTCAAACTTCTTACAGCTACTTTAAAACCGTGAATCTGAGGGAGTGTAGGAAAAGGGGAAGGAGAATCAGGATAAGGGGAGGGAGGGGGATGAGGGGAAAATCACAAGGGAGGAGGAGTATCCGTGGAGTCACTCAGGGAGCCTGTTGCCCTGATAAACTAACACCAGGGCATAAGGAGATATGGCAAAAGTTAGCCCAAGGTTCCCAGGTTAATTCGAAAATACGGGTTTTGTCCTGTATAATGCTAACAATCTTCTCTTGCGCCATAATCCAGGATATTTTATGCTTCACCGCTGCAAAAGAAACCCTAAGTTTTTTCCAACAAGAGGCAATTGATTTTGGCGCCCAGAAGGATGAAGAATATCAATTTCTGTGTATATTTATCTACTTTTTCCACTTTCATATTCAGTAGAGCTATCTCTGGAGATTGGGGAATATGAACAGAGGTTATTTTACGTATTACCGAGAAAATTTTGTTCCATAGACTCCGTATGCGGGGGCAAGCCCACCATACATGAGACATTGTCCCTACATGGCCACATCCTCTAAAACACAGCGGGGAAGCATCAGGGTATATCTTTGCAAGAAGAGAAGGAACCCTATACTACCTCATGAGTACCTTGATGCTACCCTCCATGAGAGAAACATTTAATATACCTTTAAAAGAGCGCTGGAAGCAGGAGAACCATTGGTCACTATCCCACGAACAGTCCAGGTCCTTTTCCCAGGATAAGACGTATGGAGGCTTGGACGCTACTGACGCCAGTGATGCATATATGACGGAAATCCCCCCTCTCTGATCCATTGCACCCGCACACCAAGACTCGTAGTTAGATATTGAGGGGGGTATTGATTTATTTGGCCAGAGGGAATGAAGGAAATGTTGTATTTGCTTAAAGCGAAAACGTTCAGGCTGAGGCATTTCCAGCTTGCTAGTGCAGAAAGCCAGAGTGAGAGGACCTGTGGAGGAGAAATAGTTCCCTATTCTGAGTAATCCCTTATTCAGCCACCAACTAAACGCTAAGATGTTCATTCCTGGCGGAAAGTCGGGGTTATGAAAAATATGTGTTAGGGGTTTGAGGGACGAAATCAAGGAGGGGATTTTATAAAGTCGGTCGCATAGGGCCAGAGAGTGTGACAACGTGGGGGCAAGGATGGGCGGTCTCGATTTAGTAGGAGACCACAACAAAAAGTCAATTGTGTGGAGAGGGACTGCTTGACGTTCCATTGTGACCCAATCAGGCTTCGGGCCTTTTGAGTACACGACGGAGATTTGAGCTAACTAGGCTGTTTGATAGTACCACCAAATATTGGGAAGTGCTAGACCCCCTTGTGATTTAGATCTGAAAAGGATATTTTGAGCATAGCGACTTCCCTTCGGGCCCCAAATAAATTTTATGATTTTGGACTGGAGTGGGTGTACTTGCGATTTTTGGATTGGGATGGGCAAGGATCTGAATAAGTAAAGTATGCGTGGGAGGAGAGTCATTTTGACCGCATTAATACGGCCCAGCCAGGATAGATTGTGATTATCCCAGAGGGAAAGGTCCGATATCAATTTGCGGAATGTGGCCGGGTAGTTGGAGGAATAGAGGGAGGCTATACTTGCCGTGAGATGTACTCCCAGATAAGGGAGAGAGACCTCATTCCATGAAAATGGGAAGTGGTTTTGTAGGCTACTTAGGGTATTGGGTGGGACCGTAATGTTCAGGGCGGAGGATTTGGATACATTGACTCGTAGACCCGACATTTCACCAAATTTATCAAGTAAAGAGAAGATATTAGGAGTGGAGATCAGAGGGGATGTCACGAAGAGTAATAAATCATCCGCAAAAAGGGCACATTTGTGCTCCTGTTTGCCACACATCACCCCTTTAATGTCGGGATGGTTCCTAATCGCAACAGCCAGGGATTCCATGGCTATGGCGAATAGAAGGGGGGATAGAGGGCAACCCTGTCTAGTTCCTCTTTCTATAGTAAGGGGCTCGGAGTAAAAGCCCTGCAATCTGACCTGTGCACTTGGGCCAGAGTACAGGGCCCTAAGGATGCTCAAGAATCGTGGACCAAAACCCCATCGATCTAGAACCTGGAATAGGTATGGCCAGGAAACTGTGTCGAAGGCCTTCTGCAGGTCAACGGACAACAGATACCCATGTTGTGGGGGACCCCCATCCCATTGAGAATTGAGTAAAGAAATGATATCGACTGCTCTCCTGATCTGGTCAGGACCTTGTCTCCCCGGGATAAAGCCCACCTGGTCCTTATTAACATAGAGAGCTATACAGGACGCTAGCCGGTTGGAGAGAACTTTAGTTAAGATTTTTAAATCGTTATTGATTAAGGAGATAGGACGATAATTAGCAACCATAGTCGTGTCTTTGCCGGGTTTCGGAATAACCGAAATGAAGGCAAGATTTAGGGCTTTATCCAGGGGAGATTCAGACCTGAGGGAATTAAAGAATCTGACTAAGTACGGGGTTAATATGGGACCGAATTTTTTATAATAGCCAACGGAGAAGCCATCCGGGCCCGGGGCTGAGTTTTGTTTCAGGTGTTTAATTACCGCGAGCACTTCGGGTTCAGTGATTGGCCCCTCTAGAAGTTCCGAGTGGTCCAGAGATAACTTGGGAAGGGGTAGGTTGTCTAGGAATTCTGATATGGAATGATTAGATGATACTTTTTCCTTTTTATATAGTGAAGTGTAAAAATCGTGGAATGTTTCCATTATCTGTTTTGGGTTTTGGGTGAGATCACCTGATGGGGTGCGAATTTTGGGGAAGGCGATCGATCTCGGTTTTGGTGACAATTTGGCTGCTAATTTGGTTCCTATTTTGCCAGTTTGGTGATAAAAGCGGGCACCCGACCACCGGAGCTGTTTCTCAGCCTCGGAGGTAAGGGCCAGGTTTAGAGAAGTCCTCGCATTCTCCAGCGCCTCTAGAGAATCTTTGGTGGGGTTCCGTTTGTGGGCTCTACACAGAGATTGGAATTTAAGCCGAAGGTTATTGATATCAGCTGTACGTTCCTTCTTAAGGTTGGTGGAGATTTGAATAATTTTTCCTCTGAGTACTGCCTTATGAGCAGCCCACAGCGTCTCCGGAGAGACCTCTTCAGTATCGTTTAAACGGAAGTATTCCTGTATCTCTTTTGCTAAGATCGAACATTGTATTGGGTCACTGAGGAGCCATTCATTGAGGCGCCATATAAATTTGTTGCCCGGGTTGGGAGATTGCTGCATATATAAGACAACCATCGAGTGGTCAGATATAGGGGAGTCCCTGATAATTGCTTTGAGAGCTCTAGGAATGTTTTGTGATTGAATAAAAATGTGGTCGATTCTTGTGTAGAGGTGGTGTGGGGCGGAATAATGAGTGAAGTCCCTGGCCTTAGGGTTCATTTCCCTCCAGATGTCCACAAGGCCCAGCGAACACAGTGTGGAGGCTATTTTAGTGCTTTGTTTTGGAGGTTTTCTAGGACGAGGAGGACCAGAGCCCGCTTTGTCCAGTGAAATGTCAAAAGGGAGATTTGTGTCTCCTCCCATTATGATTTTCCCCTCAAGTTTTGGGCTTAGTGTGGATATCATTGTGGAGATGAAGGAAGCCTGGCCTTTATTCGGGGCATAGTAAGAGATAAATGAGTGCATTGATCCCTCAATCGTGCCCTTTACTAAAAGAAACCTGCCCGCTTGGTCTTTAATAACATCTGTGGGAGAAAATTTAAGATGTTTTGCGAAGCAAATAGCAACCCCTTTTGTCTTATTGTCAGCATTGGAGAGAAAAAACTGAGTGTAGTGGCCATGGAGGAAGGAGGGATTGTATGAGGATGGGAAGTGAGTTTCTTGTAATAAAAGAATTGCTATTTTTTGTGATTTGTGTAGGTTAAATAGTTTGCGTCTTTTGACTGGAGAATTCATTCCCTGCACATTGTGTGTGGCTATACAGAGGGGATGGGGGGGCATCAGTGTGTTAGAGTGCATGGATCAGAAGGGGGGATGAGCGTCCCACATAACTAGTGCTTACCTGGGATTTCAAGATATGTACAAGCGTCCAAGCCTCCACGGCCTGAGTTCCTGGGATTCCTAGTAGCAACTGCCTCGTGTGACTCCTGAGTGACTCCGGGGATAGGTGGGAGGGAGAGGTGAGGAAATGAAGAAGGGTCGACCCTGGGTGGGAGAGACCAGACATGTCAAAAGCAATATAGAACAAAAACCATATCCAAGAAAACATTTCAGTTAAAACTGAGTAACTTTCAAGAACCCCTACAGGAGGGAAATGTGGGTGTTTGCCTCCTGCAAGGTTTTCCCTTAGAACAAAAACCCCCCCAAATGGGGTCATGGAAGTGTCTCTGAGTGGGGGAAAATACCACTCAGAGACTCGTGGAGGCGAAGTGCCGCCACTCCGGCCAAACCGCCAAAAATAATACCAAAATTGAAACCATGAAAAAACATACTAAAAGGAGTCCTGGGAAAGAAGAAGCGAAACATAAACTTCTCAGCATCCAAAAAACAAAGAGGAGAAAAAAAAAAGAGGGGGGGGGGAATCCCAAAACGAATCAGGCTAGGGTTCTGCCAGGAGAAAACGGGGGTTAAGGAAGTCAGCGTCCCATTTTCGAAAGACTACCGCAGGAGTTCCTGGGGAGTAAAAAGGGGGTTGATTCTGTTGATAGTAGACTGTTCTTCACGGAGGGCGACCATCTTTGGATCTCTTGGCATGTTGCTTGTGCCATAAGGGTTGGATGGGACTTGAGGGTGGTGGTCTTTTTGTTGATTGAGGTGTTCTAGGGTCCATCTCGGCAGGTGGTGCTGGCGAGTGTGAAATAAGGCCCAGTTGCAGCAGCAGCCTTTCTCCGTCTCCAAAGTTAGTGAAGCTGTATGATTTATTTAGGTAGGCAAAGTTGAGGCGAAAAGGGAACGACCATCTGTAAGCGATCGATTTCTGAGATAAGCAGCTCAAGAGAGGCTTCAAGGATCTCCGTTTCTGTATCGTAAGGGGAGAAAGATCCGCGAATATTTGGATCGGGTGCCCTTGAAAGGAGAGATTTTCTGTTTCTCTTGCTCTGTGCATAACCTCCTCTTTAACTCTGAAGAAGTGGGGTTTAACCACTATGTCTCTGGGCAAGCCGTCCTGGCGCGGAGGTTGTAAGGCCCTGTGCGCTCGGTCTAACTCCAATCTGTAGTCTGGAATGTCCGGGAGTAAGTGTTTGATGAATGAGCGAACGATTTTATCTGTGTCTTTGAACGATTCTGGAAGTCCTCTTAGCCTAAAATTATATCTACGAGACCTATTTTCAAGGTCATCGAGTTTTGAGTATGCCATGTCCAGTTGGTCATGTAATTCTTGGATCCTGTCAGTGTTCTGGTTGGCGACTGCTGCGATTTGATCAGTCTTTGATTCAATTGCCTCAATTCTAATGCCCAATTGCTGCAAGTCTGCCTGTATAGTGGTGGTCATTTGTGAGGCATTTAGTGCTAACCCTCTTGAGAGCATGTTAGAGAAGGTATCCATTAAGGCTGCGAAATCTGTGGGGATAGGGCCAGGAGAGGTAGGCCGAGGGCTGGATGTGGAGCATCTCTCCTCCATCTGGGTCAGGGGGGGAACTTCCATAGGGCTACATCCTAGAGAATCAGTGGGGGATGCTGGAAATATCCCATCCTGGGGATTACTCACTGTTGGTGGGTTCATCATGTCTGCATGTGAAGGCAGAGGAGGGAAGTCTTCCAGTGATGCCGCTGGATTCTTTATGGGGCCTCGTGCGGCGCTAGCGGCCGCCATTTTCGTGTAGGCCGCGGTCCGCGGACCGGGATCCAGGGATCGGGAAAGGTCCCGTCTTGCTGAGCCCCCGATCATGCGAGGGGGTCCCCCAGGACTCCGGGAGGTAAGGGGGGTCCGATGTGTCGGTTCTGCTGCTTATCGTGGCTGTGGCGGTGTATGCTGGCCGGAGTGGAGCGGAGCTCTCAGAACGAGCGACCGTCCATGGAGCTGCCGTGCATGCGCCTCCTACCAACACATTTAAAGCTAACTTCCAGACACTTTTACAAACAATTTCCCAGGACACCCAGCACATTGCAAAATTCTAACTAAATTGGCTAGGGCACGTAGCAGCATTTAAAATGCTGGTACTCCCCAAGATCCTTTATGTGTAAATACAAGACAAATAGGGGAGAAATAAGACAGCCATGATGAACAGTGGCTCTAATGGTAGTTTGATCAAGTTTATTCTTAAGGTCTTAGGAACATTCTGCACCCTTGAACCTGGCATTGCTCCCCCTCTCTTTGTGCCAAAACTATCCTAATAAAAAAATGACCATAGCATCTCTTTGGAAATCTAACTGTCATGTACCTGGGTGTATTTGAACCAGGATGTTCCTGGTTCTCTCAGCTGCAATCTTACTTGTTGTGCCACAGAAGAGCTCTGGAGTTATAGCTATGTTCTCTCAGTTTGATGCATTACCTTGGACTCACTAGCCCCACCTGCTACCAGCTGTGGACAATCTACAATCAAAGCAGCCCATAAATAGCAGCACTTCCTATCTCTCAGTGCCTGTTTGTGTGGACTAGCTCCCTGAGTGTTGTGACTGCTTTGTGACACTGAATACTGTATATGAACTTCTGCCTGATTTCCTGACTACTCTCTAGCCTGCTGATTTTGTACTTCACCGCCAGCTCATGTATGACCTTTGTCTGCCTGACCAGTCTCTGGATTTCAATAGTGTACCGCTTTGCCTGATCTGTTGCCAACCTGATCTGCCTGATTACGTTTTCACATGAATCCTCAGCACACAAGCTCCACTTCGGACATTACCTATCATAGGTACCTCACACTAACATAGCTCCTAATGTGTCAGAAACAATCAAAAAGGTATAGAATTCTGCCCAATTTGAACGAATATTAGCTTATGGCATGGAGTCTACTAACATTTTTTATGATAACTGGAACTGTTGGCTTTGTGAATTTCCGTTAAAGAACATTTAGTCCAGAGGCTACATAATACTTCGTCTCTCAGAATGAGAAGTCCTTGGTATTTTACCTTTTGTCTGTTTGTTTGCTTTAGTTTTCCCTTCTTTTTGAAACACTTTATGTTTTTTTTTTTCTTTCTTTTTGTACTCTCTGCATTATGTAAAAATAACCCTTCAATTGAGATTTGGGTTATAGTATTGATCTCTTTGCTGGTATTTTATATGCCTGAAGTTAATAGAAAACACTTGTTACTTCTGAATACCATTACTTATTATACATGTTGTGATGACGATTGCATTATTGTAACTTGCATTTTTGTTCAATAAAAACCAATTGAAAAGACATAAGTTTGGTAGTATTTTTAACTCTGAAGTGACTTGCTAGCTGGTGGTAATGAAAGGTTCTTAGGACCTGTGGCCTAGCCTGTTGTGGATCGAAGACCTTGTGCCATATGAACCCCTCCTGGCTTCTTAGTACAGAGGTCTCTAACTCCGGGCATTGGGCTGCGGCTTCTTCCATAGTAGATTGGAGATCCTGTTGAAGAAATAAAAAGTTCTGTTTCGTCAGGCTAGTATCAGGTGTAGCCTCCTCTGAGGTATCAGGTAACATGCGTGATAAGGCATCTGCTTTGCCATTTTTAGATCCCGGCCGGTAGGTGATATGGATCTGGAAGCGAGAAAAGAATAAGGCCCAATGAGCCTGGCGAGGTCTCAACCTCTTTGGCAGACCGGAGGTGTTCTATAATTTTATGATCCGTATAGATCATAATAGGATGACTGGCTCCCTCTAGGAGGTACCTCCATTCTTCCTGGGCTGTTTTTACAGCGAGAAGCTCTTGATACCCCACATTATAATTCTTTTCTGGTTGGCTCATCTTGTGGGAGGAGAAAGCTATGGGATGGAGAAGTGCCTTGGGCCCCTGACGCTGTGACAGAATGGCTCCTTTAACTACTTTTGAGGCATAAACTTCCAGAACATAGGGTAGTGCAGGGTCAGGGTGCTGAAGGATCGAAGCAGAAGTGAACAGGGACTTCAGTGTGTCAAAGGCGACCTGAGCCTCAAAGGACCATTGGAAGCGTACATGCTTTCGGGTTGCTTGGGTAATTGGTGAAATAACGATGGAGAAATCCTTTATTCATTTCCTATAGAAGTTGGCGATGACAATGAACCTCTGCACACCCTTTTTATCCATTGGGGCTGGCCAGTCCACGATGGCTTTGACCTTTTTGGTAGAAATAATGAGGCCTAAAAACTGGACGGATTCTTTCTCAAAATCGCACTTTTCGGCTTTTGCGAACAGTCCGTGTCTCCGGAGGGTGGCTAGCACCTTTTTTACATGAGACCTATGGAAATCCAAAGTATCCGAAAAGGTAAGGATGTCATCTAGGTAAACAATAAGAAAATGGTCCAGTAACTCCCGGAAAATGTAATTCACAAGGTGTTGAAAAGTGGCAGGTGTGTTGCAGAGACTAAAGGGCATGACCAGGTATTCAATGTGTCCAAACCGAGTTCGGAACGCTGTTTTCCACTCATCACCCTCTCGGATGCGGATCAGGTTGTAGGCCCCGCATAGGTCCAGTTGGGTGAAGACCCAGGCGTTACGGAATCTCTGGAAAAGTTCTGGGATGAGAGGGAGCTGGTCACAATTCTTAATTGTAATTTTTTTGAGCTCCATGTAGTCTATGCAGGGTCTGAGGGACTGTTTTTTTCCCCACAAAGAATATGCCAGTGCCCACAGGAGAGAAGGAAGGACGGATGAACCCCTTCTTTAGGTTGTCATCCAGATAGAGCCGCAGGGTCTCAAGCTCCTTTTCCAAGAGGGGGAATATTCGACCAAAGGGTATCTCAGAGCCTGGCAAAAGTTCAATGGGGCAGTCGTATGGCCATTGTGGGGGAAGAGCATATGCACTCTTGGTGTCAACGATGTCCAGGAACTCCGGGTAGACTGTAGGCACCTCCTGGTGGGCGTTGGGCTGAAGTCAGGCGGGGTCCCGATGTTTGGTGCAAAGGCAATGCTGCTGGCAGTATGGAAAGGAGAAGCAGATCTCCTTGCTGGACCAGTTGATGTGAGGATTGTGTGCCTGCAGCCATGAGATACCCAGGATAACCGGGAACATGGGTGAATTTAAAATATCAAATCTGAGGAACTCGTGCTGGCCAGACTCAGTGGACTTAGTAGTGGAGTAGTGGCTTGGGTGACCGGTCAGCCAGGTGGACGGTCAGATGCTGTTACTTAAGAAGAAGGGGGATGTTGTATTTTGTTGCCAGTGCGTGGTCCAGGAAACAACTGCAGGCCCCCGAATCAACTATTGCCAGAAGTCGGATCACCTCTTCCGCCACTTGCAGGAACACAGGGAGAACCAGGTGAGTAGGTGAGGTTGCAGCCACTTTGGAGAGAACAGGGATATGTGGAGATGGCTTACTGGGACGGATAGGGCAATTGGGGAGGAAGTGGCCGATGCTCCCACAGTATAGGCCAAGATTAGCTTGTCTTTGCCTGAGCTTCTCCTCAGCAGACAGAGCTGACCAGACCAGACCAATCTGCATAGGCTCCAACTCTGCAGGACCTGGGGATTTGGACATTTCTGCTGGGGGAGGAGTGACCTTTGGTAGCATCCAGGTGGTCCTGAAAGCTTGAGCGCTTTCAGACCATTGCTCCTGCAAGCACATGTTGAGCTGGATGGCAACTTGAATGAGACCTTCCAAGGTGGCGGGAGTCTCTACTCTTGCTAGCTCATCCTTGAGTGGCTCCGACAGGCCCTGACGGTACTGGTACCGCAATGCCCGCTCATTCCAGCCTGTGTCAGCAGACCACTTTGCGGAAGTCCACCGTATAATCTTCCACCGGCCGCTACCCTTGTTGCAGGGTATGCAGGGTGGATTCAGCGGTGGCCACCCACTGTTGGCCATCATACAGTTGAGCCATGGCCTCAAAGAATGCATCCAGGGAATTGATGACAGAGTCCTTTTTCTCCAACAGGCCGTGGGCCCAAGCCTGGGGTTCAACGACCAACAGCGACAACATGAAACCCACCTTGATGGAATCGATGGAGAAGGTGTGCGGTTGCAGGGCCAAATACAGTAAACAGGCATTTTTAAAGAAGCGGAACTTCTTTCGGTCCCCAGTTGGCACCCGGGGCTCGGGTGGTGGGACCACTACTGTATGGGTAGAGGTGGTGCGTTTTGGAGCAGAAGTTGCTCACACAGCGCTGGCAGAGGGTGAGCCTTCATCCGACAGAGCAGGTGGTGCTGACAAATGGCGCTGACCGGTGCTGCAGACAACCTTCCAACTGAAAGTAGCCCTCCTGTAATTGTTGCACTGCTTGTGTTAGGGTGGAAACTTGTTGGCACAGAGCCTCCAAAGGGGACCTGTCTCCATTGGCCTCCGACATATGGCTGGATTATACTGTCAGGTTCCAAGGAAAAGGCCAATTGTTGATAGGGCGCCCCTTGCAGCTAAGTGCAGTGCTCCCCTGGGAGTGATACATAGGCAGTAGGGATGAGCTTCGAGTTCGAGTCGAACTCATGTTCTACTCGAACATTGGCTGTTCGCAAGTTCGCCGAACAGCGAACAATTTGGGGTGTTCGCGGCAAATTCGAATGCCGCGGAACACCCTTTAAAAGTCTATGGGAGAAATCAAAAGTGCTAATTTTAAAGGCTTATATGCAAGTTATTGTCATAAAAAGTGTTTGGGGACCCGGGTCCTGCCCCAGGGGACATGGATCAATGCAAAAAAAAGTTTTAAAAACGGACGTTTTTTCAGGAGCAGTGATTTTATTAATGCTTAAAGTCAAACAATAAAAGTGTAATATCCCTTTAAATTTCGTACCTGGGGGGTGTCTATAGTATGCCTGTAAAGGGGCGCATGTTTCCTGTGTTTAGAACAGCCCGACAGCAAAATGACATTTGGAAGGAAAAAACTCATTTAAAACTACCCGCGGCTATTGCATTGCCGACAATACACATAGAAGTTCATTGATAAAAACGGCATGGGAATTCCCCACAGGGCAACCCCGAACCAAAAAAAAAAAAAAAAAAAATTGACGTGGGGTTCCCCCTAAATTCCATACCAGACCCTTCAGGTCTGGTATGGATTTTAAGGGGAACCCCGCGCCAAAAAAAAAAAAAAAAACGGCGTGGGGTCCCCCCAAAAATCCATACCAGACCCTTATCCGAGCACGCAACCTGGCAGGCCGCAGGAAAAGAGGGGGGGACGAGAGTGCGGCCCCCCCCTCCTGAACCGTACCAGGCCACATGCCCTCAACATTGGGAGGGTGCTTTGGGGTAGCCCCCCAAAACACCTTGTCCCCATGTTGATGAAGACAAGGGCCTCATCCCCACAACCCTGGCCGGTGGTTGTGGGGGTCTGCGGGCGGGGGGCTTATCGGAATCTGGAAGCCCCCTTTAACAAGGGGACCCCCAGATCCCGGCCCCCCCCTGTGTGAAATGGTAAGGGGGTACTTACCCCTACCATTTCACTAAAAAACTGTCAAAAATGTTAAAAATGACAAGAGACAGTTTTTGACAATTCCTTTATTTAAATGCTTCTTCTTTCTCCTTCATCTTCTTCTGGTTCTTCTGGCTCTTTTGGTTCTTCCTCCGGCGTTCTCGTCCACCATCTCCTCCGCGGCGTCTTCTATCTTCTTCTCCTCGGGCCGCTCCGCACCCATGGCATGGGGGGGGAGGCTCCCGCTCTTCTCTTCATCTTCTTCTCTTCTTCATCCTCTTCTTCATCTTCTTCTTCTTCTCTTCTTCCTTCTTCTCTTCTTCATTTCTTCTCCGGGCCGCTCCGCAGCCATGCTGGCATGGAGGGAGGCTCCCGCTGTGTGACGCTTCTCTTCGTCTGACGGTTCTTAAATAACGGGGGCGGGGCCATCCGGTGACCCCGCCCCCCTCTGACGCACGGTGACTTGACGGGACTTCCCTGTGACGTCACGGGGAATGCCACAGGGAAGTCCCGTCATGTCACCGTGCGTCAGAGGGGGGCGGGGTCACCGGGTGGCCCCGCCCCCCGTTATTTAAGAACCGTTAGACGAAGAGACGCCGTCACACAGCGGGAGCCTCCCTCCATGCCACAGCATGGCTGCGGAGCGGCCCGGAGAAGAAATGAAGAAGAGGAGAAGGAAGAAGAGAAGAAGGAAGAAGAGAAGAAGAAGAAGAAGATGAAGAAGAAGATGAAGAAGAGAAGAAGATGAAGAGAAGAGCGGGAGCCTCCCCCCCCATGCCATGGGTGCGGAGCGGCCCGAGGAGAAGAAGATAGAAGACGCCGCGGAGAAGATGCTGGACGAGAACGCCGGAGGAAGAACCAGAAGAGCCAGAAGAACCAGAAGAAGAAGAAGATGAAGGAAGAAAGAAGAAGCATTTAAATAAAGGAATTGTCAAAAACTGTCTCTTGTCATTTTTAACATTTTTGACAGTTTTTTAGTGAAATGGTAGGGGTAAGTACCCCCTTACCATTTCACACAGGGGGGGGGCCGGGATCTGGGGGTCCCCTTGTTAAAGGGGGCTTCCAGATTCTGATAAGCCCCCCGCCCGCAGACCCCCACAACCACCGGCCAGGGTTGTGGGGACGAGGCCCTTGTCTTCATCAACATGGGGACAAGGTGTTTTGGGGGGCTACCCCAAAGCACCCTCCCAATGTTGAGGGCATGTGGCCTGGTATGGTTCAGGAGGGGGGGGCGCACTCTCGTCCCCCCCTCTTTTCCTGCGGCCTGCCAGGTTGCGTGCTCGGATAAGGGTCTGGTATGGATTTTTGGGGGGACCCCACGCCGTTTTTTTTTTTTTTTGGCGCGGGGTTCCCCTTAAAATCCATACCAGACCTGAAGGGTCTGGTATGGAATTTAGGGGGAACCCCACGTCAATTTTTTTAAAAAATTTTGGCTGGGGTTCCCCTTAATATCCATACCAGACCTGAAGGGCCTTGTATGGAATTTAGGGGGACTACCACATCATTTTTTTTTTTAAATTTTGGTTCGGGGTTGCCCTGTGGGGAATTCCCATGCCGTTTTTATCAATGAACTTCTATGTGTATTGTCGGCAATGCAATAGCCGCGGTAGTTTTAAATGTGTTTTTTCCTTCAAAATGTCATTTTGCTGTCAGACTGTTCTAAACACGGGAAACATGCGCCCCTTTACAGGCATACTATAGACACCCCCCAGGTATGAAATTTAAAGGGATATTACACTTTTATTGTTTGACTTTAAGCATTATTAAAATCACTGCTCCTGAAAAAACGGCCGTTTTTAAAAAAATTTTTTGCATTGATTCATGTCCCCTGGGGGAGGACCCGGGTCCCCAAACACTTTTATTGACAATAACTTGCATATTAGCCTTTAAAATTAGCACTTTTGATTATTCATGTTCGTGTCCCATAGACTTTAACAGCGTTCACGTGTTCGAACGAATTTTTTTCCTGTTCGCATGTTCTGCTGCGAACCGAACAGGGGGGTGTTCGGCTCATCCCTAATAGGCAGTAGTGCCCAAAGGTGCATGGTTTGCCAGGTGTTGATGATGAGCCGGTTACTTGGAGTGCACTGGTAGTTGCTGGGATGACCCGCAGAGCCACTGAGCATGGGGTGCCAGGCAGAAGATGTCAGTAGGGGAAAACTGGTAGCATGAACTGAAGACAAGCCAGGGATCATACACAAGAGATCAATGCAGAAATGCCAGAGATGAAGTACAGATGAAGGAGTGAACAGGAGCAAAGTCGGTGGTGCAAGCCAGAGTTCAATTAGGAGCAGATCAAAAGCAGAAGTCAAACAAGCCGGGTCAGTAACAGGGAACAGAATCACGGAGACACAGGAGCACAGGAAACATTGGGGAGCCGATGATAATCCAGAAAGGGGTGGCTCCAACTGCAGGCTTAACCACTTCATCCCCGGAAGGATTTACCCCCTTCCTGACCAGAGCACTTTTTCCGATACGGCACCGTGTTGCTTTAACTGACAATTGCGCGGTCATGTGACTTAAACAAAATGAATGTGCTTTGTTCCCCACAAATAGAGCTTTCTTTTGGTGGTATTTGATCACCTCTGTGGTTTTTATTTTTTGCGCTATAAATAAAAAAAGAGCGACAATTTTGAAAAAAAAGCTATATTTTTGACTTTTTGCTATAATAATTATCCACAAAAAATATATAAACTTTTTTTTTCTCAGTTTAGGCCGATATGTATTCTTTTACATATATTTGGTAAAAAAAATCGTAATAAGTGTACCGTATATATTCGAGTATAAGCCGACCTGAATATAAGCCGAGGCACCTAATTTTACCACAAAAAACTGGGAAAACTTTTTGACTCGAGTATAAGCCTAGGGTGAGAAATGCAGCAGCTACTGTGGGTGGAAAAGAGGGTCAACAATGCTCATCTGCATGCCTCACTGTTCCTCACTGTGTCCATCTGCATGCCTCACTGTGCCTCACTGTGTTCCTCTGCATGCCTTGCTCTGTCCATCTGTGTGCCTCACTGTGTCCATCTGCTTGCCTCACTGTGTCCATCTGCGTGCCTCACTGTGTCCATCTGTGTGCCTCACTGTGTCCATCTGCGTGCCTCACTGTGTTCATCTGCGTGCCTCACTGTGTCCATCTGCGTGCCTCACTGTGTCCATCTGCGTGCCTCACTGTGTTCATCTGCATGCCTCTCTGTGCCTCACTGTGTCCATCTGCGTGCCTCACTGTGTCCATCTGCGTGCCTCACTGTGTCCATCTGCGTGCCTCACTGTGTTCATCTGCGTGCCTCACTGTGTCCATCTGCATGCCTCACTGTGTCCATCTGCGTGCCTCACTGTGTTCATCTGCATGCCTCTCTGTGCCTCACTGTGTCCATCTGCGTGCCTCACTGTGTCCATCTGCGTGCCTCACTGTGTCCATCTGCGTGCCTCACTGTGTCCATCTGCTTGCCTAACTGTGCCAATCTCCCTACCTGATCTGTGCCTCATGTACCGCTGTGTCCATCTGCAGACTTATGATCTTCATACCGTTTTTACTCCTACACCGGCGCTGTGATATGCAGTCCAGTTGGAGGCCGTGTGGTGTAATGAAGCCCCGCCTCCTCCTCCTCCTCATCCTCATCCGTGATGAAACACTGACTCAATTTCCCAGCAGTGAGTCAGTGTTCAGCCTATCACGGATGAGGAGGAGGCGGGGCTTTGTTACACTGCACGGCCGCCGACTAGACTGACGTCACAATGCCGGGAGATCAGGCGCACAAGGCTGCAGATGGACACAGACTCGAGTATAAGCCGAGGGGGGCATTTTCAGCACAAAAAAAATTTGCTGAAAAACTCGACTTCTACTTGAGTATATACGGTATACTGATTGGTTTGCACAAAAGTTATAGCATCTACAAAATAGGGGGTAGATTTATGTCATGCGACATTACGGCCGACACATCGGATACTTTTGACACTATTTTGGGACCATTGTCATTTATACAGCGATCAGTGCTATAAAAATGCACTGATTACTGTGTAAATAACACTGGCAGGGAATGGGTTAAATACTAGGGGGTGATCAAGGGGTTAAGTGTGTCCTAGGGAGTGATTCTAACTGTAGGGGGGATGGTCTCACAACAACATGACAGAGATCACTGCTCCTGATGACAGGGAGCTGTAGATCCCTGTCATGTTGCTTGTTTACATGGGCATCTCCCCAATTTGCCTCTCCGTGCCACAATTGTGGGACACTGGGGGACATTAAGTTTGCGGGACCCCCGAGCACGGTCACATGGTACGCAGTGGGCACGCGTGCGCCCCGCCGGCAGCGCACGCCCAACAGCCTTCAAATTAAAGGGGACATACAGATACGCCCATTTGCCCACCGTTGTCATTCTGCCGACGTATATCGGCGTGCAGCGGTCAGCAAGTGGTTAAATAGACCCAAAAGTACTACCCACATCAGTCACACTGTGCACCATGGTGGCCACGATTGTCTTGGGTGGAATTGCCAGTCCTTCTTCGGCCATTTCCCTGACATTGGCTGATGTTCTTAATAAAGCCCCTTTTGATATTTGGCGCACCATGTTGTCTTTCCATTTGTTCCAGAGAATTGCTTCACTCTAAAGGGAGCTGCCACTAGTGTTGCCATAGCACTCAAGTGGACTTTATGAACTCCATATCTGATTATCCAGGACCTTTATTCTATATATTTTTACGCATATTTTGTGACATTCCTTTCTCCCCCAAGGTGTGTCTTCTGTACCAACCTTTGCGCTATCCTCCTTTGTTGTTTGTTCTGTATATAGAAGGATATGGGGGCCACAAAAAGGATTTTAGTGGCTGCCTGCCCTAAATTTACTCTGGTGTTGAGATATAATTAAAAATTTATATACATCCCAGATATAGAGACCTCAGTGAGAAGTCCTACGTGTGTAGATCAGAGGTCCTTTTCAAAACCTCCAGAGATGAAAGCCTGAAGAAATGGCTTGAAGTTAAAGGCCTCATTGAGGACTGGGGCAAAGTGGAATTCAAATCAGAGATCCACCACAGTTCATGTTGGAGGAGGGACTTGTTGAAGTCCCCACCCCGTGGACTGAGGTGGACTCGATCCAGGGCCGAGAATGACACTCGGGGTAGCAGCCAGCATGGACATATGTTCAGGGTCACTTTGTCTCATACTTTGTATGTGGTGATAGATATACGCCTCCAGAATTTTTGAATAGTCTTGTCCACATAGTAGCAACCACATTCACACTGCAACAAATAGACTACCCCTGACGTTTGACAATTGCCAAAATGTTTGGGGATAAACATGTGGTCATTGGGTAGTCGCAAATGCCTACTCGTGTCTATAAATTGGCAGTGTGAACTGGAGCCACAGGGAAAGGTTCCAAGTACTTTACTTACTCTGTACCAACTGGTCACCCATGGAGGATATCCACCTGTATGTGATTGGGGGAGCCGGAGAAACAAATGGACCCACTGTGGGATCTGAAGTGAGAAGACCGTTCATCACAAGAGGAACAAACTGATAAGATTTCAGAGGTGTGAGTAGCCAGGAACTCAGCACAGATATCTTACCAAGAAAGTCCCCGAGATATAAAGATATATATATATATAGATATATAAAGGAAACACAAGTTTTGCAATACAGAATCTTCTTCCTGTTTGAGTTTTCTGTAAATCTATAACTTTTCATTATTTCACACAGACCAGAAACCCCGACTGCAGCAATGTTCTCCCTCCGTGTCCTCCTCCTGTGGGCTCTTCTATATCCAGGCAAAGGTATGTAAGAACATTATATAAAGGTGATAAAAAAGTATTATTATCCCTTTTTTTAATGTTCTAAAATAAATCTCTAAACTTTTTAATTTTTTTTTTTTTTTATATGCCAATTTTAAAGAATATTGAATAAAAAAATGCATAAAATTGTAAAAAAAATCATTTATCTCATCTGTAAATAACTATCTATGCTTTGTATCAGGGATGTAATGTGTCATTATAAAGCAGACATATGATAGAATAAAATGTGTACTTTGTATCTTCAGTCACACTTCCATGAAAACTAACATTTCGTGTTGGGTGAACACTGGCTGTTCGCCCGGTGGACGACAAAACCAAATTATTGGGGCGTTTGACCATTTGTTCGGTCCGCAGAATGACCACAATGCACTGCACCGCCGAACAGTGCATTGGAAGCCCTGATTGGCTGAAGCAATGAAAGCTTTGCCCAATCAGGGCACAGAGCCACGATTGCAGAAAGTAATGATGACTCTATCCAATCATGGCTCATTGCTCTTAGTCCCGCCCCACACCCAATAGTGGTCATTTTCAGTGTGATATTGGCATGGAGAGAGATAGAAAAGGGCTCTGTTCAGTGCTACTAGACAGTTAGTAGGGATGAGCCGAACAACCCCCCCCACCCCTCGGTTTCGGTTCGCAGCAGAACATGTGAACAGGCAAACAATTTTTTTGAACACACAAACATGAAAAATCATATTCTAAGTGCTAATTTTAAAGGCTCATGAGCAAGTTATTGTCATAAAAAGTGTTTGGGGACCCGGGTCCTGCCCCAGGGGACATGGATCAATGTGATATAGCAAATAATCTTGCGCTACTCCAAATAACAAGCAGCTAACACACCAAATTAGATAAATGGCAAAAAAAAAACGTGCAAATAAAAGTGTAGCGCTATAGGGAAGTGGGCTATACGCCCAATAGCATGAAAAAAACAGTGAATAAAAAATGTACAATTTTCATACAAAGTAACAAAGTGAATAAACACAAAATATTTCAAAGTATTTTATTGAATTTTCAGCGAAAAAAAAAAGGGTTTTACAAGTCATCAGCATTAAATGCAGGATTATACATCAGACAAATGTGAGCCCCCTTGGGGTAACAAATCAAACTTTTGACTGTAGATATAAGCATGTCTCTGGAAATACAGTACAGTAGAGCCTTCCTATAACAACTTTTGTTAGCGCGAACCTTGTAACCCGGAGATATGGACCGGTTGGGGGAAGGGGAGGGAGGAGAGACCGACAGCACCCCGATTGGGAACACACTGTGCCTGATCGGAGCTCTCCGATCACTCCCCAACCCTCACTTCTAAAGTATAAAAAGTCTCTAGGTATCTAACAGGGCAGGGAAGCCTACTTCGAGTTCTCCCCTTGGGAGTACGACCCCCGAGGGACCCTGCTACAGCATGAATTAAACAGGCATAAACACAAAATAATATCAATCTGTATGTGGTACACATAGGAAGTATTGATAATGATGTCAACACCGGAAATGCTGCACCCAAAACTTCAGTATGTATATAATCCAAGTCTATAGTTATAAAATTGTGGCGTTCAGCAACAAACAGTTCCACTCAGTGAAATCATGTCTATCCTTAGAACCAAATAAGTGACTGTAATCAAACCACCACCATGAGTAGAGGAGGTTTACCAGAATGTTTGAACACGCCAGGGCATATGCTCTGCGTGTCAAACAAGCTTGTATTGCGGTGGGTGGATTCTGGTGATGTTGATTTCTGTAGATTGGAGATAACCTGCTCACAATCCAATGAGGACACGTGGGAAAGAACCTCTCAGGAATCAAACCAACATGGCAGCAGCATCCTTTTGGCCTACAGATGTGAGCACTTGGCTTGCTGCTGCCATGTTGGTTATATGGCAGGGGTGTCCAAACTTTTTTCAAAGAGGGCCAGATTTGATGAAGTGAACATGCATGAGGGCCGACCATTTTGCCTGACATTCTGTGAAGCATTAAAATTCGATCTGAGTGTGTTAGTCCGAGGACCAATACACGGCCCAACAAGAATTCTCTTGCTTTTGTGGCTGTGTGTGGTGAAGAGATGAGCTCGGGCGTGTTATTTGGATATACCGTATTTATTGGCGTATAACACGCACCTTCACTTTAAGAGGCAAGATTCAGGAAAAAATCTTAAATTTTAAATAAAGAACTGTGAAGCAAAATAAGGGTCAGTGCCCATCAATGCAGCCTCATAAGTGCCATAATTGCAGCGCCCCCCGTGTCCTAAATGCAGCGCCCCCCTTGTCCTGAATGCAGCACCCCCATTGTCCTGAATGCAGCAACTCTATTGTCCTGAATGCAGCACCCCCCTTGTCCTGAATGCAGCACCCCCTTGTCCTGAATGCAGCACCCCCATTGTCCTGAATGCAGCACCCCCATTGTCCTGAATGCAGCACCCCCATTGTCCTGAATGCAGCACCCCCCTTGTCCTGAATCCAGCACCCCCGTTGTCATGAATGCAGCACCCCCCTTTTCCTGAATGCAGCACACCCCTCATCCTGAATGCAGCACCCCCCATGCCATGAATGCAGCACCCCTGTTGTCATGAATGCAGCGCCCCCCTATTCCTGAATGCAGCGCCCCCATTGTCCTGAATGCAGCACCCCCATTGTCCTCAATGCAGCACCCCCCTTGTCCTGAATGCACCCCCCCCCCTTGTCCTGAATGCAGCACCTCCATGCCCTGAATGCAGCACCCCCATTGTCATGAATGCAGCACCCCCCTTTTCCTGAATGCAGCACCCCCCGTGCCCTGAATGCAGCACCCCCCGTTGTCATGAATGCAGCTCCCCCTTTGTCCTGATTGCAGCACACCCCATGCCCTGAATGCAGCACCCCCCCGTGCCCTGAATGCAGCACCCCCCTTAATGCAGCACACCCCTTGTCCTGAATGCAGCACCCCCTTTTCCTGAATGCAGCACACCCCTCGTCCTGAATGCAGCACCCCCCATGCCATGAATGCAGCACCCCCCATTGTCATGAATGCAGTGCCCCCCTTGTCCTGAATGCAGCACCCCCCTTGTCCTGAATGCAGCACCCCCCTGTCCTGAATGCAGCACCCCCTTGTCCTGAATGCAGCACCCCCTTGTCCTGAATGCAGCACCCCCTTGTCCTGAATGCAGCACCCCCTTGCCCTGAATGCAGCACCCCCGTGCCCTGAATGCAGCACCCCCATTGTCATGAATGCAGCACCCCCCTTTTCCTGAATGCAGCACACCCCTTGTCCTGAATGCAGCACCCCCCGTGCCCTGAATGCAAACCCCCCGTTGTCATGAATGCAGCGCCCCCTTGTCCTGATTGCAGCACACCCCTTGTCCTGAATGCAGCACCCCCCCGTGCCCTGAATGCAGCACCCCCCTTAATGCAGCACACCCCTTGTCCTGAATGCAGCACACTCGTTGTCCTGAATGCAGCACCCCCTTGTCCTGAATGCAGCACCCCCTTGTCCTGAATGCAGCACCACCTTGTCCTGAATGCAGCACCCCCTTGTCCTGAATGCAGCACCCCCTTGTCATGAATGCAGCACCCCCCTTGTCCTGAATGCAGCACCCCCCTTGCCCTGAATGTAGACTCATCAGCGCAGCCTGATTCATGCACATCTTCAGCCTTGGAGGAGACAGGGAGGGGGTGGGATGATCGCTGACAGACATACAGGAGAAACTTCTGTTTTATCGGTGGCCTCTTTAATAGAAAGTCCCGCCTCCTGTGATGGACAGAACAGTCATCCAATGGCAGCGCAGGAGACAGGACTTCCTTTTACAGAGGTTGCCGTGTAAACAGGAAATACTCCTGTACAGCACTGGTCCCGCCCCCTCCCTGTCCTCCAAGGCAGCCAGCATGTACATCTTTTGTGGCCCCTGGTGCTTGGGGATTCGTTGGGGGCCACAAAAGATATACATGTCAAAATTACCAGGTGGGCCTTTCAAAACCGGATTGTGGGCCACGATTGGCCCGTGGGCAGGACTTTGGACATGCCTGTTATAGGGAGTAATAGCACTTAACCTTTCAGAACCTTTATGAAAAGGATTTCTTTCCACATTTTTCACTTATTGCATTTTTTTATATATTAATCAATACTGTTATTTAGTTTTCATTTGTTGTTACATTTGACCCTTCACTATTAGCGCAGATTTATTTGTTAATTAATTCTGTTGGTGTGTATATCACTTTTAAGTTGCAGCTTGTTGTTTTTAGGTGAAATAGCGCAGTTTTTTCTTTTTACTTTAAATATTGTGCTTGGGGGGTGTCTATAGTATGCCTGTAAAGTAGTGCATTTTTCACGTGTTTAGAACAATACCACAGCAAAATGACATTTCTAAAAGAAAAAAAGTCATTTAAAACTACTCGCGGCTGTAATGTATTGTCGTGTCTCGACAATATAGATGAAAATCATTGCAAAAAATGGCATGGGTTCCCCCCCAGTCCATTACCAGGCCCTTTGGGTCTGGTATGGATATTAAGGGGAACCCCACACCCAATTTTTTATTTTTTTTTCAAAATGGTGTGGGGGCCCCCAGGCACTATATACTCTGAACAGCAGTATATATACTATATGCCTGCCCTATATACTCTGCATAAAATTGGGCCTTAGGTGTTGGTGGTGCCACAACACTGTAAGCCCTCACAGATCCTCTTGGTGGGCGCAGAAACGGGCCCTGCTGTGAAATATTAGATCAAGATTTGGAATCACATGGGCCTCTTAAACAGGGGCAGAAAAATTGGGCCTTGGATGGTGGTGGTGCCACAACACTGTAACCCCTCACAGATCCTCTTGTTGGGCGCAGGAATGGGCCCTGCTGTAAAATATTAGATCAAAATTGTAATTACACGCCTCTGTTAAACAGGAGCAGAAAAATTGGGCCTTGGGTGGTAGTGGTGGTGCCCTAAACCAAAAATATTGTTGGAAGCTAGAATAATCAAGATTGAGGAGGAATAGGATAGTCACTCAGCATATACAGTCTTCAAGGGATCCCACATCCATAGAAAATTCAATCAGTTACATCAGCATCAGGTGCTTGATAGCTGCTGATCCAGGACTGATTTATTTTTATAAATGTGAGCCTATCAACAGAGTCTGTGAACAGGCACACTCTATGATCCGTTACAAACCCTCCAGCAGCACTGAATGTGCGTTCAGAAAGAACACTGGATGCAAGACAGGCCAGTAGCTCAATTGCATATTGAGCAAGTTCTGGCCAGTGGTCCATCCTAAAGACCCAGTAACCTAGTGGATGCTCTGTTGGAAAGGTCTCCAAGTCTGATCTTGCCCCTAGATATTTCCTGCACCATGTAATGCAGATGCTGGCGATGGTTGCTTGAACCAATCAGACCTTGGCACAGAGAACAGAAAAATTGTTTGGCATTGGTCAGCCAGCCACCTTTTCCACCGCTCTTCCTCTGACTGAACAATGCCTCAGAAACATGTTGTCCAGCACCAGGAAATTGTAACCTCCCAGGGTCTGGAAATGCATTGCACAAACCTTTCTTCAAGGCCTCCTGAAGATGTTTCATCCTCTGCTCCCTCTGCAAAGGCAGGATGAGTTCTGCAACCTTACCCTTGTAACGTGGATCAAGAAGGGTTGCCAGCCAGTAATGATCCCTCTCCTTGATACCACGAATCCTAGGGTCCTTTCATAGGCTTTGCAGAATCAGGGAGGCCATGCAGCGTAAGTTTGAAGAGGTATTCGATTCTGAGTTCTCTGGGTCACATGATTCATAACAACCTCCCAGCCACGTACAACTCCTTGGATTTCTGGGGACTGAAAAACATCCCTTGAAGATTGCTGCTGAGTCGCCTCCTTGGAAGTCCTCCTCCTCCTCGGAAGTCCTCCTCTTCCTCCTCCTCCGGTAAGGAAGTCCTCCTCTTCCTCCTCCTCCCCCTCCGATAAGGAAGTCCTCCTTTTCCTCCCCCTGTTCTGGCTCAAGTGCCCTGTCCATTATTCCACAAAGAGTGTGCTCCAACAGGAAGACAAGAGGGACAGTATCACAGATGCATGCATTGTTGCTGCTCACATCCTTGTGGTCTCCTCCAATGGTGACAGGACAGTGCATGCATCCTTGATCAGTGGCCACTGGCGTGGCGAAAAAAAGCCAAGCTTCCCTGACCCTGTCCTGGTGCCATACTCAGGTACTCATTGATGGCCCTCTGCTGTGTGTGCAGCCACTGAAGCATTGCCAACGTTGAGTTCCACCTGGTGGGCATGTCACAAATGAAGCGGTTGGTGGGCAGGTTGCATTCCCTTTGAATGTCAGCCAGCCGATCACTGACATTGTATGACTGGCTGAAATGACCACAGACTTTTCTGGCCTGCCTCAGGAGATTCTGTAAGCCTGGGTACCTGCTCAAGAACTGCTGCACCACCAAATTCAGGACATGTGCCAAATATGGGTCAAGTGTGCTTGTCGGAGGGTGGAGGGAACGTTGGTGCCATTGTCACATACAACCATTCCTGACTGACACTGGCGTGGCGTCAACCACCTCTGAGCCTGCCCCTGCAGAGCTGACAGAATCTCTGCCCCAGTGTGGCTCCTGTCCCCTAAGCAGACCAACTCAAGCAATGCATGGCATCTTTTTTGCCTGAGTGCTTGCACAGCCCCTTGAACGCTTATGGAGCACCACTGGTTCAGAGGACAAATCTGCAGAAGAGGCCATAGAGGAAGAAGAAGAGGAGGGGGTGGAGGAGAGAGCTGTGGCAGAACCACCACTAGCATTTTGGAGGTGTGGTGGCGAAACAAGCTCCAACATTACTGAACCCTGTCCTGCATCCTTCCCAGCTGCCAGCAGAGTTTCCCAGTGCACCGTGAAGGAAAGGTAACGTCCCTGCCCATGCCTGCTGGACCATGAGTAATATGCTCCTCACTGCTGACTGCCCTGTCCAACGAGGCCAAAATATTGTCTTCCACATGCCGGTAAAGAGCCAGAATGGCCTTCCGTGAAAAGAAATGGCGTTTTGGAACCTGCCACTGAGGTACAGCGCATTCCACAAATTCACAAAAGGTGGCAGAGTCTAAGAGCTGAAAAAGGCAGCAGTTGCAGTGCTAGCACTTTGGCCAAGCTAGCATTCAGATGCTGAGCATGTGGATGGCTGGGACCAAATTTCTTTTTACGGTTCAGCAACTGGGTTAGGGAAATTTGCCTGCTAAAATCAGATGGTGGTGTACTGCTAGCAGATTGGCTGCAAGTACTTGGGACACCTATTGCTATACCTTCATTCCTCTCAGTGCAGGTTTTTGAGAGGACTGAAGGTATAGTGGGGTTGGAGATCCCAGATGAGGAGCAAGGAGAAGTCTGCCTTTTTTCTTTTGTCGTGAATAATAATTAATAATAAGTATGTGCCATTTTAGGGACAGGTTTCCCGCACAATAATTATTATCAAGTAATTTTTAATGAAGATATTTTTAAGGTACAAAATCAATCTATATGACACAGTCTATGCATGTGAAACTTATTCACTGAGACATGTGAGCATACGAAATAGTCATTTATTGGTTACAAAACACAAATAATCACATGAAATTAAGATACCGATTGCGTTACATGAACGTCTTGAAAATCAATAAAAACACTTGCAAAAATGGGCGTACCGTCCCTTTGACATAATACCACCAAGATAACTTCTCTGTAGAATCAATAACCTTGTGAACTTGACAATTAAACAGAACGTCAGTATTTCACACGTCCAACCGTTACTATACTGCAGGTAAGTAAGTGGTTAACAATGTGAAATAAATTAGACGTTTGTTTTGTCAATAAATGTGGCAACTATGCAAAAAGAAAAATATAATGAAAAATTTGAATCTTTAGAGAAAAATCTACAAGGCGGTTATTGATTCGGGAGAATGATTATCAATTGTATAATATTCAATACATCAATATTTGAGAGAACGTATCAATATTTGAGAGAACATACAAGATAAAATCAACATGACATAATTACCCATTCCAGGATGGCTACTGTTCCTTTTGGCTGTTTACCAGAGCTAAGATGGCTGCCGTAGTTTCAAAATGTATACTCTTAAAGAGGATTCACTTCTTGTGACCTCCGAGTTCTAAGTATTAGGTGTTGAGGAATCTTCATGAATGTAAAGATATGTATTCATGCATGGTGCATGAGTGTCAGTCTGGGAGTGTGTGTATCTCCCAGTGTCCCCCCTCAGGATGGATCCCTGAGCTTCCTTCTGAGCTCTCCCCCTGAACTCACTTCCTCTCCATCTTTTTCCCCCTTTTTTCCTTTCCTCGCATCTTACTTGCCTCTAAATACCATTTCAGATAATAAGACCATAAAAATTATAATGGCTCTGCCCAAAAGGACGTGGCTTCTTTTCTATTGGTTATAAACTTAATCATTTACCTTTCTCGCAAATTTAGTGAATTCAAATAATACCACCTTCAACCACCAGGTGTCTCACATGTGTTTTGAGTCTATCCTTTTAAGTTAATACGTTCTATTTTCATAAGGTGTATAATGGTAAGGATAAGTATATATCTTTAAATATTTTGGTAATCAGTCTAATGTAAAATACACTCAGTATAATCTTGATTAATCATTTTTACATAACTGGTTATATATCTGTGTCTCTATAAATGTATGTCTATAAAAACTGGTCTATCTATGAAGACCCATGTTGTTATATATATTAATCAATACTACATAAAAATGATTATCCATCTGGATACATGTATAATTCTGGCATATCCAATGAATATTTGTTTATCTAAACATAGGCTACCGTCTTGTATAGTTATAATAATAATGATATGTTTTTCCTAATACTAATTAGTTTCTTCAAACACTTCTACTTATAAAATCACACTTTCATATATATTTTTTTTATACCAAAGTTGTTGGGTCCGCAGATGCCAAAATTATAATATGTCTCTGTGACCTACAATGTCATAGATAGTTTGACATGACTTATATGAACCTTATAGATACTTTTAAAATATTTTTGACTTGCACCAATTTTAAATCTTTCCCACTGGATGTTTAGAGATGACTAAAAATTCCTACAAGTTCCTAAAAATTCACACAATGGGTTTTGTTAGCCAAGGTGTTAGCTATTTAAACAGCCCCTCACTTGAACACAATAGGTTTAGGCCAGGTGAGGTTATTTCTATGTGAAAATAGTCTGTATAACCTTATTTCCTATGGCTGTAAGGGTAGTTTTCATTTATTAACTAATACCATGTAAATATCTCCTTTTTTTGTGACGAGAGCAGCCATTGTTCCATCGAGTTTTCCTCACAATACATGCTTGTAAAAGTCTTCAATATTTGATGTAGTAGAAAAACTTGGAAAAACATGAGAATGTCTATTTTGTTCTAAAGGTCTCCAAAAGGGCAACAGTTCAATAACTGCAATAATCATGGTTCATCTGCTTTCTTTTGAGGCCTAAAAAATTCTCATAATTCTGCCGGTAAATATAAAATGTAATCCACAACACTTTGATGTGGGTCTTTCAAGTGCTGTTGCCAATGCACTGCATGGCAGGTCATCATATGTCTAGTCAAGCATGTGGTGGCCAAGTAGCTGCTGTTGTGGCCACGTTTGATCCGCTTCAGACATAGGTTGCAAACAGCAATGGTGTAATCTGCTGGACATGTGTCAAAAAAGGCCCACACCAAAGTCAGCAGGGAGTCAGCAGTGCCTTGCACCTGTGGAGCTCTGCGGTGTAATGCAATAGGGTGGCTGCCCTTAAGCTGCCCCCTAGAGGACATCCTGCCTCGTTGGAGTTGTGCCTCCTCCTCCTCTCTTCTATCAGGCACCCAAGTAGAGTCAGTGACCTCATCATCTCCTCCCTCCTCATCACTGGAGCAAACTTGGCAGTATGCTGCAACTGAGGGAACATGACTGCCAGTTTCTTGTACTTCTTGGGCACCCCCTCTCTAGGCTCACTTTACTCCCTTCCTCAACCTGGGAACCAACATAGGAGCTTTCAAATCGCTGCACCTCCTCCAGCAGCATGTACCTGACACTGTGGTCGAATAGTTTTGGGGACTCCTTGGTGCATGATGGTGGGGCTATGGAAGGAGTGACTGTGGACAAGGAGCCGGTGGAATAGGCCACTTTGGCAGTTGCATTGGAAGGCAAACTACTCTGAGCCTGGGTGACAGAGGATGAGGAGGATGAGGACGGCTTTGTTATCCACTCCACCAACTCTTCTGCATGTTGTGGCTCAATAACACGGCCAGCAGCAGAAAAAAAGGACAAGCGTGCCCCACGGCCACCTGCAGAGGATGCACCATGTCCGCGACCAGCACTGTTGACTGTAGACACCAAGCTTGCTTGCCCTCTTTTAGTGGCCTGTGAGCATTTGCCTCTCCTTGGTGGCCTTCCGGACATGATTTATATTTTGTTTTGCAACACCACACTACACTGTATTAGATACTGTGTACACCACCAGAAGTATAGTAGAAACTCTACACACTGTATTAGATACTGTGTACACCGCCTGCACTGTATTAGCAACTCTACTATGGATGCACTGTATTGTGTACTGTGTATACCACCAGAAATGTAGTAGAAACTGTACTACGGCTGCACTGTATTGTGTACACCATCAAAAGTGTAGTAAAAACTGCACACACTGTATTAGATACTGTGTACACTGTCTGCACTGTATTAGCAACTGTACTAGGGATTAGGGATGAGCTTCGAGTTCGAGTCAAAACCCATGTTTGACTCGAACATCGCATGTTTGACCATTTGAGAATTTCAAACGTTATGGGCCGTTCATGCCAAATTCGAGTGGCGCGTCATGGCCTATAATTCACTGCGGCATCGCAGTGCATTGCTGGCTGATAATTGGCCAAGCATGCACTATGACCCGCATGCTTGGCCAATCACAGCGCCGTCTGTACAGAGAGCTGTAATTGGCCATAGTCACGGTGGGTTTGGCCATTTATGTCTCTGGGTTAGTACACGCCCCACACTATATAAGGCCACCTGCGTGGCGGCCCTGTGTAGTGTGTAGTATATAATTTATGTATTATACACTGTATTCAGTTTAGCTAGATCCGTTCCTGTTATTCTCTTCCTACTGACAGGCAGGCAGGTGTTTTTACAGTATTTACAGCTACCTGAAGAAAATTGGTGGTGTTCTTCTGATCCTATTGGTACCGCAGGCATCTGCAGTATTTACAGTTAGTGTACTGTGTCCTCTGCACAGTGTGCACCTAAAGCTACCTGAAGACAATTGCTGCTGTTCTGATCCTATTAATACCACAGGCAGGCAGCTACAGTATTTACAGCTAGTGTAGTGTGTCCTCTGCACGGTGTGCACCTAAATCTACCTGAAGAAAATTGGTGGTGTTTTTCTGATCCTATTAGTACCACAGGCAGGCAGCCGTAGTATTTACAGTTAGTGTAGTGTGTCCTCTGCACAGTGTGCACCTAAAGCTACCTGAAGAAAATTGCCGGTGTTCTTCTGATCCTATTAGTACCACAGGCAGGCAGCTACAGTATTTACAATTAGTGTACTGTGTCCTCTGCACAATGTACACCTAAAGCTACCTGAAGAATATTGGTGGTGTTCTTCTGAACCTATTAGTACCACAGGCAGGCAGCTGCAGTATTTACAGTTAGTGTACTGTGTCCTCTGCACACTGTAAACCTAAAGCTACCTGAAGACAATTGCTGATGTTCTCATACTAATAATACTACAGGCAGGCAGTTGATTCTGCTAGCTGCAGTATCAGTATATATATACATCCCAGCTTTGTGCAGCTACATCTCACTGCAGGCCATTAGTATGTCTGGGAGGCCAACAAGGAGAGGCAGACAGTCACAAGCCAATAAAAGAGGGCAAGCAGGCTCTGTGTCTAGAGGCACCAGTGCTGGTCGCGGAGACGGTGCATCCTCATCAGCACGTGGCCGTGGGACACGCTTGTCCTTTTTTTTGGCAGCTGGCCGTGTTGAGCAGCAACATGCGGAAGACTTGGTAGAGTGGATGACCAAGCCGTCCTCATCCTCTCTCACCCAGGCTCAGGGTACTTTGTCTGACAAAGCAGCTGCCAACGCAGCCTCTTCCCTAGGCTCATTGGCATCAGTCACTCCTTCCCTAGCCCCACTATGTCCTCCAGAGGAGTCCCCCGAACTGTTTGACCACAGTGTTGGGTACATGCCCAGCGTTTTGAAGGCTCCGATGATGGTACCCAGCTAGAGGAAGGCAGTAACGTGAGCCCAGAGAGAGGGGGTGCCCAAGAAGGACCGCAATCTGGCAGTCATGTTCCCCCAGCTGGAACATACTGCCAGCTTTGCTTCAGTGATGAGGAGGGAGGGGATGATGAAGTCACTGACTCCACGTGGGTGCCTGATAGGAGAGAGGAGGAGGAGGCACATCTCCAACGAGGCATCATGCCCTCCAGGGGCCAGCTTAAGGGCAGCACACTAACTGCATCACACCGCAGAGCTCTGCATGTGCAGGGCGCTGCTGTCTCTGCGCGTTATTCAAAAAGTTCTTTGGTGTGGGCCTTTTTTGAGATGAGTGCATCAGATCGCACCACTGCTATTTGCAACATATGTCTCAAGCGTATCTCGTGTGGCCAAAACATCTCCCGCTTGGGCACCACATGCTTGACCAGATATATGTCGACCTGCCATGCAGTTCATTGGCAAGCGTACCTAAAAGACCCACACCAAAGAACAAAGCGGACCTCTCCTTGCTCCTTATCAGCTGGGATCTCCAACCCCACTATACCTTCAGTCCTCTCTGAAACCTGCACTGAGAGGAATGAAGGTGTAGAATTAGGTGTGTCACAGCCAAGTACTTGTGGGCAATCTGCTATCCGTACACTAACATCAGATTGTACCAGGCAAATTTCCCTGCCTCAGCTGCTGCACCGCCGAAAGAAGTTCGCTCCCAGCCATCCACATGCCCAGCGGTTGAATGCTAGCTTGGCTAAATTGCTAGCACTTCAACTGCTGCCTTTTCAGTTGGTAGACTCTGCCCCTTTCCGTGAGTTTGTGGAATGTTCGGTTCCTCAGTGGCAGGTTCCCAAACACCACTTTTTCTCACAGAAGGCGATTCCGGCTCTCTACTGGCATGTGGAAGGCAATGTCTTGGCCTCGCTGGACAGGGCAGTCAGCGGTAAGGTGCATATTACCACTGACTCATGGTCCAGCAGGCATGGACAGGGACATTACCTATCTTTCACTGTGCACTGGGTGACTCTTCTGACAGCTGGGAAGGATGCAGGACAGGGTGCAGTAGTGTTGGAGGTTGTTCCAACACCACGCCTCCCAAATTCTACTAGTGGTGATTCTGCCACACCTCTCTCCTCCACCTCCTCCTCTTCTTCTTCCTCCATGGCCTCTTCCTGTGCTGATTTGTCCTTGTAACCAGTGGTGCACCGTAGGCATTCAAGAGGCTACACAAGTATGCAGGCAAAAAGATGCCATGCGGTGCTTGAGCTGGTGTGCTTGGGGGACAGGAGCCACACTGGGGCAGAGATTCTGTCAGCTCTGCAGGGGCAGGTTCAGAAGTGGTTGACACCACGCCAGCTTAAGGCAGGTATGGTGGTTTTCGACAATGGCACCAACTCCCTCTCCACACTCCAACAGGGACAACTGACCCATGTGCCCTGTTTGGCTCACGCCCTTAACTTTGGAGTTCTTGGGCAGGTACCCGGGCTTACAGGATGTCCTGAGGCAGGCCAGGAAAGTCTGTGTGCATTTCTGCAAGTCATATAATGCCAGTGCTCGGCTGGCTGACCTCCAAAAGGAATTTAACCTGCCCAAGAACCGCCTAATCTGTGATATGCCCACCATGTGGAACTCAACGTTGGCCATGCTGCAGCGGCTGCACACGCAGCAGAGGGCCATCAATGAGTACCTGGGCGACTATGGCACCAGGACAGGGTCAGGGGACCTTGTTTTTTTTCCCCATGCCAGTGGGCTATGATCAGGGATGCATGCACTGTCCTGTCACCATTTGAGGAGGCCACGAGGATGGTGAGCAGTGACAGTGCATGCATCAGGGACACTGTCCCCCTTGTCCATCTGTTGGAGCACACGCTGCGTGGAATAATGGACAGGGCACTTGAGGCAGAACAGAGGGAGGAAGAGGAGGACTTCTATACCTCTCAAGGCCCCCTTTATCCAGACAGTGTTCCTGCGTGCCTGTCGATCACACAGGAAGAGAACAAGGAGGAGGAGGATTGTGTCAGAATGGAGGTGGAGCCCTTAGCATCAGCAGCAGTCTTCAAGGGATCATTTACAGTCCGAAGAAACCCATGGACTTGTACGTGGCTGGGAGGAGGTGGCTGTGAATCATGTCGTCCTTAGTGACCCAGAGGACTCCGGACCGAATGCCTCAGCAAACCTATGCTGCATGGCCTCCCTGATCCTGCAAAGCATGCGGAAGGATGGTCGTATTCGTGGTATCAAGGGGGGGATGATTACTGGCTGGCAACCCTCCTTGATCCACATTAGAAGGGTAAGGTTGCGGCCATTACCTTGCCACCGCAGAGGGAGCAGAGGATGAAACATCTTTGGGAGGCCTTGCAGAAAGGTCTGTGCAACGCGTTTCCAGAGCCTGGGAGTAGGGATAAGCTGAACACCCCCCTGTTCAGTTCGCACCAGAACATGCAAACAGGAAAAAAGTTTGTTCGAACACGCAAACACCATTAAAGTCTATGGGACACGAACATGAATAATCAAAAGTGCTAATTTTAAAGGCTTATATGCAAGTTATTGTCATAAAAAGTGTTGGGGACCCGGGTCCTGCCCCAGGGGACATGTATCAATGCAAAAAAAAGTTTTAAAAACATCCGTTTTTTCAGGAGCAGTGATTTTAATAATGCTTAAAGTCAAACAATAAAAGTGTAATATCCCTTTAAATTTCGTACCTGGGGGGTGTCTATAGTATGCCTACAAAGGGGCGCATGTTTCCCGTGTTTAGAACAATCTGACAACAAAATGACATTTCAAAGGAAAAAAAGTCATTTAAAACTACTCGCAGCTATTAATGCATTGCCGGTCCGACAATACACATAGAAGTTCATTCATAAAAACGGCATGGGAATTCCCCACAGGGGAACTCCGAACCAAAATTAAAAACAAAAATGACATGGGGTCCCCCTAAATTCCATACCAGGCCCTTCAGGTCATGTTGATGAGGACAAGGGCCTCATCCCCACAACCCTGGCCGGTAGTTGTGGGGGTCTGCAGGTGGGGGGCTTATAGGAATCTAGAAACCCCCTTTAACAAGGGGCCCCCAGATCCCGGCCCCCCCCCTGTGTGAAATGGTAAGGGGGTACTTACCCCTACCATTTCACTAAAAAACTGTCAAAAATGTTAAAAATGACAAGAGACAGTTTTTTGACAATTCCTTTATTTAAATGCTTCTTCTTTCTTCTTTCTTCTATCTTCCTTCAGTTTCTTCCTCCATCTTCTTCTGGTTCTTCTGGCTCTTCTGGTTCTTCCTCCAGTGTTCTCGTCCAGCATCTCCTCCGCGGCGTCTTCTTCCCTTCTTCTCCTCGGGCCGCTCCGCATCCATGGCATGGAGGGAGGCTCCCGCTCTTCTCTTCTTCATCTTCTTCTCTTCTTCATCTTCTTCTCCGGGCCGCTCCGCATTCATGCTGGCATGGAGGGAGGCTCCAGCTGTGTAACGCTTCTTGTCTTCTGGCGGTTCTTAAATAAAGGGGGGGCGGGCCACCCAGTGACCCCGCCCCCTTCTGACGCACGGGGACTTGACGGGACTTCCCTGTGGTGTCACGGGGAATGCCACAGGGAAGTCCCGTCATGTCCCCGTGCGTCAGAGGGGGGCGGGGTCACCGGGTAGCCCCGCCCCCCGTTATTTAAGTACCATCAGAAGAGGAGAAGAATCACACAGCGGGAGCCTCCCTCCATGCCACCATGGATGCGGAGCGGCCCGGAGAAGAAGATGAAGAAGAGAAGAAGATGAAGAAGAGAAGAAGAGAAGAGCGGGAGCCTCCCTCCATGCCATGGATGCGGAGCGGCCCGAGGAGAAGAAGGGAAGAAGACGCCACGGAGGAGATGCTGGACGAGAACACCGGAGGAAGAACCAGAAGAGCCAAAAGAACCAGAAGAAGAAGAAGAAGAAGAAGAAGATGAAGGAAGATAGAAGAAAGAAGAAGCATTTAAATAAAGGAATTGTCAAAAACTGTCTCTTGTCATTTTTGACAGTTTTTTTGTGAAATGGTAGGGGTACTTTTGTACCCCCTCACTATTTCACATAGGGGGGAGGGATGGGATCTGGGGGTCCCCTTGTTAAAGGGGGCTTCCAGATTCCAATAAGCACCCTGCCCGCAGACCCCCACAACCACTGGTTAGGGTTGTGGCGATGAGGCCCTTGTCCTCATCAACATGGGGACAAGGTGTTTTGGGGGGCTACCCCAAAGCACCCTCCCAATGTTGAGGGCATGTGGCCTGGTACGGTTCAGGAGGGGGGGGGCGCTCTCTCATCCCCCCCTCTTTTCCTGCAGCCTGCCAGATTGCGTGCTCGGATAAGGTTCTGGTATGGATTTTTGGGGGGACCCCACGCCGTTTTTTTTTAAATTTTGGTGCGGGTTCCCCTTAATATCCATACCAGACCTGAAGGGCCTGGTATGGAATTTAGGGGGACCCCCCACGTCATTTTTTTTTAAATTTTGGTTCGGGGTTCCCCTGTGGGGAATTCCCATGCCGTTTTTATGAATGAACTTCTATGTGTATTGTCGGACCGGCAATGCATTAATAGCCGCGAGTAGTTTTAAATGACTTTTTTTCCTTTGAAATGTCATTTTGGTGTCAGACTGTTCTAAACACAGGAAACATGCGCCCCTTTGCAGGCATACTATAGACACCCCCCAGCTACGAAATTTAAAGGGATATTACACTTTTATTGTTTCACTTTAAGCATTATTAAAATCACTGCTCCCGAAAAAACGGCGGTTTTTAAAACTTTTTTTGCATTGATCCATGTCCCCTGGGGCAGGACCCAGGTCCCCAAACACTTTTTATGACAATACCATGCATGTAAGCCTTTAAAATTAGCACTTTTGATTTCTCCCATAGACTTTTAAAGGGTGTTCCGCAGCATTCGAATTTTCCGTGAACACCCCAAATTGTTCGCTGTTCGGCGAACTTGCGAACAGCCGATGTTCGAGTCGAACATGAGTTCGACTCGAACTCCAAGCTCATCCCTACCTGGGAGGTTACAATTTCCTGGTCCTCCTGGACAACGTGTTGCTGAGGCTTCGGTCAGTCACAGAAGGAGCTGGGGAGAAGGTGGCCGTCTGACCGATGCATTCAGACAATTTTTTAGTCCGCAGCCCCAAGGTATGATCGGTTCCAGCAACCATCGCCAGCGTCTGTTTTACATGGTGCAGGAATACCTAGGGGCAAGATCTGACTTGGACACCTTTCCCACTGAAAATCCTCTGGGTTACTGGGTCTTGAGGATGGCTCACTGGCCAGAGCTTGCACAGTATGCAATTGATCTACTGGCCTGTCCTGCATCCAGCGTTCTTTTGGAATGCACATTCAGTGCTGCTGGAGGCTTTAAAACTGATCACAGGATACGCCTGTCCACTGAATCGGTCGATCGGCTGACCTTCATAAAAAATAAGATGGATCACCAGCTACCAAGAACATGATGTTGATGTAACCGATTGATTTCTTTTTAATGTGAGATCCCTTCAAGACTGTTGCTGCAAGACTATGCTGATGCTGAGTGACTATCCTGTTATGCTGAGTAACAATCCTCTTCCCCCTCAATTTTCATGCTGATAGCTTTAAGAACATTTTTGGTTCTGGGTGCCGCCACCAGTGGCCAAGGCCCAATTTTTCTGCCCCTGTTTATTAGGGGTGTGTAATTACAATTTTTGATGCAATACTTTGCAGCAGGGCTCATTCCTGCACTCCAACTAGAGTAAGTTGCAGTGTTGTGGCACCAGCACCAGTGCCTAAGGCCCAATTTTTCTGCCCCTGTTCAACAGGGTAATGTAATTACAATTCTTGATCTAATATTTTACAGTACGGCCCATTCCTGCGCCCACCAAGTGTAACTGTGAGGGCTTACAGTGTTGTGGCAACACCAACGCCTAAGGCCCCAATTTCTGCAGAGTATATAGGGCAGGCCCCTACTTTCAAACATCCAACTTACAAACGACTCCTACTTGCAAACGGAAGGAGACAACAGGAAAGGATATGAAATCTACCCCTAGGAAGCCAAATTTTCTCTCCTGTAAGAGTTAATATGGGAAAAACGTTTCTCCTTTACACTGATGCTTTATCACCAATCCTTGTTTCACTAAAAAACCCAAATTGTCAAAAAACATTTGTCGTTGGGACAAAAAGTGAGGTGAAATCTTCTGAAGAGGAGCACAGACAGCAAAACAAATGTCACAGGAGTGATAACCCTTCCCTATGTTTTCCAAAAAGCTTAAAAATATATTTTTTGGCTGGAGCTAAACACGTTAAAAATGTACCCGTTCAAAATGACAAACAGATTCTACTTAACAAAATGTATAAAAGAACCGCGCTAAATAAAGTGGATGATTAAATAATTGAAAAACAAAAAGTGATCACAATACTATACTCAAATAGCAACACGATGTGAAAAATCAAAACACTGTGCTATGAGCCACATAGGTATAATATAATTGTGGTAAAAAACATAATTAGAATAAGGAAACCAAAAAACACACAGTCCATAAAACAAGGTGACTTCTGTTGTCAACAGTCCTTATCATATTATATTCCACCCATAGTGATTGTAGGCTTTAAAAACTTGTGAGAAAATCCACCACCTATGAAGGTATATGATTACCAGAAATCAGTTGTAATGAAGCCTTATACCGGAAATCCGCTCAACAGGGACATCACCATCCGTCTCAGCCAGGAGGAATGATCACCCGGATACATCAGAGATGATTGGCTCAATTATGGAGACCCAAGGAGATAAAAAATATATCCACCATAGTGTAAATCCGTTTGACCAGTTTATTGATAGTAAAAGTAACACACTTACCAAAAGGAACAATTAAAATCGCATGTATAAAATCAGCCGGCCGGCCTGCATGCACCCGTTCGTTGTAGAGTGAAACGATGACGTCAGCGCGTCTGCCTTCCGACGTACGTTTCGTCCTATTGGACGTTGTCATAGGAACGGGCGACGCACTGACTCATCGCTCTTTAAATACACTTATACCACCATACCTCGTTCTGACGCTCTGGTGACCACATCCTGTTAAGGAGACAGGAAGTACCCAGGACAGACCAAGCCTCACTGTGAACCAGGAAATGGCGCTCATCAGCCTATCCAATGTAACAGGAAGCTGCTATACGCCAAGCCTCCATATGGTGACAGGAAGTGATGCTCATCAGCTTATCTAATGTTAACATAAAACTGCTGAACTTAGGGCGAACCTTTGTACATAAAGTACAAAACATTGGAACGTTAGACCCACTAGCTGGACCTCCTAATACCATCTCATTTAGGGAGTGGACATCTGACAAGAACAACTTAATGAAAGTCGCCCTATCAGAATCCGTCCATAGAGATTAGGATAACGCCATCTAGTGGGGATCAATCAATTAGTATTCTTTTAAAGCAACAAAAATTCTATTTAAAAAGATGGATAGTTTTTGCTATGTTGACCACAGAGTCATATAGCAATCCCTAGAAGTTATGAATCATCTCATTTCTCCGCTATATTAGATTCTACTTAACAACAAACCTACAGTCCTTGTCTTGTTTGCACCGCCTGTATACTGCTGTTCAGAGTATATAGGGCCTGGTGGCCCCACACCTTTCCTTATTTTAATTTGGGTGCGGGGTTCCCCTTAATATCCTTACAAGACCCAAAGGGCCTGGTAATGGAGGGGGGGTACCCATGCTGTTTCTCTCACTGATTTTCATCCATATTGCCAGGACCCGACATTACATTAAAGCCGCAAGCAGTTTTAAATGACTTTTATTCCTTTAAAAATGACATTTTGTGCAGGGACTGTTCTAAGCATGGGAAACACGCGCCACTTTACAGGCATACTATAGAAACCCCCCAGGTACAATATTTAAAGGAATATTTCACTTTTTTTTCACTTTAAGCATCTTTAAAATCACTGCTCCCGTAAAAACGGCCGTTTTTAAAACTTTTTTTTGCATTGATCCATGTCCCCTGGGGCAGGACCCGGGTCCCCAAAACCTTTTTAGGACAATAACTTGCATATTAGCCTTTAAAATTAGTACTTTTGATTTTGAACGTTCGAGTCCCACAGACTTTAATGGGGTCCTAAAGTTTGCACAAACTTTCGGTCTGTTCGCAGGTTCTGGTGCGAATCGAACCGGGGGGGGGTGTTTGGCTCATCCCTACTAGGGATGCACTGTATTGTGTACTGTGTACACCACCAAAAGTGTAGTAGACACTGTACAAACTGTATTAGAGACAGTACACCACAGAACGCACTGAAGATATAGGCTACACTGGATGCAGAGTATATATGTATATAAACACATATATACACACTAGACTGACTGTAATATATATATATATATATATATATATACAGTATATCTCAAATACACTTCCACTAACTAACCTGCCTGCTTAATCTAAATCAAGCTATCTCTCCATCCACACCAACACTACACAGGGCCACCGTGTAGGCTGCCTTACATAGTGTAGGACGTGGACTTGGTCCCCCTGAGGCCAATTATGGCTCTCTTAGCAGAGGGCGCTGGGATTGGCTAAAGCATGCAGGTCAGGTACATGTTTTGCCCAATCATCATACAGCAATGCACTGCGATCTCGCAGTGCATTATGGGGTGCTCCGCAGCACTAAAATTTGCCGCTAACACCCTGCAATGTTCGCTATTCGCGAATGGGCGAACACCCGGTGTTCGAGTTGAACGTATGTTCGACCCAAACATCAAGCTCATCCCTAGTCATTTATTAGGCTTTATAAATGCAATTATTGCTGCAGCAGGTTCTATACATGATACAGATGTGACACTTTACAGGTAGACTATGGGGACCCCCCAGGCACTATATTGAAAAAAAATTTTTATTTTTATGCTTTCATTTTAAGCATCAATAAATCACTGCTCATTTAAAAATAAAAAAATGTAAAAACTTTTTTTTTATCAATACATGTCCCACAGGGCAGGACCTGGACACCCATAAACATTGTATGCCCAATTACTTGCATGCAAGCCTTCAAAATGAGTACTTTTGATTTTTCACGTTCGGGTCCCATAGATTTCAATGGGGTTCATTATTCGGTTCTGAACTTTTGCGATGTTTGAAAGTTCTGGTGTGAACTGAACAGGGGGTCGTTCGGCCCATCTCTAGTTGTTAGCACTTCAGTTTTAATTTCAGTAAATGTTACATCATTCAATGAAAAGTCAATTAAATCCATACTTTCTGTGATCCGTGGCTGGGGAATGAGGACAGCTTCCTCTCCCGTACCCTTATCCGGATGCTGGACAAACATATTTCTCCTTCCAAGCTCATCCTGTGTGAAAACAGGTTCGTCCAGATGAGTTAAAACTTGCTGCATCCACCAGAAGACCTCCTCTTCCAAAGCTGGAGGTGGAGGTGCGCAAAGCACACTGTTACTCTGCTCCATTGTCGTCACTTCAGCCGTGATTTCAGGACTGTCAGCTGGTACTTCTGGGTAGTCCCAGGCAAAGGGAGCCCCGCCCTGCTGATAAGCAGAGTCTAGCAGCCATCTGTAGGTAATCTCCAGCTCCTATTCCTGAATGGCCAGAAACTCCAAATCTTCCTGTACCCAGAGCACTTCCGAGACGATTTGGACGTGTTCACTGCAAGGAAACACAATCCCTTAGCTGCAACCAATGTGACAGACCCCGTACTCAAGAAGAGTCTGTCCGCCGTAAAAGCTTCCTTTGTCTGGTACCAGAACGATCCAAGGTCCCTTAGCCCACCCAGTCACTTGTCGAGGCATCAGTGTAGGGTGAGGAGAAGCATAAAACTGTTTATTCAAATACAGGTACAAAGAGATATACACTCAGGAGACAATCCCACATCTTTGCATAATGACACAGGGCGGGGTAAACTACATTCAGTAACAAGAGACACACAGACAGGATGGGTTGCTGAAGAAATCCACCCTCCCCTCTCCCAGCTAATTCAAATAAGCATATACATCCCATAATACTTTGCTCCCAAGGCTTACAGAAAACAATAGAACAATGAGATACACCTCAAATGATCTAGTAAAAAGTATACAACAATCCATGAGACTAAGCTCTTACAATATTCCAGCAGTCAGAAAGGTGGAATTCATTTATCTTTATATATTTCTTGAGGAATATTGTTCAGAAAGGTTACTGTCCCAAGTGACAGAGCCCCTTCATTCTTTCAACACAAACCACACATATAAGATCCAGGATAACAGGGGTAAAAGGAAATGCTGAGTCCGGTGTGGTTGTAAGGTGAGTCTGGTTAGTGCAGACCCGACTGGGGTTCTTGGTCACCCTGTGCTCCTAATAGACACAGGGTGACTTGCATATAGGATTGGGTGGGGGAGCTGGACAAGGAGTCTCCAGAGATTTCTAAGGTAGGCTGGGTTCCACAAGCCGCCGGCCCAAAGTGACTCCCGTCCAGGGGCGGACTGACCATTGAGCCACTCGGGCACTGCCCGAGGGCCCTGGGCCACTAGGGGCCCCATCATGGTTGCCAGCCTCAGTAAAACCAGGGAAAGTATGTATAAATCTGTGTTTTTTTATTACATCTGTCTGTGTATACTGTGTGTACATGTATGTGTATACTGTGTGATTGTATACTGTGTGTGTGTGTATACTGTGTGGCCCCATAATCTCTGATTGTCTGGGGGCCCCATAATCTCCTATTGCCCGGGGGCCCAATGAGTTATCAGTCCGCCCCTGCTCCCGTCACAGAGAGTTCAGAAGTCCACACACAGGATACAGGATTGTCTGCATGCCTGATCAAAATTCAGCCAGTTCAGCCAATTTCAAGCCATCCAAGGACAGGCTGATTGTACTGAAGTTGATCTATCGATTGACTTCAAAACAACAAGCCTGTTGTGGGTTTTTTTGTACAATCACTGCCAGTGACTAAAGCCTCCAGCAGTCATCATTGTATTCTGATGGCGTGGAATTCTTCCACTGTCAGAACACAATGGCTACACAAGAGGGATTCAACCAATAAAACATATCTCCCAACTTTTTGAGATGGGAATGAGGGACACCTACTAGCAGAAGTATGAAGACATAAGACACGCCCCCTGCCAAGCCCCCATACCGCTTAAGGACCAGCCGTCACAGTTATACGGCGGCAGGTTGGCTCCCCTGTGCGAATCGCTATCATGGTACGTTGGCCGCTTTAAGAACTCTAGGGGGCGCGCAGCGCGATGACAGAGCCGATGCATGTGGCTGGCGGCCGCAATCGCTCCTGAGAGAGAGACAGAACTGAGGTCTGTCAATGTAAACAGACAGATCTCCCTTCTGTCAGGAGAGGAGAGACAGTTAGAAACACACACTAGGGAACACATTTAACCCCTTGATCACCCCCTAGTGTTAACCTCTTCCCTGTCAGTGACATTTACACAGTAATCAGTGGCTATCTATAGCTCTGATCAGTTTATAAATGACAATGGTCCCAAAAATGTGTCAAAAGTGTCCGATCTGTCTGCCGCAAAGTTGCAATCCCACTAAAAATCACTGATCACCACCGTTACTAGTAGAAAAAAAATAGTAATAAAAATGCCATAAATCTATTACCTATTTTGTAGACGCAATAACTTTTGCGCAAACCAATCAATATACACTTATTGCAATTTCTTTACCAAAAATATGTAGAAGAACATATATCGGCCTAAACTGGAAGAACATGCAACCAAGGGGAGAAAAAAGAAAAACCTGGTCCTACTAAATACATAACCCTGGTGACGGGTAATCAATATATACCCTAATGAGGCTTACCAAAGTGTGGCAATGTTGCTATAGCCAGAGAGTAGGGATGAGCCGAACACCCCCCTGTTCGGTTCGCACCAGAACATGCGAACAGGAAAAAAGTTCGCTCGAACACACGGACACCGTTAAAGTCTATGAGACACGAACATGAATAATCAAAAGTGCTAATTTTAAAGGCTTATATGCAAGTTATTGTCATAAAAAGTGTTTGGGGACCTGGGTCCTGCCCCAGGGGACATGGATCAATGCAAAAAAAAGTTTTAAAAACGGACGTTTTTTCAGGAGCAGTGATTTTAATAATGCTTAAAGTCAAACAATAAAAGTGTAATATCCCTTTAAATTTCGTACCTGGAGGGTGTCTATAGTATGCCTGTAAAGGGGCGCATGTTTCCTGTGTTTAGAACAGTCTGACAGCAAAATGACATTTCGAAGGAAAATAACCCATTTAAAACTACCCGTGGCTATTGCATTGCCGACAATACACATAGAAGTTCATTGATAAAAACGGCATGGGAATTCCCCACAGGGAAACCCCGAACCAAAATTTAAAAAAAAAAATGACGTGGGAGTCCCCCTAAATTCCATACAAGGCCCTTCAGGTCTGGTATGGATTTTAAGGGGAACCCCGCGCCAAAAAAACCCAAAAACCGGCGTGAGGTCCCCCCAAACATCCATACCAGACCCTTATCCGAGCACGCAACCTGGCAGGCCGCAGGGAAAGAGGGTGGGACGAGAGTGCAGCCCCCCCTCCTGAACCGTACCAGGCCACATGCCCGCAACATTGGGAAGGTGCTTTGGGGTAGCCCCCCAAAACACCTTGTCCCCATGTTGATGAGGACAAGGGCCTCATCCCCACAACCCTGGCCGGTGGTTGTGGGGGTCTGCAGGCGGGGGGCTTATCGGAATCTGGAAGCCCCTTTTAATAAGGGGACCCCCAGATCCCGCCCCCCCCTGTGTGAAATGGTAAGGGGGTACTTACCCCTACCATTTCACTAAAAACTGTCAAAAATGTTAAAAATTACAAGAGACAGTTTTTGACAATTCCTTTATTTAAATGCTTCTTCTTTCTTCTATCTTCCTTCATCTTCTTCTTCTTCACTTTTTATGACAATAACTTGCATATTAGCCTTTAAAATTAGCACTTTTGATTTCTCCCATAGACTTTTAAAGGGTGTTCTGCGGCATTCGAATTTGCCGCAAACACCCCAAATTGTTCGCTGTTCGGCAAACTTGCGAACAGCCAATGTTCGAGTCGAACATGAGTTCGACTCGAACTCGAAGCTCATCCCTACCAGAGAGCAAGGCATATAATAGAAAAACAAACCCCAGTGTCTCTACTGGGATCAAAAAAGTGGCTACTTCGGCAGCAAATAGTCAACACCTGGGTATCTATGCCAGGGCCGATCCTACCCAGCGTGCAAAGGGTGCTTTGCACCCAGGTGCCTGCAGAGGTGGGGGCGCCGAAGAGCCAGACTTCTCCCCTCCCTCCTTCTCTCCTTGTGAGTGTCTGTCCAGAACTCCAGTGTGAGCGTAGGGCAGCCTGTCCAGCCTGGCAGTGCTCGGGGGAGGGGCGCTCCTCTTCCTGACACCAGTGTTCTAGTCAGTGGCTGCTGAAGTGCGGGAATGAATTCCTCACACTGGTATCCCGCACTGTCTCTACCAACGTCTGCAGTCTCTGACCATCTCCTGTACTATGTCTGCAGTCTCTGACCCTCTCCTGTACTATGTCTGCAGTCTCTGATCATCTCCTGTACTATGTCTGCAGTCTCTGATCATCTCCTGTACTATGTCTGCAGTCTCTGATCATCTCCTGTACTATGTCTGCAGTCTCTGACCATCTCCTGTACTATGTATGCGGTCTCTGATCATCTCCTGTACTATGTCTGCAGTCTCTGATCATCTCCTGTACTATGTCTGCAGTCTCTGATCATCTCCTGTAGTATGTCTGCAGTCTCTGATCATCTCCTGTACTATGTCTGCAGTCTCTGATCATCTCCTGTAGTATGTCTGCAGTCTCTGACCATCTCCTGTACTATGTATGCGGTCTCTGATCATCTCCTGTACTATGTCTGCAGTCTCTGATCATCTCCTGTACTATGTCTGCAGTCTCTGATCATCTCCTGTACTACCCTGTTTCCCCGAAAATAAGACCTAGCGTGATTGTCGGTGATGGCTGCAATATAAGCCCTACCCCCCCAAATAAGCCCTACCCTGTTTCCCCAAAAATAAGCCCTACCTTGAAAATAAGACCTACAAGGACTTTAACTAGGGCTTATTTGGGGGGTAGGGCTTATATTGCAGCCAGCACCGACAATCACGCTAGGTCTTATTTTCGGGGAAACAGGGTATGTCTGCAGTCTCTGATCATCTCCTGTAGTATGTCTGCAGTCTCTGATCATCTCCTGTACTATGTCTGCAGTCTCTAATCATCTCCTGTATTATGTCTGCAGTCTCTGATCATCTCCTGTAGTATGTCTGCAGTCTCTGATCATCTCCTGTATCATGTCTGCAGTATTTCTGGGGGCTCTTTCTAACAGACTCTCTAACAGAAGCGCTCTCTTTCTCCATCAGAGAGGCCCTCTCCAGGTCCCAATAAAGTACTCTTGCTTCTCTTCCTGTATTTTTTTTATTGTACCTGTAAGGATCCCAGGGTAATGAAGACTTTGTGGTGGAGCATCTCTGTGGTTGAGTCGTTGCCATCGAAATATTTGTAAAGGGGAGGAGTTACTAAAATGACCACGTCCATATGGGGGCGCCAGAAATATTTCTGCACCCAGGCGCCTGTGACCCTAGGATCGCCCTGTATCTATCTAAAAATGACAAAATGTATTATTCAATCTAAGAATCAAAAGAAACAACATATGTTGTGTGCATCAATGTGAATTTATTGCACTTCAATTCCACTGTGAATGGCAGACTGGTGTCCGGACCGTCTGTGTTGTGGTTGTCTTTATGTCTTTATGTTTTTGTATTTCTATGTGCATGTTTTTTCTCTTTTTTCCTGTTAGTGTTCGCCCTTATTTTGCTTGCTTTGGTGACCTCCCACGGGAGCACCCGGCGAAGCATACAGTGTGCAGCTGGTTTCATTTTATATAGGTGGATTTTATGATTGTTATAGCACATTCTTAGTAGGGATGAGCCGAACACCCCCCCCGGTTCGGTTCGCACCAGAACCTGCGAACGGACCGAAAATTTACACGAACGTTAGAACCCCATTGACGTCTACGGGACTCGAACGTTCAAAATCAAAAGTGCTCATTTTAAATTCTAATTTGCATGGTATTGTCCTAAAAAGGGTTTGGGGACCCGGGTCCTACCCCAGGGGACATGCATCAATGCAAAAAAAAACTTTTAAAAACGGCCGTTTTTTTGGGAGCAGTGATTTTAATGATGCTTAAAGTAAAAAAAAAAGTGAAATATTCCTTTAAATATCGTACCTGGGGGGTGTCTATAGTATGCCTGTAAAGTGGCGCGTGTTTCCCGTGTTTAGAACAGTCCCTGCACAAAATGTCATTTTTAAAGGAAAAAAGTCATTTAAAACTGCTTGCGGGTTTAATGTAATGTCGGGTCCTGGCAATATGGATGAAAATCAGTGAGACAAACGGCATGGGTACCCCCCAGTCCATTACCAGGCCCTTTGGGTCTTGTATGGATATTAGGGGAACCCCGCACCCAAATTAAAATAAGGAAAGGTGTGGGGCCACCAGGCCCTATATACTCTGAACAGCAGTATACAGGCGGTGCAAACAAGACAGGGACTGTAGGTTTGTTGTTAAGTAGAATCTGTTTGTCATTTTGAACGGGTACATTTTTAACGTTTTTAGCTCCAGCCAAAAAATCTTTTTTAAGCTTTTTGGAAAACATAGGGAAGGGTTATCACCCCTGTGACATTTGTTTTGCTGTCTTTCCTCCTCTTTAGAAGATTTCACCTCACTTTTTGTCCCAATGACAAATGTTTTTTGAGAATTTGGGTTTTTTTTGTGGAACAAGGATTGGAAAGCATCAGTGGAAATGAGAAATGTTTTTCCCATATTAACTCTTACAGGAGAGAATTTCCCTTCCTAGGGGTAGATTTCATCTCACTTCCTGTTGTCTCCTTCCGTTTGCAAGTAGGAGTCGTTTGTAAGTTAGATGTTTGAAAGTAGGGGCCTGCCCTATATACTCAGCAGAAATTTGGGCCTTAGGTGTTGTTGTGGCCACAACAACGTAAGCCCTCACAGGGTCCTGCTGTGAAATATTAGATCAAGAATTGTAATTACATGCCCCTGTTGAACAGGGGCAGAAAAACTTGGCCTTTGGTGGTGGTGGTGCTGGTGCCACAACACTGTAAGTCCTCACTCGCTCTTGGTGGGTGTAGAAATGGGCCCTGCTGTGAAATATTAGATCAAGAATTGTAATTACATGCCCCTGTTGAACAGAGGCAGAAAAATTGGGCCTTTGGTGGTGGTGGTGGCGCCCAGAACCAAAAATGTTCTTACAAGCCATCAGCGTGATGATTGAGGAGGAAGAGGATAATTACTCAGGGATAGTAACTCAGCATCAGCATAGGCAGTCTTTGAAGGGATCTGAGATTTCAAAAAAAAATATTCGGTTACATCAGCATCAGGTGCTTGGTAGCTGGTGGTGATCCAAGACTGATTCATTTTTATGAAGGTCAGTCGATCGACCGAGTCGGTGGACAGACGCACCCTGTGATCGGTTACCACGCCTCCAGCAGAACTGAATGTGCGTTCCGAAAGAACGCTGGATGCAGGACAGGCCAGTAGCTCAATTGCATACTGTGCAAGCTCTGGCCAGTGATCCATCCTCAAGACCCAGTAACCCAGAGGATTTTCGGTGGGAAAGGTGTCCAAGTCAGATCTTGCCCCTAGGTATTCCTGCACCATGTAAAACAGACGCTGGCGATGGTTGCTGGAACCGATCATACCTTGGGGCTGCGGACCAAAAAATTGTCTGAACGCATCGGTCAGACGGCCACCTTCTCCACCGCTCCTTCTTTGACTGACCGAAGCCCCAGCAACACGTTGTCCAGAAACAGGAGTTTGTAACCTCCCAGTCTCTGGGAACGCATTGCACAGACCTTTCTGCAAGGCCTCCCGAAGATGTTTCATCCTCTGCTCCCTCTGCGATGGCAAGATAAGGTCCGCAACCTTACCCTTGTAACGTGGATCAAGGAGGGTTGCCAGTCAGTACTGGTCCTTCTCCTTGATACCACGAATACGAGGATCCTTCTGCAGGCTTTGCAGGATCAGGGAGGCCATGCAGCATAGGTTTGCTGAGGCATTCGGTCCGGAGTCCTCTGGGTCACTAAGGACGACATGGTCCGCAGCCACCTCCTCCCAGCCACGTACAAGTCCATGTGTTTCTTGGGACTGATCCCTTAAAGACTGCTGCTGATGCTGAGTGCCAGGCTCCACCTCCATACTGACACAATCCTCCTCCTCCTCCTCGTCCTCTTCCTGTGTGATCGGCGGGCACGCAGGAACACTGTCTGGATAAAGGGGGCCTTGAGAGCTAAGGAAGTCCTCCTCTTTCTGCCTCTGTTCTGCCTCAAGTGCCCTGTCCATTATTCCACGCAGCGTGTGCTCCAACAGGTGGACAAAGGGGACAGTGTCACTGATGCATGCACTGTCACTGCTCACCATCCTCGTGGCCTCCTCAAATGGTGACAGGACAGTGCATGCATCCCTGATCATGGCCCACTGGCGTGGGGAAAAAAAACAAGCTCCCCTGACCCTGTCCTGGTGCCATAGTTGCACAGGTACTCATTGATGGCCCTCTGCTGCGTGTGCAGCCGCTGCAGCATGGCCAACGTTGAGTTCCACCTGGTGGTCATGTCACAGATTAGGCGGTTCTTGGGCAGGTTAAACTCCTTTTGGAGGTCCGTCAGCCGAGCACTGGCATTATATGACCGGCGGAAATGCACACAGACTTTCCTGGCCTGCCTCAGGACATCCTGTAAGCCCGGGTACCTGCCCAAGAACCGCTGCACCACCAAGTTAAGGACGTGAGCCAAACAGGGCACATGGGTCATTTGTCCCTGTCGGAGGGCAGAGAGGAGGTTGGTGCCATTGTCGCAAACCACCATTCCTGCCTTAAGTTGGCGTGGCGTCAACCACCTCTGAACCTGTCCCTGCAGAGCTGACAGAACCTCTGCCCCAGTGTGGCTCCTGTCCCCCAAGCACACCAGCTCAAGCACTGCATGACATCTTTTGGCCTGCGTACTTGCGTAGCACCTTGAACGGCTACGGAGCACCGCTGGTTCTGAGGACAAAGCACAGGAAGAGGCCATGGAGGAAGAAGAGGAGGGGGTGGAGGAGAGAGGTGTGTCACAATCATTAGCATTTTGGAGGCGTGGTGGCAGAACAACCTCCAACACTACTGCACCTTGTCCTGCATCCTTCCCAGCTGCCAGCAGAGTCACCCAATGCGCCGTGAATCTTAGGTAACGTCCCTGTCCATGCCTGCTGGACCATGAGTCAGCGGTAATATGCACCTTACCGCTGACCGCCCTGTCCAGCGAGGCATGGACATTGCCTTCCACATGCCAGTAGAGAGCCGGAATCGCCTTCCGTGAGAAAAAGTGGTGTTTGGGTACCTGCCACTGAGGAACCGCACATTCCACAAACTCACGGAAGGGGGCAGAGTCTACCAACTGAAAAGGCAGCAGTTGAAGTGCTAGCAATTTAGCCAAGCTAGCATTCAACCGCTGGGCATGTGGATGGCTGGGAGCAAACTTCTTTCGGCGGTGCAGCAGCTGGGGCAGGGAAATTTGCCTGGTACAATCTGACGTCGGTGTACCAAAAGCAGATTGCCCACAAGTACTTGGCTGTGACACACCTAATTCTACACCTTCATTCCTCTCAGTGCAGGTCTCAGAGAGGACTGAAGGTATAGTGGGGTTGGAAATCTCAGCTGATGAGGAGCAAGGAGAGGTCCTCTTTGTTCTTTGGTGTTGGTCTTTTAGATACGCTTGCCAACGAACTGCATGGCAGGTCAACATATGTCTGGTCAAGCATGTGGTACCCAAGCGGGAGATGTTTTGGCCACGCGAGATACGCTTGAGACATATGTTGCAAATAGCAGCGGTGCGATCTGATGCACTCGTCTCAAAAAAGGCCCACACCAAAGAACTTTTTGAATAACGCGCAGAGACTGCAGCGCCCTGCACATGTGGAGCTTTGGGGTGTGATGCAGTCAATGTGCATCCTGCCTCCTCCTCCTCTTTCTTCTCCTCTCTCCTATCAGGCACCCACGTTGAGTCAGTGACCTCATCATCCCCTCCCTCCTCATCACTGGAGCAAACCTGGCAGTATGCTGCAGCAGGGGGAGCATGACTGCCAGATTGCTGTCCTTCTTGGGCACCCCCTCTGTCCGTGCTCATGTTACTGCCTTCATCGAGCTCAGTATCATCATCAGAGCCTTCCAAATGCTGGGCATCCTCCTGGAGCATGTACCCAACCCTGTGGTCAAACAGTTCGAGGGACTCCTCAGGAGGACATGGTGGGGCTAGGGAAGGAGTCACTGATGACATTGAGCCGAGGGAAGAGGCCGCTGCTTTGCCAGACAAAGTACCCTGGGCATGGGTGAGAGAGGATGAGGAGGATGAGGACGGCTTGGTCATCCACTCGACCAAGTCTTCCGCATGTTGCGGCTCAACACAGCCAGCTGCCGAAAAAAAGGCCAAGCGTGTCCCACGGCCACGTGCTGATGAGGATGCACCGTCTCCACGACCAGCACTAGACACAGAGCCTGCTTGCCCTCTCTTATTGGCTTGTGACTGTCTGCCTCTCCTTCTTGGCCTTCCAGACATACTAATGGCCTGTAGCTGCACTAAGCTGGGATATATATATATATGTACTGATACTGCAGCTAGCAAAATCACCTGCCTGTAGTATGAGAACACCACCAACCTTCTACAGGTAGCTTTAGCTGAACACTGTGAGGTGGACGCACCCCACTAACTTGTAGGTTTAGCTGAACACTGTGAGCAGGACGCACCGCACTAACTTGTAGGTTTAGCTGAACACTGTGAGGAGGACGCACTACACTAACTGTAGATAGTCTAGCTGCCTGACTGTGGTACTAATAGGATCAAAAGAACACCAGTAATTTTCTTCAGGTAGCTGTAAATACTGTAACAAGACAAGCCTGCCTGTCAGTAGGAAGATAACAGGAACGGATCTAGCTAAACTGAATGCAGTGTATATATATATATACACACACAACACCTGGGATGCATATATATACACAATACACTGTAAGTGCAGCTAACTGACTGACTGTTCTGCCTAATCTATCTAACTCAAATCAAATGTCACTGTCTGTCTCTCTCTCTCTTTCTCTCAATGAACGCCAGAACACACACTACACAGGGCCACCGTGCAGGTGGCCTTATATAGTGTGGGGCGTGTACTAAATCCCCTGAGCCATAATTGGCCAAAGCCTCCTTGGCTTTGGCCAATTACGGCTCACTGTTCAGGCGGCGCTGTGATTGGCCAAGCATGCGGGTCATAGTGCATGCTTGGCCAATCATCAGCCAGCAATGCACTGCGATGCCGCAGTGAATTATGGGCCGTGACGCGCCACACGAATTTGGCGCGAACGACCCATATCGTTCGCAATTCGGCGAATGACCGAACAGCCGATGTTCGAGTCGAATATGGGTTTGACTCGAACACGAAGCTCATCCCTAGTTCTTAGATTGAATAATACATTTTGTCATTTTTAGATACATACCCAGGTGTTGACTATTTGTTGCCGAAGTAGCCACTTTTTTTATCCCAGTAGAGACACTGGGGTTTGTTTTTCTAATAAACTGGAAGAAATTTGTTTTTTAAATACATTTTATTGGATATTTATTATAGCAAAAAGTAAAATGTATATATATTTTTTTTAAATTGTCGGTCTTTTTTTGTTTATAGCTCAAAAAATAAAAACCACAGACACAATCAAATACCACCAAAAGAAAGCTCTATTTGTGGGTAAAAAAAGGACATCCATTTTGTTTGGGTACAACGTCACACGACCGCGCAATTGTCAGTTAAAGCGACGCAGTGCCGAATCGCAACAAATGCTCTGGTCTCTAAGGGGGCAAATCCTTCCGGGGCTGAAATGGTTAAAGAAGAATTTACCCCCCAAAAATAGATTAGTTAAACCCACAAGGGCTTCTTTTACCACTACTATTCTTTTTATATGGGCGATTCAAATTTACAAATGCAGCAATTTAGGATTTGGATGAAAGGTTTAGCCCTGAGAAACACTTTTTGAAAGATAAATAGTACATTTTATATACAATTATATAGAACAGACCAAAATGAGGGACAAATGAGGAGGAAAGAGGGACAGAAGGACATTGCTCCAAATCAGATACAGTCCCTCAAAATCAGGGACAGTTGGGAGCTATGTAGGGCCATCTTTAATGCAGGACAAAAGGGGCAGCTGCCCTGGGCCCCCAAACCTGGACCCCTAAGGGCCCCGCCCCTTGATGTCTGAGGGCCCCGCCCCTTGATGTCTGAGGGCCCCGCCCCTTGATGTCTGAGGGCCCCGCACATTGATGTCTGAGGGCCCCGAACTTGGACCCCTGAGGGCCCCGCACCTTGATGTCTGAGGGCCCCGCACCTGGACCTCTGAGAGCACCATCCCTGAATCAATGAGAGCGGGTGGTGAGCCTGGCTGGCTAGGTAGGTCCTTCTCCCCATAGACTGCTTGTTGACTGTTATGCTAAGACTGACCTGTTTAGTTGATCGCCTCCTGTACTCTGGTCATCTCCTGTATTAGATGTGCAGTCTCTGGTCATCTCCTGTATTAGATCTGCAGTCTCTGGTCATCTCCTGTATTAGATTTGCAGTCTCTGGTCATCTCCTGTATTAGATTTGCAGTCTCTGGTCATCTCTTGTATTAGATCCGCAGTCTCTGGTCATCTCCTGTATTAGATCAGCAGTCTCTGGTCATCTCCTGTATTAGATCTGCAGTCTCTGGTCATCTCCTGTATTAGATTTGCAGTCTCTGGTCATCTCTTGTATTAGATCTGCAGTCTCTGGTCATCTCTTGTATTAGATCCGCAGTCTCTGGTCATCTCTTGTATTAGATCCGCAGTCTCTGGTCATCTCCTGTATTAGATCAGCAGTCTCTGGTCATCTCCTGTATTAGATCTGCAGTCTCTGGTCATCTCCTGTATTAGATTTGCAGTCTCTTGTCATCTCCTGTATTAGATCCGCAGTCTCTGGTCATCTCCTGTATTAGATTTGCAGTCTCTGGTTATCTCCTGTATTAGATTTGCAGTCTCTGGTCATCTCCTGTATTAGATTTGCAGTCTCTGGTCATCTCCTGTATTAGATTTGCAGTCTCTGGTCATCTCCTGTATTAGATCCGCAGTCTCTGGTCATCTCCTATATTAGATCCGCAGTCTCTGGTCATCTCCTGTATTAGATTTGCAGTCTCTGGTCATCTCCTGTATTAGATTTGCAGTCTCTGGTCATCTCCTGTATTAGATTTGCAGTCTCTGGTCATCTCCTGTATTAGATCCGCAGTCTCTGATCATCTCCTGTATTAGATTTGCAGTCTCTGGTCATCTCCTGTATTAGATTTGCAGTCTCTGGTCATCTCCTGTATTAGATCCGCAGTCTCTGATCATCTCCTGTATTAGATTTGCAGTCTCTGGTCATCTCCTGTATTAGATCCGCAGTCTCTGGTCATCTCCTATATTAGATCCGCAGTCTCTGGTCATCTCCTGTATTAGATTTGCAGTCTCTGGTCATCTCCTGTATTAGATTTGCAGTCTCTGGTCATCTCCTGTATTAGATTTGCAGTCTCTGGTCATCTCCTGTATTAGATCCGCAGTCTCTGGTCATCTCCTGTATTAGATTTGCAGTCTCTGGTCATCTCCTGTATTAGATCCGCAGTCTCTGATCATCTCCTGTATTAGATTTGCAGTCTCTGGTCATCTCCTGTATTAGATTTGCAGTCTCTGATCATCTCCTGTATTAGATTTGCAGTCTCTGGTCATCTCCTGAATTACGTCTCTCAGTGAGCAGTAATGATGTGTTGTAACCTCTAACAACCAATCAGTGATCGGTAATAATATGATGGATCCTCTGACAACCAATTGCTGCTGATCTGCTGCAGTAAACAGATTTGAGTCTTTCTGCTATTTGTTATTTGTAGAAGATCGGTTTGGCGCCGTTGCAGACCTGATTGAGTTCAGGTGAGTGCTGTTCCCTGACTCAAACAAACAATAATATATAGTCAATGGGTGTCTCCTACCCCAAAACAGATACAACTGTGAATCCAATATGAACTTAATATATAAACTGCTGAGTGTGGATGAGTGTCCGGCAATATACCTGACTCAATACCACTTGTATTATAATAAATCTGTGAATAAAGTGCAATATATCTAAGTATTAATAAACATATGCAATCCCATATATACAAAGTTTAATCAATATACAAATATAAAGTGCTAGTGCGAATAAACAGGTGAACATGTGACTGTAATAAGATGCTGTAGTGCCAGTGAAGAGATCCTTTGTGGTGGGCTTTTCAATGAATAAACATTGAGTGTGTGCCTTATCTGTTCTCCTAAAGGGTCTGCACTCACCAGATCCTTCACCCCCCATTGGGGTCTCACACATCCACAGTATATGCCACTGTGTAGTGATATAGGATACCTCCGTCCTTGCTCTAAGCTGAGCCCTTACTTTACCATCCAACCAAGGCTTTGGTTTGGGAACAGAGAGTATTGGGGTGTCGGAGGAGATTCCTCAATGATCTGAGATGGTAAGAAAACAGAGGAATCCCAGGAAGACCCGGAGGAATCTGACAGATCTAATCTGAAGATTTCTGGGGTCCTTATAGAGGGATATATGTTATATGAGGGGGGGAGGAGAGTACACTATGACCTGACTGGGATCTGTATTCTGTCTGTACAGGAAATATCCCGGAGAAAATGTTGACCCGGCCGGGATCTGACCTTCTCATCCCCATCAGACGTCATCTCACCCTCAACCTTACAGATACAGAGAGATGTGACTGGATTACCTGGCTCTATAAGAAATCTTCTGGACTCTGGAATAAAATAGCTGAACACAGAAATTGTCATCTGTCTGATGGCAGATATTTCCCCAATACAAGAATATCAGAGAATGGAAGTCTGATCATATCCAATGTGACTCCGGAGAATGACGGGAGATACCGTGTGGATATATACAACTCTACAGGATGCCGTATACAGGAAGATTATTACACCGTCCATGTAGAAGGTAAGTCCATCTAACCCCCACCCCCAGTCCTAGCAGTGTCCTCCCCGCTCCGTGTCTTTATATCTATTTATTACTGTCACATGGGATGTTTACATTTATTATAGACCCCAGATCTCTCCATAAAGAGGACCTGTCACCACCTATTACTGTCACATGGGATGTTTACATTTATTATAGACCCCAGATCTCTCCATAAAGAGGACCTGTCACCACCTATTACTGTCACATGGGATGTTTACATTCATTATAGACCCCAGATCTCTCCATAAAGAGGACCTGTCACCTCCTATTACTGTCACATGGGATGTTTACATTCATTATAGACCCCAGATCTCTCCATAAAGAGGACCTGTCACTCCCTATTACTGTCACATGGGATGTTTACATTCATTATAGACCCCAGATCTCTCCATAAAGAGGACCTGTCACCTCCTATTACTGTCACATGGGATGTTTACATTCATTATAGACCCCAGATCCTTCCATAAAGAGGACCTGTCACCTCCTATTACTGTCACATGGGATGTTTACATTCATTATAGACCCCAGATCTCTCCATAAAGAGGACCTGTCACCTCCTATTACTGTCACATGGGATGTTTACATTCATTATAGACCCCAGATCCTTCCATAAAGAGGACCTGTCACCACCTATTACTGTCACATGGGATGTTTACATTCACTATAGACCCCAGATCTCTCCATAAAGAGGACCTGTCACCTCCTATTACTGTCACATGGGATGTTTACATTCATTATAGACACCAGATCTCTCCATAAAGAGGACCTGTCACCTCCTATTACTGTCACATGGGATGTTTACATTCATTATAGACCCCAGATCTCTCCATAAAGAGGACCTGTCACTCCCTATTACTGTCACATGGGATGTTTACATTCATTATAGACCCCAGATCTCTCCATAAAGAGGACCTGTCACCTCCTATTACTGTCACATGGGATGTTTACATTCATTATAGACCCCAGATCCTTCCATAAAGAGGACCTGTCACCTCCTATTACTGTCACATGGGATGTTTACATTCATTATAGACCCCAGATCTCTCCATAAAGAGGACCTGTCACCTCCTATTACTGTCACATGGGATGTTTACATTCATTATAGACCCCAGATCTCTCCATAAAGAGGACCTGTCACCCCCTATTACTGTCACATGGGATGTTTACATTCATTATAGACCCCAGATCTCTCCATAAAGAGGACCTGTCACCCCCTATTACTGTCACATGGGATGTTTACATTCATTATAGACCCCAGATCTCTCCATAAAGAGGACCTGTCACCCCCTATTACTGTCACATGGGATGTTTACATTCATTATAGACCCCAGATCTCTCCATAAAGAGGACCTGTCACCGCCTATTACTGTCACATGGGATGTTTACATTCATTATAGACCCCAGATCTCTCCATAAAGAGGACCTGTCACCACCTATTATGCCCTGTACACACGGTCAGACTTTGTTCGGACATTCCGACAGCAAAATCCATAGTTTTTTTCCGGCGGATGTTGGCTCAAACTTGTCTTGCATACACACGGTCGCACAAAGTTCTCGGAAAATGTGTTGGGGACAATGTGACTATGTGACCTTAGCTGTCCATTTTTGTAGAAGAGGTTTACGGGCTAAATAAAGAGATCTAGTCCACATTATATGCATATCTACAGGTAGAATTCCATCTGGAATTATTCCCAGTAGTGATCATTTAGGAGTATTTGTTATTTCTGTTCGCAAAATTGTATTTAGGGTCATAAAAACTTTCTCCCAATATCTACGGAATTTGGGACATCGCCAAAGCATATGAACAAGGGAGCCATTAGAAGCTAAACATCGCGGACATAGAGGCGATGCATTTTTTCCCCACAGAAATAATTTTTGTGGGGTATAGTGAGTTCTGTGTAGAATGAAAAGCTGAGTTAATTGCTGAGATGGTGAAATAGATACCTCAAGAAGGATCTCCATAGCACGAGTCCACTCATCCCCATTAAGATCTATCAGATCCTTTTGCCAAAGAATAATGCCCTGTACACACGGTCGGACATTGATCGGACATTCCGACAACAAAATCCATCGTTTTTTTTCCGATGGATGTTGACTCAAACTTGTCTTGCATACACACGGTCGCACAAAGTTGTCGGAAAATCCGATCGTTCTGAACGCGGTGACATAAACGTTGGGACTATAAACGGGGCAATAGCCAATAGCTTTTGTCTCTTAATTTATTCTAAGCATGCGTGGCACTTTGTCCGTCGGATTTGTCTACACACGATCAGAATTTAAAGGATCGGATTTTGTTGTCGGAAAATTTTATAGCCTGCTCTCAAACTTTGTGTCTCGGAAATTCCGATGGAAAAAGTCCAATGGAGCCCACACACGGTCGGAATTTCCGACAACAAGCTCCGATCGCACATATCCTGTCAGAAAGTCCGACCGTGTGTACAGGGCATAAGACTCTTAGCCTGTCCATCTGCCTTCACTGTATTTAATAAAATATGGTAAAGATCCCCTATTAGTCCTCATTTAATAAGCCTTACTGTAGTTGCTTTCAGTAAGATTTCTGATGGATTATATTGAAGCTGAAATGTTAAAGCTTGGCTTTGTAAAGCATGGTGAATCTGAAGGTACTGATAAAAGATAATCTTTGATATTTGGAAACGTTCTTTCAGTATACTAAAAGGCAGTAAAGTATCCCCTTCAAATAGGTGATGGAGCAATCTTATCCCAGCTCTTTTCCAATCTGAAAATTCTGGTATTTTATTTAACTCGGGTAAACAAAAATTCTCCCATATTGGCATATGTCTTGTATATCCCTTATGGTGCGTGATAATGGAAAATTTATATCAAATACTTACCGTAATTTTCCTTTCCTGATGGACTCCATGGCAGCTTACGTATGGGTTAATCCCGCCTCTCATACCTCATAGGACCCCACTCCCATAAATCTTTGCTTCTAGCCATAGACCGTGTTCCGTAATATAGCCTACTCCAGCAAATGGGAGGGAACTCCTGCTGCCATGGAGTCCATCAGGAAAGGAAAATTACGGTAAGTATTTGTCAGGGTAGAGCATATAACAGGTAACAGTTCAGGTATTCTGATTATGCAAAGAGTTCAAAGAACAAGAGCACATACCATGAGCAGAGCAGGTCAGCTGGGACTTGTAGTTCACCGCTGTAGCTGTAGGTAGATGTTTGCTGGACCTTGTAGTTCACCGCTGCAGATGAGGATTGATGGTGTCTGGTGTTTGTAGTTCACCGCTGCAGGTGGAGGATAGATGTCTGGTGCTTGTAGTTCACTGCTGCAGATGAAGGTACTAGTGGTATCAGGCAAAAACGTAGTCTAGGCAAGCTGGGTCATACACAGGAAGATCAGAGTCCAAACGGTACCGAATCAGAAGCAAGCAAACAGGGTCAAACGAGCCGGGTCATACACGAAATACACAGAGCAGATATCAACTGGATCAAACACAGGTAAACTCTAACACGAGCAATGATTGAATGCTGATGCATGTTATTTAAAGGTGAGCTGGCCAATCATTGTTGTTTCCCAGGTAAAGGCTGTGTCAGGTGAGTTGTGCTGGGTCCTAAAGGGATCCTAGTACTGACAGTACCCCCCCTTTCTCGAGGGGTTGCTCCTGCACCCCCAGGCTTACTTGGATAACGAAGATGAAACTTCTTCTTAAGTCGGTCAGCATGAAGATCACGAGCTGGGACCCAAGATCGATCCTCTGGGCCGAAACCTTTCCAATGAACGAGATATTGTAAGGAATTGCGCACTCGTCTGGAATCAAGAATAAATGCCACTTCATATTCCTGACTGTCCAACACATCCACAGGTTCTGGTTCATTTACTTGGAGGCTGGAATGAACAGGTTTCAACAATGAAACATGAAAGACATTTGGAATGCGCATGGATGGGGGGAGTTTTAATCTATAGGATACAGGATTAACAATCTCCGAAATTTCATAGGGCCCGATGAATTTTGGGCCAAGTTTTTTAGATGGAACATGCAGGGACAGATTCCTGGATGATAGCCACACTTTGTCACCAACTTTATATCCTGGTGCCTTTGAGCGCCTCTTGTCCGCCATTTTCTTAAAAGCCAGCACAGAGCGAGAAATAGCATGATTAACATCGGACCAGATTTTGGAGAAATTTTCTATTGTGGTGTTGGCATCTGGCACATCAGAGGGTGGAAGATCAAAGGAGCACACACGAGGATGCAACCCGTAAACACAGAAGAAAGGAGAGGTCCCTGTAGATGTGCTGGCACAATTATTAAAGGCAAACTCTGCCCATGGCAGGACGTTGACCCACTCCACCTCATCATTGGCCATCAGACAACGTACCATCTTCTCTAGAGTCTGATTAGTCCTTTCTGTTTGGCCGTTTGTCTCAGGATGATATGCTGAAGAATATGATAACTTAATCCCCAGCTGAGAGCAAAGGGCCTTCCAAAACTGGGCTATAAACTGAGAGCCACGGTCTGAGACAATGTTGATTGGTGCCCCATGGAGCCTGAAAACATGTTTAATGAATAAAGATGCCAGTTCTTTAGCAGATGGAAGTTTCGGAAGCGGAACAAAGTGGGCCATTTTACTGAACCTGTCTACCACCACCCAGATCGTGGAACATCCCTGGGACGGAGGCAAGTCAGTGATAAAGTCCATAGATAAATGGGTCCAGGGACAGGTAGGTATTGGTAGAGGACGTAGGAGACCAGGCGGCTTAGAGGTACTGCTCTTGCTTCTGGCACAAACTTCACAGGCCTGGACGAAGGCTAACACATCCTGCCTAATCGATGGCCACCAGAGGTTGCGAGAGATAATCTCAAAAGTTTGTCTAAACCCCGGATGTGCTGCAGGTTTTGATGCATGTACCTGCTGCAATACCTGCAAACGAAGAGCCAGGGGCACAAAAAGCATACCGGAGGGAGTGGATGGAGAGTCAATAACAAGACATGAAGTCTTCTCCCAATGCAAAGCCCCCAATTGTAACTGGAAAGGCTTCGTGGCTTGGAGCACTAGATCTTGTGAGAGAGGACGATTATCCACGGAAATCAGGCGGACTGGGCAATCTAGAGCATGAGTTTCCAAGGACAAAGAGGTAATCAGAGTCTTATCAATAAAATTCTCAGCGGCTCCAGAATCTACCAAGGCCAGCAGTTCATGAGCTCCTGTCCCAAAGTGAACGACAGCGGGTAAAAGAATACGATTGTCCCCCTGGGGAGATGAGAGCAGACCTAAGGTAACCTCCCCGCAATTACCTAGGTCCTGGAGTTTCCCGGACGTGTAGGGCACGAACGGAGCATATGACCCTTGAGGCCACAATACAAGCAGAGACCCATGTTACGCCGGCGCGTGTGTTCCTGGGCAGATAACCGGGTGGAACCTATCTGCATAGGTTCTTCCTCAGATTTGGCACTGGAGGTGGAATAGTCAGGCGGCAAGGGAGGTATATAGTTTGCCACAGCTGTAGTTTGTTCTCGTCTCCTCTCTCGCTGGCGGCGGTCAATTCTAATGGCTAGACTCATAGCCTCCTCCAGTGAGGCTGGGTAGGAGAAGTTGACCAGAGCATCCTTAATTGCATCTGAAAGGCCCATTCTAAACTGGCTGCGGAGTGCTGCATCATTCCAGCCAGATTCCGGGGCCCACCTGCGAAACTCTGAGCAATACATTTCAGCTGTGGTAGTTCCTTGCTTTAAGTTACGCAGAGTTGATTCTGCAGTAGCAGCACGATCTGGATCATCATAAAGCAACCCTAGGGCTTCAAAGAAGGCATCTACTGTTAGCAAGGCTGGATGGTTTGGTTCCAGGTTAAAGGCCCAAGCCTGGGGGTCACCCTGTAGTAGAGAGATAATGATTTGAACCCTCTGAGTTTCAGGGCCAGACGAGGATGGCCTTAACTTGAAATATAATTTGCAGCTGTTTTTAAAGTTGCAAAACCCTTTACGATCACCAGAAAACCGGTCAGGCAAAGGAATTTTTGGTTCAGATGGAGTTTTTGTAGCAGTGCTAATAGAAGGAGATTGCACCTTGGTGAGCTCTGTGGCCATTTCCTGAACTTGATGGAATAAGCGGCAAAGTTCCTGTGCAAACAACTGAGCCTGCTCAGGATCCATGATAGGTTTCCTTTATTATGTATGGCTCGTGTTAATGTCAGGGTAGAGCATATAACAGGTAACAGTTCAGGTATTCTGATTATGCAAAGAGTTCAAAGAACAAGAGCACATACCATGAGCAGAGCAGGTCAGCTGGGACTTGTAGTTCACCGCTGTAGCTGTAGGTAGATGTTTGCTGGACCTTGTAGTTCACCGCTGCAGATGAGGATTGATGGTGTCTGGTGTTTGTAGTTCACCGCTGCAGGTGGATAGATGTCTGGTGCTTGTAGTTCACTGCTGCAGATGAAGGTACTAGTGGTATCAGGCAAAAACGTAGTCTAGGCAAGCTGGGTCATACACAGGAAGATCAGAGTCCAAACGGTACCGAATCAGAAGCAAGCAAACAGGGTCAAACGAGCCGGGTCATACACGAAATACACAGAGCAGATATCAACTGGATCAAACACAGGTAAACTCTAACACGAGCAATGATTGAATGCTGATGCATGTTATTTAAAGGTGAGCTGGCCAATCATTGTTGTTTCCCAGGTAAAGGCTGTGTCAGGTGAGTTGTGCTGGGTCCTAAAGGGATCCTAGTACTGACAGTATTTGATATAAATTTTCCATTTTCCTGACAGACTCCATGGCAGCCTATGTATGGGAAATGACTAGCCATACACTCCCGGGTGGGAAATGGCTGGTTCAAAGAAAAAAAGGTTTATTTGGCACCGTCAACAGACAAGACATGCAAACCAAAATTAACCGAAGACAAAGAAGCCGGTTCTACACAATAGGGATGAGCCGAACACCCCCCGGTTCGGTTCGCACCAGAACCCGCGAACGGACCGCAAGTTCGCACGAACGTTAGAACCCCATTGACGTCTATGGGACTCGAACGTTCGAAATCAAAAGTGCTCATTTTAAAGGCTAATTTGCATGGTATTGTCCTAAAAAGGGTTTGGGGACCCGGGTCCTACCCCAGGGGACATGTATCAATGCAAAAAAAACTTTTAAAAACGGCCGTTTTTTCGGGAGCAGTGATTTTAATGATGCTTAAAGTAAAAAAAAAAAAGTGAAATATTCCTTTAAATATCGTACCTGGGGGGTGTCTATAGTATGCCTGTAAAGTGACGCGTGTTTCCCATGTTTAGAACAGTCCCTGCACCAAATGTCATTTTTAAAGGAAAAAATCTCATTTAAAACTGCTTGCGGGTTTAATGTCATGTCGGGTCCTGGCAATATGGATGAAAATCAGTGAGACAAACGGCATGGGTACCCCCCAGTCCATTACCAGGCCCTTTGGGTCTTGTATGGATATTAAGGGGAACCCCGCACCCAAATTAAAATAAGGAAAGGTCCCTATATACTCTGAACAGCAGTATACAGGCGGTGCAAACAAGACAGGGACTGTAGGTTTGTTGTTAAGTAGAATCTGTTTGTAATTTTGAACATTTTTAATGTGTTTAGCTCCAGCCAAAAAATCTTTTCTAAGCTTTTTGGAAAACATAGGGAAGGGTTATCACCCCTGTGACATTTGTTTTGCGTCTTTCCTCCTCTTCAGAAGATTTCACCTCACTTTTTTGTCCCAATGAAAAATGTTTTTTGAAAATTTGGGTTTTTTTGTGGAACAAGGATTGGAAAGCATCAGTGGAAAGGAGAAATTGTTTTCCCATATTAACTCTTACATGAGAGAATTTCCCTTCCTATGGGTAGATTTCATCTCACTTCCTGTTGTCTCCTTCCGTTTGCAAGTAGGAGTCGTTTGTAAGTTAGATGTTTGAAAGTAGGGTCCTGCCCTATATACTCAGCAGAAATTTGGGCCTTAGGTGTTGCTGTGGCCAAAACACTGTAAGCCCTCACAGGGCCCTGCTGTGAAATATTAGATCAAGAATTGTAATTACATGCCCCTGTTGAACAGGAGCTGAAAAATTAGGCCTTAGGCACTGGTGCTGGTGCCACAACACTGCAACCCCTCACAGACACTCTAGTTGGAACGCAGGAACGAGCCCTGCTGCAAAGTATTGCATCAAAAATTGTAATTACACGCCCCTGTTAGACAGGGGCAGAAAAATTGGGCCTTAGGCACTGGTGCTGGTGCCACAACACTGCAACCCCTCACAGACACTCTAGTTGGAACGCAGGAACGAGCACTGCTGCAAAGTATTGCATCAAAAATTGTAATTACACGCCCCTGTTAGACAGGGGCAGAAAAATTGGGCCTTAGGCACTGGTGCTGGTGCCACAACACTGCAACCCCTCACAGACACTCTAGTTGGAATGCAGGAACGAGCCCTGCTGCAAAGTATTGCATCAAAAATTGTAATTTCACGCCCCTGTTAGACAGGGGCAGAAAAATTGGGCCTTAGGCACTGGTGCCGGTGCCACAACACTGCAACCCCTCACAGACACTCTAGTTGGAATGCAGGAACGAGCCGTGCTGCAAAGTATTACATCAAAAATTGTAATTACACGCCCCTGTTATACAGGGGCTGAAAAATTGTGCCTTAGGCACTGGTGGTGGCGCCCAGAACCAAAAATGTTCTTACAAGCTATCAGCGTGATGATTGAGGAGGAAGAGGATAATTACTCAGGGATAATCACTCAGCATCAGCATAGGCAGTCTTTGAAGGGATCTGAAAAAAATTATTCAGTTACATCAGCATCAGGTGCTTGGTAGCTGGTGGTGATCCAAGACTGATTCATTTTTATGAAGGTCAGCCGATCGACCGAGTCAGTGGACAGACGCACCCTGTGATCGGTTACCACGCCTCCAGCAGCACTGAATGTACGTTCCGAAAGAACGCTGGATGCAGGACAGGCCAGTAGCTCAATTGCATACTGTGCAAGCTCTGGCCAGTGATCCATCCTCAAGACCCAGTAACCCAGAGGATTTTCGGTGGGAAAGGTGTCCAAGTCTGATCTTGCCCCTAGGTATTCCTGCACCATGTAAAACAGACGCTGGCGATGGTTGCTGGAACCGATCATACCTTGGGGCTGCGGACCAAAAAATTGTCTGAACGCATCGGTCAGACGGCCACCTTCTCCACCGCTCCTTCTTTGACTGACCGAAGCCTCAGCAACACGTTGTCCAGAAACAGGAGTTTGTAACCTCCCAGTCTCTGGGAACGCGTTGCACAGACCTTTCTGCAAGGCCTCCCGAAGATGTTTCATCCTCTGCTCCCTCTGCGATGGCAAGATAAGGTCCGCAACCTTACCCTTGTAACGTGGATCAAGGAGGGTTGCCAGCCAGTATTGGTCCTTCTCCTTGATACCACGAATACGAGGATCCTTACGCAGGCTTTGCAGGATCAGGGAGGCCATGCAGCGTAGGTTTGCTGAGGCATTCGGTCCGGAGTCCTCTGGGTCACTAAGGACAACAACGTCCGCAGCCACCTCCTCCCAGCCACGTACAAGTCCATGTGTTCCTTGGGACTGATCCCTTAAAGACTGCTGATGCTGAGTGCCAGGCTCCACCTCCATACTGACACAATCTTCCTCCTCCTCCTCCTCCTCCTCCTCGTCCTCTTCCTGTGTGATCGGCGGGCACGCAGGAACACTGTCTGGATAAAGGGGGCCTTGAGAGCTAAGGAAGTCCTCCTCTTCCTGCCTCTGTTCTGCCTCAAGTGCCCTGTCCATTATTCCACGCAGCGTGTGCTCCAACAGGTGGACAAGGGGGACAGTGTCACTGATGCATGCACTGTCAGTGCTCACCATCCTCGTGGCCTCCTCGAATGGTGACAGGACAGTGCATGCATCCCTGATCATGGCCCACTGGCGTGGGGAAAAAAAACCAAGCTCCCCTGACCCTGTCCTGGTGCCATAGTCGCACAGGTACTCATTGATGGCCCTCTGCTGCGTGTGCAGCCGCTGCAGCATGGCCAACGTCGAGTTCCACCTGGTGGGCATGTCACAGATTAGGCGGTTCTTGGGCAGGTTAAACTCCTTTTGGAGGTCCGTCAGCCGAGCACTGGCATTATATGACCGGCGGAAATGCACAGAGACTTTCCTGGCCTGCCTCAGGACATCCTGTAAGCCCGGGTACCTGCCCAAGAACCGCTGCACCACCAAGTTAAGGACGTGAGCCAAACAGGGCACATGGGTCAGTTGTCCCTGTCGGAGGGCAGAGAGGAGGTTGGTGCCATTGTCGCAAACCACCATTCCTGCCTTAAGTTGGCGTGGCGTCAACCACCTCTGAACCTGCCCCTGCAGAGCTGACAAAACCTCTGCCCCAGTGTGGCTCCTGTCCCCCAAGCACACCAGCTCAAGCACCGCATGGCATCTTTTGGCCTGCGTACTTGCGTAGCCCCTTGAACGCCTACGGAGCACCGCTGGTTCCGAGGAAGAGGCCATGGAGGAAGAAGAAGAGGAGGGGGTGGAGGAGAGAGGTGTGTCACAATCAGCATTTTGGAGGCGTGGTGGCGGAACAACCTCCAACACTACTGCACCTTGTCCTGCATCCTTCCCAGCTGCCAGCAGAGTCACCCAATGCGCCGTGAAACTTAAGTAACGTCCCTGTCCATGCCTGCTGGACCATGAGTCAGCGGTAATATGCACCTTACCGCTGACCGCCCTGTCCAGCGAGGCATGGACATTGCCTTCCACATGCCGGTAGAGAGCCGGAATCGCCTTCCGTGAGAAAAAGTGGCGTTTGGGTACCTGCCACTGAGGAACCGCACATTCCACAAACTCACGGAAGGGGGCAGAGTCTACCAACTGAAAAGGCAGCAGTTGAAGTGCTAGCAATTTTGCCAAGCTAGCATTCAACCGCTGGGCATGTGGATGGCTGGGAGCAAACTTCTTTCGGCGGTGCAGCAGCTGGGGCAGGGAAATTTGCCTGGTACAATCTGACGTCGGTGTACCAAAAGCAGATTGCCCACAAGTACTTGGCTGTGACACACCTAATTCTACACCTTCATTCCTCTCACTGCAGGTCTCAGAGAGGACTGAAGGTCTAGTGGGGTTGGAAATCTCAGCTGATGAGGAGCAAGGAGAGATCCTCTTTGTTCTTTGGTGTGGGTCTTTCAGATACGCTTGCCAACGAACTGCATGGCAGGTCAACATATGTCTGGTCAAGCATGTGGTACCCAAGCGGGAGATGTTTTGGCCACGCGAGATACGCTTGAGACATATGTTGCAAATAGCAGCGGTGCGATCTGATGCACTCGTCTCAAAAAAGGCCCACACCAAAGAACTTTTTGAATAACGCGCAGAGACTGCAGCGCCCTGCACATGTGGAGCTTTGGGGTGTGATGCAGTCAATGTGCTGCCCTTAGGCTGGCCCCTGGAGGGCATCCTGCCTAGTTGGTGATGTGCCACCTCCTCCTCCTCCTCCTCCTCCTCTCTCCTATCAGGCACCCACGTTGAGTCAGTGACCTCATCATCCCCTCCCTCCTCATCACTGGAGCAAACCTGGCAGTATGCTGCAGCAGGGGGAGCATGACTGCCAGATTGCTGTCCTTCTTGGGCACCCCCTCTGTCCGTGCTCATGTTACTGCCTTCATTGAGCTCAGTATCATCATCAGAGCCTTCCAAACGCTGGGCATCCTCCTGGAGCATGTACCCAACACTGTGGTCAAACAGTTCGAGGGAATCCTCATGAGGACATGGTGGAGCTAGGGAAGGAGTCACTGATGACATTGAGCTGAGGGAAGAGGCCGCTGCTTTGCCAGACAAAGCACCCTGGGCATGGGTGAGAGAGGATGAGGAGGATGAGGACGGCTTGGTCATCCACTCGACCAAGTCTTCCGCATGTTGCGGCTCAACACGGCCAGCTGCCGAAAAAAAGGCCAAGCGTGTCCCATGGCCACGTGCTGATGAGGATGCACCGTCTCCACGACCAGCACTAGACACAGAGCCTGCTTGCCCTCTCTTATTGGCTTGTGACTGTCTGCCTCTCCTTCTTGGCCTTCCAGACATACTAATGGCCTGTAGCTGCACTAAGCTGGGATAGAACACCTGTAATTTTCTTCAGGTAGCTTTATATACTGTAACCAGACAAGCCTGCCTGTCAGTAGGAAGATAACAGGAACGGATCTAGCTGAACACTGTGAGCAGGACGCACTGCACTAAATGTAAATACCAGGAACGGATCTAGCTGAACACTGTGAGCAGGACGCACTGCACTGAATGTAAATAGCAGGAACGGATCTAGCTGAACACTGTGAGCAGGACGCACTGCACTGAATGTAAATAGCAGGAACGGATCTAGCTGAACACTGTGAGCAGGACGCACTGCACTGAATGTAAATAGCAGGAACGGATCTAGCTGAACACTGTGAGCAGGACGCACTGCACTGAATGTAAATAGCAGGAACGGATCTAGCTGAACACTGTGAGCAGGACGTACTGCACTAAATGTATATAGCAGGAACGGATCTAGCTGAACACTGTGAGCAGGACGCACTGCACTGAATGTAAATAGCAGGAACGGATCTAGCTGAACACTGTGAGCAGGACGCACTGCACTAAATGTAAATACCAGGAACGGATCTAGCTGAACACTGTGAGCAGGACGCACTGCACTGAATGTAAATAGCAGGAACGGATCTAGCTGAACACTGTGAGCAGGACGCACTGCACTGAATGTAAATAGCAGGAACGGATCTAGCTGAACACTGTGAGCAGGACGCACTGCACTGAATGTAAATAGCAGGAACGGATCTAGCTGAACACTGTGAGCAGGACGCACTGCACTGAATGTAAATAGCAGGAACGGATCTAGCTGAACACTGTGAGCAGGACGTACTGCACTAAATGTATATAGCAGGAACGGATCTAGCTGAACACTGTGAGCAGGACGCACTGCACTGAATGTAAATAGCAGGAACGGATCTAGCTGAACACTGTGAGCAGGACGCACTGCACTAAATGTAAATACCAGGAACGGATCTAGCTGAACACTGTGAGCAGGACGCACTGCACTGAATGTAAATAGCAGGAACGGATCTAGCTGAACACTGTGAGCAGGACGCACTGCACTGAATGTAAATAGCAGGAACGGATCTAGCTGAACACTGTGAGCAGGACGTACTGCACTAAATGTATATAGCAGGAACGGATCTAGCTGAACACTGTGAGCAGGACGCACTGCACTGAATGTAAATAGCAGGAACGGATCTAGCTGAACACTGTGAGCAGGACGCACTGCACTAAATGTAAATACCAGGAACGGATCTAGCTGAACACTGTGAGCAGGACGCACTGCACTGAATGTAAATAGCAGGAACGGATCTAGCTGAACACTGTGAGCAGGACGCACTGCACTGAATGTAAATAGCAGGAACGGATCTAGCTGAACACTGTGAGCAGGACGCACTGCACTGAATGTAAATAGCAGGAACGGATCTAGCTGAACACTGTGAGCAGGACGCACTGCACTGAATGTAAATAGCAGGAACGGATCTAGCTGAACACTGTGAGCAGGACACACTGCACTAAATAGTCTAGATAGAAGATAACAGGAACGGATCTAGCTAAACTGAATACAGTGTATATATATATATGCAACACCTGGGATGCATATATATACACAATACACTGTAAGTGCAGCTAACTGACTGACTGTTCTGCCTAATCTATCTAACTCAAATCAAATGACACTGTCTCTCTCTCTCTCTATCTCTCAGCACACCGGAACACACACTACACAGGGCCGCCGTGCAGGCGGCCTTATATAGTGTGGGGTGTGTACTAAATCCCCTGAGCCATAATTGGCCAAAGCCACCCTGGCTTTGGCCAATTACAGCTCTCTCTACTGACGGCGCTGTGATTGGCCAAGCATGCGGGTCATAGTGCATGCTTGGCCAATCATCAGCCAGCAATGCACTGCGATGCCGCAGTGAATTATGGGCCGTGACGCGCCACACGAATTTGGCGCGAACGGCCCATATCGTTCGCAATTCGACGGACGGTCGAACAGCCGATGTTCGAGTCGAACATGGGTTCGACTCGAACACGAAGCTCATCCCTACTACACAATAGTGTGTCATAAAAGTGTTGATCGACGACCAAGAGGCCGCCTTGCAGATTACTTCCGGGGATACATGACGGGAAGCTGCCCATGACGTAGAAACGCTCCTAGTAGAATGAGCGGTCACCGCTTCTGGAGGAGCCAGACCCTTGGCTGCATAAGCCCCTTGTATAGCCTGAACGATCCAAGCTGCAATGACTCTGGAGGAAGCACGCAAACCCTTGTTCTTTCCTTGAAAATAAACAAACAAATGATCGGATCTTCGAAAAGAGGCAGTGACTTCAAGGTATTGCCTTAAAACTTCTCCCACATCCAAAGGGTGAATGCTAGAGTCCTCAGTTGCCCGGAAAATTGGAAGGACAATCTCCTGATTCTCATGAAAAACCGATGTTACCTTAGGATTTGATCCGAGCATAGGAATCAGGACCACCCGGTCAGGGAAGAAGGTAAGGAATGGTTCTTTACATCCTAGGGAACTGATTTCGGAGACCCTTTTGGCTGATGTTATAGCCACTAGGAATACAGCTTTAAGAGAGAGATCTTTAATAGCTGCTTGATCCACACGTATTTCCTTTTCCGAAAAGAAATTTAGGACAAGGGGAAGATCCCACTTGGAAAACCTCGGCTTTCTTTGAGGCCTGAGTCTTATCGCTCCTCTGAAGAATTGCCTTGTAAGGGGATGTCTGGCCCAGGATATACCTGTGAAGGCAGAGATTGCGGAAACCTGAACCCGTAGAGAACTTACTGATAAGGATAGATCCAGGCCTGTCTGTAAGAAACCAAGAATATCCTGAATCCTTGGGTCGGTACAGGAACCATCAGTGGTGGAAATGTAATCCGCAAATTTTGACCAAATTCTTTGGTAAACTCTATTGGTACCTGGTCTTCTGGCATTCAGTAGAGTCGAAATAGCCGCACTTGGACATCCTAGGGCTTCCAACCTTCCCCTCTCAAGAACCAAGCCGTCAGATGGAGCTGGGATGGACATGGGTGAAGAGATGTTCCTTGTAATAGTAGATCTGATCTGGCTGGGAGAGGAATTGGATTCCGGTAGCTGAGTTGTAGTAAGAGGGGGAACCACGGTCTGTTGGGCCAATATGGAACAACTGCCACTATTTCGACCTCTTCCCACCTGAGCCTCGATAGGAAGCGAAGAATGACCGGAACTGGTGGAAAGGCATAAGCCCTGTGGAATCTCCACTGGTCCGTCAGAGCATCCACTCCGAAAGCCTGGGGACAACGACATCTCGTGAAGTACTTCTCCATTTTGTGGTTGCAAGGAGACGCAAACAAGTCCACTTCTGGTGACACTCCCAGAGACAGGATCCAATTGAAAACTTCCGTGTGGAGGGACCACTCGTTGTTGTCCAGGACAAACCTCGAGAGGAAGTCCGCCTGGACATTTTGGACTCCTGGAAGATAGACAGCTGTCAGGTTTGATAGGTTCGTCTGAGCCAAAGACATGATAGGACTCACTTCCTTCAGAAGGGAGAGACTGCGTGTGCCCCCTTGTCTCTTGATATAAGACACCGCTGTTGTGTTGTCTAGCCTCAGGAGGACTGAGGCCCCTGATGTTAAGTGGAGAAAGGCTCGTAGTGCACAGAGGGCAGCTCGGAGTTCCAGGACATTTGAAACTACGCCCCGGGATGGGAAATCCCACTGACCCTGGGCTATCTCCGTCAGACAGAGAGCGCCCCAGCCTCTGCTGCTGGCATCCGTTGTCACCGTGATCCAGGAAACGGGTGCTATGGAATGGCAATTGAGGAGATTCCTCCGCTGCAGCCACCAGGGGAGACTCTCCCGCATGGACGGGGTTATCCGAACCAGATGGTCTCGAGAACCCGGATCCCACTGTTGTAGAAAACCCTTCTGAAAAGGGCGCATCCTCCATTGAGCCCATTTCACCATGGGGGCTGTTGCTACCATGGTGCCGATTATCCTGAGACACTGAGAAGCTCTGAGCAGGGGAGATGACATTGCCAGGTGAATTCTGTCCCGAATCAAAGGGATTTTCTCCAGAGGCAGAGAGATGGTACTCTTCAATGTGTTGAACTGGGCTCCGAGGAATATCAGAGACTGTGTCGGATCTAGATGACTTTTTTCCCTGTTCAACAGCCAACCGAACTCTGTCAGAGTAGAAATGACCTGATCTCGGTGTGACACTAGTTGATTCCTGTCCTGCGAAAGCAAGAGTAGGTCGTCCAGGTAGTGGTGTAAACGGATATCCTTGACTCTGATCAATGCCACGACAGCCAGTAAGAGCTTCGAAAACACTCGAGGCGATGTTGTAAGCCCGAATGGGAGACATGTAAATTGGAGGTGTCTCTGACCCACTGCAAAACGTAGGTACTTCTGGAAGTCTCTCGTAATCGGTACGTGAAAGTAGGCATCTTTCAGGTCTATGGAGACTAGCCAATCGCCTGGCTGTATTATCTGACGAATTGTTAGCAGAGTCTCCATCTTGAATTTTTCCTTCTTGATGAAGGAGTTCAGGTATGTCAGGTCGATGACTGGCCTCCAGGAACCACTCTTTTTGAGGACCATGAAAAGGGGGGAATACACCCCTTGAAATTTCTCTTCCGAAGGCACCGGGACGGCAGCCCCTTGAGCTATCAGAGAATCCGTGTATGAAAGAAGAATTTGTTTCTTTTCTTCCTGGTGAGGAAGGACTGTGGGAACAAACCGGTGTAAAGGTGGATTGGAGAACACCCACGAATGGCCTGATGAGACTGTTTTGACCGTCCAGTAGTCTCTGATCGAGGCTGCCCAGACGTGCTGAAAAAGGAGTAACCGAGCCCCAACTTGCTCCGCCTGGACAGGCTTCATATCAAAAGGACTTAGAAGCCTCCCGTCCACCAGAAGAGGATGTCTTTGAGGACTTCTGGCCGGAGGGTTGATTTCTCTTCCAGTTTCTCCTGAAATCACGGCCCGGTCTATAGCGGCGGGCATCTCTAGCGCGTTCTTGGTCTTGCCTGGGTTGGGGTCTCCTCTGACCCAAAAGGCGACGATCCTGGGGTAAGAACCCCGACTTACCCCCTGTAGCACGGGTAATGGCGGAATCAAGTTTGTTCCCAAAGAGGGAGGAACCCTCAAAGGGAATTCTACACCAAGCCTGTTTAGAGGCAGGATCCGCAACCCACGGGCGCAGCCACAAAGCGCGCTTGGCTGTGACTGAGGAAAGCATGACCCGTGCCACTAGGCGGATAATATCCAGGGATGCTTCCCCCAGGAAGACTGATGCCAGTTTTAGTTCATGGATTGGTGAACTCTTAACCAAATCTTCGGACACACTCGCTAATGCCGCATCCACATCATTCGACCAGGACTCCATAGCTTTCGACAGAGCTGCAAGAGCCAAGGCTGGTTTACAAGCCATACCTGCCGTAATATAGATGCGTTTAAGATCAGTGTCGATCTTCCTTTCCAGACCATCCTTAAATGAAACGGTATCCTCTAGAGGGAGGGTGACATGCCTCACCAACCTCATCAAAGCAGCATCAATGAGCGGAGCTGACTCCAGATGCTTTACCTCTTCACTCTTAAACGGATACATCTTGGCCACTTTGGAGATTAGTGAGTTTTTCCTCTCAACTTTACTCCACTCATCTGAAATGATTTCGCCAAGCTCTCCCAAGAAGGGAAAATTCGGTTGATCCTTTTTGAGATGTTTAAAGTATTTCCTCTGTTTAGAGGGTGCTTTAACTGGCTCTTCCCATCTCAATGCGTCTTTAACCGCCTTGACCAACCGTGGCACCAGGGAGAAATCAAAACCCACACCAGGGTCATTCAGATCAGTCTCGCTTTCGGAGGATCCGCTTAAGGAGGGAATGCGTCTAGAGGGACCAGGAGCCCCAAGGTCGACTCCGCCAGGAGCTAGCACTGGAGCAGAAGGAGAGATAGCTGAACAATTGGGATCCGATCTGATCAGGGATTCCTGAACCACCTTTCGGACCATAGCTTCCACTTGCTGGTCTCCAGCTCCTCTTTCTTTTGCGGCTCGGGCATAACATAGCTCACAGAGGGATTTACCTTCTGGGACCTGAGCTTTACATCCCCAGCAAGCCCTTTGTCAGAGCGGCTGGAATGGCGGTGGGAGTGACGCCCAGATGTAGACTTGGGCTTTTCACTATGGCGCCTAGAAGCTGATATAGAACGCCTTGAACTTGATGACTGTTTTTGATGATGCGATCTGGAACGATCGGTGTCTTCACGTGCTGAGGGTCTATGATCAGACCTAGGAGGGCTGTGGAAAATAAAAGGAAATAAACAGGATCCAGAAAGAAACAAACCCAAAACAATCAAGCAGAAGGAATAAACAATTCCTACCTGCAGCGCAAGGGTTGGCCACTGGGGGGCGGTGACACGTCCATAGCAGAAAACCAGGTATCTGAAATGAACAATTCCTTGTCAAACACAGGGATCAGAGAGAAAGAGAGAGAGGCTTGGACATCCAGCAGCGAAGTCTCCTACCTTGCCAGGGGATAAGCACTGCACCGGGAAGCCGCCGTTTTCACCCGCAGACAACCCAAGTAATAGCTGTATTCTGACAGCTATTTAAACTTGGCGCCGCCGATGACGTCACCGCGCCCCCAGCGTCGACAAGCGGGGCTCGTGCGCATGCGCGACCGCCGCCATTTTTCCGGAACTGCGCATGCGCGAACCAAGCCTCGCTTTCAGACGAGGCTCGCAATGTGCAGGGACCCGGAAGACGCGGCGGAGTGGGACGCAGATGCGTTCCAGCCGCCATAGAGGCCAGAAAGTGATACAGGAACAAACAAAACACACAAAAACAGCTGCCATATATGAAATGAAACAGTGAAATATACGATACCACCGCACGATCCTGGTCCAGTCTGATTTGGGGACGATCATCCACTGCACGGCCGGGCTTCAATAAGGGGGGGGGCCTCCTGCTAATAGCAAGGACGTTTGGCCCAGTTGCCGCTTGCCTGCCAATGGCAAGGCTAGTAAGCTCTTCATGGCATCGCAAAGCTGCCCGTATCCACCCTGCTAATAGCTGGGACTGCTGGACTCCAGAACCGCCATCAGAACCACCGTGCAACCAGAACCGGACCGCAGAAAACTTCATAAGGTAAGATACACCTTGGTCCTAGGAGGAGGACAAAAAAGGAACACGGTCTATGGCTAGAAGCAAAGATTTATGGGAGTGGGGTCCTATGAGGTATGAGAGGCGGGATTAACCCATACGTAGGCTGCCATGGAGTCTGTCAGGAAAATGCGTATTGTCTCCCACAGTTTATGGATCAGAAAAAAAAGTTGGAAATTTTCTCTTCTCATAAAATCTGTGGGAGACTATTCGCTGAACTAATGGTAAAGGATTAAACTCAGTCATTATTATATTCTGTATGGGGTCTTGGTCATCTATCTCCTCCCACCTAGACCAATGGTGAAGTTGTACTGCAAAAAAGTACAGTCTAGAGTTAGGAACCCCTATTCCACCTCTATCTTTTGCATGTTGGAGGGTTTCAAGTTTAATTCTTGGTTTACCATGTTTCCAAATAAGGTCTCTAAATATAGCGTCTATTGTCCTAAACAATGATGTCAACCAAACTTTAGAATTGTGTAGTAATAATAACAATTGGGGGAGCCACACCATCTTCACCAGATTTGCTCTCCCTATCATAGTCAATGGGAATTTGCTCCAGGTTTTACTTTGTTGCCTAAATTTACCTAGAAGAGGCGATGTCTATGTCTATGTAATCCTTAACAATTGGAGTGATTATCACCCCCAGATACTTAAATGACATAACATGCTTCATCTGGTGATTCTGGTTTGGAGACCCCAGTTGCATCGGGTCCATCGGGTCAACCGGCATTATTACTGATTTATCCCAGTTAATATTAAATCCTGAGAATGTACCAAAATGGTCAATAAGTGAGATAACTTTGGACAGAGAATTATGTGTATCCCCTAGAAAAACTAGAGCATCATCAGCGAAGAGGGCTATTTTTTCTACGCCTGCACATCTCTGGAATCCCACAATATCTGGGTTTTCCCGAATAGCCTCCGCCAGGGGTACCACGGCCAGTGCAAAAAGGAGGGGAGAATGGGGACGACCCTGTCTTGTTCCTCTCTTCAAAAGAAAAAGTGATGAGATTGACCCATTAATCTGTACTCTTGCACTCGGGAATTATATAACAGTTGTATCCACTTAATACATTTTGGTCCTATTCCAAAATATTTTAGGGAGGCCCATAGATTTTTTTTTTTAAATCAGAAAGGTTTTTATTGCACACATAAACATACAAAAAATTTTGTTTTTCTCCACACATAAAGCACATTACACTTTGCTCTTATATTAGATTTATCCAGCACACAATCAAAAAAACATTTTGTCAACATTATCAAAAAGTGTAGCTCTCATTTTTGTAGTCTTTACATATGCTATATCCTCAAATGGTCTTCTGTCTGTGCCATACAACTACCTCCTAGCAAAGTTTTCGCTGCACTGGAACTCACATCCTTCTTCCCATACATATTGCCCTGTCTAGCTAATTCTCCTGCCCGAGATATATCTATGTTCCTTTTAACAACCTCATTTGCACCGGCTCCATGGGACTTATTCCTGGTGCGTCGAGCCAAGCATCCCATAGTTTATCAAATTTACCAGGGATCCCCCTATGCTGGTATATGTATTTTTCCATGATAAGCATCCTACCCATGTGTTGTATCCAAGCTGAAGTCTTTGGCGGAACAGCTGATTTCCAGTTCATGAGGATTGTTTTCCTGGCTTGAAATAGAGCTCTGGAAAAGGCAATTCTCGTCCCCGCCTCCTCTATCACCCCCTCCAGAATTCCTAACAAGCAGCACCCAGGTTCTAAGGGAACGTTGGTCTGGAACACTTGGTTTAGTGTGGCCAAAACCTCCATCCAATATCTGTGTAACTTTGGGCAACGCCATAGGAGATGAATCAAATCACCCGGCTCCACTCTGCACCTGCTGCAGAGTGGGTCAGGTATCTTGCCCATTTTGTATAGTTTCACTGGTGTGTAATGAACTCTTAGTAGTATATATAGTTGTGAAACCTTTTGTGCTACATTCAGTGAACAAATGCTAACTGCCTGTAAAGCCTCTTCCCATAGCTCCTCCCCAATGGGTCCTAAGTCCGCCTCCCACTGTGCCACTACCTTCATGGGATATCCATCTAGAAAGGACCCTAGTAGCATATTGTAGCATTGGGAAATTACACCTTTAGTGTCGGTCGTGTCTTGCAATATATGAAAAACTGGAGTGGTCGACTGAGTCCACTCCACTGCCTCTCCCTGAGCCTTGACTGCGTGTGAGAGTTGTAAATAATAGAAGAACATGTTTGATGGTAGGGCAGTATGCATTTCTGTAATAACGGATGTTGGTAGCTGTGCCTTTACTGAAGCCAATATACGTCCAGTTCCTTCTCCCTCCTCAAAATAAGGTTGCTATAAAAAAAAAAACTTTTACTCTCTGCTTTTTTTTATAGCTACATGTGAATATTTTTCTTGGCTATTTATCCATTGTGTATTATTGATTTTATTGGGATTAGTTACATATAATACTTCAGCTTGCAACAAGAGTTTTTTCCCAATCTCTAAATTGCTTCTTTTTTTTTGAAATTTGTGAAATAAGGAGGCCTCTAAGGTAAGCTTTCTGTGCATCCCAGTATATTAAGGGCGATACAGTAAAATTGTTAATTTGCTGAAATGTAATAAGCTCTAATTTAATATCATTGGGGGGAAGAGTGAGATCCAATAAGGGTTCACCTTCCATAATCTATCCCCTACATTAGTCCTAAATGAGAAGGATAGAATCAAAGGAGAGTGATCCGATATATCTCTGGCCTCATATTTAATTTCACTAAGATAAGGCAATAAGGAGTGGGATCCCAGTGCCAAGTCTATTCTAGATAAAGTATTTTCCTGACGCCAACATGGCAGCATACTAGTGACAGAGCTCCGCCTCTTGACCACTCCCTCAGGACCAGTGAATAGCATAAATGAAGGCATGGTTAGCCTCCACCCCATTCTTCTATTTCCCTCATACCTCCACGATCTAGTGATGAAGTAAAGAATTTTATGTGCCCCACCCTGCCACTGAGCAGGAACCGGCTGGGTTCAAGCCTCTACCAGTGCGTAGTCTCAGTGTTTGGGCTGCTAACATCGCGCTAATAAGCCTGAGAGACCCTCGTCTGTGGGGTCTTAATGGGTCCCTGCAGTGTTTCCTCTTTAGGAACGAAATCTGCCATGCAGCATGACTTGGTTCCAGGAACTTTGGGGAGGCCAGCCTGTCATTTCCTTTTCTAGGGGCTTCCTTGTCTGTTAGGCTATTTCTTTACCTGTTTTATTCAGTTCCTGCTCTTCTCCTTTCTTATTTGGCTTTTAGTAGGTTCTGGGTGAGTGAGGAGTGGGCCGCACCGTGCAGTAGGTGTCAGGGTCTCCCTATAGGCATGAAGTGGCCGCCCAGTGCCGTATTTGTTGGCCTAGGGCGCTCCCGATGATGTCATAGGGCTGCGCCCAGTCCGTACATGAGCACTGATCGACAGAAGCACTGGGCGCCATTTTGGTTCTGGACAAAGCGATTAGTTTTGCCCACAAACAACTGGAGGAGTCTGGGGGCGGGTTCTGCCTGTCCCAGGATCATCTAAGAGTGTCAGTGGGCTGCTGTGGGATGGGCAATATACAGCCTCCTGACTGTCTTCAGACTGTGAAGTTTGTTCCTGGATCCAGTCTCAGCAACCTTCTGTGTCGCCATCTGTACTTTTAAAAAAAAGGGGTACATTCTTTTCTTTTGGTTTGTTTCAGCTGTTTGCTTTGTTGTGGTTTTCAGACTTTCATGTTAGAAGATTACTGGCAATCTCCATCCCTCTGTTTCTCTTATTAACTATCTCTCTTTTTCCGCTGTCCGTCCCTTATTCCCTACTACCATGAGTCAGCCACCACTTATGTAAGACCCTCAATACTTAAGGTAGGGGGACCACCAGTTTGTAAGTTTTCAGGTGTCCTTAAAAGAGTGCCCTCTAATGCGGTTTGCTTTGATATGTTTCAGCTTTGCATGCTCTCGGAGTTAAAGAACAAGAGAGGACAGGCATTCTACAAAGGAGCATAGCTCCAGATGTCGCTCCCGGTCAAAAGATCCAAAAGAGCCCGTCGCGCCTCCTCTTCTCCAGAGCAATACAGGCGTCCCAGCAAGAGATCAGGCTGGGCTTATGGCGTAGTCCCCCTATCCAATAAATTGGTGTGCAAAGACTGTCTAGAGGAGTCTGCAGTAGGCAGGGAGCAGGACACTGTGCAGGTCTCATCATTACTGAAGAAGGTAGTATGAGATTCCTTGTCTGAGTTTACCTCAGCCCAGCCACCCGCCCAAAGGGTCCCATTGGAAGATCAGATGGGGACTTCAGCAAGCAGTATGACCATGCCCAGTGTAAAAAGAAAAAAAAAAGGCGCTCAAACTCAGCAGAAAAGCTCCAAGGAAGACGTCTCTGCTCCTCTTCCCCAGAGCCAGCGCCCCAACAAGAGTCCCGCAGGGCCCGTGGCGCAGTATCTATACCCAGGAGGTGAGTAGACACTGCCTGGAGGAGTATACAGCTAACAGGTAATGCCAAATGTCTTTATTATTGATAAGAGTGGCACAAGATTCTGTTTTGAACTCGCCTTAATTACCTGAAGCAACTGTTATACTTGTATCGGAAACTGTTGGAAACTGTTGCCATAGGAGACAGCGCTCTTATCCGTGCAGATGTGGCATCTTGCTGGATGCTTTTCCCTGCGTGGCTGTCTAATAGAAGTCCGGGAGTTTACCGGGTTAGCCTTAAACAGACATATTTTGGTGCCCCAAGGAGAGTGGTAATGTAGCGCTCAGAGCACGCTAGTGGGTGTGGCCAAATTGCCCTTGCTGACATCATCACCCTTCAGTGAGCCCAAACAGCCACCTGCGGCGGCAACAGATTTGTGTATGACTATCTCGGAAACTTGGGGAACCACAGCCTGGTCCAGGTAATATGTCCGGGTCTCAGGTGGACTGAAACCCTGACACATGATTTAAAACCAGAACTGTCTGGCTGAATCCTGGACAGGTGGTACACCCTAGGTGTCTGGCACCCATGAATCTACTTTGCACTGCACCTACTATGCCTTTTGACCCACTCTATGTGGAGGGAGGTTGACAACTCATAGCTCTGGAGGTTCTCATTGGGCTGAAGGAGTCCTGGGTCCTTGCTACATATATTATAGATGCAGCAGTCTGCTACTCAAAAATAGGGAGGCTGACCAGGAAGTCCCTCTAGTTGCTTGTATGACCACTGGAGGAGCACTCTAGCACTTTGGCAGCTAGGGAGGCCATATGGTTGAGACCCTGGACTGCGTATTGCTTCCTACAAACAAATGTGAGGCAGAATGGAAGGGGTTCGAGAAAAATGCCCGTATAAACAGGCTGTCAAAACTGTGTACCCTGAACAAGCTAATGGTCAACCTGCTCCTACATACTGTAGCATCTGCAAGTTCCGGAAGGCCAGCAATATCTAGCCCATGTACTGGGTGAGTCTAATGGGAATTGTTTAAGAATTATCAATCAGCTGCTGCACCTGCAGGACTCTGAGGACAGTGGCAGGGTCTGCATCCCTTTAGACATGATTTCCTATTGGGAGTATTTTGCAAAAAATGTTATATTTTTGTAGCAGTGGATGCCAAAAAATCTGACTTGTATTTTAGTGCAGACTTCTGGGAAAATCAGTGAGCCAGTCACACAAGTGCATACCCAGACTCTTAAGGTAAGACCTAGAAGGCATGCTTCACAGGTTTCTGGACGGCATGCTGTACAGAGCCTTGGATGAAGGTATCAGACACTCATGGTCACTTCGGGAGATTCCTCACTGCTCCTCCTCCAGACCATTTCTCTCCCACAGAGCTGCCAAGTCCACCACAACAGCAGGTGGGCTGCTACAATGCTTACAGACACTTCAGACTCAAGAGGAATTGCAGGTTTTCTACCCAATCCTGTTTGGAGTTCACAGGGGATGTTGGTTAGTGTCCAGTTGCAGATCGGAAGAGGTCAAACCCTTTTGGGCCCTCTTTGAGATCTTTAAGACAGAGTCCATTAAACAGTATAACCACATGGCTGGAGGCTGTTGCTTGATCGTCAGGATGCCTATTCTATCCTCACACTTTAGAGGGAAAGAAAATCCAACCTTTCTCCTTCCCAATGGTTGGTGTACCCGGGGGTGCTCTGTTATTTCCTCTGTTTTATTTCCATCAGAGGAAGTGGTGACAGTCAGGAACAGAATTCTGAGGACGAATATTTCCGCTTGTTTGATGGCTTCTCAGTGTCTCAGTCATCTGGGTACAACATCATCATGCATATAGATGATTCCTGGGGTGCATGGGCACCTGCACAAATTTCAACTAGAATTCCTAGTGCAAGGGGGGAAACAGGATAGAACACAGTTAATAGGTATTACTCAGTATGAGTAGCGGTCCGCGGTGATGGAAAGACCTTAAGGAAGTCTTGGTCCGTCTGCAAACCACAAATGGACCAGAGGAACTAAACTGCAGCCTGCAGTACACTGCGCCCGAAGGCGGCATCTTCTTGCCCTCTTCCATCCACCTGATAGAATCTGGTGAATGTATGGACTGAAGACCAAGTCGCAGCCTTACAGATCTGAGCCATGGAGGCCTGGTGATGATGCACAGCCCAAGAAGCACTAACAGCCCTAGTTGAGTGCGCTTTTACATGAAAAGGAGGATTCTTCCTCTTTATACCATAAGCCTGAAGAATAACCTGTCTAATCCATCTAGAAAGAGTGGATTTCGATGCTGCTTGGCCTTTCTTATGGCCATCTGGCAGAATGAACAATCAGTCTTCCGTATCTGAGCGGTTGCCTGCAGATAGACACTGACTGCTCTAACCACATCAAGAGTGTGCAAAGACTCTTCATCCGCGGACTTGCCACCTTGAGTAAGAAGGAACGATTAGGATGCATAACTATCCTGTCCTTGTGAATAATCAAATACGGCTCTTTACAAGAAAAAGCTGCCAATTCTGATACTTTCCTAGCAGAGGATATGGCTATCAAGAAGAAGAATTTTTTAGTCAAAAGTGCTAAAGGAGCCAGGTGCAACGGTTCAAAGGGCTGTCACTGTAATGCCGATAACACCAAATTCAGATCCCATGGGCATACTGCAGGTTTGACTGGCGGATTCAATCACAGTCCCCCTGAACAAAGGCCCAGACAAGGGAATGTGAAGCAATTGGCTTCTGAAAAAATACTGACAAAGCTGAAATTTGGACCTTGATAGTGCTCAAGGCCAATTTCATCTCTAGGCCTGACTGAAGAAAGGTCAAGATTCTGCTAATGATATACCTTCTAGGATGCCATCCCCTGGGTTCACACCAGGAAACATATGCCTTCCAGATTTTGTAGTAAATAAGCCTGGAGGACGGCTTTCTGGCATTGACCAGAGTGAAAAGGACTGACTCAGAGAGCCCATGGTCTTTTAAAATGTGGGTTTCAGCAGCCAAACCATCAAATTTAGACTTCGTAAAGCAAGGTGGCAAATCGTACCCTGTGAGAGCAGATCTGGCCAGAATGGGAGAACCCAAGGCCTGCCCACTGCCATCTTTATGATCTCTGCATACCAAGGTCATCTGGGCCAAGCCAGGATACTAAAAGGACTGACTTTGCTTCCCTTTTGACCCTTCCCAGGAACCGCGGAAGAAGTGGGTTTGGAGGGAAGGCATAGATTAGATTCTACTGATCCCATGGAATTGTCAAAGCATCTGACCCCTGAGCAAGTACATCCTTTGTTCTTGACACAAATTTGTCCAGTTTTTTGTTGAATCTGGACGCAAATAGATCCACATCCGGGGTACCCCACTTTTGACATATGATTTGGAATATGTCAGGGTGTAGGGACCATTCTCCTGGGCATAGTTGCCGTTGGCTTAAGAAATCCGCTTGACTATTTTCCACTCCTGGGATGAATATCGCAGATGGGCAGGGAACATGGTTTTCTGCCCATGCAAGAATGCGATTCACTTCTTTTTGGGCATCCAGACTTCTAATGCCACCTTGTTGATTGATGTAAGCCACTGCCGTGGCATTGTCGGATTGTATCCGAATAGGATGACCCTGTAGCCTGTAAGACCAGTCCATGAGGGCCAAGTAAATTGCCCGAATTTCTAGAATATTGATGGGCAAGCATTTCTCGGTTGCAGACCATCTTCCCTGCGTGCATGTTTCCTCCAGAACTGCTCCCAGCCTGTCAGACTGGCATCTGTGGTTACGATCTTCCATTGTAGTGGAAGAAAGGCTTTGCCCTTCAAAAGATTTCTGGTTCGTAACTACCAATTGAGGCTTTTGCGTATCCCTGGGGAAAGGCACATCGGAAGATCCAAGGCATGAGTCTTCTAGCTCCAAGCTGCGAGAATGCTTCTCTGCAGAGGCCTTGAGTGAAACTGGGCAAATGGAACAGCCTCGAAAGAGGCGACCATCTTTCCTAACAGTCTCATACATAGCCGAATGGATGGACTCTTTTTGCTTAATACTAAGCGGACTAGAGCTCTTACGGCCTTGACCTTTGGCTCTGGTAGAAACACACTGCCTTGAGTGGTGTCTATGATCATGCCTAGATATTCCAACCTTGTTGAAGGTTGCAAGGAAGACTTCTCTAGGTTGATTATCCAGCCTAGTCTTTCCAAATGTCTTACTGTCTTGAGGACAGCGCGGTCCAGGTGTGTCACCAATTGCTCTATGAGTAGCAAATCATCTAGATAAGCTACCACGGTTATGCCCTGCGCTCTTAGATTTGCTAAGAGAGGGTCTAGAATTTTGAAAAAATTCGAGGAGCTGTAGCGAGACCAAAAGGAAGGGCCACAAATTGGAAATGTAGCATTTGGCGCTGGTCTACCGCAAACCTTAGATATTTTTGGTGAGCGGGAAAAATCGGCACATGAAGATATGCATCCTTGATATCTATTGATGCCATAAAGTCTTCCCCTTGAAGGGTGGAGACCACCAAACGGATTGACTGCATTCGGAAGGATCGAATGTGTAGAAACTGATTCAGATCCTTTAGATCTAGGATGGGTCTAACATCTCCATTTGGCTTTGGAACGGTGAAGAGATTCGAATAGAACCCTGGACCCTGATCTTTTGGGTCCATTTCTACTAGTGGTAGGTTAACCAAAGCACAAAAACACAAGGTGAGTATAGCAGCAAGTCCTAGTTGCAATCTTGAAACACCCAATACGAGGACAATATGCGACCGGTCTAAACTATGTGGCATGTTCACCAATGCCAGAAGCCTGGCGGACAAGATGGGTGAACTAGAGATACTGTTGTACAAGGAGGATTTGGATTTTGTGGGAATTTCAGAGACCTGGTTCAACAGCTCTCATGATTGGCTGGCAAACATTCAAGGATATACCCTATACCGCAAGGATAGAGAGGGTAAAAAAGGGGGAGGGGTATGCCTATATATCAAAAATAATGTACAAGTGAATGTGAGAGATGACATCACTGAGGGAGCTAGGGAGGAGGTGGAATCTTTATGGGTAGAGCTCCAAAGGGATAAAGCTAAGGGGAAAATAATACTGGGAGTATGCTATAGGCCCCCTAACCTGAGGGAGGAAGTGGAGACGGATCTCCTATCACAAATTGGATTAGCAGCAAGGATGGGAAGTGTTATCATAATGGGGGATTTTAATTATCCAGACATAGACTGGGCGGAGGGAACCGCGCATTCATTTAAGGCTCGCCAGTTCCTTAGTGTCTTGCAGCACAATTTTATGGGTCAGATGGTAGACGCACCAACTAGAAATAAAACATTACTAGATCTACCGATTACCAACAATACAGACCTGATAACAGATGTGGAAATACGGGGCAATTTAGGTAACAGCGATCACAGGTCAATTAGTTTTTAGTATAAATCACACAAATAGGAAACATGAAGGGAACACAAAGACACTGAATTTCAAAAGAGCCAACTTCCCTAAACTACAAACCTTGCTAAAAGGCATAAATTGGGATAAAATAATAGGAACAAAGAATACGGAGGAGAGATGGGTTTGCTTTAAGAGCATATTAAATAAGGGCATTAGCCAATGTATCCCATTGGGTAATAAATTTAAAAGAGCGAACAAACATCCTGGATGGCTTAACTCCAATGTAAAAATGCACATAAAAGCAAAGGAGAAGGCCTTCAAAAATACAAGGTTGAGGGATCATCCTCAGCATTCAGAATTTATAAAGAATGCAATAAGAAATGTAAGGGTGCAATTAGGATGGCTAAGATAGAACATGAAAGACACATAGCGGAGGAGAGCAAAAAAATCCCAAGAAATTCTTTAAGTATGTAAACAGTAAAAAAGGGAGGACAGACCATATTGGCCCCATAAAGAATGAGGAAGGACATCTGGTTACAAAGGATGGGGAGATGGCAAAGGTATTGAATTTATTCTTCTCCTCAGTCTTCACGAGTGAATCGGAGGGCTTCAGTAACCAAAACTGCAGTGTTTATCCTCATGACACAACACAGGAAGCACCTACATGGTTAACAGAGGACGGAATTAAAATTAGACTTGAGAAACTTAACATTAATAAATCACCGGGACCAGATGGCTTGCATCCGAGGGTACTTAGGGAACTCAGTCAGGTGATTGCCAGACCATTGTTCCTAATTTTTACAGACAGTCTATTGACTGGAATGGTACCAGCTGATTGGAGAAAAGCCAATGTAGCACCAATATTTAAAAAGGGCCCAAAAAACATCCCTGGGAATTACAGACCAGTTAGCCTAACATCAATAGTATGTAAACTCTTGGAGGGGATGATAAGGGACTATATACAAGATTTTAGTAATAAGAACGGTATCATTAGCAGTAATCAGCATGGATTCATGAAGAATCGTTCTTGCCAAACCAATCTATTAACCTTCTATGAGGAGGTGAGTTGCCATCTAGATAAAGGAAGGCCCGTAGACGTGGTGTATCTGGATTTTGCAAAAGCATTTGACACAGTTCCCCATAAACGTTTACTGTACAAAATAAGGTGTGTTGGCATGGACCATAGGGTGAGTACATGGATTGAAAACTGGCTACAAGGGCGAGTTCAGAGGGTGGTGATAAATGGGGAGTACTCAGAATGGTCAGGGGTGGGTAGTGGGGTCCCCCAGGGTTCTGTGCTGGGACCAATCCTATTTAATTTGTTCATAAACGACCTGGAGGATGGGATAAACAGTTCCATCTCTGTATTTGCAGACGATACTAAGCTAAGCAGGGCAATAACTTCTTCTCCGCAGGATAATGCATTTGGGTGGCAAAAATATGAATGCAATCTACACACTGGGGGGAGAACCTCTGGGGGAATCTAGGATGGAAAAGGACCTGGGGGTCCTAGTAGATGATAGGCTCAGCAATGGCATGCAATGCCAAGCTGCTGCTAATAAAGCAAACAGAATATTGGCATGCATTAAAAGGGGGATCAACTGCAGAGATAAAACGATAATTCTCCTGCTCTACAAGACTCTGGTCCGGCCGCACCTGGAGTATGCTGTCCAGTTCTGGGCACCAGTCCTCAGGAGGGACGTACTGGAAATGGAGCGAGTACAAAGAAGGGCAACAAAGCTAATAAAGGGTCTGGAGGATATTAGTTATGAGGAAAGGTTGCGAGCACTGAACTTATTCTCTCTGGAGAAGAGACGCTTGATAGGGGATATGATTTCAATTTACAAATACTGTACTGGTGACCCCACAATAGGGATAAAACTTTTCCGCAGAAAAGAGTTTAATAAGACTCGTGGCCACTCATTACAATTAGAAGAAAAGAGGTTTAACCTTAAACTACGTAGAGGGTTCTTTACTGTAAGAGCAGCAAGGATGTGGAATTCCCTTCCACAGGCGGTGGTCATAGCGGGGAGCATTGATAACTTCAAGAAACTATTAGATAATCACCTGAATGACCGCAATATACAGGGATATGTAATGTAATACTGACACATAATCACACACATAGGTTGGACTTGATGGACTTGTGTCTTTTTTCAACCTCACCTACTATGTAACTATGTAACTATCACCCCCTGGGATAGTAAGCGATCTAAGGCCAGAAGTAGCGGTTTCCATTTTACTGGATCTTTGGAAACTCTTGACCTTAAAAAACGAGCTGGTGGAAGCTCTAGGAACTCTATCTTGTAGCCTAGAGATACTGAAGAGACCACCCACTTGTCTTGAACCTCTTCCCTCCAGCCTCCTGAAAACTGTAGGAACCTTCCCCCCACTCTTCCAAGTGGGGGCGCCCCTTCATAGGGATATTTTGGAGCTCTGCTTGGCAGGCTTTCGTCCCCAAGCCTTTTTCTGCCCTTGGGTGTGACCCTGGGCCTTTCCTCTGAAAGTAGATTGGGAAGGCCATCGCCACTGCTTAGAGCCTGATGCTCCAGGGGAAGGAGAAAGGGAACGCTTGAATGGTGGACGTTTACTCCTCTTAACTGGTAGGAGTGTAGATTTACCACCTGTAATTTTTTGGATAAATTTATCTAAGTCATCCCCAAATAGGCGTTCCCCTTTGAATGGCCTTTGAAAGCCAGCTAGGTATCTTTTGCATGAATGGCTAAAGTTAAATGGGGAATCCGCGCAACGGAATTAGGTAAAAGACAAAATGTTGGACTGCTGCCCTCGCACACGCAGTCTCCACCGAAGTGGAGTAAGCGAAAGAGTAAATGTAAAATGAGGGGTGAGTGTGGCGCCGTCCTAAAATACTATTACCAAAGGCAAAAACCTCCTTAGTAATTGACTGTGAACACGAAAAAGGTGTTAAAGTGACTTGTGCTATGATTCGTAGAAAAAGAAAAAAATATAAATATAAATAAAATAAACAAGATTAAATATATAACACGTGACATGCAGCTTGTGATGATAATAACACAAATCTTAAAATAGTATTATGTAAAAAGCGTCAGAATAGGCCACGCCCTACGGGCGTTTAGACGTCCTCTGACGAAACGCGCTTAGGGCGTGGCCTATTCTGACGCCTTGCACCATCTCCTCGAATCTGACGCTTCTTGGATAACTTACTGCTTATTTGAAACCACTACAATGTGAGTACCACTTGTCATCTAACCTAAATAAAAGTGTTAATGGTTTTACACTATGGAATTCTCCTCTCTCCTTCATGTTCAAATGGTATCCCGATCCTGATCCTGCCAAGAATTGCCGCACAGTGGCACACACTGTGACTGCACATTACCCCTTTAGGGGCTAAAAACCTGGTGAGTGTCTGCACGATCACAGCGTGAGACACAAGCACCCGGTCACCACAATATAGCAGCAGACACAAGTGGAATATGCCTGCCTTGGTTTAAAGGGAAACACCAGGAAATTCCATAGAGACTGTTGATTTTCACCTACGGTGCACTGAACACATATCACAACTGGCTTAACCAGCATATTATTAAAAAATGATCACAATAACACCATTTACATAGACTGTTTAATTATCACCTAGTATATTATTCATGTATGATCACATAATACTATTTTAAGTTTTGTGTTATTATCATCACAAGCTGCATGTCACGTGTTATATATTTAATCTTGTTTATTTTATTTATATTTTTTTCTTTTTCTACGAATCATAGCACAAGTCACTTTAACACCTTTTTCGTGTTCACAGTCAATTACTAAGGAGGTTTTTGCCTTTGGTAATAGTATTTTAGGACGGCATCTTTTGCATGAAAGCTCTGCTGCCCAATTTTTAAGCCAAAGGGACCTGCGCATGTGTACCAACAGGAGAGACAAACAAGATGCTTGCTGGGCAGAATCCAGAATGGCATCAATCATAAAACACAGCACCTGTGGAAGGTCTGCATAGTTCTCCACTTCCTCACTGGGAAGGAGGCCAAGCATCTGCTTAACCTGTTCCTTGAGGAATTGACACAAACCAACAGTTGCGACTGTAGAACTACAGCGCCAGCCATGGAAAAGGAGGCTTTTGATAAAGTTTCCAGCTTCTTATCAGTTGGATCCTTAAACACCTGAGCATTGTCCAGAGGACAGGTCAGGTTTTTATTCACACAAGAGACAGCCGCATCCACAGATGGGACCTCCAACTTCTTGGTGAAGCTTTCCTCCAGAGGATAAAGCATAGAAAACCTTTTAGGAGGAGAAAACAGTTTATCGGGATGTCCCCAGTCCTCATACAACAATTTATCCATTAAAAGGATGAATTGGAAAGGAAAAAGCAGTCTGTGGAATCCTTCTGACCCCCAGGGAAGAAACAGAGGATTTAGCGGCCTCAGCAGAGGGCATTTTGAATGTGGAACGCATCAACTCTGTGTAATACTGGACCTGTCTCTTGAGTGCCTGAGAGGAGGAAGCTCTCTCCTCTTCCTCTGAATCCTCTGACTGCTCTTGATCCCTATCCCTGGATAGGACTCTCTCCTCATTGTCAGAAGAACCATCTGAAAGAGAAAGTGTAGCAGAGGGAGGGGATCCAGCCTTCACCCATCACGGCGGGTAGCGTTGTGCCAACCTTCAGGGTTTTTTGGGTTCATACTCAGAGAAACCTCTTACCTGGACCTGTAAAAGACTCTGCCAGAACTTTTGTGCCACTGTTTTAATAGTACACCAAGCCTGGTTTCTCAGAGCCCAGTCCTCCAAAGAGAAACTTACAGGCAAAACCTCGTTTCTTCGGATGATGAGGCCCGGCTACCATACCATCTTGGGAGTCAAAAATATCGGCCCGAGATATAGATTTGGTCAGCATAGCCCTTTAAGCCCCCGCAGGAGGGAGCTTTTTTCACAGCATATGTTTTACGTGACCAACCACCTTAGACACTGGCGAAAAAACTGAGGTCCTCCCCATGTGGGAGGGGTTATATAGGGGAGGAATTCTCCTTAATTGGGGTTAACCAGTGTCCAATCACCGATGGTGCTTATCTAACCCACTATGTAATGAATGCTCTTTGTCCTGTGATGTATGATCAAGAAAGTCATTTAAAACTACTCGCGGCTATTAATGAATTGTTGGGTCCGGGCAATACAAATAAAAGAAGTCACTGAAAAAATCTCATGGGTTCCCCCCCAGTCCATTACCAGGCCCTTCGGGTCTGGTATGAATATTAAGGGGAACCCCGAACCAAAATTTTTATAAAAAATTGTGCGGGGTCCCCCCAAATTCCATACCAGGCCCTTCAGGTCTGTTATGGATATTAAGGGGAATCCTGCTCCAATTTTTTTTTTTAAATGGCGTAGGGGTCCCCCTTAAAATCCATACCAGATCCATCAGTCTGGTATGGATTTTAAGGGGAACCCCTTGCCAGATTAAAAAAATGGCGTAGGGCCCCCCAAAAATCCACACCAGACCCTTATCCAAACACGCAACCTGGCAGGCCGCAGGAAAAGAGGGGGGGGGGCGAGAGAGCGCCCCCCCTCCTGAACCGTACCATACCACATGCCCTCAACATGTGGAGGATGTCCCCGTGTTGATGGGGACAAGGGCCTCATCCCCACAACCCTTGCCCAGTACTTGTGGGGGTCTGCGGGCAGGGGGCTTATTGGAATCTGGAAGCCCCCTTTAACAAAGGGGACCCCCAGATCCCGGACCCCCATGTGAATTGGTAACGGAGTACATTGTACCCCTACCATTTCACAAAAAAAGTGTCAAGAATGGTAAAAAACACAGTAGACAGCTTGGGACAAGTCCTTTATTAAAAAAAAATTCCAGTGATGTACATCCATTCTTTAATGGAGGATACGGAGAAAAAAAAACCCGCCGTCACAATCCGCCTCCATGGGTGGTTCTCGTGGAATGACAGCTCTTAAATAGCTGAGGGCAGGGCCACCAATGACGTGCGCGGGTGACCCCACCTCCCTCTGACGCAAGGGGGAAACGCCGCGGGGTTACCCAGTGACATGTACGGGTGACCCCGCCCCCTCTGATGCCACGGGAACCACCCATGGAGGTGGATCGTGTTGGCGGGGTTTTTTTTTCTCCACATCCTCCGCACGAAAATGGATGTACTTCGTTGGAATTTTTTTCTTTTTAAATAAAGGACTAGTCCCAAGCTGCGTCTTGTGTTTTTTACCATTTCTGACACTTTTTTTGCGAAATGGTAGGGGTACAATGTACCCGTTACCAAATCACATAGGGGGGGTGGGATCTGGGGGTCCCCTTTGTTAAAGGGGGCTTCCAAATTCCGATAAGCCCCCTGCCCGCAGACCCCCACAACCACCGGGCAAGGGTTGTGGGGATGAGGCCCTTCTCCCCATCAACATGGGGACATCCTCCTGATGTTGAGGGCATGTGGCCTGGTACGGTTCAGGAGAGGAGGGGTGCTCTCTCATCCCCTCCTCTTTTCCTGCGGCCTGCCGGGTTGCGTGCTTAGATAAGGGTCTGGTATAGATTTTTGGGGGGACCCCCACGCAACTTTTTTTAAATTTTGGTTTGGGGTTCCCCTTATTATTCATACCAGACCCAAAGGGCCTGGTAATGTACTGGGGGGAACCCATGTTGTTTTTTTCAATGACTTTTATCTGTGTTGCCGGGACCAACAGTTCATTATAGCCGCGAGTACTTTTGAATGACTTTTTTTCCGTTAGGAATGTAATTTTGTGCAGGGACTGTTCTAAACACAGGAAACATGCGCCCCTTTACAGGCATACTATAGACACCCCCCAGGTACGAAATTTAAAGGAATATTTCACTTTTATTGTTTCACCTTAAGCATCATTAAAATCACTGCTCCCGAAAAAATGGCCGTTTTTAAAACTTTTTTTGCATTGATCCATGTCCCCTGGGGCAGGACCCAGGTCCCCAAACACTTTTTATGACAATAACTTGCATATAGGCCTTTAAAATGAGCACTTTTAATTTCTCCCATAGACTTTTGAAGGGTGTTCCGCAGCTTTCGAATTTGTAAAAAAAAAGTAAATGTTGGATCAAAAAAATACACATATAACACGGACATCGAGGATACATGATATATATCAACTTGGCGACACATGATAATGTGGAAAGGATTGATGAGTAATTCCCATGAATTCATATATACACATGTCATTGGGGCGGCACATTGCAGTATAAGTAACATGAAGTGAAGTACTATGAACACGATTGCTTAGTAGACAATAGACTGGATTGATTGCTGATACAGGCATGTATCTGCACTCTATATTCCCGACGCGTTTCGTGTGTGAACACTCATCAGGGGCGGATGCTCGAGGATATCTTTAAAGAATGAAATAAAATGAATCTAGTGTGGCACTAAACATAACAGGAGAAGGCAAATTTGCCAGTCTTGGATACTTACATGAAATGAGTTAGCGATGGAATATAGTGAATGTGGGGCCAGGAGGGTTGTCTGTCCCGGGAGCTGAGGTATTATGGAGCCGCGTGCCAATGGGGCGCACACACAGAGCAACCCTCCTGGCCCCACATTCACTATATTCCTTCGCTAACTCATTTCATGTAAGTATCCAGGACTGGCAAATTTGCCTTCTCCTGTTATGTTTAGTGCCACACTAGATTCATTTTATTTCATTCTTTATAGATATCCTCAAGCATCTGCCCCGATGAGTGTTCACACACGAAACGCGCCGGACATACAGAATGCAGACACATGCCTGTATCAGCAATAAATCCAGTCTATTGTCTACTAAGCAATCGTGTTCATAGTACTTCATCTCATGTTACTTATACTGCAATGTGCCGCCCCAATGACATGTATATATATGAATTCATGGGAATTCCTCATCAATCCTTTCCACGTTATCATGTGTCGCCATGTTGATATATATCATGTATCCTCGATGTCCGTGTTACATGTGTATTTTTATGTGTATTTTCATGATTCAACATATTTTTTACTTGTTCTGTACCATTGATATGTATTTTATACATCTTCCATGTTATTAAACATGTTTTTCTACTAATGTACCCCCACACTGTCCAGAGCATCATTTAAAGTCCCAATTTCCTCTTCCATTGATATAATATAAAGTGTCATGGGGTCTATAGTGTAATTAAATGATAAACCTTTGGCATTGTATGATTAGATCGTATATTAGAGTCAAGGCTTCTACATAAGGGGGTTAAAACCCTACAAAGAAATGGAGACTGCATCCTATAAAGCTTGACGCGTTTTGTGGATTCATTCCACTCATCAGGAGAGGATGCTGGACATTTCTTCAAAAAACATATTTAGGTTAAAATCGGGAGGAGAAAAGTTCTCCAACCCGAAGTGACTTCCATAGAGTGTTAGATTCAGCCTATGAGATACTCTAAATAAGGGAGAGCTAGAGATGTCTATCCTGGGAGCTGAGGTCATAGAGGTCCATAGGAGCATCGGGCACATACACAACTCTTCCCAGAAGGATGAAGGTCGCCATATTGTACTAAGTAATAGAGCCAAATAATGGCTCCAAAGCGATCTATAAGAGAAATGAATGTATATGAGTGTGACCAATCAGATGCTGCTACCTCAGAGTGATAGATAGAGCTCATACCCGTCAGGAATGGAGAAGAACCAGAAGATGTGAGTTGGAGAATGTCACCTCGTGTCACCAGAAGGTGAAGATAGAGCACTGAGAGTTTCATGGAGAATTACCTCTCTCCAAAAGAAGCAGAAAATAGAATGAGAGATGTGAATGAATGAAAAGGGAATCCAACGCCCAAGTGAATTCCCTTCTGGTACTACGTGATCCCATGATCCAAGTATGGAGTACAATACCATCAAATAGTGCAGCAGGGAAGCCGATCTGCTCCATGTGGGGATGTATATATGACACCGACATGTCTGCCGTTTGTTTCATTCCGGATTGAAATTCGGATGAAATTTCATTTTTCGGAAATTCAGATGTATTTGAGTTACAATAGTACCGAATTTAACAACTTACGGACCAGAAGGATTTACCCCCCCCCCCCCCCCCTTCATGACCAGGCCATTTTTTTGTGATTCGGCACTGTGTCGCTTTAACTGACAATTGCGCGGTCGTGTGACGTTGTACCCAAACAGAATTGACGTCTTTTTTTCCCCAGAACTTTCTTTTGGTGGTATTTGATCATCTCTGCGGTTTTTATTGCAACAAAAAAAGGGCAACAATTTTGAAAAAAAGCAATATTTTCTACTTTTTGCTCTAATAAATATCCCCAAAAAATATATAAAAAATACAAATTTCTTCCTCAGTTTAGGCCGATACGTATTCTTCTACATATTTTTGGTAAAAATTGCAATAAGTGTTTATTGATTGGTTATACAGGTTTTGGTTCCGAAAAGGGAAGCACCCTCAAAATAGGCACCTCATCCCAGACAAAAATTAAATAAGTGAAAAAGGAAGGAAAGGGATTTTTACGGTGCAATTTATTCAAATGTAGAAAAGAAGGCTATATGTTTTTTCTCTTTTGTTAAAAAACAGTTTTATTGTTTACATTAAAAACAAACACATATGCCAATAAATTGTGACAATACAGTTAAAACAGCGTGGTCAATAATGGAGAGTAACATATAGGATATACGCTACAAATTCATAGGTAGTCGTTATTGCATACTAGCCCGACATGTTTCGCATTAGTTGCTTTATCAAGGGGTATGCAATTGAGTAGCGAATCATCCAATACTTTTAATTATTCTACAAAAGAAGAAAAAGGGTTTTACATATAAGAAAATATTTTACAATAATAATACAACATAAAATGAAAAATGTGTTGTCACTCTGAAGCACCCATAAAGGCTTACCCCCAAAAAAAGAAGAATAATTGACCCTAGATGGACTCGTCAGAACCAGCATATGCAGACGCAGCCGAGCGGGACAGCAAGGAGGGCTTATTATGCAACCACAGGGAGCAGTAAGGAGAAGCTGTTGTACAGATAAAGGGATATTAAATATGGGGGGATAGATATCATTGTACAAAGGGTTAATTGGATTTGTGGAGAACACAAAGTTTAAATGGGTATCACTTACATCAAAAAATTATAAGTTGCATCTGCGATCCGAGAAGTGCAGTTAAACGCCAGAAGTGGCAATAGCCGGAAATAGATGGGTGGAATATACGTTTGGAACTGGGAGACAAAGCCTAAACACAATTTGCACAAGGAGATGGTTAAAGTTGGAATTAAGGGTATGCTCCATAGAGAAATATTGAAAAATGATGTTGTCAATCAACATCATAGTAAAAGTATGTTCAGAGTATAGAGTTTTCAGTTAGTTTAAAAAGAAAGGGAGAAGTTATAAACAAATTAGGGACTCAACCAGAGTTCAACAAGTATAACCATAAGAACATAACTATAGAATATGGAGCAAGGTATGGTGATAAACACCAGTCACATTACCTAGCTTAAATCTTCGCTTGCATCCTCCGGCGCTGGCAGACATGGCTGTCAGATTAGCCGGTTTAAATACTGCTCCCCATCGAGACGGCGTGTGACGTTGCCGGCTCAATGCGGACGTGATGGCGCTACTGCGCATGCCCAGAAGACCGGACCTCGTCGAACCTCAATCCCCACAAATCACCGCGCCGGAGGAGACAGCCGACATGCGCACAACTGCGCATGGTAGCCCCTCCCGCACAACGATTACGTGGGGACGGAGGGGGCGGGGAAGGGTTGCGATGGAAACCAGCAGGAGGCTGGTTTGGAGGGGATGCACGGCGCAGATTGGGCACATCATGTAGATGTGCCCCGGGCGTCCGTGTGGATGCGACGGCCCCCCTAAACATGTCCCAACAGGACCGGCCTGGAGCGGTCTGGCTGAGAAGGGTCAAAGGAGTAACCGATCGATTCGGAGGGACCACAGACCAGCCGATCTCGATCGGTGCTGCTGAGGGACAACACATACTGTATCTATCAAATCATAAATACAATAAAGAGCATGGTTAAGCAGTGAAGCATCATTTGGACAACAATTACACATTTACACAAATGTATCAATGGAAAAATAAGCTAACGTGGATACTTGCAGACAACAAATTATAAAAATGACATAGAGGAAGGAAGGTAAGGGTAGGGGAGGGGAAGTAGGGAAGGGGTGGAGGGATGAAAGGGGATGGTGTCAGTTGGAAAGTGACATCATTGAACATGACATGAGCAGCTTGACTCAGAGGAAGGGTCTGTAACTAAGGCATTCATTGAAACCTGGGAAATGAGTGGCTTGGAGACTGTAAATCCAGCGGGCTTCAAGCTGGAGGAGTGTCCGATCGACACTTCCCCCTCTTTCATCTAATGGTACGTGTTCCAAAGCGTAGAACTTTATGGTTCTGGGATTGAAGTTGTGATATAGTCCTACATGCCTGGCAATGGCTGTGTCCATTTGTTTTTTCAAGATTGGCTTTATGTGGTCTCTAATTCGTTTGTATAGTGGTCGTTTTGTTTTACCCACATAGAATCCGCCGCAAATACACTGAGCTAAATAGACTATGCCTGGAGTTTGACATGTGGCCTTAAATTTTATTGAATGCCACTGACCATTGGGGAGTAAAAATTGTGATGTATTTTCCACATAGGGACAGATGTCACACCTACCACATGGGGAGATACCTGTGTGGGAAAAATTATTGTTAGTTGGGGTATCTTGGAAATGGCTATGAACCAGACGGTCCTTCAATGACGGGGCACGTCTGTAGGTTATTTCAGGGAAGGAATTGATATGTCTGCTGACAGCTGGGTCGGCAGACAAAAGAGGCCAGAATTTTGCTATGATATTTCTAATTTTTTTATGTTGACCAGAATAACGAGTGATCAATCTGACCGTGTCAGATTTTTTTGGGTGTTTTTTCGAAAATAATAAGGGATCTCTGTTCTGTATTTTTACCTTGTTGTAAGCCCTCTTGAGGCATGCATGGCTATATCCTCGGGACAATAGCCTTTTATATAGATCTTTTGCTGCTGTATGGAAATCAGTATCCCTGCTACAGTTGCGTCTTAGGCGCAAATATTGACTGTAGGGGATACTTCTCAACAACGGGTCAGGGTGCGCACTGGCTGCGTGAAGAATAGTGTTTCCCGCCGAGGGTTTTCTGAAGAGTGACGAATTTAGTTTACCATTGGTATCAATTGAGATAGTGAGATCGAGAAAATTAATTGCAGTTATGCTGTGTTCCATGGTGAAACGTAAATTAAAATTGTTAACAGAGATCAGTTCAAAGAATTCAACCAATTCTCTTTCTGACCCAGACCAAAATACCAGAACGTCGTCTATGTATCGATACCAGGAGACGACCTTTTCCAAGAAGTAGGTCAGGTCGTCCCTGGAAAACAGATCTTTTTCCCACCCCCCCAGGTACAGGTTGGCATACGATGGGGCACATTTAGTCCCCATCGCAACCCCCTGCACCTGGAGGTAGTGGGAAGAATTGAACATAAAGACATTGTGTCTTAGTATGTAGTTGAGAAGTTTTAGGACAAAGTCGTTATATTTCTCAAATGAGGGACCTCTCTCTTGTAGATGGTTACTGACGATTTCAATACCCTTTTTGTGGGGGATCGTATTATAGAGGCTTTCGATATCCAGAGCAACCAAAATGGTGCCTGGTGGGAGAGACATATCTTCGATAGTTTTTAATAGATCTATAGTGTCTTTAATATAGGAGAAGAGGGAGGTAACGTGAGGATGTAAATAATTGTCAACTAGACAGCTAGCATTTTCCGTAAGACACAAACAGCCCGAGATTATGGGGCGTCCTGGAGGGTCTGTGATGGATTTATGTACCTTTGGTAAGGCATTAAACGTAGGAATACGTGGGTCCTTCACATTGAGGTAGTCCCACGTATTTTTATCAATGGTGCCTTCGTGAAATGCCTTAAAAATAATATTATAGTATTCAATATGGAAATTTTGTATTAGAGTTTTGGAGATAGGACGGTACCAGTCTTGATTACATAGAATTTTGTTGCACATATTAATGTATTGAGGTATTTCCATGATAACCAAATTCCCGCCTTTATCGGCAGGTTTGATTATTATTCTTTGATTGGACTCAAGAGATCTAAGGGCAGCTTTTTGGTTTGCGTTTAAATTAGACGAAACAGAGGGGCGAAGGTTAGACTCTTCAATTGCTTGTGAGGTCTGTGTAACGAATGCCCAAATATTGGGGTTCGTATTTAAAAGAGGAAAATTTTTGGACTTTGGTTTATAGGACTGTGGGGGGGGGAAAGACACACCGGCGACCGACAGCTCCGGCAGGTGCAGACAACCGGAGGCGTCGTCGTCCGTGTGTCCCTCCTCCCAGAGTGCCATCAAGTCCTCATAGGCTCTCTGTTCTTCTATGTTAGTCCAAAGACTACATGTTTTATCATTGGGACAAATGTCTGATTGAGGTTTGTCAAAGATGACTTTATATAGGAGTCTACGAGCGAATAGATGGAGATCCTTGATAAGATGAAACTTATCAAGCTGAGAGTCAGATACCCCAACTAACAATAATTTTTCCCACACAGGTATCTCCCCATGTGGTAGGTGTGACATCTGTCCCTATGTGGAAAATACATCACAATTTTTACTCCCCAATGGTCAGTGGCATTCAATAAAATTTAAGGCCACATGTCAAACTCCAGGCATAGTCTATTTAGCTCAGTGTATTTGCGGCGGATTCTATGTGGGTAAAACAAAACGACCACTATACAAACGAATTAGAGACCACATAAAGCCAATCTTGAAAAAACAAATGGACACAGCCATTGCCAGGCATGTAGGACTATATCACAACTTCAATCCCAGAACCATAAAGTTCTACGCTTTGGAACACGTACCATTAGATGAAAGAGGGGGAAGTGTCGATCGGACACTCCTCCAGCTTGAAGCCCGCTGGATTTACAGTCTCCAAGCCACTCATTTCCCAGGTTTCAATGAATGCCTTAGTTACAGACCCTTCCTCTGAGTCAAGCTGCTCATGTCATGTTCAATGATGTCACTTTCCAACTGACACCATCCCCTTTCATCCCTCCACCCCTTCCCTACTTCCCCTCCCCTACCCTTACCTTCCTTCCTCTATGTCATTTTTATAATTTGTTGTCTGCAAGTATCCACGTTAGCTTATTTTTCCATTGATACATTTGTGTAAATGTGTAATTGTTGTCCAAATGATGCTTCACTGCTTAACCATGCTCTTTATTGTATTTATGATTTGATAGATACAGTATGTGTTGTCCCTCAGCAGCACCGATCGAGATCGGCTGGTCTGTGGTCCCTCCGAATCGATCGGTTACTCCTTTGACCCTTCTCAGCCAGACCGCTCCAGGCCGGTCCTGTTGGGACATGTTTAGGGGGGCCGTCGCATCCACACGGACGCCCGGGGCACATCTACATGATGTGCCCAATCCGCGCCGTGCATCCCCTCCAAACCAGCCTCCTGCTGGTTTCCATCGCAACCCTTCCCCGCCCCCTCCGTCCCCACGTAATCGTTGTGCGGGAGGGGCTACCATGCGCAGTTGTGCGCATGTCGGCTGTCTCCTCCGGCGCGGTGATTTGTGGGGATTGAGGTTCGACGAGGTCCGGTCTTCTGGGCATGCGCAGTAGCGCCATCACGTCCGCATTGAGCCGGCAACGTCACACGCCGTCTCGATGGGGAGCAGTATTTAAACCGGCTAATCTGACAGCCATGTCTGCCAGCGCCGGAGGATGCAAGCGAAGATTTAAGCTAGGTAATGTGACTGGTGTTTATCACCATACCTTGCTCCATATTCTATAGTTATGTTCTTATGGTTATACTTGTTGAACTCTGGTTGAGTCCCTAATTTGTTTATAACTTCTCCCTTTCTTTTTAAACTAACTGAAAACTCTATACTCTGAACATACTTTTACTATGATGTTGATTGACAACATCATTTTTCAATATTTCTCTATGGAGCATACCCTTAATTCCAACTTTAACCATCTCCTTGTGCAAATTGTGTTTAGGCTTTGTCTCCCAGTTCCAAACGTATATTCCACCCATCTATTTCCGGCTATTGCCACTTCTGGCGTTTAACTGCACTTCTCGGATCGCAGATGCAACTTATAATTTTTTGATGTAAGTGATACCCATTTAAACTTTGTGTTCTCCACAAATCCAATTAACCCTTTGTACAATGATATCTATCCCCCCATATTTAATATCCCTTTATCTGTACAACAGCTTCTCCTTACTGCTCCCTGTGGTTGCATAATAAGCCCTCCTTGCTGTCCCGCTCGGCTGCGTCTGCATATGCTGGTTCTGACGAGTCCATCTAGGGTCAATTATTCTTCTTTTTTTGGGGGTAAGCCTTTATGGGTGCTTCAGAGTGACAACACATTTTTCATTTTATGTTGTATTATTATTGTAAAATATTTTCTTATATGTAAAACCCTTTTTCTTCTTTTGTAGAATAATTAAAAGTATTGGATGATTCGCTACTCAATTGCATACCCCTTGATAAAGCGACTAATGCGAAACATGTCGGGCTAGTATGCAATAACGACTACCTATGAATTTGTAGCGTATATCCTATATGTTACTCTCCATTATTGACCACGCTGTTTTAACTGTATTGTCACAATTTATTGGCATATGTGTTTGTTTTTAATGTAAACAATAAAACTGTTTTTTAACAAAAGAGAAAAAACATATAGCCTTCTTTTCTACATTTGAATAAATTGCACCGTAAAAATCCCTTTCCTTCCTTTTTCACTTATTTAATTTTTGTTTATTGATTGGTTTGCACAAAAATTATAGTGTCTACATCATAGGGGATAGATTTATGGCATTTTTTATTATAATTTTTTTATTATTAGTAATGGCGGTGAACTGCGATTTTTATTGGGACTGCGACATTACAGCGGACAGATCGGACACTTTTGACACTTTTTTGGGACCGATGACATGTACACAGCGATCAGAGCTAAAAATAGCCACTGATTACTGTATAAATGTCACTGGCAGGGAAGGGGTTAATACCAGGGGGCGATCAAGGGGTTAAGTGTGTCCTAGGGAGTGATTCTAACTGTGGGGGGGGGGACTGCCTGGGGGAGGAGACCGATCGTTGTTCATACTTAGTATGAACAGCAGATCTGTCTCCTCTCTCTTGACAGACGGAGATCTGTCTGTTTACATTGACAGATTTCCATTCTGTCTCTCTCTCAGGAGCGATCGCGGGTGTCTGGTGGACATCGCAGCCACCGGGCACCATCGTTGCTCCGCGGGCATTCGCGCACCCCCTAGTGGTCTTAAAGTGGCCAACATATAGCTACACCCAGGAGAGCCAACCTGCCGCAGTATAACTGGGGCGATGGTCCTCTAGTGGTTAAACGAATCCAAAATAACAAAAAAAATTGGATGAAATTCAAATTCAAATCGTTTTAAAATTTAAATAGTTTTCACATTTCCTAAGAGAATACAATAAAATATAAAATAAAGGAATAGAATAGAAAAAATAGAATAGAAAATAATATAACAGAAAATAAAAGAATAGAATATAATAGAATATAATTGCGTAAAACACAACAAAATAGAATAGAAAATAAAAGAACAAAATAAAAGAACAGAATAGACTAGAATATAATATGAACAAATAGAATATAACCATCTTCTGAAATTTGAATTTCAAATAGAATAAATGTAAATTTGAATACGTAAGAGAAAAATAGAATAGAAAAAAAAGAATATAAAAAAAGAATAGGATAGACTATAATAGAATAGAAAACAAAAGAATAAAATAAACTATAGAAAATAATAGAAAGAATATAACCATTTCCCAAAATTCAAATAGAATCAATTTTGAATTTGAATAGAAAAATAGAAAATAACAGAATAGTATAGAAAACAACAGAATAGAGTAGAATGAATATAACCATCTTCCAAAATTTGAATTTCAAATAGAATAGAATAGAAAATAATAGAATAGAAAAAAATAGAGTATTCTATTCTACTCTATTCTTTTCTATTTTATTCAAATTGATTCTATTTGAATTTTGGAAAATAGTTATATTATTTCTATTCTTATATTTTTTTAATTATGTTCTTTTCTATTCTATTTGAATTTCAGAAGATGGTTATAATTGTTCTATTTAATACTATTCTTTATTGATTCTATTCCATTCTATTATATTCTATTATTTTATTTTCTATTCTATTTTTTTCTTTGGAAATTGGAAAACAATTTGAATTTGAAAACTATTTGAATTGATCCGAATTTGAATTAGAAAATTTGAATTGATTTCAATATGAACAAAGCAAATTCTGAAAACGAATGAAACGGATTAAACTAATTTATGTAAATAACGAATGGAAACAAAACAAATGTTTTCGCTCTTCACATGTCTCCCCCCCGGGCCTCTCCCAGCATCACGCTGGCATGATAAATAGTGGGAGGAGTCCGCCGCCAAGAAATTGGAGCCAAGAACCGCCCCCCACACATGAATCAGCCAAGATGGCGGAAAGCATGCCAGCACAGTGACGCAGAAGAATGACGTCACACGTGTGGCCCTCATGTGTGGCGCCGATGTGCATGAGGACGCCAGCCTGCCTCATCCCCCATGCCCAGAGGGCGGACAAGGAGGGATAAGGGGTGGGGCCTGGTGCCCATCGCAGCTCCTGGGTCCTAGACAACAAGCCCCTCCCACTAATCCAGATGTTGGATTGTTTATTCATTAGTCTCATGAGATTCCAGATGGTTCTACAACAATGTGTGTTATATGAGGGGGGAGGGGAGCGTACACTGTGACCTGACTGGGATCTGTATTCTGTCTGTACAGGAAATGTTCGGGAGGAAATATTCACCCGGCCGGGATCTGACCTTCTCCTCCCCATCAGACTCAATCTCACCCTCAACCGTACAGATACAGAGAGATGTGACCGGATTGAATGGAATTATAAATACCCAACCAGATACATTGGCACCACAATATTTCTACACTGGCAATGTAGACTGAAGAAATATGAGAACAAACTCTCCCCCAATACAAGATTATCAGAGAATGGAAGTCTAATCATATCCAATGTGACTCCGGAGAATGACGGGAGATACAGTGTGGATATATACAACTCTACAGGACGCCTTATACAGACACATTATTACACCGTCCAAGTAGAAGGTAAGTCCATCCAACCCCCACCCCCAGTCCTAGCAGTGTCCTCCCCGCTCCGTGTCTTTATATATACCGTCCATGTAGAATGTAAGTCCATCCAACCCCCACCCCAGTCCTAGCAGTGTCCTCCCCGCTCCGTGTCTTTATATATACCGTCCATGTAGAAGGTAAGTCCATCCAACCCCCACCCCCAGTCCTAGCAGTGTCCTCCCCGCTCCGTGTCTTTATATATACCGTCCATGTAGATGGTAAGCCCATCCAACCCCCACCCCCAGTCCTAGCAGTGTCCTCCCCGCTCCATGTCTTTATAAACATCGTCCATGTAGAAGGTAAGTCCATCCAACCCCCACCCCAGTCCTAGCAGTGTCCTCCCCGCTCCGTGTCTTTATATATACCGTCCATGTAGAAGGTAAGTCCATCCAACCCCCACCCCCTGTCCTAGCAGTGTCCTCCCCGCTCCGTGTCTTTATATATACCGTCCATGTAGATGGTAAGCCCATCCAACCCCCACCCCCAGTCCTAGCAGTGTCCTCCCCGCTCCATGTCTTTATATACATCGTCCATGTAGAAGGTAAGTCCATCCAACCCCCACCCCCAGTCCTAGCAGTGTCCTCCCCGCTCTGTGTCTTTATATACATCGTCCATGTAGACGGTAAGTCCATCCAACCCCCACCCCCTGTCCTAGCAGTGTCCTCCCCGCTCCATGTCTTTATATACACCGTCCATGTAGAAGGTAAGTCCATCCAACCCCCACCTCCAGTCCTAGCAGTGTCCTCCCCGCTCCGTGTCTTTATATACATCGTCCATGTAGAAGGTAAGTCCATCCAACCCCCACCCCCAGTCCTAGCAGTGTCCTCCCCGCTCCGTGTCTTTATATACATTGTCCATGTAGAAGGTAAGTCCATCCAACCCCCACCCCCAGTCCTAGAAGTGTCCTCCCCGTGTCTTTATATACACCGTCCATGTAGAAAGTAAGTCCATCCAACCCCCACCCCCAGTCCTAGCAGTGTGCTCCCCGCTCCGTGTCTTTATATACACCGTCCATGTAGAGGGTAAGTCCATCCAACCCCCACCCCCAGTCCTAGCAGTGTCCTCCCCGCTCCATGTCTTTATATACACCATCCATGTAGAAGGTAAGTCCATCCAACCCCCACCCCCAGTCCTAGCAGTGTCCTCCCCGCTCCGTGTCTTTATATATACCGTCCATGTAGAAGGTAAGTCCATCCAACCCCCACCCCCAGTCCTAGCAGTGTCCTCCCCGCTCCATGTCTTTATATACACCGTCCATGTAGAAGGTAAGTCCATCCAACCCCCACCCCCAGTCCTAGCAGTGTCCTCCCTGCTCCATGTCTTTATATACACCGTCCATGTAGACGGTAAGTCTATCCAACCCCTACCTCCAGTCAGTGGCGTCTCTAGCTTTCATATTTAGGGGGGGGCACATGGGGGGACAGGGACAAAAGTAGGGGGGCCAACTATACAACGCAATATATATATATTATTTTTCACTCCAGAGGTCTTGTTAGAAAGAGAGGCGTTAGCCAAAGATTGCAGCTGCAGGCGGCCACTTTTAAAGATTTAAAGTGTGTAATTGTTCTTTTAATGTTGGGCTAACATACATGCTCATCAATGCCGCCTACCAGTGCAGCTTATCAGTGCCCATTGATGCTGCCTATTAGTGATCAGTGCTCATCAAAGCAGCCTATCAGTGCCTATTAGTGCAGCATATCAGTGCTTATCAATGCCACCTATCAGTGCCTCCTCATCAGTGCTCATCAATCCCACCTATCAGTTTCCCTCTATTGCCTCCTATCATTGCCCATTAGTGCCTCCTATCAGTGCCCATTAGGGCATGCAGAGAACACCCAACAGTGGGAGTGGCTCAAGAGAAATAGGTTAAATTGAATCTGATAAATGTGCATAGAAACTAAAGTGCTTAGTGGTAATTCACTAAAATATTTTAAAAAATGATAACATGGAGAAAACAGCACACTGCAGTGTGAATAAACAAACACTTAGAGAAATACCTAAATATTAAATAGATGTGCTAATTCATGCCGATTTCATGCTGTGCAAAATTAATTAATTAGGGAGTCCACCTAAACCGCCTAAAAAAAAAAATATTAAAAGCCAGCAGCTACAAATACTGCAGCTGCTGCCTTTTAATAAATGGCCACTTACCTGTCCCAGGGTCCAGCGATGTCGGCAGCTGCTGCCGCCATTCTAGGTGAGGGAATCAGGAAGTGAAGCGTTGCGGCTTCACTTCCCGGTCCCCTACTGCGCATGTGTTAGAAGATTTTAGGTTCATTATTATTTTAAGTGATAAAAGTTTCTGAAAAAATATATGAAACACATAAATGCTATATGTAATTTGTGATGGTTTCTGAAGGTTAACAGTATAGAGGACAGAGGACAGAGGAGTGGTTTAGCTGGGTAGATATTTCTATTTTGAGTTGCTATGTCAGGACAATGGGTGGAGTAATGTTGCTTATCTTTAGACTATAGCCATTTAAAGTATATATGCAAATATGGGTGTTATTAGGATATGCTGACATAACATTTTGAAACAGTATAAGAATGGATCAGATTCATGGTAGAATAGGAATGGAGTAGGGTTGACAAGAGGGAAGTAACCCAACACTTTGGAGAATGTAACATCAAGATGTCGTCTCCTCCTCCTCCTCCTCCTTCTGAGACCATCACCATGCCACATGTTATCGATGTAAGTCTGGTCTTTGCTTATCTTTCTGAACAAATAAACAACCTTTCTGGAAGCATCGTATGAACGAAGGATTCTTCAATTTCTACTAAGAAACTAATTCCTAAAAGTAAGTTGGAAATGCGGCCTTGGACAAAGTACAGAAACATATCTCCTATACACCCTACCCTCTAGGAGAGAGGACACTGATATTTATATAACATATAACACAAAGACATTGCTATACATCCAGAAACGCCCCTGAGAATAAGAATTGATAATATCTAGAATTATTAGATATTTATACATTCTTTCAATGGCGAGCAAGCTAAAATGGTCAATTTTTTCCCACTCCTTGACAAAGGGGGGAAACAAACACAATTTTGTGATTGATCAAGTCTCGGGAAAAAACGATCAAAGAACCTAGAAGGAGGCGTTTGCGTCAGATGTGGACAACAGTTCAGTAAAGTCGAGGGTGAGTTTTTCTTTGTCTGTTTTCTCACCTCTAGCCAAAGTTTGTAACTTTGAAAAAAAAAAAAAAAGGAAGACCCAGCCTACGAAGTTGATTGACAAGGCCATTTGGACGGTATGCTTCAAGCTATTGTTGGAAATCCAAGACTTTGTTTGTGAAAACGTAACGTTACGTACGTGAAGATTTCTGCCAAGGTTAGTTCCTAAGAAGGTGAGAAAGTCTCACATAAGAAAATATTGGGTAGTTGCCCAATAAGAAAAATGTTGAATCAGGAACTGAGACTTCACGTTATTTGAAAAAGCTACCATTGTGTACAACTGGCAGAAGTACTCTTTTGGGTAAGCTAAGATGAAAGTCGGATTTTGATGTTTGAAGATGGAAAGTCCAAGAAACAGGCAAAAAAAAATCAACAGGCAAGAACACTAAAGCACACTAAAGCACACTACAGCACACAATACAAGGAACAAGGCAAAAAGCTACAAGAAAATGATTCTTCCAAGAAAAAGCAACAAAGGAAAGAAAACGCAACGAACGAAAGAAAACGCTACAAACGAAAGAAAAAGCAACAAACAAAAGAAAAGCCAACGAACAACAAAGTTAAAGGACATTATTCATCTCTTGTTTTTTTTTAAGTGCGCACAGGACTATCATACTAACAAGGGGTGAGTGTGTTTGTTTATATAAAACGGTAACATGGGATGGTTAACATCTCAAGGCTCAGAAGTATTTTCCTGTACCATCAGGAATACATGCAGTAGTAAGATAATTAATTAATGCCAGAGTGTAAAGAAGTTATTAAATAAGGAAACTAAGTTTAATGCTGCATGTAAATGTTTATGAATATTTTAGCCCTGAACAACAGAAAATGTGTGTTATTACACGTGGTCATTCTAAAACACATATATAGGGGGCAGAAAAAAAAAGTTTTCAGAGAAAAAAGTATTGATTAAGATTGTGGAAAGAACTGTATGAAATTAAGATTATGGAAAATAACATGGTGTTTAGTGTCTTACAAAAATCCTACAGATTTGGTTGTAAGAAATAATAAGTTAAGGATTGAACAATTTTTACAAAAATTCCAAACTTAGATTTGGTTATTAAATTAAAAGTAGTAGATTGTTCTAATTTACTTAAGACTACCCAGAGAAAATATTAAAATATGAAAGTTTTGTTCAATCTAAAAAATTGTAAAAATAACAATTGTTAAAAGTCTTTGTAAATGAGTATTTCTGGTAAAGGTAAGGACTTTGATTGAGGGAGGAGTTTTCTCGGGGATATGGCCAATCACAGTTTTTGGGCAGGACTCAATCTGTGAGTTTCACGAGATTGTCCTCTAAACAATTTTTTTGTCATTACTATAATCAGGAAAGTCATATAACGTAGTGTACATGATTTTTGGCAGATGTACAAACAAAATATGTTTAAAAAGTGGTAAAAAGGTTAAACATTTTAAAAAACGATAAACTAGATTGTTATCGAATTGTACAGTGTATTGTATACAAAGCATGTTAGCTAAGACTGACTGTAACAGATCATTCTCTGAAGAGTTTGTGACATACGAGGAGTGTATTACCAACAGAGAAATGCAGATCAGGTTACACAGACTAGTCATCATGTCATGACAGTTTTTACTTCTGTGGATCAAAGTCTTCCAAATATCTGGAAGAGGGTTCATGGATGAGAAAAAAATGTATTTTTAAAAGGTATTATTACTTACTAAAGTAATTATTTTTAAAAAATAAGATTTTTTGGGTCTTAATAACTTTTCTCAAGAGTTCATTGAGATTTTTCTAGACAAAGTATTTGTCTGAGTAAATTTTAATGAATTATATAGGCTTACTGTAGGGCAAATATTTTTAATTACAAGAGAGAACTTTTATACAATAATTTGAAGATCTAAAGAAAGCCCTTATTAATTTAGTATTTTTTGATTAATATAGAGATCTCTCTCAGCCATTTTACATTCAAGTGTATGTGGATGATGAGACAATTTCATTGGTATTTATAAAAAAATGTGTTAGGAGTGCATTGTCCAATGCTACAGATCTGAGACATTGTGGGTTTTGCACCATTTGTTTTGAAAAGCATCTTACGTTACACTAAAGGTGTTATTACAAGGAAAACAGGAGGTGTCAACACACACAGCTTTGTCTAGTGGCAATTGGATGTTAAAAAGATCAGTTGTAGTGGTATTTAAAAATACATGGGGATTAAATTGATGCAGTGTGAGGGATAGAACCACAGTTGTGTAAATTAAGGAAAAAGTCACTTATTCAACTTTTAGTGGACGCATTGAAAGCTGAACTTTAGACTGCCATGTGTTTAGCAGTCAGAGTGACAGGCATGTGTGGTTCATTCAATCATACTGTATGAGAGGAATGTTTTTGGTTCTGAAAAGAAATTTCAACATGATCAAATTTCTTTCAGAAATAGAATATTTGGGAAAGCCCAACCTAAATTGTCAGTGTAAAAGAAAAAAATACAATAATCTGGTAAGATTATTCTTTTACATGATTTAATATTAGTCACAGGATAAAGAGGGGGACTAAGACATTTTGTCTTAGAATCAGTACAGACTGATGAAGATAATATATATTGTAAAAAAAAAAAAAAAAAAAATGATTCCAACAATAATGGATAGAGTTATTTTTAAATGAAAATATTTCTTTTTGCATATTCAGGTACCTGACTGACTGACTGATTAATTTTTTGTTTAAGCTAATGAAAGAAATTCTAAACTACTCATGTTAGAACACTTTGTCATCAAACTTCTGAATATTGTTTTATTTGTTTATAGAACAATCCAAAAGGAAAGAGTAACCTAATACTACAAAGTATTGAGGAATTTGGCAAATCTTTATAGATTGATTATATTCGTTTTTTCCACCTGCTAAAGGAGGATATTAGGATGTTGTTTTTTTTTAGTTAATGTTTCTTTTTGATAAATTAATTGAGGTTATTCTAGAAAAAATAATATTTTTAACAAAAGCTAAGTTGTTGTGAACTTATGTCATATTCCATTGGGGTTGGATTTCAAACCATGGAATCAGATTATGATTTAAAATTTTGCAGGACATGTATGCAATTTTAGGTATTTGGTAAAGTTTTTGTTTCTTATCATCTTAAGTACTCAGGTATTGTAGAACATATGAATAGTATTATAAAGTCTAAATAGGGTAAGATGATTCAAGAATAAGGTAAAGATTGGATGACTTATTTACCTGTTATAGTCTTAGTTTAAAAACTTTATTATTTTTTAAATATAAGGTTTGTTAACTTTTGAGTTAATGACAGGATGTCTTTTGAGATTAGCATACTCCGTTATTTTTATATAATCTGTTATATAGAAAGAAGTGTGGTTGCAAACATTGCAAACAGGTACAAGTATTTCAGAAGTTTGTTCACAAATTATGGCAAGGCCTTTGCTAAATTTAAATAGAAATGATGTCTTGAATGAGATTTCTACTTCTAATAAGTATGTTTAGTAATTTATTCCAGTAGCTAAAGTTATGGTTAAGAATTAAAGATCTGAAGGTACCAGGGATGCCAAAGGAGATATCAATTGGAAAGATTATTTTGTTATTTTTAAGGTACATTGGAATTATAATTTTTTGTTTCTAAAGAATTGGTAATAAAATAAATAAAAATAATTGGTAAAAATAAGAATAAAATGGGTAAACACAGAAAGGATTATCAGTCTAGAATGGTTTATATTAAATAATGAAAATTTCTAAGGAAAACATATTTTTATAAGAATTTGATACTTGTTTTCATTTTCTTTTATAGATATGTCTTTCGTTTCTAAATTTAAAGAACATGATTAGATAGATAAATAAATAGGAAAATAAATAGAAAGATAGAATATATAAAACATGACAATCAAATAATGGGAAAGTTTTATGTTTTTTATGAATCTACAGACGAGTTGATTATTTATTATGTTTATAATTGTTCTGTGTCAAGGATAATGTATAAAAACTTATATTGTAGAAGTTATTTGGTTAATGAAATTTCCAGGAATGGAAGAAATTTTATTTATTGATTAATAATTTATATTACAAAGTAATATAATTTGATTTTTCAAAGATATTTATTTCTTCTTTATATTAAAATAGTCAAATTATATGGTTAAAGTCATACGAGTTTCACAGGAAGTTAAATTAATTTATGAAGTTGAAGGAAGAAAATCTTTAATATTACATGATTTAGATGGAGAATTAAAATTAAAAATAATATAACAATTTAAAATTTCTCAATGGAATGAAATAGTTAAATATTTTTCATAAGAATATCGCAGAGTTTTGGAAAATGTTTATGTACAATATCTGACACACTAAATTGTATTACTGTTTATTGTATTGTATTAATGTTTATTGTATTGTTTGTATTGAAAATGTGGCTCAGAGACATTTATTATTTAAGATGAATGCACTTATTATATCTGTTGATTATAGTGCATTGAGGGGGAATTGTTAGAAGATTTTAGGTTCATTATTATTTTAAGTGATAAAAGTTTCTGAAAAAATATATGAAACACATAAATGCTATATGTAATTTGTGATGGTTTCTGAAGGTTAACAGTATGGAGGACAGAGGACAGAGGAGTGGTTTAGCTGGGTAGATATTTCTATTTTGAGTTGCTATGTCAGGACAATGGGTGGAGTAATGTTGCTTATCTTTAGACTATAGCCATTTAAAGTATATATGCAAATATGGGTGTTATTAGGATATGCTGACATAACATTTTGAAACAGTATAAGAATGGATCAGATTCATGGTAGAATAGGAATGGAGTAGGGTTGACAAGAGGGAAGTAACCCAACACTTTGGAGAATGTAACATCAAGATGTCTCCTCCTCCTCCTCCTTCTGAGACCATCACCATGCCACATGTTATCGATGTAAGTCTGGTCTTTGCTTATCTTTCTGAACAAATAAACAACCTTTCTGGAAGCATCGTATGAACGAAGGATTCTTCAATTTCTACTAAGAAACTAATTCCTAAAAGTAAGTTGGAAATGCGGCCTTGGACAAAGTACAGAAACATATCTCCTATACACCCTACCCTCTAGGAGAGAGGACACTGATATTTATATAACATATAACACAAAGACATTGCTATACATCCAGAAACGCCCCTGAGAATAAGAATTGATAATATCTAGAATTATAGATATTTATACTTTCTTTCAGCATGCACGAGTCGCGCTGCGCATCGTAAGTGGTCCCCGCTATCTCCTGGGACCTGTGTGTTTCCCAGGAGACAGCGCGGAGGGACAGAAAGAGGCATAGACCCCCATGGGAGTCTATGCCGGAAGACAGGTATCTGCACCCTCCTCCCCCCTGAAAGGTGCCAAATGTGACACCGGAGGCGGGGAGGGTTCTGAAAAGAGGAAGTTCCATTTTTGTGTGAAACTCCACTTTAAAGTGCTGAGTGCAAACAAAGCGATACAGACATAACTAGAATAAGTGTATAAAGTTGAAGCCATCAGATTAAATTCATTTATGCATTACTAACAAAAGTAGATCTCCTGACGACTATTAGCCACTATTTCATTGTTCCTCCACCAAAAATAAAGTGATGTGCAATAAAACAAAAGTTCATCTGGATATTTGAGATCTTTACACCCACTTTGGTGCACCGCCACTACTGTGAGCATACAGGGCGCTACCAAAGGCTGCAGCCACAATACATCGGCCCAAACACTTCATTGTAATCCGGCAGCACAATCCCCGCTCTGACCGGCTCCAAATGAATAACCTGCATTGCAATTTTCAAAGGCTCGCCAACTGACAACATCACATGGTAGCTGCAGTCATAATATATGCATGAAAAATAAAATCTACCATAGTGCATAAACCCTTTCAAAGATTATTTATTTGAAAGTGCAAGTATTGCACTTTCAAGTTTCAGTACAAACAAATGGCCACTGCCCTCACCTATAACTGGCCTTTTGCAGCAAGGAGCACATGGAAGGGCAACGCATGCAAAACAAAACCAAAGACATTCCCAGATCAACTTACTGACCAGCCTGCAACCAACCAAATGATCCTGTCTAACAGTCTGTGTTTTGTTGATTGCTAAATGTTGATTGCTCTTCAGAGGGCAAAACTAGTGTGCATGAGCCAAAAGGGTTAACGATGGAGCTAGCAGAGACAGGAAAGGGACAGAACACACAGACCTCATGGATTCCTTTCTTCCTGTCACAGAAGTCTCTGTAATAAACATGATTTTTGCTGATATAAATCAATGTATGAGGTCTGTGTGTTGTGTCTTCTGATGCTGAGGATCTAACAGGCTGATAATACAACATATATAACATATAAGAGTATGTTTTCCCCTTGTCCTGTCCCTGTATGGAGAACACTGCCTGCACTAAACCTCACACCTATCACTCTGCAAGCTGCTGCACTGTGCACATCCTTCTTCTCCCCTCCATGAAGAATACATAAAAAGAGACTCACATGGGAGTTACAGAGCTGAGGGGTGTGGCTTCCTCTGGAGCTGCCTGAAATCAAAACACGGCGGCAGGGGAAGTGGGAGGGGTTGTAGCACAGGCACAGCCTGATTGGATAATACTGATCAGGTGCTTAAAAGGATCCCTCCCTCCTTATGCTGCACGGGGCACAGGAATGAGATACTCTAGCCCTGCAACTAACATGCTGTTTGCCATCTCCATACACACAGGGGCGGGCTGAGGGGCGGGGAGTGTCACTGGTAGCAGCACACCCAGGCTACAGTAAATATCTTCCCGAGGCCGCTGCTGATGGGGGTGCTATATGTGAAACTATGGGGGAGTTAAAGCACCCACCTGGCACCACCCCTGTATGAGTGTCCCCAACAGCTCAGAGCCCCAGAGCTGGCATTGACAGTTCTCTCTCCCCCCTCCTTCCTTTCTCACACGGAATGATGAGAGAGGAGACACACAGCCGATCTGCTCCTTCTCTCTCCTGTGTGTGTACCGTGGGAGGTGTGAGCTCATTGGCTTCACACTTGACTTCCCTGGAAGCACACACAAGAGGGGAGAAGGAGCAGATCGGCTGTGTGTCTCCTCTCTCATCATTCCGTGCGAGAGAGGAAGGAGGGGAGAGAGAACTGTCAATGCCGGCTCTGACGTCACTGGTTGCTAGATGCGAGGCGGCTCTAGTAACCAGTGGCTGGGAGTAGACTCAGGAGGTGGAGGAGGAGCCGGAACCAGCAATAGCTCAGTCTATACCTGTCCCCTGCATTCCCAGTGTCCATTTTTTTAAATTGGGGGGGCACATAGGGGGGCACAGTATAATGTTGGGGGGGCCATGGCCCCCTCTAGCCCCCCCCCCCCCCTTAGTGACGCCACTGCCCCCAGTCCTAGCAGTGTCCTCCCCGCTCTGTGTCTTTCTATACACTGTCCATGTAGAAGGTAAGTCCATCCAACCTCCACCCCCAGTCCTAGCAGTGTCCTCCCCGCTCTGTGTCTTTCTATACACCGTCCATGTAGAAGGTAAGTCCATCCAACCCCCACCCCCAGTCCTAGCAGTGTCCTCCCCGCTCCGTGTCTTTATATACACCATCCATGTAGAAGGTAAGTCCATCCAACCCCCACCCCCAGTCCTAGCAGTGTCCTCCCCACTCCGTGTCTTTATATACACCATCCATGTAGAAGGTAAGTCCATCCAACCCCCACCCCCAGTCCTAGCAGTGTCCTCCCCACTCCGTGTCTTTATATACACCGTCCATGTAGAAGGTAAGTCCATCCAACCCCCACCCCCAGTCCTAGAAGTGTCCTCCCCGCTCCGTGTCTTTATATACACCGTCCATGTTGAAGCTAAGTCCATCCAACCCCCACCCCCAGTCCTAGCAGTGTCGTCCCCGCTCCGTGTCTTTATATACACCATCCATGTTGAAGCTAAGTCCATCCAACCCCCACCCCCAGTCCTAGCAGTGTCCTCCCCGCTCCGTGTCTTTATATACACCGTCCACGTACAAGGTAAGTCCATCCAACCCCCACCCCCAGTCCTAGCAGTGTCCTCCCCGTGTCTTTCTATCCATACATTATATAGTAGAAGATCTGGGAGAGACGTATGTACAATGTCCTCTGATTACTGCCCCATCCTCACCATTCCCTGTGGATTCACATCTGCAGTGCTCAGCCCTCCCGAAGTTGCTGTGATCTGAACTGTGCTGTGCCTTCTGCTCGGGGTCCCCATGTGGTAGATGTGATCATTGATGGCGGGGTGACAGATCCCCAATGGAGGGCAGAGCTTCTGCCAACAGCAACCAATCAGGTTTCACCTCTTAGGAAAGAGTCGTCTCTAATAGGAGTTTCTGTCATATTTCAGGTTGTCAGTAATATAATGAGCTTCTTCAGTAGATTCTAAATGTTTTGTCATTAAATAAGTTGTGTGGGGTGACAACCCTGATGGGGGTCACATGACTGAAGAAAATGGGTGTCATGTTAGTGGGGGGATTTAGTGTTTGGGGGAGGGGTGCACACAGACACAATCTATATCCTCCAGTCTCCAGGAAGATGTCTGCACACCTGATTATACGTAAGGATGGGGGAGGGGCATGCTGTGTATATATTGGACCTGATCAATGGAAATGATTGTCTCTCTCAGTTCCAGTATCTGTTCCACTCCTCCATGTCTCATGTCTCCAGAATGACAGCGCTGAGATCTCCTGCAGGGTGGAGGAGGGGACTAAGCTGAATATCCGTCTATCTGTGATTGGAGGATCTCAGGAGAGATATTCTGCATCCACCAATAACATTACAGCCATTGTGGAGTCACCGGGACCCTGGAACATCACCTGTACTGTGGAGAATGGGGTCAGCCGGTCGGAGGAGAGCAGAGCCGGGGTCACCTGTCCAGGTGAGGAGACATCAGAAGTGGATGGAGAAATGTCTGTAGATGACAATATAAAGGGATTTTTTTTCTGAGAGACCAGGTGTAGATACCCCTCCCCCTTCCGAGTCACTCCTTGTCTCCTCCCCCTACCCACCTCCGGGCACCGTCCCTTGGTTCCACCCCCTACCTACCCCCAAGTACTCCCCTTTAGAGAATACAGAACCATTCATTTTGGGATAAATAAATAAAGTGATGCGCTTGTATTATCTATTGGTTAATGTCTCTTGTGCCTATTTAATACTTCTAAAAAAGTGAAACATTGTGTCAAACTTTTGTTAAATAGTAGCTTGTGTTTAAATCATAACAACTCCATTACATAGACACATATAAAGATATATTCAGGAGAAAATGTGTTCCAAGCCTTTTCTTATTTAACACTCCCCTCCTCAGGCCCTTGAAAAAGTCACGTGTCAGTGATGGTACGCGTGGGAAGAATTAGCCTGTGACGCTCTGCTTGGAGTGCGATCTGCCTGTGAGTGTGTGAGCAGCAGCACTGAGCAGCACGGAGCTGGATGTGACTGACCATTATTCTGTAGATATGTGATCTATATCCTAGGGAGCATGTGAGTGGAATCAAGTTGCTCTTTATGGTATCTAATATTTTGCTGATATCTGCGCAATGGTGTTTTCTTCTTAATCTTATCCTGTATATGGGGCAAGACCAGTAGGAGAAGAAGGAGCTGAGCAAACTAATCTTCTATGCTGGAGGCTGACTATAGACAAGCCGCTCCACCGCTGACAGTCTTACTGAACCTGGGCTTATCAGAGGAGGAGATATCATTCTAATTTAATCTGGTGGCTTAATAATTATGTTTTGACTTTTGATCTTAAGATTATAAGCCTTATATATTGGAAATTTGTATTTCACTGGCTGAAAGTTTCTGGGGGTGGTAATAGGAGGAGAAGGAGCTGAGCAAACTACTTGTCTATGCTGACTATATACAAGCCGCTCCACCGCTGACAGTCTCACTGAATCTGGGCTTAATAGAGGAGGAGGTATCGTTCTAATACAATTTGGTGGATTAATAATTATGTTTTGACTTTGATCTTGAAATTACAAGCTTTATATATTGGAAAATCTTATTAATACTCACTGGCTGAAAGTTTATGGGAGTGTTAAATAAAAAAAGGCTCAGAACACATTTTCTCCTGAATATATCTTTATATGTGTCTATGTAATGGAGTTGTTATGATTTAAACACAAGCTACTATTTAACAAAAGTTTGACACAATGTTTCACTTTTTTAGAAGTATTAAATAGGCAGAAGAGGCAGCACATTAACCAATAGATAATACAAGCGCATCACTTTATTTATTTATCTTAACTAATTGTGGGGTGTCACTAATTGATTGCAGCTGTATTACCTTCTATTTATTTATTTATTTTTTACTATTGGATTATTTCTAAAAAATCTTTTTAGCCCACTTCAGTGCTTTAGGAATTTTATAATTCATTTTGGGATGCCATGTAATTTGCATGAATTATAATTTGTATCCCAGCAGTAATAGATCCCCAAGAAGCAATGTACCCCTCCCAGCAACAGTAGACCCCCTCTGCAATGATAGACCCCTCCTCCCAGCAATAGAATTCTCAGCAACAATAGACTCCCCAGTAACAATAGATCCACCCCTGCAACAATAGACCTTCCCCAGCAACAGTAGACCTCTCCCACACCAGTAGATCACTCCCAGCAACAACAGACCCCCTCACAACAAAATACCCCCAGTAACTATAGACCTCCACCAGTAACGATTGATCTCCTAGCAGCCAACAACAATACACCTCTCCCTCCCTGCAACATAAGACCCCACAGCAACAATAGATCCCCCATTAGCAACAATAAACCTCCCAGCTACAACAGACCTGCTGGAAACAATAGATGCCCCGTAAAAATATATCCCCCAGCAGACAGCAACAATAGACCCTCCAGCACACCCCAGCATCCCTTCCATTACACACATTCAGTGCTGGAGGCTCCGGACCTGCGTTCCCCCTGAATAAAAGTCCTGACAATATATATTTGTCTGCAATCCAGTAAATGAGATTTATATCAATAAAAAGCTCCTTTGTCTCCAATCTGGAAAATAGAACCAAACCCCCCCACCCCCATCTGCACTCTTCATTGACATGATGTTTTCTTTAAGTTTTAGGTCATCAAATTATCTGTAGAGAAAGTACATTTTTAAATAATCATCTAATTCACCATCTCCATCCATAAAGGAAATTGTATTTAATTGTCTGAAATAAAGCAGTAGAGATCTCTATCAATATATCAATCCTTTGGGTTCATCACATTCAATAAAGTGGCTCATTAGGTGGATTTACTAAAGAAGTTGAGCATCTTCACTTTGTATAGTTACTTCCACTTATCTTAGTGAATGGGTGTAAGGAAATATCCTGTCTTTTTTTTTTTTCTTGCACATGATTGGATAATCTTTAAATTTTCACTTATCTTTACTTCATTCACTAAGTTAACTTAAAATTCACCTTGTAGAGTGATTATGCTCTACTCCCTTAATAAATCAGCTCCACCATGCCTCCCCCACCATGTCCCCTTTTTTCATGTCCCCTCCACCCGTTTCCCTCACCATATCTCCTCCACAATGTCCTCTCCACTGTGTTTCCTCCATCAGGTCTCCTCCACGTTATCATCTCAACCATGTCCCCTCCAACATATCTCCTCTACCACATCTTCTCCACTGTGTCTGCTCCTTCATGTCTCCTTCAGTTTGTCTCTTCAACCATGTTCCTCCATCGTGTCTTCTCCATTATGTCTCCTCCACTGTGTTTACTCTATCATGTCTTCTCTACAATGTTCCCTCCATCATGTCTCCTCTACAGTGTCTCCTCCACCTTGTCTCCTTCACCGTGCTCCCTACACTGCTTCTACTGCACTATGTTCCCTCCACTGTGTCTCCCCCACCATGTCCAATGTGTCTACTCCATCATGCCTCCTGCATCATGTCCCCTCCACTGTGTCCCCTCCACCGCATATCCTTTATCGCTATGTCTCCGCCAATGTGTCTCCTCCATCATGTCTCCTGCATCATATCCCCTCCACCGCATATTCTTTACCACCATATCTCCTCCACTGTGTCTCCTCCATCATGTCTGCTTCCACCATGTTCCAGAAATGTGTCTCTCTGCCTTTGTCTCCTCCATGTTCCTTTATCATTTCTCCTTCACCATGTCAACTCCACCTTGTTTCCTCCACCGTGTCTCCCCCACAGTGTCCTTTTATATCAGGAACAGCTAAGCCAATCACTATCACTTACCGGACAGGGGTGTCTTAGGTGAGATTTGTTCAGTCTTAAAGGGACAGCCCTGGTAATGACATTACACTCTTCTTTGAGGGGGAGCTCCTGCAACCCCAGACTTACTTGGTGTTAAAAATGTAACTGCCTTTTAAGTTGGTCAGTGTGACAATCTAAATTCAAATGGTCCGGAATCAGCAGCAAGGAAGAGCAGAGTGAGAACAAGCCGGGTCATACACAAGTAGATCAGAGAAGATGTCAGCTGGGTCAAGCACAAACACACAAAGGTAGGTATGCTACCACAAGCACTGGTGGTGTTCTGACACAGGTGTTTTAAAGGTGAACAGTGATTAGCTGGCCAATCACCATCGCTTCCCAGGCCAGGGCTGTCTCAGGTGAGATTTTCCTAGTCTTACACTGACAGCCCAAATCCCGGTACTGAGACTGACTATGTTTTGTTCAGTATTGTTGCCAACTTCTGCCTCTTCCTGACTCTGATTCTTCTCACATCCTGCTGTCTTTCTACACGGCTATTACCAAACCAGGCTTTTCACCTGGCTCCACCTTCAACTGAACTTGGCATCTCCACAGAGCATTGTCAGCTATATGTCTGATTCCTCAGATATCAGCGCTCCCAAGTTCCTGCTCAGTGTCTACACCTTGACACTTGTGCCTTTCCTTCAACCCTGTAGACTCTATCTCAACATCCAGGGGTTCTCAGATGGGAACTGTACAAGAGACCTTCCTCATCATCTCAGGGTCTGCATACAGGTAGGTGACAGTACCATTCAGCCAAATGGAGCCTGAAAGTAGGGCCTTGTCTATAGATGCTCTCTGTCAGCAAATAACAGCAGGTCTTATCCTGATGGCTGGTAACACGTTCCTGACATCTGACATGGAAGGACATAGTGGAGGAGACACAGTTGAGGAGCAATGTTGGAGGAGACATGGTGGAGGAGACATAAACTTTTTTAGATGGGAATGAGGGACACCTATTAGCAAAAGTATGTGGCCATAAGACACACCCCCTGCCACACCCCCTTAAAGGAAAAGTCTACAAAAAAATTATTAGTTAAACCCACAAGTGCTTTTTTTACCACTACTATTCCTTTATATTGGCTTTTGATATTTACAAATGCATCAATTTAGAATTTGGACGAAAGGTTTAGATTATATAGATCAGACCAAAATGAGGGACAAATGAGGGGGACAGAGGGACTTTGTTCCAAATCAGGGACAGTTGGGAGCTTCTCCTCACACAGCCGGGTAACTCTTCCTCCTCCTCCGGTCTCCGGAACCCTCCGCTGTGATGTCACCAATCGAATCAATAATCTAAGTAGATCCATCAACATCTCCTGTGCAGATGAGTGAGAGAAATGTCTCCAGGCTGAATTTACTACTAAAGTTTTTACTGAGAGATAAAATATTCCAGATACAAAGATTACAATCCAGGAAATACATAACATAACAGAATGATCAGCTTCCATCAGAGCCTTTTCCCTTCCCATATAGATCCCACCCAGAGGTGTATCATGGATGGGGCCACAGGGTTGGTTTCCCTGAGTGAAGAATTCTTAGAGGGCACAGAGAAGCTGTCCAAGCTGACAGCCAATAATGGTCAGTGGAGGTCTCCCCCCCCACAGCATGCCCATTGCATACATACAGTTACGGGGTGGGCAATGCCTCCAACACCTATGATTTGCTGTCAGCTTTGATAGCTTTCAGGCAGTGTATCTTGGGTGGTTTTGGACTTGTGTCACCCCAACCTAGGAGGGAACCCTGGACACTGGCAACCAACCCTTCACCACTCACCACACCACAGAACAAGTCCTAATATAAAATACAGTTTTTATGCAGAGGGACAGAGATAAAAAACTTGAACAGAGACCCAACATTCAGTAGAAGACGTCATACAAGTACATAATGTGAGGAGGACACCAGAATGAGCTGCTTCATAATCTCACAATTTATAATTGTCAGACGTTCTATTTTTCCCCCAAAAAATCTACCAGGACATTTGTAGATGAAGCCCAATTCCAGCTAAGACTTTTTATAAAATATTATAACAGAGATAAGAAGAGTTAGAACTTCTGGCAGTTTTTTATTGCTGTCTTGCTCCATATTGGGAAGATTTCAATTCACTTCCTGTGTGGTCACCATGATAGGAAATGAGGGGAAATCTCCCCAATGGGTAATAAGGAAGACACCAGCAGAGGAGAATTTTATTATGAAGATACATTTGTACAGCATTGGCAAAACCAATATTGATCAAGGTATAGACAAACAAACTACAAGTATACTATACTCTCCTAGAAAGTTCTGTGGTGAGGACAGGGAGCTGTCATTTGTGGCGAGCAGTTGTCAGAGGAGGATTGTGTCATCTGTCGGGGGGTTTCTGCTTTTAGTGAGTCAGCGGGCAACATTGTGGATCTGCATTTCTGGAGGGCATTATTAATGAAGGATTTACATTGTGGGATTTTTTTTTTTAGCTTACTGATTTTTTTAAATAAAGGACATGTCAAAAGTGTCTTTATTTATTATTTTTCATATTTTTTAAAAAAAAATACCCAGAGGTTCTCATTCATATAGAGGGAGACCACTTTTTTTTTTAATAAAGGGGTCTTCCAGATTTAAATGGACCCCCCCCCCCCACAACCACTGCACAAGTGGTTCAAGAGGGAGGATACACACTCCTTCTTCCTGTCCTGACCTGGCAAGCTGCCTTCTCTGATAAGGGTCTTCTATGCACTCTGGTTGGACCTCATGCAATGTTATTTGTTATTATTTTGTGTAGGCTCCTGCTTGACATCCATACCATGAGATCCATGTATTTTGAGGAGGACCCTCACACTTTTCTTATATGTGATTGGTAGAGGTGTTAATGAAGGAACAGATTCTCTCCTAGGATAAGGGTCTGGTATAGGTGAAGGGAATCCCGGGTCATCTGTTTACAAACTGAAGTATACAGCCAGGAGCTGTCATTTACCAGCAATGCAATGAATTTTCAGTACCAAAAGCGGTAACCTCCGAGCCACACTCGGGATCACATCGCAGGATCCAGGCAAAGTTACTTACCTTGTCCCCCGGATCCTGCGATGTCTCCCCCGCTGTGTGTGTCCTCCGCTCGATCTATCACTGTGCCGAGCTCCGTTCCCTACGATCGTTGTGACACACGAGGACGGAGCACGGCGCCAAATTCAAAAAGTAAAACACACAATACATAAAGTACACTGTGATCTTACAGATTACATTACTGGATCAATTTATTTCACCTCCCTTTTGTCCCTAGTGGTTTGTCCCGTGTCCTGCATGCAGCTTTATATTATATATACTGTTCTTTCTGCCTGGAAACTGGAGATTGTCCATAGCAACCAAAAACCGTCTCTTTACATCAAAAGTGGTTTTAGACCAGCTAGAAAATAGCGATAAAAAATTAGAATCACTCGCAGAATTGATCGATCGTGATTTGTGAGGAAATCCGTCATCAAACACTGAAGGTAATGACAGCGACAATTCTGCAACTCAGCAAATTTCAGTGTTTTTGATTTGATTACATTATTGAATCATTTTTATTATTATTCTTTGTTATAATTATTTATAGTTATTTATTATATTATAATTTATAATTTCGTGTTTCAAACTTTATCATACCCGGGATGTCTACTAGACTCTTGTTTGGACAGATTTAAGTGAATTCCAGGCCTACAATATAAAACACCAAATCTCCATACAGAACAATTGTACCGCTTTCAGCATCAAAAATCTGACATAATCATCCCGCCAGGGAGGCTAAAAAGAGAAATTGTTACTGCAAATTCAAAGTGTGCATTTTATTCTGTAATGTGTTCTGTATAAAATGACAATAAACTTCTGATTCTGGAAATCATTGCAAAGATATTTACAAATGAAATAAACTGTTTATTTTTATTTCTTTGCACTCTCAGGGAACACACTTAACCCCTTGATTGCCCCCTAGTGTTATCCTCTTCCCTGCCAGTGACATTATTACAGTAATCAGTGGATATTTTTAGCTCCGATCGCTGTATAAATGTCAATGGTCCCAAAAAAGTGTCCGATCTGTCCGCAGCATTGTCGAAGTCACAATAAAAATCGCAGATCGCCGCCTTTACTAAAAAAAAATTATAATAAAAATGTCATAAATATATCCCCTATTTTGTAGACACCATAAATTTTGCACAAACCAATCAATATACGCTTTTTGCTATATTTTTTCCCCCCAAAAAATGTAGAAGAATACATATCGGCCTAAACTGAGGAAGAACATTTTTTTATATATATTTTTTGGGGATATTTATTATAAAACAAAGTCAAAAACATTGCTTTTTTTCCCAAATTTGTGCTCTTTTTTGTTTATAGCGCACAAAATAAAAACCGCAGAGGTGATCAAATACCACTAAAAGAAATCTCTATTTGTGGGGAAAAAGGACATCAATTTTGTTTGGGTACAACATCGCACGGTCGCGCAATTGTCAGTTAAAGTGACGCAGTGCCGTATCACAACACGTGGCCTGGTCATTAAAGCGGAGTGCCGTCGAGAAAAAAATAATTAAAAGTCAACAGCTACAAATACTGCAGCTTCTGACTTTTAATATTAGACACTTCCCTGTCCAGGGCACCGGCGATGTCCTCACCCGAAGCCAATCTGTCCCTCGCCTCCCGGGTGCAGACATCACATCTTCAGTAAGGGAATCAGGAATCAGTTCCCTACTGTGCATGCGCGGGTCGCGCTGTGCATCCTCACTGGTTTCTGCTGTCTTCTGGGACCTGTGTGTCTCCCAGAAGACAGAGGGGGAGACAGAGGAGGGACCAAAAATGGCGTAGATCGCTGCTGAATCTGTGGCAATCTTTAGCCGGAAGTGGGAGCAAATACCTGTATTAGACAGATATCTGCTCCCCCCTGAAAGGTGCCAAAGGTGACACCGGAGGGGGGGAGGAACCGGAGAAGCGGAAGATCCATTTTTGGGTGGAGCTCCACTTTAAGGGGGCAAATCCTTCCGGGCTTAACCACTTCAGCCCCGGACCATTTGGCAGCTCAGTGACCAGCGGACTTTTTACAATTTGGCACTGCGCTGCTTTAACTGATAATTGCGCGGTCATGCAATGTTGTACCCAAACTAAATGTGCGGCCTTTTTTTTACCACAAATAGAGCTTTCTTTTGATGGTATTTGATTTCCTCTGAGGTTTTTATTTTTTGCGATATGAACGGAAAAAGACCGAAATTTTTGAAAAAAAATGATAAATGATAAATCCAATAAACTCAATTTTAGTCATACATTTAGGCCAAAATGTATTCAGCCACATGTCTTTGGTAAAAAAAATGTCAATAAGTGTATATTTATTGGTTTGCGCAAAAGTTATAGTGTCTACAAACTAGGGTACATTTTCTGGAATTTACGCAGCTTTTAGTTTATGACTGCCTATGTCATGTCTTGAGGTGCTAAAATGGCAGGGCAGTACAACCCCCCCCCCCCCCCCCAAATGACCTCATTTTGGAAAGTAGACACCCCAAGGAAATTGCTGAGAGGCATGTTGAGCCCATTGAATATTTTATTTTTTTGTCCCAAGTGATTGAATAATGACAAAAAAAAAAGTTTTTTACAAAAAGTTGTCACTAAATGATATATTGCTCATACATGCCATGGTTATATGTGAAATTACAACCCAAAATAAATTTTGCTGCTTCTCCTGAGTACGGGGATACCACATGTGTGGGACTTTTTGGGAGCCTAGCCACGTACGGGACCCCGAAAACCAAGCACCGCCTTCAGGATTTCTAAGGGCGAAAATTTTTGATTTCACTCTTCACTGCCTATCACAGTTTTGAAGGCCATAAGATGCCCAGATGGCACAAAACCCCCCCAAATTACCCCATTTTGGAAAGTAGACACCCCAAGATATTCGCTGAGAGGCATGGTGAGTATTTTACAGCTCTCATTTGTTTTTGAAAATGAAGAAAGAAAAGAAAAATGTTTTTTTTTTCCAATTTTCAAAACTTTGTGACAAAAAGCGAGATCTGCAAAATACTCAGCAAATAGCTGGGGGTGTCTACTTTCCAAAATGGGGTCATTTGGGGGGGTTGTGCCATCTGGGCATCTTATGTCCTTCAAAACTGTGATAGGTAGTGAAGAGTGAAATAAAAAATTTACACAGAAATCCTGAAGGCGGTGCTTGGTTTTCGGGGTCCAGTAAGCGGCTAGGCTCCCAAAAAGTCCCACACATGTGGTATCCCCATACTCAGGAGAAGCAACAGAATGTATTTTGGGGTGTAATTTCACATATGCCCATGGCCTGTGTGAGCAATATATAATTTATTGACAACTATGTGCAAAATAAAAAAATTGTCTTTTTCCCACAACTTGTGTCAAAATATAAAATATTCCATGGACTCGACATGCCTCTCAGCAAATAGCTTGGGGTGTCTACTTTCCAAAATGGGGTCATTTGGGGGGGGTTGAACTGTCCTGGCATTTTATGCACAACATTTAGAAGCTTATGTCACACATCATCCACTTTTCTAACCACTTGAAGACAAAGCCCTTTCTGACACTTTTTGCAAGAAAATTACTTTGAACCCCCAAACATTATATATTTTTTTAAAGCAAAGGCCCTACAGATTAAAATGGTGGGTGTTTCATTTTTTTTGTTCACACAGTATTTGCGCAGCGATTTTTCAAACGCATTTTGTTGGGGAAAAAACACACTTTTTTATTTTATTGCACTAAAACACACTATATTGCCCAAATGTTTGATGAAATAAAAAAGATGATCTTAGGCCGAGCACATGGATACCAAACACGACATACTTTAAAATTGCGCACAAACGTGCAGGGGCGACGAACTACATACATTTTTAAAAGCCTTTAAAAGCCTTTACAGGTTACCACTTTAGATTTACAGAGGAGGTCTACTGCTAAAATTACTGCCCTCGATCTGACCTTCGTGGTGATACCTCACATGCATGGTGCAATTGCTGTTTACATTTGACGTCAGACCGACGCTTGTGTTCGCCTTTGTGCGAGAGCAGGGGGGCCAGGGGTGCTTTTTTTTTTTTTTTTTCTTTCTTTTTTTTTTTTTTTTTATCTTATTTTTAAACTGTTCCTTTCATTTTTTAAATCATTTTTATTGTTATCTCAGGGAATGTAAATATCCCCTATGATAGCAATAGGTAGTGACAGGTACTCTTTTTTGAAAAAAATGGGGTCTATTAGACCCTAGATCTCTCCTCTGCCCTCAAAGCATCTGACCACACCAAGATCGGTGTGATAAAATGCTTTCCCAATTTCCCAATGGCGCTGTTTACATCCGGCGAAGTCATGAAATGCTCGTAGCTTCCAGTTTCTTAGGCCATAGAGATGTTTGGAGCCATTCTGGTCTCTGATCAGCTCTATGGTCAGCTGGCCGAATCACCGGCTGCATTCTCAGGTTCCTTGTTGGGACAGGAGAGCCAGAGAAAAACATGGAAGACGGTGGGGGGCATTCCCTCCCACTGCTTGTAAAAACAGTCTAGAGGCTAATTAGCTGCTAGGATTGCTTTTACATGAAAGCCGACCGCTGGCTGAAAAGAATGATACCAAGGTAATACCTAAACCTGCAGGCATCATTTTGGTATAACCACTCAAAATTCAGCAACATACCAGTACGTTGCTGGTCCTTGTTGGGCATATATTGTAATCTTTTTTTTCAAGCAGCCTGTGGGCTGAACAAAAAAAAGATATTGATCGGTGGGTATGCCCACCATTAGAATACCTCCCTTCATCCACCCACTTCTAATGATGGGTGTACATGCACCAATTTGTTTTTAACTGTGGTGGTGAAATCGCCTCCTACAGCGCTGGAGTCACGGCTTTATGTATTGTGGGAGCAAACGCTGTTGCTGTCAAGATAAATAAATCTGCGCTGCAGCCGAATGGCGTACCTGCTAAGCAAATGATGGTTAACAATAAAACAAAGTAACATTATAACAGTAAGACTTACCATACCTGCAAAGCAATTACAAAAAAAACATAGTAAAAAATAAAACATTTTTTAACGCAACCTGTGCCTAAAATATATATATGCTGAAGCATGGGGGCATCCTCACGCAAAAGGTAGTAGAGCAAATCGCTCCTCCACCACTGCTGCCCCCATACTTCGGCATATATGCTGAAGTATGTAACTGTGGTGGTGAAATCACCTCCGATAACGCTGGCATCACGGTTTTATGTATCATGGGAGCAAACGCTGTTGCTGTCAAGATAAATGAATCCAAAAATTGCATACCTATAAAGCACAGATGATAAAACATAACAATAAAACATTGCAGAATAGAATACAGTAAAAAAGAGCAGAACAATAGAGAGAAAATAGAGAGAGAGAGAACAATAAAACAACAACTATTTTTGTTTTTTTTATTTTATATTTTTTGTGGCTTTTTTTTTTTTTACTTTTTTTTTACACTTTTTTTGTAACTGTAACTGTTGTAACTGTAACAGTTCCAGGTTTGGGTCTCTCAAAATGCGATGGCATCTTGGGAGACCCTGTGAAAGTGTGTCCTAGTCTGTGCAATGCTGTACCCTACGCTAATACTCAACTAGTGAATGGTAGCGTTCAAAACATTCACCAATGCAAAGACCAGGATTGTCAGGACAGGAGGGACAACAATACCGGGTGTCACGCCTAAATCCGCGCTTGCTGCAGACACGACATCTTTTTTGGTGGGCTCGTTGGGTAGGGGTACTCGGGAGGACATAAAGAAAATGTCTCTCATGCAGCCGACTTAATGCATTTGGATTGGGAAGGTGAGGTGGAGCACCGTCTGGATACAGAAGGGCTCTGACGATCTCTTCCTGGAATTTAAGGAAGGATCCAGTCCATCCTAAAGCTCTGTATAGCACATGAGCGTTCAGCAAAGCCAACTGAAATAAATAAACAGACACTTTTTTGTACCAGCGTCTGGCCTTTCAGGCAATTAGGTACGGCGCCAACAACTGGTCGTTAAGGTCCACCCCTCCCATATTAAGGTTGTATTCGTGGACACAGAGGGGTTTCTCCACAACACCAGTCGCCGTAGCAATTTGGACTGTCGTGTCTGCATGAAGGGAGGTAAGAACGAAAACATTCTTCTTATCCCTCCACTTCATAGCTAGCAAGTTATTATACTTCAAGCAGGCCCTCTCCCCCAGCCTAAGACGGGAATCTACAAGCCGCTCTGGGAAAGCCCCGGCGATTAGATCGCACGATAGCACATGCGCCAATCAGCTTATCAAACAAGTGACTAAAAAGTGGCACGCTCGTGTAATAATTGTCCACATATAAGTGGTACCCCTTTCCGAATAAGGGTGACACCAAGTCCCACACAATCTTGCCAGCGCTTCTTATGTAGTCAGGGCAGTTTGTCGGCTCTATGTGACTATCTTTGCCCTCGTAAACCATAAAACTACATGTATAGCCTGTGGCCCTGTCACAGAGCTTATACATCTTGACCCCGTATCTGGCACGCTTGCTGGGAAGGTACTGTTTGAATGACAAGCGGCCAGAAAACTTAATCAGGGACTCATCAATGCAGACAACTTGATGGGGAGTAAACAAGTCTGGAAAACGTTGGTTGAAGTGGTTTGCGAGGGCTAGAATTTTGGGTTTCCACGAGGATGACAGAGTTCATTGTCATTGAAGTGCATGAACTGCAAGATCTGCTCGTATCGTGCCCTGGTCATGGAGGCAGAGAACACGGGCATTTGGTAAATTGGGTCAGTGGACCAATATGACCGCAACTCACTCTTTTTAGTTATGCCCATGTTGAGGGAAAGGCCCAGAAAGAGCTTAAATTCGGAAACTGTAATTGGTCTCCAATCTCTGGCAAGGGAGGACTGGGGATTAGCGGTGATGTGTTGACCAGCGTACAAATTGCTTTGGTCCACAATGGCTCTATAGAGATTTTCGGTGAAAAACAGTGAACAAAAATCAAGTGACGTAAAATCAACTGTTTCCACCTGAATTCCGGGTTGGCCAGTGAATGGGGTGCTGCAGAAGTGGTGGGTTCCCAATTAGGATTGGTGAATGCAGCAGGAAGGGCACTATGGGCACAACGGGCTTGTCTTTGTCTTCTTGGTGGCAGCGGGACACTACTTGTGCTTGCCACCTCACCAGCTTGAACTGCACTTATGGGACTTGCCACGTCACCAAGTGTTGCTGCAGTGCTGGATGTACGACCAGGGTGTACTAGGCCGCTGGTACTTGCCAGTTCACCAGAAGGAATAGCGGTGCTAGTACTGCTCTGCTCCATACGAGGGACCTGCGGTTCTTGCACCTCAATAGCAGAAGAAGATCGGGGTCTGGTACACCTGACCTTGGCAGAGACCACAACTCCGTCATCAGAGCTATCTGTCATGGAGCCGCTGTCCTCTACAGGATCGTATTCTAAAGCCTGAATCTGACAGATGAGTGACTTCCTCTTCACTATCTGTCATGCTCAGAAATGTGTAGGCCTCTTCACTAGTGTACCTTCGATTTGCCATTTTGGGCTGTAAATTTAGTGGTACAGTAGTGAGAGTCACAGGCAAAAAAGCTCCTGACTGTTAGCGACTATCAAACGCTACCAAAAAAACTGTTAGCGATCGCAGGGATCAGGCCTGACTCTGCGAATGCTGCAGTTATGCGTTTAGTGTTTTTTAAGTGACAGTGATCGATCGATACTGCACTTGGGTGGGCTGGGCTGGGCCGGGCGGAGGGGCAAAACGCAGGTGCTAGCAGGTATCTGGGCTGATCCCGCTAACACTGCGTTTTTGGGGACCCTAAACTGCTGGGGACGCTAGTATAGATCTGATCGGATCAGATATCGATCTGTTCAGATACTATACCACTAAGAGAGGTGTATGCTGCGTGCATGGGTGTTAGCGGTACTGGCACTAACCTGGCGCTGCCTGGGGCGAAACAGACCTTATCTGACCCTAAAACCTAACTTATATCACCGCCGGGCGATCAGGGGGTTAAACCTTAATTAGGTAATAAACGGCGGGTGCCCTGACACTATAAAAAATAAATAACTAACCAGCGTCACCCGTAACAGTTATACGGTGATCACTGGTGAAGGGGTTAACTAGGGGGCAATCAGGGGGTTAAAACCTTTATTAGGTAGTATATGGGGGTCCCTGACACTATAAAACACTGACGACGAACCTAAATACTTACCTGGCTACCTAGCGTCACCTGTGACACTAATACAGCGATCAGAAAAATGATCGCTTAGTGACACTGGCGATGGGGGTGATCAAGGGGTTAAAACTTTATTAGGGGGGGTTAGGGGGGTATCCTAGACCTAAAGGGACCTACCACTAACTGCCCTACCACTTATAACTGTCACAAAATGACACCAATGCAATAATCAGGAAAAAAAAAACTGCTATTGGTGTCACTGTGACAGGGGGTACAGGGGGGTGACAGGGGGTGATTGGGGTGTGAAAAGTGTGCCTAGAGTGTTCTACTGTTAGTGTAGTGTTGGTGCACTTACTTGGATGTCTTCTCTCCTCGGCGCCGGAACGAAAAGACCGACTCGAGGAGAGATGACATCCCTTCCTCTGCCGCTGTTTACATTACAGCAGCAGAGGAAGATTGTCATTCGTTGGGAGTGCTCGCGAGGGGGTGGCCACGAATGAGTGGCCTCCCCCTCAGCACGGATCGCTCCCTTAATGATGCTGACCACCTCGGGCACCGGTACGTGATTTTGCCTGCCCGTGCCATTCTGCCGCAGTATATCTGCGTTAGGCGGTTGGCAAGTGGTTAATTGGCAACATCGACATCAGGGACTTTATAGCTGCTGTTAATCCAGGACTGATTGATTTTGATAAATATCAGCCGGCCCACGGAGTCTGTAGACAGATGTATTCTCTTATCTGTTACAAAACCTCTGGCAGAACTGAATGCCCATTCAGAAAGCATGCTGGATGCAGTGCATTCCAGCAGCTCAACTGCATACTGGGCAAGTTCTAGCCAGTGGTCTATTCTCATGACCCAGTAACCCAGTGGATAGATAATCTCCCACCATATGATGCAGACGCTGCCGATGGGATGTGGAAGCTGACAGCCATGGGCGCCGAGGCCTAAAAATGTTTTGAAAAGCATCACTGAGGCAGCCCCTTTCTCCACCGCTCCACACTTGACCAACAGAAGCCTCAAAACGAAATTTTCCACAAGTCTGTAACCTACCAGAGTCTGGGAAGGCATTACATAGTTTCCTCTTTAAGGTGTCCTCAAGAAATTTAAGCTTCTGCTCCCTTTGTGGGGACGGAATGAGTTCCCAGACTTTCCCCTTATAATGGTGATCAAGGAGGGTTGCCAACCAATAGTGATCCTTCTCTTTGATGCCAAAGAGGTCCTTTCGCAGGCTTTTAAGAATGAGGGAGCCCATGCACCTCAAGTTTGGGGAGGCATGAGAATCAAACTCCTTGGGGTCACTGAGGGTTACAGTTTCTGAAACTGCCTCCTCCCAGCCATGTACTACTCCCAAGGGTTCTGGGAATGGAAAATCATCTTTTAACCACTTGCCGACCGCCGCATGTATATTTACGTCGGTAGAATGGCACGGCTGGGCAAATGGGCATACAGGTACGTCCCTTTGAATTTGCCGCCGTGTAGTCATGTGCGTGCCTCCGGCAGCACACGCATGACCCCGCCGCGAGCTCCGTGAGTAGGATCCCGCAATCATCTCACGGAGCTGAAGAACGGGGAGATGCTACTGTAAACAAGCATCTCCCCGTTCTGCCTAGTGACACTGTCACTGATCATAGCTCCCTGTAATCAGGAGCTATGATCAGTGATGTGTCACAGATAGCCACCCCCTAACAGAATCACTCCCTAGGACACACGTAACCAATTTCTAGCCAGCTAGTGGTTAGCCCTTCATGGCCTGTGTCATTTTTACAGTAATCAGTGCAATTTTATAGCACTAATCGCTGTAAAAAAGACAATGGTCCCAAAAATGTGTCAAAATTGTCCGATGTGTCCGCCATAATGTCACAGTCATAATAAAAATCGCAGATCATTACTAGTAAAAAAAAAATTATTAATAAAAATGCCATAAAAGAAACGCCTATTTTGTAGACGCTACAACTTTTGCGCAAACCAATTAATAAACGCTTATTGTCATTTTTTTACCAAAAATATGTAGAAGAATACATATCGGCCTAAACTGAGGAAAAAAAATGTTTTTTATATATTTTTTGGGGATATTTATTAAAGCAAAAAGTAAAAAAATATTGCATTTTTTTTCAAAATTGTCGCTCTATTTTTGTTTATAGAGCAAGAAAAAAAACGCAGAGGTGATCAAGTACCACCAAAAGAAAGCTCTGTTTGTGGGGAAAAAAGGACATCAATTTTGTTTGGGAGCCACGTCGCACGACCGCACGATTGTCAGTTAAAGCGACGCAGTGCCGAATCGCAAAATGTGATCTGGTCTTTGGCAAACCAAATGGTTTGGGGCTTAAGTGGTTAAGGGTTGATGTATGTCTTCCTCTGCTTCAATGCCATCAAAACTGCCAGAATACTCCTCCTCCTCCCTCTCCTCCTGTGTATTCTGTAGTGTAGGAACAATGGTGTCTGCATAAAGTGGGCCTTGATAGGAAAGGAAGTCCTCCTCTTCCTCCCGCTGCCCTTACTCTATCCATAATGCTAGGCTCACCATCATTGTGGCCTCCTCAAATGGTGGCAGTACAGTGCATGCATCCTTTTTCAGCAGCCATTGGCGTGGGGAAAAAAAGCTGAGCTGGCCTGAGCCTGTCATTGTGCCATACTTACATAAGTACTCGTTGACGGCCCTTTGCTGCATGTGCGGCCGCTGCAGCATTGCAAAAGTTGAGTTCAACATGGTGAGCATATCACAAAGCAGACAGTTTACGGGCAGGTGGAATTCCCGCTGAATTTCAGCCAACCAAGCACTGGCTGTGTATAACTGCCTGAAATGGCTGCACATTCTTCTGGCTGCTTTAGCAGATCTTCCAACCCTGGGTACCTGCTTAAGAAATGTTGCACCACCAAATTTAGAACATGTGCCAGGCAAGGCACATGTGTCCACTTTCCCTGTCTAAGGGCGGACAGGAGGTTTGTGCCATTATCATACACCACCATTCCTGGCTCCAGCTGGCATGTCATGAACCACCTCTGGGCCTGCCCATGCAGAGCTGCAAGAATCTCTGCTTCAGTGTAGCTCCTGTCCCCTAGACAGATCAGCTGAGGCACTGCATTGCACCTGACTCATTTAATGGCCCCTTGACTGCTTAGGGGGTACTGGTGGTTCATAGGACAATTCATCAGAGGAGGGCATGAAGGAGAGAGAGAAGGAGGGGTCGGAAATGACAAATCTTGCATCATCACCACTAGCTGTATGGAGACATGGCGGCACAACAAGCTGCAGCACTAAGCCTTGTCCTGCATCTTTCAGAGTTGCAAGCAGAGTTAACCATTGTGCTGTGAATGAAATATAGTGTCCCTGACCATGCTTGCTGGACCACGTGTCAGCAATAATGTGAACCTTGCTGCTGACTGTCTTGCTCAACGATGCCACAACATTGCCTTCCATGTTATACTACAGAGCTGGAATGGCCTTACGTGCAAAGAAATAGTGAATGGGAACCTGCCATTGTGCTACAGCACATTCTGCAAATTCAAGGAAGGGGCAGAATCCACCAGATGGAAAGGCAGGAGTTGTAAAGCCAGCAGCTTTGACAAGCTTGGGCTGGGTGGTGGGAGGTTAAATGCCTTGTCAAGCATGTGGTACCAAAATGGCTTGTGATTTTGCCACGCTTGAATTGTTTGAGGCAAAGTTTGCAAGTTTCAACAGTGTGATTGTCTGCACATGTGCTAAAAAAGGCCCAGACAGCTGAGCTGTGGGAAGTGGACCGGGAGATAACTGCTCCACAATGTGATGGAATAGGATGGCTGCTCTCTACTCTTCCATGATGGCTGCCTCTTTGGGGTTGTGCCACACCCTCACTATCCTCCTCTACTCTATCCGGCACCCAAGTCACATGAGTGACCTCCTCATCACCTACTTTTACTCACCTCTTAATGCCTGTTGCTAGGGGGTCCCTCATAATCTGCCTTCTTACTCAGATCGGCTTCACTTCCCTCGGAAGGGAAATCAGCTCTGCCCCCTCCCTCTAGGCAATCATCTGGTACACATCATAGGTCCCAGGTGACTGCGCGGCCAGTCACGGCGCTCGGCACGGCTCGCGCATGCGCAGTGGGTGCCTGGCTGTGAAGCCACAGCCGGGCGCCTACAGTTACAATGCCGGCGCCACAGAGCAGAGGGGGAGACGAGCGGGGCTTCGATCCCCCACATCGCTGGACCCTGGAACATGGTAAGTGTCCGATTATTAAAAGTCAGCAGCTGCAGTATTTGTAGCTGCTGACTTATATGTTTTTTTTAAGTGGAACTCCGCTTTAAAGTGAAAAAATAAAAATGAAATATTCCTTTAAATATCATGCCTGGGGGGTCCCCTGAGTCTGCCTATTGAGTAGAGCATCTTTCCCATGTTTATTACAGTACCACAGCAAAATGACATTTCTAAAGGAAAAAATGTAATTCAAAATTGCTTGCGGCTGTAATGCTCCCGGCAATATAGATAAAAAACAATTTAAAAAAAAAGGTGTGCGGTCCCTCCACTTTCTGGTCTGGTTATGGATATTAAGGGGAACTCATTTTTTTTTTTTAAATGGCGTTGGGGTTCCCCCAAAATCCATACCAGACCCTTATCCGAGCATGCAACCTGGCAGGTCAGGATAGAGGGGACGAGCGAGCATCCCCACTCCTGAACCGTACCAGGCCACATGCCCTCAACATGTCCCTATGTTGATGGGGACAAGGGCCTCATCTTCACAAACCTCGCCTGGTGGTTGTGGGGGTCTGTGGGCAGGGGGCTTATTGGAATATGGAAGCCTACTTTAACAAGAGGGCCCCCAGATCCTGCCCCCCCTTATGTGAATGGGTAGGGGTACACCCGAAAAGTAGAAAAGGAAATGGGAGGCTTCCCTGACATCAGAAGGGGGCAGGGTCATACAGTTACGTCACCGGGTTGCCCCGCTCTTGTCTATATAACAGCTGTCCCAGCTAAGAGACAGCAGTCAGCAGAAGGACTTTTTAATAACTTTTTTTGTGAGCAAACGAACACCCGATGTTCGAGTTGAACTTATGTTCGTCTCAAACCAGCGCGGGCTCATCCCTAACGTGCACTAATGCGCTGCAATAAACTGCAAATAAATATACTGCGTTACACATGCAATAATGCAATGAAATATACTGTGTATACCACCCAAAAATGGAACTTCCGCTTTAAGTGATGGTGACCCCCTGACGTGCCACATTTGACATGTAATTTTTTTTGGGTGGGGAGCAGATACCCTCTTTTTAGAGGCATCCAGCTCCCAGTTCCTCCCGGGGCTCCACAGCACTGGAAGGAAGTTCACCTCTCCCCCCCTCCCTCCCTGCAATCCTCTTGGACACATCACAGGGAGCGTGCCCGGCTGTGAAGCCACAGCCAGGGCGCCCACAGTTATAGGGCGTACACACGGTCGGACTTTGTTCGGACATTCCGACAACAAAATCCTACCATTTTTTCCGACGGATGTTGGCTCAAACTTGTTTTGTCTACACACGGTCGCACAAAGTTGTCGGAAAATCCGATCGTGATAAAAGCAGTGACGTAAAACATGTACGTCGGGACTATAAACGGGGCAGTGGCCAATAGCTTTCATCTCTTTATTTATTCTAAGCATGCGTGGCACTTTGTCCGTCGGATTTGTGTACACACGATCGGAATTTCCGACAACGGATTTTGTTGTCAGAAAATTTTATCTCCTGCTCTCCAACTTTGTGTGTCGGAAAATCCGATGGAAAATGTCCGATGGAGCCCACACACGGTCGGAATTTCCGACAACACGCTCCGATCGGACATTTTCCATCGGAAAATCCGACCGTGTGTACGGGGCATAACAATGCCGACACCGCGGAGAGCAGGGGGAGAGGAGCGGGGCTTCGTTCGCCCACATCGCTGGACACTTTTTGTAGCTGCTGATTTTGAAATAGGTGGAACTCCGCTTTCAATGTGTACTGATGCACTGCAATAAACATGCAGCAACACACTGAAATATACTGCATTAAACGTGCACTAACGCACTACAATATACTGCAGTAAAAGCGCAGCAATGCACTGAAATATACTGTGTTAAACACGCACTAATGCACTGTGGTAGATGTGCAATAGCACACTGACATATACTGCATCAAACATGTACTAACGCACTACAATATACTATGATTAACATGCAATAATGAACTGAAATATATTGCGATAAACGTGCACTAACACACTGCAATATACTGCAGTAAAATGTAAACCAATGCACTGAAATATGCTGCATTAAATGTGCACTGACGTACTGCAATTTTCTTCAGTAAACGTGCAATAACGCACTGAAATATACTGTGTTAAACATGCACTGGTGCACTGCAATATACTACAGCAGATCTGCCCTGACAAAATAAACTGACACTAAAGTAAAAATGAACGGACCCACTACACTCATACTGACTGAACTATCACTAGATTCACACTAAACTGATATTCTACACTGACAATGGAATCAGAATATCACACTAATGCCGTTCACATGAGCAGATTTTCAGTCGGAAAAATCTTGGATGGTTTTTCCAATAGAATTTCCCTTAATCTTGGCTTGCATACACACGGTCACACAAAAGTTCTCTGAAATTTCGACCGTCAAGAACGCAGTGATGTACAACACTACGATGAGCTGAGAAAATGAAGTTCAATGCTTCCGAGCATGCATCGAGCATGTGTAGGAATTTTGCACGTCGGAATTGCTACAGACGAACGCATTTTCGAATAGGAACTTTTTCCAACCGAAAAATAGAGAACCTGCTCTCAATCTTTTGCTGGCGGGAATTCGGCCAGCAAAAGTCTGATGGAGCATACACACGGTCGCATTTTCCGACCAAAAGCTCTCATCAGTAGGGATGAGCCGAACACCCCCCGGTTCGGTTCGCACCAGAACCTGCGAACGGACCGAAAGTTCGCACGAACGTTAGAACCCCATTGACGTCTATGGGACTCGAACGTTCGAAATCAAAAGTGCTCATTTTAAAGGCTAATTTGCATGGTATTGTCCTAAAAAGGGTTTGGGGACCCGGGTCCTGCCCCAGGGGACATGTATCAATGCAAAAAAAACTTTTAAAAACGGCCGTTTTTTGGGAGCAGTGATTTTAATGATGCTTAAAGTAAAAAAAAAAAGTGAAATATTCCTTTAAATATCGTACCTGGGGGGTGTCTATAGTATGCCTGTAAAGTGACGCGTGTTTCCCGTGTTTAGAACAGTCCCTGCACCAAATGTCATTTTTAAAGGAAAAAATCTCATTTAAAACTGCTTGCGGGTTTAATGTAATGTCGGGTCCTGGCAATATGGATGAAAATCAGTGAGAAAAACGGCATGGGTACCCCCCAGTCCATTACCAGGCCCTTTGGGTCTTGTATGGATATTAAGGGGAACCCCGCACCCAAATTAAAATAAGGAAAGGTGTGGGGCCACCAGGCCCTATATACTCTGAACAGCAGTATACAGGCGGTGCAAACAAGACAGGGACTGTAGGTTTGTTGTTAAGTAGAATCTGTTTGTAATTTTGAACGGGTACATTTTTAACGTGTTTAGCTCCAGCCAAAAAATCTTTTTTAAGCTTTTTGGAAAACATAGGGAAGGGTTATCACCCCTGTGACATTTGTTTTGCTGTCTTTCCTCCTCTTCAGAAGATTTCACCTCACTTTTTGTCCCAATGAAAAATGTTTTTTGAAAATTTGGGTTTTTTTGTGGAACAAGGATTGGAAAGCATCAGTGGAAAGGAGATTTTTTTTTCCCATATTAACTCTTACAGGAGAGAATTTCCCTTCCTAGGGGTAGATTTCATCTCACTTCCTGTTGTCTCCTTCCGTTTGCAAGTAGGAGTCGTTTGTAAGTTAGATGTTTGAAAGTAGGGTCCTGCCCTATATACTCAGCAGAAATTTGGGCCTTAGGTGTTGCTGTGGCCACAACACTGTAAGCCCTCACAGGGCCCTGCTGTGAAATATTAGATCAAGAATTGTAATTATATGCCCCTGTTGAACAGGAGCTGAAAAATTAGGCCTTAGGCACTGGTGCTGGTGCCACAACACTGCAACCCCTCACAGACACTCTAGTTGGAACGCAGGAACGAGCCCTGTTGCAAAGTATTGCATCAAAAATTGTAATTACACGCCCCTGTTGGACAGGGGCAGAAAAATTGGGCCTTAGGCACTGGTGCTGGTGCCACAACACTGCAACCCCTCACAGACACTCTAGTTGGAACGCAGGAACGAGCCCTGCTGCAAAGTATTGCATCAAAAATTGTAATTACACGCCCCTGTTAAACAAGGGCTGAAAAATTGGGCCTTAGGCACTGGTGCTGGTGCCACAACATTGCAACCCCTCACAGACACTCTAGTTGGAACGCAGGAACGAGCCCTGCTGCAAAGTATTGCATCAAAAATTGTAATTATACGCCCCTGTTAGACAGGAGCAGAAAAATTGGGCCTTGGGCACTGGTGCTGGTGCCACAACACTGCAACCCCTCACAGACACTCTAGTTGGAATGCAGGAACGAGCCCTGCTGCAAAGTATTGCATCAAAAATTGTAATTACACGCCCCTGTTAGACAGGAGCAGAAAAATTGGGCCTTGGGCACTGGTGCTGATGCCACAACACTGCAACCCCTCACAGACACTCTAGTTGGAATGCAGGAACGAGCCCTGCTGCAAAGTATTACATCAAAAATTGTAATTACACGCCCCTGTTAAACAGGGGCTGAAAAATTGTGCCTTAGGCACTGGTGGTGGCGCCCAGAACCAAAAATGTTCTTACAAGCTATCAGCGTGATGATTGAGGAGGAAGAGGATAATTACTCAGGATAGTCACTCAGCATCAGCATAGGCAGTCTTTGAAGGGATCAGAGATTTCAAAAAAAATTATTCGGTTACATCAGCATCAGGTGCTTGGTAGCTGGTGGTGATCCAAGACTGATTCATTTTTATGAAGGTCAGTCGATCGACCGAGTCGGTGGACAGACGCACCCTGTGATCGGTTACCACGCCTCCAGCAGCACTGAATGTGCGTTCCGAAAGAACGCTGGATGCAGGACAGGCCAGTAGCTCAATTGCATACTGTGCAAGCTCTGGCCAGTGATCCATCCTCAAGACCCAGTAACCCAGAGGATTTTCGGTGGAAAGGTGTCCAAGTCTGATCTTGCCCCTAGGTATTCCTGCACCATGTAAAACAGACGCTGGCGATGGTTGCTGGAACCGATCATACCTTGGGGCTGCGGACCAAAAAATTGTCTGAACGCATCGGTCAGACGGCCACCTTCTCCACCGCTCCTTCTTTGACTGACCGAAGCCTCAGCAACACGTTGTCCAGAAACAGGAGTTTGTAACCTCCCAGTCTCTGGGAACGCGTTGCACAGACCTTTCTGCAAGGCCTCCCGAAGATGTTTCATCCTCTGCTCCCTCTGCGATGGCAAGATAAGGTCCGCAACCTTACCCTTGTAACGTGGATCAAGGAGGGTTGCCAGCCAGTATTGGTCCTTCTCCTTGATACCACGAATACGAGGATCCTTACGCAGGCTTTGCAGGATCAGGGAGGCCATGCAGCGTAGGTTTGCTGAGGCATTCGGTCCGGAGTCCTCTGGGTCACTAAGGACGACATGGTCCGCAGCCACCTCCTCCCAGCCACGTACAAGTCCATGTGTTTCTTGGGACTGATCCCTTAAAGACTGCTGCTGAGTGTCAGGCTCCACCTCCATACTGACACAATCTTCCTCCTCCTCCTCCTCCTCCTCCTCGTCCTCTTCCTGTGTGATCGGCGGGCACGCAGGAACACTGTCTGGATAAAGGGGGCCTTGAGAGCTAAGGAAGTCCTCCTCTTCCTGCCTCTGTTCTGCCTCAAGTGCCCTGTCCATTATTCCACACAGCGTGTGCTCCAACAGGTGGACAAAGGGGACAGTGTCACTGATGCATGCACTGTCACTGCTCACCATCCTCGTGGCCTCCTCAAATGGTGACAGGACAGTGCATGCATCCCTGATCATGGCCCACTGGCGTGGGGAAAAAAAACCAAGCTCCCCTGACCCTGTCCTGGTGCCATAGTCGCACAGGTACTCATTGATGGCCCTCTGCTGCGTGTGCAGCCGCTGCAGCATGGCCAACGTTGAGTTCCACCTGGTGGGCATGTCACAGATTAGGCAGTTCTTGGGCAGGTTAAATTCCTTTTGGAGGTCCGTCAGCCGAGCACTGGCATTATATGACCGGCGGAAATGCACACAGACTTTCCTGGCCTGCCTCAGGACATTCTGTAAGCCCGGCTACCTGCCCAAGAACCGCTGCATCACCAAGTTAAGGATGTGAGCCAAACAGGGCACATGGGTCATTTGTCCCTGTCGGAGGGCAGAGAGGAGGTTGGTGCCATTGTCGCAAACCACCATTCCTGCCTTAAGTTGGCGTGGCGTCAACCACCTCTGAACCTGCCCCTGCAGAGCTGACAGAACCTCTGCCCCAGTGTGGCTCCTGTCCCCCAAGCACACCAGCTCAAGCACCGCATGGCATCTTTTGGCCTGCGTACTTGCGTAGCCCCTTGAACGACTACGAAGCACCACTGGTTCCGAGGAAGAGGCCATGGAGGAAGAAGAAGAGGAGGGGGTGGAGGAGAGAGGTGTGTCACAATCATTAGCATTTTGGAGGCGTGGTGGCGGAACAACCTCCAACACTACTGCACCTTGTCCTGCATCCTTCCCAGCTGCCAGCAGAGTCACCCAATGCGCCGTGAAACTTAGGTAACGTTCCTGTCCATGCCTGCTGGACCATGAGTCAGCGGTAATATGCACCTTACCGCTGACCGCCCTGTCCAGCGAGGCATGGACATTGCCTTCCACATGCCGGTAGAGAGCCGGAATCGCCTTCTGTGAGAAAAAGTGGCGTTTGGGTACCTGCCACTGAGGAACTGCACATTCCACAAACTCACGGAAGGGGGCAGAGTCTACCAACTGAAAAGGCAGCAGTTGAAGTGCTAGCAATTTTGCCAAGCTAGCATTCAACCGCTGGGCATGTGGATGGCTGGGAGCAAACTTCTTTCGGCGGTGCAGCAGCTGGGGCAGGGAAATTTGCCTGGTACAATCTGACGTCGGTGTACCAAAAGCAGATTGCCCACAAGTACTTGGCTGTGACACACCTAATTCTACACCTTCATTCCTCTCAGTGCAGGTCTCAGAGAGGACTGAAGGTCTAGTGGGGTTGGAAATCTCAGCTGATGAGGAGCAAGGAGAGGTCCTCTTTGTTCTTTGGTGTGGGTCTTTTAGATGCGCTTGCCAACGAACTGCATGGCAGGTCAACATATGTCTGGTCAAGCATGTGGTACCCAAGCGGGAGATGTTTTGGCCACGTGAGATACGCTTGAGACATATGTTGCAAATAGCAGCGGTGCGATCTGATGCACTCGTCTCAAAAAAGGCCCACACCAAAGAACTTTTTGAATAACGCGCAGAGATTGCAGCGCCCTGCACATGTGATGCAGTCAATGTGATGCCCTTAGGCTGGCCCCTGGAGGGCATCCTGCCTCGTTGGTGATGTGCCGCCTCCTCCTCCTCTCTCCTAATTTTCTTTAGGTAGCTGTAAATACTGTAACAAGACAAGCCTGCCTGTCAGTAGGAAGATAACAGGAACGGATCTAGCTGAACACTGTGAGCAGGACGCACTGCACTAAATGTAAATAGTCTAGAAGATAACAGGAACGGATCTAGCTAAACTGAATACAGTGTATATATATATATATATATATGCAACACCTGGGATGCATATATATACACAATACACTTTAAGTGCAGCTAACTGACTGACTGTCCTGTCTAATCTAGCTAACTCAAATGAAATGACACTGTCTCTCTCTCTAAGCACACCGGAACACACTGCACAGGGCCGCCGTGCAGGCGGCCTTATATAGTGTGGGGCGTGTACTAAATCCCCTGAGCCATAATTGGCCAAAGCCTCCTTGGCTTTGGCCAATTACGGCTCTCTGTTCAGGCGGCGCTGTGATTGGCCAAGCATGCGGGTCATAGTGCATGCTTGGCCAATCATCAGCAAGCAATGCACTGCGAAGCCGCAGTGAATTATGGGCCGTGACGCGCCACACAAATTTGGCGCGAACGGCCCATATCGTTCGCAATTCGGCGAACGACCGAACAGCCGATGTTCGAGTCGAACATGGCTTCGACTCGAACACGAAGCTCATCCCTACTCATCAGTCTTTTACTGGACGAATTTCCGATCGTGTGTACGGGGCATAACTGTCTAGTAGTTAGCGCTGTTCTATCTCTCTCCACTCCGATATCACACTACAAATGGCCACTGTTTGAAGAATAGTTTTATAGAGTGGGACGGGACTAAGAGCAATGAGCCATGATTGGATTCAGTCATCATGACAGTGTCCAATCATGTCTCTGACAGTGCTATGTGCCCTGATTGCTTCAGCCAATCAGGGCTTCCAATGAACTGTGCATTGGCCCAGTGCATTGTGGTCACTCAGCAGGCCAAACAAACGATCGAACGCCCTGATAATTTGGATGTTTGCCGAACAGACAAAAAGCCAATGTCCGGCCCAAGCATGAGTTTGCCCAACACTAGTTATTACACTGGACAGCTGCCAATGGGGTGCAGACACCGAAAAGTCCTTAAATTGGTAGTAAACTGTAGGTGATTAAAAATAAAAATTCCTATAAGGCAATGTCATAATGTGCAAGTATGCATTGCATACTTGCACATTATGATAGACTTACCTTAGAACGAAGCCCTCCAGTGTTGCAATGTCACCGCTATGATGGCTGAGATCTTCCCCCGGTCTTCCTTCTGGGTTTGTGGCCTTTGGCTACATGAGTGGCCGGGGGCTCAATGACGTCACTCCCGCACATGCGCGTGGGAGCCACCATTTTTGGCACAGGCTCTGAAGGTCCGGCACTGTAAGCCGGTGATGTCATCGGCTGCATGCATTCTAAATATCACCTAAACTGTGCAAGTTTAGGAGATAGTCATAGTACCTACAGGTACATCTTATTATAGACTTACCTGTTGGTACAAGTGGTAGTAAACTCTTTAACCAAGAGTAAGGTCACCATTCACTTACATAATAAACTAAACAGCACAAATTGTAACAAACATAACATTGCCAAAAAATTATGTACAATATTCCCCACTGCACATCCCACATAAACATTCCCCTCAAATAATATCAATACATAGAAGAAAGTCCTCAGAGAAAGACCTCTCCACCACAAGTGATCAAGTATAAACTTCACTCCTCCTCACACTCAGTGCCATGTCTGCTCCACTTCCTATAGGAAGACTCTCCCCTGAAGTCTGGACCTGAACTAATATAAATATTACAGGTTGTAGTATCTTGTGTTCCTTCACCTGACCGTAATCTGCAACTTCTGCTTTCCTGGGGGATTCACACAGAATTATGATCTGAGTGGATGGAGACTAATCATGAGGTCTCTCTTATGTGTAGATCCCTCAGATAGAGAAATGTGTCCAATCCTCCCCCTGTACCCCATAATATAGGTGGGTTTAGTCTTCCAATGATGACTACTTCCTTACATAGTCATACCATTTTTACACACCATGCCATTTTTTCTTACCGGCATTTTTTTCTTTCAGCTGTCATCGGGAAAGCCCACTGACAGCTGATGACCCATCCGTTGTTAAGGACGTGGCAAAACCCAAATGGGCAAAGATCTGGCTGAACTTTTGCTCGGCCTGAACTGTTTGTCCAATACTAGTTTACTGTGTGAATGAGGACATGTAACAAGTGTAACATCAGTATTATACATGCAGAACCAGGCCCCATCTGCCACAACCCTGGCAAACAGACGACACCAGAAGTCTCAAGAGACGCAGCCATGCTCTTGAGCGAGCATGGCGTCAATCTAAATCCCTGCAAGTTCTTAACCTCTACAAATCTGCCCTTCTCAAATACAACTCCTGCCTCTACACTGCTAAACAAACCTACTACAACACTCTCATCAAAACCCTCTCTTCCAAACCTCATTAACTCTTTTCTACCCTTAATTCCTTACTTCACCCCCCCCCCACCAACACGCTTACCACTCAACAGATTGCCATCCATTTCAATTCGCAAGGAGATATCCAGCATTCAATTTCCTCCCCTACCCAACACATCAGGTCCAACACCACACTCAATACTCTCCTCCTTTTGCCCAGTTACCACCAATAAAGTTGATAAACTCCTCTCCATGGCCCACCTCACTACCTGTCCCCTGGACCCTGTCCCCTCTAAATTACTGCGACCACCTTCCCGCTCTATGCTCAACCCCCTAACCCACATCTTCAGGCTCTCCCTCTCCTCCAGAACCTTTCCTTCCCTGTTCAAACATGCACTGGTTACCCCCATACTTAAAAAACCTTCACTAGACCCCACCTGTTTGAATAACTTAAGACCCATCTCCCTGCTCCCGTTTACCTCCAAGCTAATCGAACACTTTGTCCATGACCGAATGAGTCGCTACCTCACAGACAACAACCTTCTCGACCCCCTACAGTCTGGCTTCCATCCACAACATTCCACTGAAACTGCCCTACTAAAACTCACCAATGACCTACTAACTGCTAAAACCAATGGCCATTACTCCATACTCATACTCTTAGACCTCTCTGCTGGCTTTGACACAGTTGACCACCTGCTTCTCCTCAGCAAACTACACTCCCTTGGCCTCCGTGATTCTGCTTTATCTTGGTTCTTCTCCTACCTATCTCAGCGCACTTTCAGTGTCACTTACAACTCCAGCTCCTCAGCTCCTATTCCTCTTTCTGTTGGGGTACCCCAAGGCTCCGTCCTTGGGCCTCTCCTTTTCTCACACTATACCTCTTCCCTGGGCCAGTTGATAACCTCCCATGGCTTTCAATACCACCTCTATGCCAATGACACCCAGATCTATCTCTCCACTCCTAAATTCACCCCCTTGATCTCATCACGGATCTCCATCTTACTGAATGACATATCGGTATGGATGTCACACCACTTCCTCAAACTCAATCTTTCTAAAACTGAGCTTGTTATATTTCCTCCTTCCCGGCCCCCCCCCCCAAAGACTTCACCATTAAGATCAACAGCACAACCATTGGTCCCTCCACACATGCCAGGGTCCTGGGTGTAATCCTTGACTCTGACCTCTCCTTCAGCCCCCATATCCAATCACTGGCTAAATCCTGCCGCCTTAACCTCCGCAACATCTCCAGAATTCCATCCTTCCTGACCAATGATACCACAAAGCAACTTATTCACTCCTTGATTATTTCCCGCCTTGACTACTGCAACTCTCTCCTTAATAGCCGACCCTTACACAGGCTCCTCCCCCTTCAGTCTATTATGAATGCTGCTGCTAGACTAATACACCTCACTAACTGATCCGTGACTGCTGCTCCTCTCTGCCAATCCCTTCACTGGCTTCCCCTACCCCACCGTGTAAATTTCAAAATACTAACCACAACATACAAGGCCATTCACAACATCGCCCCAGCTACATCACCAACCTCATCTGCAGATATCGCCCAAATCATCCCCTCCGCTCCTCCCAGGACCTCCTGCTCTCTAGCTCCCTTGTTACCTCCTCTCATGCTCGCCTTCAGGACTTCTCCAGAGCTTCTCCCATCCTCTGGAACTCCCTGCCCCGGTAACTCCGATCAGCCCCGAACCTGTCCACCTTTAAGACATCCCTGAAAACTCATTTATTCAGGGAAGCCTATTCCACACCCACATAACAACTGTCCCCGAGCCACCCCCATCAAATCATTCCCCGCATCTATTACCTTTTGTACCACCACCCCCTAGCTTTAGAATGTAAGCTCTATTAGCTGGGCCCTCCTGTATCTTCTGTATTGAACTGTAATTGTGCTGTCCCCCTCTACATTGTAAAGCGCTGCGTAAACTGTTGGCGCTATATAAATCGTGAGTAATAATATTATACCAATTTGGTGGCAAAAGTGGAAATCCTCTTAAAGGTGTTTAAGATATACCTTGATTAATAGTGCTCTGGCTTATCGCTAAAAGCATCATTTTATTAACCCTGTAAGATGTGTTCATTAAGGGCTGTGTAGATGTGGTCCTGGGGTTATATGGTTTGGGGAAGGTCATTGGCTGCGTGTCTTCTCTAAAAACTCTCACTGTTCTCCAACAAGGCTGTCCTGGGTTTGTCCGCACCATTTTGGGGTGCTCAGATCTCATTATCATCACCCCTTCATAGAGTGTTCATATACTATTGGAAGTGTTTGTTGGGGTGATGTGATGTTTGGTGACTCTCTCACATAGTCATGTCCTCACCCGGCCCGCTGTCATTGTGTGATGATAATCTGACCTCCTTCTATTCTCCATGTTTACTGGATGAGTTATTAAATGGCCGGCTACGTCCTTATCAAGACAACCAGAATCTCTGCCCTGTTACCAGTGTGACTGTCCTGTTATACTGACACTGCTGTACTGAAGAGCTGACTGGGTTTGATATATAATATTACTATTCTGTACAACTCTCTCATTGTACCCCATTATCTCCATTTAGAAGAAAGTCAGTCTGAGATGTCTTCAGGTTGGGGTCACTTCCTGTCATCCGGTGCGGTCTTTGTCCTCTACACTGGGCTCCTCATCTTTATGGTCAATGACCTGAGGAAGATGAAGAATGAGAAGAATCGGAGTGAGAGGAGCACGAGGAGAAGGGATCCGATGGAGATGGAAATAGAACCAACTTACTATGATGACTGTTACTGAAACATCTACTGTGCTGGATTTGTGGATTTGCAAGGCTTTGCCCTCATCTTGTGAGAGACATTTATGTGACATTTTGTGTATATATATATATATATATATAATTGCCCGCTGCTTAACCTTCTCCCAGCACATACTGATAATTTCTCTTTATAAAACTCAATAACAACTGTATGGTCATAAGAACTGCCAGTAACTTATGAAACTAATGGACCTTTTACCTTCTTTGGATATTAGTGAAAGCCACAAAATAGTATCTATCTATGCTAATTTTCCTGAAAAGAAATGGTTAACTGCTTAGCTCCTGAACTGAAAATCTCCCCGTCCTATTGGTCATTTCATGTATAATGTAGTATTCTGTGTCCTCCCAGTCTGGGATGGGATCTCATTACCTATGCTGATTTACTTGACTTATAAACCTTCTGCATTCAATGTGAAGAACAGAACTATATCTTCTTTTTATTATTTTCACACATGTGTTAAAAAAAAATTTGATCACCATAAAAAGTCTTTTGTTCCTGGAGATGGGTGTGGTCCTCATTGTCGGGATATGGAATGATGGCGCCCCGCGTGAGGATAGACTGACTACTTGGATGACCAGGTACTCAGATGTGGAAAATGAGGTCAGACCAGGCTACAGGTGCCTGGCTGTGTTTTGTACCATATACCATATATACTCAAGTATATATGGTAAGTAAAAGAAAAAAGTGCTGTGCTAACTTATACCAATAAAAGATTCCCTGTGTATTTGTACATATTCATACACACTGTTGACTATATCTTTAGCAAACCACATATGTAAAGTTCTCTAGTGACATTGCTAATTAACAATAAAGGGACTCAATATGGTGCAACATGTAAACTACTAGTTAATAATTCCCTCTGCCTGTCCATGTATACACACTCTGAAATATATCTGTAGAAGATCACATACATAAAATGCTTTAGTGACACAACTTATTATTAATAAAGTGACTCCGTGCAACAATGTAGTGCAATGCGTGAAGTAATATATATATTTTTTTAATATTCTTTATTTATACCCAAGGGAGGAGCAAATAATACATTACATGCTGTAAGTTACGTGAACACATAGTTCCTTTCTTGTCAACTATGGATATATATACAATTGACATATTTCTCTGCATATGACTCTCAAAATATACATAATAAACTTTAAGCACACCTATCATCTCTCCTATAAACCCTCTTCCCCTTTTGTTCTCTTTTTCTTCCTCTCCTGGCCACCAGGGTATAACTTATTCCTCCCTTTAATTTTTGAATTTTCATCGAATATCCCCGCCCCAAAGAAAATAGAAAAAAAAAACCCTCCCCCTTCCCCCTCCTATACCCATCCTTCCCTACTGCCCTCTGCTCGTGGAGGATAGGGAACCTCCATAATATTGTAAACTTCCAAGACAGGCGGACTCATTGCCCTATGGTATCCCCCAACAATCTCTTTCCTTCTTCTGAATATACAAATAAGTTCCATGTTGTTCAAATTTTAATGTATTGCTCTTTTCTATTCTGGGCCGAGAACACCAGATCTTCTATGGCCCCCACATTTCTCACTTTATTGAGCCATACTGTAATCGATGGTGGCCTGGGGTCTTTCCAGCATCGGGCGATACACGCCTTGGCCTCGTTAACCATATGACATAAGAGCAAGTTTTTATATGTCTGTAGTGGTATTTGTGAGAGATGCAACAGGAAATAGGCAGGATCGTCCGAAAGTGGGAAAGTTGTAAATGTTTGGGCAATCCTTTGTACTTCCAACCAAAATTGCCCAATCTTAGGACACGCCCAAAATATATGGAATAGAGTCCCCCGTCCCCAGCTGCATCTCCAACATTGATCTGAAGCTTCAGGGAAAAACCTATGAAGCTTAACCGGGGTGTAATACCACCTTGTAAGTAGCTTATAATTTAGTTCTTGAGTTCGCGTACAGACTGATGAATTCAACGAAAGATATCTTATCTTCTGACGTTGAACTGGTGTAAAAATCCTATTTAGGTCCCTTTCCCACTTTCCCATTCCTGGCATCTCAAAGTTATCTGGGGGGGCAATTAACATTGTGTATATCTTAGATATTGTTCGGGCAAGGGGCTCTTTCTCTTCTCAGTATAGTTCGAACCTTGTCAGTTCTCGTCTATAATTTATCGCTGGTCCCAATGACTCAAAGAAGTGGCGGAGTTGTAATGCCTGCCAAAAGTTTATTTCAAATCGGCCCCCCAATTGTGTCAATGAGGCAACTGTAGGCCATGCGTCAGATTGCAAAAAAATGTGATACCTGAGTATATCCCCTCTCCCGAATACCCTGGAATGCCTCTTTCTCCATTCCTGGCCCAAAACTTGGGTTCCCCAATAGGGATGAGCCGAACACCCCCCTGTTCGGTTCGCACCAGAACATGCGAACAGGAAAAAAGTTTGTTTGATTACGCGAACACCGTTAAAGTCTATGGGACACGAACATGAATAATCAAAAGTGCTAATTTTAAAGGCTTATATGCAAGTTATTGTCATAAAAAGTGTTTGGGGACCCGGGTCCTGCCCCAGGGGACATGGATCAATGCAAAAAAAAGTTTTAAAAACGGCCGTTTTTTCAGGAGCAGTGATTTTAATAATGCTTAAAGTCAAACAATAAAAGTGTAATATACCTTTAAATTTCGTAGCTGGGGGGTGTCTATAGTATGCCTGTAAAGGGGCGCATGTTTCCCGTGTTTAGAACAGTCTGACAGCAAAATGACATTTGAAAGGAAAAAAGCCATTTAAAACTACTCGCGGCTATTGCATTGCCGGTCCGACAATACACATAGAAGTTCATTGATAAAAAACAGCATGGGAATTCCCCACAGGGGAACCCCGAACCAAAATTTAAAAAAAAATGACGTGGGGGTCCCCCTAACTTCCATACCAGGCCCTTCAGGTCTGGTATGGATTTTAAGGGGAACCCCGCGCCAAAAAATAAAATAAAAACAGTGTGGGGTCCCCCCAAGAATCCATACCAGACCCTTATCCGAGCACGCAAGAGAGAACGCCCCCCCCCTCCTGAACCGTACCAGGCCACATGCCCTCAACATTGGGAGGGTGCTTTGGGGTAGCCCCCCAAAACACCTTGTCCCCATGTTGATGAGGACAAGGGCCTCATCCCCACAACCCTGGCCGGTGGTTGTGGGGGTCTGCGGGCGGGTGGCTTATCGGAATGTGGAAGCCCCCTTTAACAAGGGAACCCCCAGATCCCGGCCCCCCCCTGTGTGAAATGGTAAGGGGGTTTTTTGTACTCCTACCTTTTCACTAAAAAACTGTCAAAAATGTTAAAAATGACAAGAGACAGTTTTTGACAATTCCTTTATTTAAATGCTTCTTCTTTCTTCTATCTTCCTTCATCTTCTGGTTCTTATGGCTCTTCTGGTTCTTCCTCTGGCGTTCTCGTCCAGCATCTCCTCCGCGGCATCTTCTATCTTCTTCTCGGGCTGCTCCGCACCCATGACATGGGGGAGGCTCCCGTTCTTCTCTTCATCTTCCTTTCTTCTTCTCTTCTTCTCTTCTTCATTTTCTTCTCCGGGCCGCTCCGCACCCATGCTGCCATGGAGGGAGGCTCCCGCTGTGTGACGGCGTCTCCTCGTCTGACAGTTCTTAAATAACGGGGGGCGGGGCCACGCAGTGACCCCGCCCCCCTCTGACGCACGGTGACTTGACGGGACTTCCCTGTGACATCACGGGGAATGCCACAGGGAAGTCCCGTCATGCTCTGTGCGTCAGACGGGGGTGGGGTCACCGGGTGGCCCCGCCCCCCGTTATTTAAGAACCGTCAGAAGAGGAGACATCGTCACACAGCGGGAGCCTCCCTCCATGCCAGCATGGATGCGGAGCGGCCCGGAGAAGAAAATGAAGAAGAGAAGAAAAGAAGAAGATTAAGAAGAGAAGAGGATGAAGAGAAGAGCGGGAGCCTCCCCCCATGCCATAGATGCGGAGCGGCCCGAGGAGAAGAAGATAGAAGACGCTGCGGAGGGGATGAGAACGCCGGAGGAAGAGCCAGAAGAACCAGAAGAAGAAGATGAAGGAAGATAGAAGAAAGAAGAAAGAAGAAGCATTTAAATAAAGGAATTGTCAAAAACGGTCTCTTGTCATTTTTAACATTTTTGACAGTTTTTTAGTGAAATGGTACCCCCTTACCATTTCACACAGGGGGGGTGGGATCTGGGGGTCCCCTTGTTAAAGGGGGCTTCCAGATTCCGATAAGCCCCCTGCCCGCACACCCCCAGACCTGAAGGGTCTGGTATGGAATTTAGGGGGACCCCCACGTCATTTTTTTTAAATTTTGGCCGGGGTTCCCCTTAATATCCATACCAGACCTGAAGGGCCTGGTATGGAATTTAGGGGGACCCCCATGTCATTTTTTTAAAAATTATGGTTCGGGGTTCCCCTGTGGGGAATTCCCATGCCGTTTTTATCAATGAATTTCTATGTGTATTGTCGGCAATGCAATAGCCGCGAGTAGTTTTAAATGGCTTTTTTCCTTTCAAATGTCATTTTGCTGTCAGGCTGTTCTAAACATGGGAAACATGCGCACCTTTACAGGCATACTATAGACACCCCCAGCTACAAAATTTAAAGGGATATTACACTTTTATTGTTTGACTTTAAGCATTATTAAAATCACTGCTCCTGAAAAAACGTCAGTTTTTAAAACTTTTTTTTGCATTGATCCATGTCCCCTGGGGCAGGACCCGGGTCCCCAAACACTTTTTATGACAATAACTTGCATATAAGCCTTTAAAATTAGCACTTTTGATTTCTCCTATAGACTTTTAAAGGGTGTTCCGCGGCATTCGAATTTGCCGCGAACACCTCAAATTGTTCACTGTTCGGCGAACTTGCGAACAGCCAATGTTCGAGTCGAATATGTGTTCGACTCGAACTCGAAGCTCATCCCTATTCCCCAATATTGGAAACAGTGGGGAATGTATTGATGAATATTTGGGATTCTGACAGATTTTAAAAACTTTTCGCAGTGCTGGGCCTATAAAAGGGTGTTTTTTAAGGGAAACCGGTAGTGCTGCATAGCACCAAATCGCTCTTCGTAAGGGTACCACACTAAATTCTTGTTCCAATTCTGTCCATAATTTAAATTCTGTATGTCTACACCAGTCAATGACCCTACCGACATGTACTGCCTGATAGTATTTAGCTACATCTGGGACTGCCAGGCCGCCATATTGTTTCGGTATAGTCATTCGACTTCTACTAATCCTTGGTCGCTTATTTGCCCATATAAATTTAGTAAAAAGTGTGTCGACTCGGTGGAAAAAGGCAGTTGGAATGTCTATCGGTAAGGCTTGAAAAAAATATAAAAATTTTGGCAAAATACTCATTTTAATAATGTTAGAACTGCCAAACCATAAATGGAGTCCATGTTGCTATTTATCTAGTAGGGAGCGAACTGCCTTATATAACAGAGGGAAATTTACCTCAAAGATCTTCTCTATTGTTGACGGAATGTATGTGCCCAGATATTTTAATGCCGTCCCAACCCATTTAAAGTTAAAGTTAGGTTGTATGGTTTGCTGTACCACTAGGGGGAGAGCCACGCCCATCACCTCTGATTTCGCGTAATTGATTTTTAAATTCGCTAATACACTATATCCTTCAACTTCCTTCATCAGATTCGGCAGTGAAACACGTGGACTAGACAGAGAAAACAACAGATCATCTGCGTAAGCTGAGATTTTATAATTATGGTCCCCTATTTGGAGTCCCTGGATGTCTGGGTTTTGCCTGATTTTATTAAGTATTGGTTCTAAAGATAGGGTGAATAACATAGGGGAAAGTGGACATCCCTGCCGCGTTGAGTTTGATATTTTAATCGGCTCTGAGTATACCCCATTAACTTTAACCCGGGCCTGGGGGGAGGCATACACCCCGGCAATCCAACGCAGCATATGCTCTCCCAGTCCCATATGTCTCAGCACTCCAAACATAAATCGCCAACTGACCCTATCAAACGCTTTTTCTGCGTCGGTGCTCAGAAAGATAGAGGGGGTTTTTGTCTTATTGGCATGATGGACCAGGTTGAGTACCTTAATGGTATTATCCCTCGCCTCACGGGTAGGGATAAACCCAACCTGGTCCAAATGTACCAACTGGTTCAATAGCGGCTGAAGACGCGAGGCAAGCAATTCGGTGAAACGTTTTAAGTCTATATTCAACAATGAGATTGGGCGGTGGCTCCCACACTCTGCAGGATCTTTTCCTTCTTTTGGAATAACCGATATATGCTCCATAAGTGCATCCGGGGGGAGAGCGGCCGCCCGTCCAATCTCATTGAATGCCTTTGTCATATATCTACCCAGTAATGGGAAAAAGTTCTTATAGTATTGGATTGTAAATCCATCCGGGGCCTGGCGCCTTCCCATGTTTGACTTTTTTCATCACTGCGCTTAATCCCTCAATCGTTATGGGGGCCTCTAAGATATTACGGTCCGGAGATGACAACCTAAAGAGACGTGCTGAGGAGAGATACTCCTCCATACTATCTCGAGATGCTGGTATTGATGTCAGATTATAGAGCGAAGAGTAATACTCTCTAAATCTCTGAGCTATGTCTTTAGGTAAGGAGATCATCTGTCCATTCTCACCCTTTATATGGGGTACGTAGGCTGACCTTCCCTTTTCTTTAAGCTTGCCTGCCAACATTTTACTACATTTATCTCCCAGTTCATACATAACTTTCTTACCTGACTGTATTGCTGCTTTCGCTTTGTATGGAAGGAGGTCAGTCATTTGTCTCCTCAGATGTGCAAGCTCTTTCCCTAAAAGCGGTGTCTGTACTTTCTTATGTTGTGACTCCAGGATCTGAATTTCTTCTGCTAACTTTACTATTTGTGCCTCACATGCTTTCTTAAGTCGGGAGCCATGTTTGATCAACACTCCCCTCATTACTACCTTTTGTGCCTCCCATATCATGCCCGGATCACTCCCTGGGGTGTCATTCGTCCTAAAATATGCTTCCAATTCTTTTGCTACATCTTCTCGGACCTCAGAGATCTGCAGCAAACTTTCATTCAAGCGCCATCGGAACTCCGGGGAGGGAGCCGAGCCCAACAGGGAGATCTGGAGCATCACGGGCGCATGATCTGACCACGTTATGTTTCCTATAGTCACTTCACATACCGACGCTAATAAATAGTGTGGCACCAGGAAAAGATCTATGCGGGAGTACCGTTGATGCGGGTTGGAAAAGAATGTGTAATCTTTCTCTCCTGCATGTAACACCCACCATATATCCACCAACTGCATCTCCTGTAGCTTACACACAATACTCTTCCTAGTGCCACTTGAAATGGAAGAGACCCCTGATGATGTGTCTACACGAGGGTCCAATGGTGTATTAAAATCCCCGCCCAGGATCATTTTCCCCTCTGCAAATTCTGCCAATTTAGTCAAAGTTTTACTTATAAAGATATCTTAGTGCGTATTTGGTGCATACACAGTGGCCAGTGTAAACTTTACGCCCCCAATGTGTCCCTTTAAGAATAAGAACCATCCATTTACATCCAACAGTTTATCTATAAGAGACCAGGATACCCGGTCGGAAATCAAAATGGACACCCCTCTAGATTTTGATGTCTGATTCTGTGCATGGTATGTACAGGGAAAAAAATCTATTTTGAAGAAACGGGAGTCTGCCCGTCTTAAAATGCATTTCCTGCATGAATGCCACATCTGTGCGGGATCGCTTCAGCTCATTAAGAAGCATCTTCCATTTTTCCGGGGCATTAAGTCCTTTTGCATTTATGGAGGTTACCCTAACTCCCTCCATCTCGGTGAGAGGCAAACCCCCCCCCACAAAGTCCCCTCCCTCCCTGTATCCTATCATTGCCGTTGTCTCCCCCCCCCCTCCTTGTCCCCCACCCTCCTCCATCTCCCAAGGGTACATCTACAATTATTTTTATTTTATTTTAAACCTCAGGCCTCTTTATGTAGCTTAATAATCATAATCTGGACCCACCCCCCACCCCCCCCCCAAAAAAAAAAAATTCCCTTTTCATAGGTGCCTATCTAGCTTGTGGCACCAATATGAGTGTATCCTTCAAATTGTAAATCAGACCCAAAGTTCAAAAAAACAAAATACTGTATACATTATTACACTTTCTATACATTTTCCCCCTTTTTATCACCAAAAACCAAGTATCACCACACCAATCATGAAACCCCCCAGCCTCCCAGAAAGAAAAAAAAAAAAAACGTGCCTTTTCATAGGTGCCTATCTAACTTGTGGCACCAATATGAGTGTATCCTTCAAAATGTAAATCAGACCTAGAGTGCAAAATACAAAATACATTATACCTTATTATACCATATTACCCTTTCTGTACATTTTCTCCCTTTTTATAACCACAAACCCAACATCACCACACCAATCGTGAAACCCCCCAACCTCCCAAAAAAAAAAAAAAACCCTAAAAAAAATGGGGGAGAAGAAAGTCCAGAGTCATTCCTTAAATCCCTGGTAATTAAGAAAACTGACATCTCTGTTCTTCTGAGGGCGCCTCCTTATCCCCAGAGAGAAGAAAAAAAAAAAGAAAACAATTCAGTCCAGGGGGAGGGGAATCTTGGAATCTTGCACCTTGTCTTCTCTGTAGTTTTAGGGGGGTGCTATCTTGCTTCTCTATCCCCTTCTGGGATTTTAGATCCTCCTCCCCCTAAAGAGTCCTTATTTCTCAGGGGTCCTAATATTGGTTGCAGCCAATTAGGGGTCTCAAAGGCCTCCACCCCTAGAAAGAGAAATAAATCTGGGAGCTCTACCAGGTGCAGCAAAGTAAAGGTCAGAGAGTTTTTCTTTATAGTCAACGAAATTGGGTAACCCCACCGATATGTCCCCCCCACTGATTTAATTTTGTCCAAGAGTGGGCGCAACATTGCCCTTCGCTACAAGGTAGCACATGATAAGTCAGGTAATACTTTCACTATGGCTCCATCTTGTTCTTTGTCTCCTGCCTCCCACGCCTTACAGCTAATTAGCTCTTAATGCGCAAAATGATGGAAACGGCATATGACATCTCTTGGTCTATTCACATTTACTGAGGGGGGACCCAAAACTCTATGAACTCTCTCAAATTCCAAAGCCTGGGGGGGAGCAGGGACCGCTAACTTTTGGCATATTGCTAGGACCGTAGTCTGCAGTACGTCCCGTCCTATGTGGGGGAAGATGGTAGTTGCGCTATGATGAAGGGGGGGAAGCTACAAAGATGACTAAAGTGGCAAAGTGAACTAAAAAAGCAGAAACGGGCCAATGCATGAATGGATCCTACATGCTAAAAGAACATGGTGGGGATGCAGTGCAGTGCAACGTAGCTGATCAACATGACTATAATGTTGAGGGCAGACAAAGCCTAATATATAAAGGTAATTGTGAAACAGTGACTGCTTGAATATAGCAAAGCAAAATTGCAAATACTAACACAAATAGGATGAATAATGACACAATGCAAAAAGAAAAAAAAAAAAAAAATATATATATATATATATATATATATAATGCAAGAAAAATATATGTGGGCTAGTGCCCCATTAGCAAAAACGTGCCAAATCCTGGTGAACTACAAGTGACAAATCCCTAGGACAAACATGAATATTAGTTCTATCATCCAGTCCAAAAAACAAAAACTCGTGATGAGAAACACAAAACAAGTCCAATCGTGAAGGGAGGGGGGATCTTCAGTGAGGACACCTCCGTGTTTGCAAGCTGCTTACCTTACAGCTGTAAGGTGTACAGCCTGTGTTGCAAATGACCCGCAGGTGTAGACGTTCCGTGTATAAGGTAGTGACAATGATGAACATGCCAAGCGAAATATAAAAAATAAAAAGTATACAGCATGTAAAATAACTCTGCGACGACCACAGTGGAGGGGGGGGGCAAGACACACACGGGGGGGAGGTTGCACTCACTTTCATGAAGTGAGTGTGGACATCAATCCACGAGCGCCGAGCTCGTATGCCTCCAGGGGTATCACCAATCTGGAATCTGTCCCCGTGCCTGGAAACTGGAATCTGTCCCCGTGCCTCTCTTCTCAGTGTTCGTCAGGTAGAGTAGTGATGTACAGTGTGAGGGGGAAAGAGACGCACATAGCGTGATCCCATATAAAAAGTATATTTATTTAATAAAACAAGTCCAATCAACTTACATTTAAAACAATGCTGCAGTGTGTAGTAACTACGAGCGCCGAGCTCGTCTCCTGTTGTTTGTCTGTGGCAGCGTCCCGTGCTCCAATCCTAATGCATATCGTCACGTCACGTGACTTCTTCAGAGGAAGAAGCCCCCTTCATCACAGCGCAACTACCATCTTCCCCCACTTTTGTCTCATTTGTCCTGCCTTGGATCAGTCCTTAGGTGTTGCAGCAGTGTCCTTTAAGCGTAGCCCCCCCCCCCCCCGACAGCGCAGGAGTTTCCACTTTCCACGTCCTGTCCTATGGCTTCAGGGATCCCCCTGAACCGCAAGTTCTGGCAGCGACTACGGTCCCCAAATTCCTCCAGCTGTAACTGCATACTAGAAACATGGAGAATTTGTTCATTTTGTACCTGTTCCAGGTGCAGGACACGCTTCTCTAGGGAAACCATTGAATCTTCTTCACACTTAAGTCTCTCAGATAGGTGCTTTACCTCTGTTTGAACCAGCTTCATCTCCTGCTGGAGTATTTCCTCAAAGCGAGTCACCATAGTCTCTATATCTGCTCGGGTGGGGAGAGCCTGAAATATCGCTTTTAAGTCCTGATCTCCGGAGGGCAGAAGAGTTTTTCCTTCTTGTTCCTGGGGGTTCAAGTGTTCCCCCCCTCAGTCTCACTCTGAGTTCCCCGATCCATGCCTAGTTGAGCTAGTGGGATAGGAGGAGCGGGCTCCAGCGTCTTAACAGTCTTCAGGAAAAAACACAAGGGGGGGAGGCGCCTCTAAGTGTAGTATGTAAGCCAATTTATTTAAAAACACTGTACAAACAACTCACATTTTGAAGAATAAAAGACAGCATGTAGTGCGGTTATGATTCAAAGAGGGAGTTCATCAGATCGATCACAGGTATCACTGCTGCCTGCCGTGCGTGGGGCTTTGCTGGAGACCGCTCGAGCTGGCCGCGGTGGTGATGTGATTTAGAGCGAGGCCTGGAACGCTGGTGGAAGGCAGACGCGGAGCTGTGACGTCACTGGAAAGTGACGCGTTTCCTGAGCGTACGGGCTACGATGTCACGGTAGCCGCGCTCCTTCATCAAGCTACAGATGGATCGTAGTGGCGACTTAAAAGAGAGTTCATATATATATATGAAATGTACATATCACCTGCAAGTCTGCTATCAATTGAGACTACCTTTAGACATGCACCTTTTTAGAGTTAATAGAGTGTTTTTATACGGTCACTACTTTTCCCCATTCCATCCTACTCCGTTTCCTCCCTTTCTCCTCCCTCCTTCCCTCCCCCAACTCTCTTTTAAGTCGCCGCTACGATCCATCTGTAGCTTGATGAAGGAGCGCAGCTACCGTGACATCGTAGCCCGTACACTCAGGAAACGCGTCGCTTTCCAGTGACGTCACAGCTCTGCGTTCCAGGCCTCGCTCTGAATCACATCACCACCGCGGCCGGCTCGAGCGGTGTCCAGCAAAGCCCTACGCACGGCAGGCAGCAGTGATACCTGTGATCGATCTGATGGACTCCCTCTTTGGATCATAACCGCACTACATGCTGTCTTTTATTCTTCAAAATGTGAGTTGTTTGTACAGTGTTTTTAAATAAATTGGCTTACATACTACACTTAGAGGCGCCTCCCCCCTTGTATTTTTTCCTGCAGATTTTGGAGCTTGGTTTCAGCTCTTCCTGGAAGGCAGCCCCCTGTGTGGATCCTCTATTATCAGCTCGCCTTTTTATATAGACTTTTATGGACTATATTAGTTATATTTATAATTTTAGTTTGCCACTAACATGATGGTGATATAAGGCTTCCGGTTTTTGCGCCTTTACTTGCTTGTTGTCTTACCAGTCTCCCCGCTGGTCTGCTTGAATACCCGCTTGTTGTGTCTCTCCCCGCCTGCTGTCGTGTTACATGACTCTGTTGTCTGTCTCCTAGACACCGCGGCTCTTGTGCTGGGGAAGAAGTGCCCTATCTCCGGCTGTACCCCCGGTTTCTGTAGCGCTTTCTCCTTCTTATTCATCCCCGGGTAAGCGCCGCTTCAATGGCTGGTTCTCCGAAGCTGTCTATGAGGGCTGCATCAGTAGCTGGGTGGCCGGGTGGAAGGTCAGAGCTCTACGAGCGTGTGTTCCTCTCTACTCCGCCATCTTCAAACCCCGTCCCTGTTCTCAATGCTTTTAAAGCCAAAACACAACGGGGGGGGGGGCTCCCAGCATTGGAAAACTATCATATAGCAGTACTACTAGAACAACGTCATTCTTGGTTTGATCCTCCTTCTGATAAGCATTGGGTCACATTCAGGGGTGTAACTAGAAATCACAGGGCCCCATAGCAAAATGTTGTATGGGCCCTCGCCTCCCTGCAAACAGCTCCCCCACCACAAAAAAAATGAACTAATGCCACTGAACAACAGATTACCACACCCATGTGGCACAGTACCCAAGCAACAGCTTCTATTAATTTGGACCAACAAAGTATGCAGCCCCTGAAGGACACACATTGCTGACCTCCATGCCTTCTAACCAATTTCTGTTCTGATTAAACTTCTGTGTAAATACAAGACAAATAGGGAGAAATAAGAGAGCCATGATGAACAGTGGCTCTAATGGTAGTTTGATCAAGTTTATTCTTAAGGTCTTAGGAACATTCTGCACCCTTGAACCTGGCATTGCTCCTCCTCTTTTTGTGCCAAAATTATCCTAATGAAAAAATTTAGCAAATATTTTCTTCACAAAAATAGCAAAACAGTGCAAAACAGATGACAGTCTCCCCGTCCCTTCCTACCTCCTGTCCAGACTCCGGAACCTCCTCATGTGCCGAAAACCATGTCCCTTCACAGGCGTGCTCAAGCATTCTGCCCTGCCCACTCTGCTCCCGCCCACTCTGCTCTCTGCTCCTGCCTCCTGCTGTATGCGGCTGCGTGTGTCAGGACACGGCCGGACTCGCGGGGCCCGGGAGGCTTAACAGTAAACTTACATTCCTCATCCTCACCCAGGGGCGGATCCAGAGTCTAGTCTCGGGAGGGGCACTGCCAGAAAATACTTTTTTTTGGGGGGCAATTTATCGGGGCAATGGCTGATGTTGGCGCTTCAATCATCCCGACACCATGGTTGATATGGTGTCAGGATGATTGAAACACATTATTTCTATTATTACATTGTTATATAAAATGAAATAGTTCAACTCACCATAATGCAGAATCAGTGGGAGCCCTGAGCGTGTCACTTGCCACCGTCGCCTGCCACCAGATGCAGATTGTTACTTGTCACAAGTTGCGGATTGTCACTTGCCACGTCACCTGCCACAAGTTGCACATTGTCCACTTGCCACAAGTTGCGGATTGTCACTTGCCACGAGTTGAGGATTGTCCACTTGCAAAGTCACCTGCCACACATTGCTGATTGTCCACTTGCCACGTCACCTGTCACAAGTTGCAGATTGTCACTTGCCACAACTTGCGGATTGTCACTTGCCACATTACCTGCCACACGTTGCGGATTGTCCACTTGCCACGTCACCTGCCACACATTGCGGATTGTCACTTGCCACATTACCTGCCACACGTTGCGGATTGTCCACTTGCCACGTCACCTGTCACACATTGCGGATTGTCCACTTGCCACGTCACCTGCCACAAGTTGCGCATTGTCACTTGCCATGTCACCTGCCACAAGTTGCAGATTGTCCACTTGCCACAAGTGGTGGATTGTCCACTTGCAAAGTCACCTGCCACACATTGCGAATTGTTCACTTGCTACGTCACCTGCCACACATTGTGGATTGCCCACTAGCCACATCACCTGCCATAAGTTGCAGATTGTCACTTTCCTGCTAAGGTGGGGAATGGGGATTGTCACTTCCTGTGTCCCAGTCTGAGTCAGGCAGCAGAGAGATGATGTAATCTCTCTGCTGCCTGCACATTGAGTGAGGGAAGAACTGCCAGGATGCAGGGCGGGCACCGGGCGGTGAGAGATGATGTCATATCTCTGCTCCGCCACACGCTGATTGGCCAGTCCACCCACCGAGCCTCTCAGCTGGCAGCTTCCCATCCATTCTCTCACCCACCCACTGAGCTGCCCAACTTGTGGATCGAAGACCTTGTGCCATATGAACCCCTCCTGGCTTCTTAGTACAGAGGTCTCTAACTCCGGGCATTGGGCTGCGGCTTGCTCCATAGTAGATTGGAAATCCTGTTGAAGAAATAGAAAGTTCTGTTTTGTCAGGCTAGCATCAGGTGTAGGGATGAGCTTCGAGTTCGAGTCAAACTCATGTTCGACTCGAACATCGGCTGTTCGCCAGTTCGCCGAACAGCGAACAATTTGGGGCAAATTTGAAAGCCGCGGAACACCCATTAAAAGTCTATGGGAGAAATCAAAAGTGCTAATTTTAAAGGCTAATTTTCATGGTATTGTCCTAAAAAGGATTTGGGGACCCGGGTCCTGCCCCAGGGGACATGTATCAATGCAAAAAAAAGTATTAAAAATGGCCTTTTTGGGAGCAGTGATTTTAATAATGCTTAAAGTGAAACAATAAAAGTGTAAAATCCCATTAAATTTCATACCTGGGGGGTGTCTATAGTATGCCTGTAAAGGGACGCATGTTTCCTGTGTTTAGAACAGTCTGACAGCAAAATGACATTTCAAAGGAAAAAAAGTAATTTAAAACTACTCGCGGCTAATAATGAATTGCTGGTCCGACAATACACATAGAAGTTCATTGATAAAAACTGCATGAGATTTCCCCACAGGAGAACCCTGAACCAAACTTAAAAAAAAACTGGCGTGGGGGGGTCCCCCTAAATTCCATACCAGGCCCTTCAGGTCTGGTATGGATATTAAGGGGAACCCAGCGCCAAAATAAAAAAAAAAATTGGCGTGGGGTCCCCCCAAAAATCCATACCAGACCCTTATCCGAGCACGCAACCTGGCAGGCCACAAGAAAAGAAGGGGGGACGAGAGAGCACCCCCCCTCTTGAACCGTACCAGGCCACATGCCCTCAACATTGGGAGGGTGCTTTGGGGTAGCCACCCAAAGCACCTTGTCCCCATATTGATGAGGACAAGGGCCTCATCCCCACAACCCTTGGACGGTGGTTGTGGGGGTCTGCGGGTGGGGGGCTTATCGGAAATCTGGAAGCCCCCTTTATCAAGGAGACCATCATATCCCGACCCCCCCCCCTGTGTGAAATGGTAAGGGGGTACTTGTACCCCTACCATTTCACAAAAAAGTGTCAAAAATGTTAAAAATGACAAGAGACAGTTTTTGACAATTCCTTTATTTAAATGCTTCTTCTTTCCATCTTCTTTCTTCTATCTTCCTTCGGTTTCTTCCTCCATCTTCTTCTTCTTGCTCTGGTATTCTCGTCTGGCATCTTCCTCCACGGCGTCTTCTTCCCTTCTTCGTTCTCAGGCCGCTCCGCATCCATGATGGGAGGCTCCCGCTGTGTGACGCTTCTCGTCTTCTGACACTTCTTAAATAAAGGAGGACGGGGCCACCCAGTGACCCCGCCCCCTCTGATGCACAGGGACTTGAGGGGACTTCCCTGTGGCATTCCCCATGATGTCAGAGGGGGGCGGGGTCACGGGGTGGCCCCACCCTCCGTTATTTAAGAAGTGTCAGAAGACAAGAAGCACACACAGCAGGAGCCTCCCATCATGGATGCGGAGCGGCCCGAGAACGAAGAAGGGAGGAAGATGTCGTGGAGGAAGAAGCCGGACAAGAACACTGGAGCAAGAAGAAGAGGATCGGAGGAAGAAGAAGATGGAGGAAGCAACCGAAGGAAGATAGAAGAAAGAAGATAGAAGAAAGAAAATGGAAAGAAGAAGCATTTAAATAAAGGAATTGTCAAAAACTGTCTCTTGTCATTTTTAACATATTTGACAGTTTTTTTGTGAAATGGTACCATTCCACACAGGGGGGGCCGGGATCTGGGGGTCCCCTTGTTAAAGGGGGCTTCCAGATTCCGATAAGCCCCCCCACCCGCAGACCCCCACAACCACCGGCCAAGGGTTGTGAGGATGAGGCCCTTGTCCTCATCAACATGGGGACAAGGTGCTTTGGGGGGCTACCTCAAAGCACCCTCCCAATGTTGAGGGCATGTGGCCTGGTACGGTTCAGGAGGGGGGGCGCTCTCTCGTCCCCCCTCTTTTCCTGTGGCCTGCCAGGTTGCGTGCTCGGATAAGGGTCTGGTATGGATCTTTGTGGGGACCCCAAGCCAATTTTTTTTAAAATTTTGGCGTGGGGTTCCCCTTAAAATCCAGGTCTGGTATGAATTTTGAGGGGGACCCCCACGCAATTTTTTAAAAAATGTTGGCACGGGGTTCCCCTTAATATCCATACCAGACCTGAAGGGGCTGGTATGGAACTTAGGGGGACCCCCACGCCAGTTTTTTTTTAAATTTTGGTTCGGGGTTCCCCTGTGGGGAATTCCCATGCAGTTTTTCATTAATAGCCGCAAGTAGTTTTAAATGACTTTTTTTCCTTTGAAATGTCATTTTGTGCAGGGATTGTTGTAAACACGGGAAACATACGCCCCTTTACAGGCATACTATAGATACCCCCAGGTACGAAATTTAAAGGAATATTACACTTTAATGCCCTGTACACACGGTCGGATTTTCCGACGGAAAATGTGTGATAGGACCTTGTTGTCGGAAATTCCGACCGTGTGTGGGCTCCATCGCACATTTTCCATCGGATTTTCCGACACACAAAGTTTGAGAGCAGGCTATAAAATTTTCCGACAACAAAATCTGTTGTCGGAAATTCCGATCGTGTGTACACAAATCCAACGCACAAAGTGCCATGCATGGTCAGAATAAATAAAGAGATGAAAGCTATTGGCTACTACCCCATTCATAGTCCCGACATACACGTTTTACGTCACCGCGCTCAGAATGATCGGATTTTCCGACAACTTTGTGTGACCGTGTGTATGCAAGACAAGTTTGAGCCAACATCCGTCAGAAAAAATCCTTGGATTTTATTGTCGGAATTTCCGATCAATGTCCGACCGTGTGTATGGGGCATTATTGTTTCACTTTAAGCATTATTAAAATCACGGCTCTTTTTAAAACTTTTTTTGCATTGATATATGTCCCCTGGGGCAGGACCCGGGTCCCCAAACCCTTTTTAGGACAATACCATGCAAATTAGCCTTTAAAATTAGCACTTTTGATTTTGAACGTTCGAGTCCCATAGACTTCAATGGGGTTCTAATGTTCATGCAAAGTTTTGGTCTGTTCGCAAGTTCTGGTGCGAACCAAACCGGGGGTGTTCAGCTCATCCCTAATCAGGTGTAGCCTCCTCTGAGGTATCAGGTAACATGCGTGATAAGGCATCGGCTTTGCCATTCTTAGATCACGTCCGGTAGGTGATATGGAACTGGAAGCGAGAAAAGAATAAGGCCCAACGAGCCTGGCGAGGTCTCAACCGTTTGGCAGACCAGAGGTGTTCTATAATTTTATGATCCGTATAGATTATAATAGGATGACTGGCTCCCTCTAGGAGGTACCTCCATTCTTCCAGGGCTGTTTTTATAGCGAGAAGCTCTCAATCCCCCACATTATAATTATTTTCTGGTTGGCTCATCTTGCGGGAGGAGAAAGCTTTGGGATGGAGAAGTGCCTTGGGCCCCTGGTGGTGTGACAGAATGGCTCCTGTAACTATTTCTGAGGCATAAACTTCCAGAACATATGGTAATGCAGGGTCAGGGTGCTGAAGGGTCGAAGCAGAAGTGAACAGGGACTTCAGGGTGTCGAAGGCGACCTGAGCCTCGAAGAACCATTGAAAGCGTACATGCTTTCAGGTTGCTTGGGTAATTGGTGAAATAACGGTGGAGAAGTCCTTTATGAATTTCCTATAGAAGTTGGCGATGACAACGAACCTCTGCACACCCTTTTTATCCATTGGGGCTGGCCAGTCCACGATGGCTTTGACCTTTTTGGGGGTCCATAGCGATCCCTTTGGTAGAAATAATGAGGCCTAAAAACTGAACGGATTCTTTCTCAAAATCGCACTTTTCGGCTTTTGCGAACAGTCTCTGTATCCTCAGGGTGGCTAGCACCTTTTTTTACATGAGACCTATGGAAATGCAAAGTATCCAAAAAGATAAGGATGTCACCTAGGTAAACGATAAGAAAATGGTCCACTAACTCCCGGAAAATGTAATTCACCAGGTGCTGGAAAGTGGCAGGTGCGTTGCAGAGACTAAAGGGCATGACCAGGTATTCGAAGTGTCCGAACCAAGTTCAGAACACTGTTTTTTACTCATCACCCTCTCGGACGCGGATCAGGTTGTAGGCCCCGCATAGGTCCAGTTTGGTGAAGACCCAGGCATTAAGGAATCTCTGGAAAAGTTCTGGGATGAGAGGGAGCTGGTAGCAATTCTTAATTGTAATTTTTTTGAGCTCCATTTAGTCTATGCAGGGTCTGAGGGAGTGGTCCTTTTTTCCCACAAAAAATATGCCAGCGCCCACAGGAGAGGAAGAAGGATGAATGAACCCCTTCTTTAGGTTGTCATCCAGATACAGCCGCAGGGTCTCAAGCTCCTTTTCCAAGAGGGGGAATATTCAACCAAAGGGTATCTCAGAGCCTGGCAAAAGTTCAATGGGGCAGTCGTATGGCCATTGTGGGGGAAGAGCATCTGCACTTTTGGGGTCAAAGATGTCCAGGAACTTCTGGTAGACTGTAGGCACCTCCTGGTGGGCTGAAGTCAGACGGGGTCCCGATGTTTGGGGTGAAGGCAATGCTGCTGGCAGTATGGAGAGGAGAAGCAGATCTCCCTGCTGGACCAGTTGATGTGAGGATTGTGTGCCTGCAACCATGGGATACCCAGGATAACCAGGAACATGGGTGAATTTAAAATATCAAATCTGAGGAATTCGTGCTGGCTAGACTCAGTGGACACGAGGAGAGGAGTAGTGGCTTGGGTGACCGGTCCAAAACAGGGCTCGGAGCTGTCAGCCAGGTGGATGGTCAGGTGCTTTTCCTTAAGAAGAAGGGGGATGTTGTATTTTGTTGCCAGTGCGTGGTCCAGGAAACAACTGCAGGCCCCCGAATCAACTATTGCCAGAAGTCGGATCACTTCTTCTGCCACCTGCAGGGAAACAGGGAGAACCAGGTGAGTAGGTGAGGTTGCAGCCACTTGGGAGAGAACAGGGATGTGCGGAGATGGCTTATTGGGACGGATAGGGCAATTGGGGAGGAGGTGGCCGATGCTCCCACAGTATAGGCCTAGATTAGCTTGTCTTTGCCTGAGCTTCTCCTCAGCAGACAGAGCTGACCGGACCAGGCCAATCTGCATAGGCTCCAACTCTGCAGAAGCTGGGGATTTGGGCACTGCTGCTGGGAGAGGAGCGACCTTTGGTAGCATCCAGGTGGTCCTGAAAGCTTGAGCGCAAACACCTGTCAAGCTGGATGGCAACTTGAATGAGACCTTCCAAAGTGGCGAGAGTCTCTAATCTCGCTAGCTCATCCTTAAGTGGCTCCGACAGGCCCTGACGGTACTGGTACCTCAATGCCGGCTCATTCCAGCCTGTGTCAGAGGACCACTTTGCGGAAGTCCACCGTATAATCTTCCACCGGCCGCCGCCCTTGAATGCATCCAGGGAATTGATGACAGGGATCTTTTGCTCCAACAGGCCGTGGGCCCAAGCCTGGGGTTCAACGACCAACAGCGACACCACGAAACCCACCTTGATGGACTCGATGGAGAAGGTGTGCGGTTGCAGGGCCAGATACAGTAAACAGGCATTTTTAAAGGAGCGGAACTTCTTTCGGTCCCCAGTAAAGCGCTCAGGGGTTGGCACCCGGGTTTTGGGTGGTGGGACCACTACTGTATGGGTAGAGGTGGTGCGTTTCAGAGCAGAAGCTGCTCACACAGCACTGGCAGATGGTGAGCCTTGATCCGACAGAGCAGGTGGCGCTGACAAGTGGCGCTGACAGGTGCTGCAGACAACCTTCCAACTGAAAGTAGCCCTCCTTTAATTGTTGCACTGCTTGTGTTAGGGTGGAAACTTGTTGGCACAGAGCCTCCAAAGGGGACGTGCTTCCATTGGCCTCAGACATATGACTGGATTATACTGTCAGGTTCCAAGGAAGAGGCCGATTGTTGAGAGGGCGCCCCTTGCAGCTAAGTGCAGTGCTCCCCTGGGAGTTGTACAGAGGGAGCAATGCCCAAAGGTGCATGGTTTGCCAGGTGTTGATGATGAGCCGGTCACTTGGAGTGCACTGGTAGTTGCTGGGATGACCCGCAGAGCCACTGAGCGTGGGGTGCCAGGCAGAAGATGTTAGTAGGGGAAAACTGGTAGCATGAACTGAAGACAAGCCAGGGATCATACACAAGGGATCAATCCAGAAATGCCAGAGATGAAGTACAGATGAAGGAGTGAACAGGAGCGTAGTCAGTGGTGCAAGCCAGAGTTCAATCAGGAGCGGATCAAAAGCAGAAGTCAAACAAGCCAGGTCGGTAACAGGGAACAGAATCACAGAGACACAGGAGCACAGGAAACATTGGGGAGCCGATGATAATCCAGAAAGGGGTGGCTCCAACAGCAGGCTTAACCACTTCATCCCTGAAAGGATTTACCCCTTTCCTGACCAGAGCACTTTTTCCGATACGCCACTGTGTTGCTTTAACTGACAATTGCGCTTAAACAAAATTAATGTGCTTTGTTCCCCACAAATAGAGCTTTCTTTTGGTGGTATTTGATCACCTCTGTGGTTTTTATTTTTTGCGCTATAAATAAAAAAAGAGCGACAATTTTGAAAAAAAGCTATATTTTTGACTTTTTGCTATAATTATCCCCCAAAAATATATAAAAAACTATTTTTTTTCTCAGTTTTGGCCGATATGTATTCTTTTGCATAGTTTTGGTAAAAAAAATTGTAACAAGTGTACCGTATATATTCGAGTATAAGCCAACCTGAATATAAGCCGAGGCACCTAATTTTACCACAAAAAACTGGGAAAACTTTTTGACTCGAGTATAAGCCTAGGGTGAGAAATGCAGCAGCTACTGTAAGAGGAAAGAGGGTCAACAATGCCCATCTGCAGCCTCACTGTGTCCATCTGCATGCCTCACTGTGCCTCACTGTGTCCATCTGCGTGCCTCACTGTGCCTCACTGTGTCCATCTGCGTGCCTCACTGTGCCTCACTGTGTCCATCTGCGTGCCTCACTGTGCCTCACTGTGTCCATCTGCGTGCCTCACTGTGCCTCACTGTGTCCATCTGTGTGCCTCTCTGTGCCTCACTGTGTCCATCTGCGTGCCTCACTGTGTCCATCTGCGTGCCTCACTGTGTCCATCTGCATGCCTCACTGTGTCCATCTGCATGCCTCTCTGTGCCTCACTGTGTCCATCTGCGTGCCTCACTGTGTCCATCTGTGTGCCTCACTGTGTCCATCTGTGTGCCTCACTGTTTCCATCTGTGTGCCTCACTGTGTCCATCTGCGTGCCTCACTGTGCCTCACTGTGTCCATCTGCGTGCCTCACTGTGCCTCACTGTGTCCATCTGCGTGCCTCACTGTGCCTCACTGTGTCCATCTGCGTGCCTCACTGTGCCTCACTGTGTCCATCTGTGTGCCTCTCTGTGCCTCACTGTGTCCATCTGCGTGCCTCACTGTGCCTCACTGTGTCCATCTGCGTGCCTCACTGTGCCTCACTGTGTCCATCTGTGTGCCTCTCTGTGCCTCACTGTGTCCATCTGCGTGCCTCACTGTGTCCATCTGTGTGCCTCACTGTGTCCATCTGTGTGCCTCACTGTTTCCATCTGTGTGCCTCACTGTGTCCATCTGCGTGCCTCACTGTGCCTCACTGTGTCCATCTGCGTGCCTCACTGTGCCTCACTGTGTCCATCTGCGTGCCTCACTGTGCCTCACTGTGTCCATCTGCGTGCCTCACTGTGCCTCACTGTGTCCATCTGTGTGCCTCTCTGTGCCTCACTGTGTCCATCTGCGTGCCTCACTGTGTCCATCTGCGTGCCTCACTGTGTCCATCTGCATGCCTCACTGTGTCCATCTGCATGCCTCTCTGTGCCTCACTGTGTCCATCTGCGTGCCTCACTGTGTCCATCTGTGTGCCTCACTGTGTCCATCTGTGTGCCTCACTGTTTCCATCTGTGTGCCTCACTGTGTCCATCTGCGTGCCTCACTGTGTCCATCTGTGTGCCTCACTGTTTCCATCTGTGTGCCTCACTGTGTCCATCTGCATGCCTCTCTGTGCCTCACTGTGTCCATGTGCCTCACTTCTTCCATCTGCGTGCCTCACTGTGTCCATCTGTGTGCCTCACTGTGTCCATCTGCGTGCCTCACTGTGTCCATTTGCATGCCTAACTGTGCCAATCTCCCTACCTGATCTGTGCCTCATGTACCGCTGTGTCTATCTGCAGCCTTATGATCTTCATACCATTTTTACTGCTACACCGGCGCTGTGATATGCAGTCTATTTGGAGGCCGTGTGGTGTAATGAAGCCCTGCCTCCTCCTCCTCCTCATCCGTGATGGAACGCTGACTCAGTATCCCAGCAGTGAGTCAGTGTTCAGCCTATCACGGATGAGGAGGAGACGGGGCTTTGTTACACTGCACGGCTGCTGACTAGACTGACGTCACAGCGCCGGGAGATCAGGCGCACAAGGCTGCAGATGGACACAGACTCGAGTATAAGCCGAGGGGGGCATTTTCAGCACAAAAAAAATTTGCTGAAAAACTCGACTTATACTCGAGTATATACGGTATACTGATTGGTTTGCGCAAAAGTTATAGCGTCTACAAAATAGGGGGTAGATTTATGACATTTTTATTATTATTTTTTTTACTAGTAATGGGGGCGATCTGCGATTTTTATCGTGACTGCGACATTGCGGCCGACACATCGGATACTTTTGACACTATTTTGGGACCATTGTCATTTATACAGCGATCAGTGCTATAAAAATGCACTGATTACTGTGTAAATAACACTGGCATGGAATGGGTTAAACACTAGGGGGCGATCAAGGGGTTAAGTGTGTCCTAGGGAGTGATTCTAACTGTAGGGGGGATGGTCTCATAACAACATGACAGAGATCACTGCTCCCGATGACAGGGAGCTGTAGATCCCTGTCATGTTGCTTGTTTACATGGGCATCTCCCTGATTTGCCTCTCCGGGCTAAAATTGTGGGACACCGGGGAACATTGAGTTCGCAGGACCCGCGAGCACAGTCACATGGTACGCAGTGGGCATGCGTGTGCCCCGCCGGCAGCTCATGCCCACTAGCCTGCAAATTAAAGGGAACATACAGATACGCCCATTTGCCCACCACTGTCATTCTGCCGACGTATATCGTGTGCAGCGGTCAGCAAGTGGTTAAATAGACCCAGAAGTACTGCCCACATCAGTCACACTGTGCACCATGGTGGCCATGATTGTCTTGGGTGGAATTGCCAGTCCTTCTTCGGCCATTTCCCTGACATTGGCTGATGTTCTTAATAAAGCCCCTTTTGATATTTCTGCTACACTTAGTCTGGTGCACCATGCTGTCTTTCCATTTGTCTTCCAGAGAATTGCTTCACTCTAAAGGGAGCTGCCCCTAGTGTTGCCGTAGCACTCAAGTGGACTTTATGAACTCCATATCTGATTATCCAGGACCTTTATTCTATATATTTTTATGCATATTTTGACATTCCTTTCTCCCCACAAGGTGTGTCTTCTGTACCAACCTTTGCGCTATCCTCCTTTTGTTGTTTGTTCTGTATATAGAAGGATATGGGGGCCACAAAGAGGATTTTAGTGGCTGCCTGCCCTAAATTTACTCTGGTGTTGAGATATAATTAAAAACTTATATACATCCCAGATATAGAGACCACAGTGAGAAGTCCTACGTGTGTAGATCAGAGGTCCTTTTCAAAACCTCCAGAGATGAAACCTTGAAGAAATGGCTTGAAGTTAAAGGCCTCATTGAGGCCTGGGGCAAAGTGGAATTCAGATCAGAGATCCACCACAGTTCATGTTGGAGGAGGGACTTGTTGAAGTCCCCACCCCATGGACTGAGGTGGACTCGATCCAGGGCCAAGAATGACACTCGGGGTAGCAGCCAGCATGGACATATGTTCAGGGTCACTTTGTCTCATACTTTGTATGTGGCGATAGATATACGCCTCCGGAATTTTTGAATAGTCTTGTCCACATAGTAGCAACCACATTCACACTGCAACAAATAGACTACCCCTGACGTTTGACAATTGCCAAAATGTTTGGGGATAAACATGTGGTCATTGGGTAGTCGCAAATGCCTACTCATGTCAATAAATTGGCAGTGTGAACTGGAGCCACAGGGAAAGGTTCCAAGTACTTTACTCACTCTGTACCAACTGGTCACCCATGGAGGATATCCACCTGTATGTGATTGGGGGAGCCGGAGAAACAAATGGACCTACTGTGGGATCTGAAGTGAGAAGACCGTTCATCACAAGAGGAACAAACTGATAATATTTCAGAGGTGTGAGTAGCCAGAAACTCAGCACAGATATCTTACCAAGAAAGTCCCCGAGATATAAAACACTTTCTGAAGGTTTACCACTTTGAAATCCACTAAAAATGAAATGTTGGATGTGATTGGTCTGACGCAACAGGTTTAATTCTTGAAGAAAGAGGAAACATAAGTTTTGCAATGCAGAATCTTCTTCCTGTTTGAGTTTTCTGTAAATCTATAACTTCTCATTATTTCACACAGACCAGAAACCCCGACTGTAGCAATGTTCTCCCTCCGTGTCCTCCTCCTGTGGGCTCTTCTATATCCAGGCAGAGGTATGTAAGAACATTATATAAAGGTGATAAAAAAGTATTATTATCCATTTTTTTTATTGTTCTAAAATTAATCTCTAAACTTTTTTATTTTCTTTTTTTTTATATGCCAATTTTAAAGAATATTGAATTAAAAAATGCATAAAATTGTAAAAAAAATCATTTATCTGATCTGTAAATAACTGGGCCATGCTTTGTATCAGGGATGTAATGTGTCATTATAAAGCAGACATATGATAGAATAAAATGTGTACTTTGTATCTTCAGTCACACTTCCATGAAAACTAACATTTCGTGTTGGGTGAACACTGGCAGTTCGCCTGTTGGATGACAAAACCGAATTATTGGGGCGTTCGACCATTTGTTCGGTCCGCAGAATGACCACAATGCACTGCACCGCCGCATAGTGCATTGGAAGCCCTGATTGGCTGAAGCAATGAAAGCTTTGCCCAATCAGGGCACGGAGCACTGTCAGAGCCACGATTGCAGAAAGTAATGATGACTCTATCCAATCATGGCTCATTGCTCTTAGTCCCGCCCCACACCCAATAGTGGTCATTTTCAGTGTGATATTGGCATAGAGAGGTAGAAAAGGGCCCTGTTCAGTGCTACTAGACAGTTAGTAGGGATGAGCTGAATACCCCCCTGGTTCGGTTCGCAGCAGAACATGTGAACAGGCAAACAATTTTTTCGAATACACGAACATCGTTAAAGTCTATGGGACACGAACATGAAAAATCACATTCTAAGTGCTAATTTTAAAGGCTAATTTGCATGGTATTGTTATAAAAAGGGTTTGGGGACCCGGGTCCTGCCCCAGGGGACATGGATCAATGCAAAAAAAGTTTTAAAAATGGCCGTTTTTTCGGGAGCAGTGATTTTAATGATGCTTAAAGTGAAACAATAAAAGTGTAATATCCCTTTAAATATCACTGCTGATGAAGTCCCGCCCACTGTAATGATACGCGTGCAGGGGAATCCACATCACGTCAGCTGCAGCCACCTCTCATTCATTTCATTTTATCATTGGTCACAAAGTGTTTGACTGCATGCTGTTCATCCAGGCACTAGGATTTTAGTGCCTCGTATGTAAGTGTAACTTTTTACCTTCTTAATAATTGCATACCTATAAGCAGAGAGCACTATATATTCTTTATTGATTTTACATGATACGGTGCAACACTGCCCCATATTGAGTTGGAAGATAAAGCTGGCTTTCTTGAAGTTGTGTGATCTAAACCACTCAGGATCTCCACAGAGGCAATCAGCATATACTACTCCCAGTGTGGGAAGGCTTAATTGACCAGACTGTGTAAACAGGGGTCCATTAAACAAGTCTCCACACTCGGGTGTGGTAGCTGTTTTTGGCACTTTGATAGTAGCGGAGGATCTGGGTTGGAGCCCCAGGAATGCCAGGCTTGCTAGCCATTCGCTGCGGTGGGAGGATCGTAATTAGCCAGGCTGGGTAACAAGCTATTATTTTCTGAGAAGCTGCTAAGCCTTCATTCTGAATGGTGGTGGATTCACAGTGTCCCTTGTCTATGGAAGATTTTTCACAGGGTGTTGCTGCGTTCATGCCTCTTGGACACACATGAAGAGACTTTTTATTATTTGCTGTGTATTTTACCAATTTATGTATTTGGTTACATTTATTTGTAAACACAATTTGATGGTTTAACTTTGAATGGTTATAGGGCAGGGGTGTCCAAACTTTTTTCAAGGGGGGCCAGATTTGATGAAGTGAACATGCGTGAGGGCCGACCATTTTGCCTGACATTCTGTGAACCATTAAAATTCGGTCTGAGTGTGTTTGTCCGAGGACCAATACACGGCCCAACAAGAATTCTCTTGCTTTTGTGGCTGTGTGTGGTGAAGAGATGAGCTCGGGTGTGTTATTTGGATATACCGTATTTATTGGTGTATAACACGCACCTTCACTTTAACCACTTGCCGACCGGGCCATAGCCGAAAGAAGGCTGCTGCGCCGTCGGCTTGTTCTGGGTGGACGTCCGTGGGACGTCCTCCGGAACTCTCGCTCCCCGCGCGCCCGGTGGGGCGCGTGCATGATAGTGTCCGTGTTTGCCGGGTTCGCGGGACCCGGCGCAACACGGATCGTGGTAAAGGGCCAATGACAGCGGCCCTTTACCACGTGATCGCTCCCTCCAATGAGGGAGCGATCATAATGTCAACAGACTGGGGTCATGCAAAGGTCCCAGCTCTCTTCTCTCCTCACACCGATACAGAGTGAGAGGAGAGAAGAGAGATCGAGTGAAAAAAACGACTGAAATCGTGAGTGAAAGTACTACAGTGCCCAGCAGTGCCATACAGTGCCACATAAGTGCGGCTACAGTGCTAAATTGTGCCCTAGAGTGCCACCAGTGCCACTACAATTCCCATCAGTGCCACTACAGTACCCATCTGTGCCACCAGTGCCACTACACTACCCATCAGTGCCACTACAGTACCCATCTGTGCCACTAGTGCCACAACAGTACCCATCAGTGCCACTACAGTACCCATCAGTGCCACTAAAGTGTCCATCAGTGTCACTACAGTGCTCATCTGTGCCATCAGTGCCACTATAGTTCTCATCAGTGCCACCAGTGCCCATCAGTGCCACCTCTGCCACTACAGTGCCCATCTGTGCCGCCAGTGCCAAGTCAGTGCTCCGTCAGTGCCACACCAGTGTCCAGTGCCACTACAGTGCTCATCTGCCACCAGTACCACATTGGTGCCATCAGTGCCTCCTGTGCCACTACAGTGCCCATCGGTGCCACCAGTGCCACGTCAGTGCTCCATCAGTGCTACGTCAGTGCTCCATCAGTGCGACACCAGTGCCCAGTGCCACTACAGTGCTCATCTGTGCCACCAGCACTACATTGGTGCCATCAGTGCCACCTGTGCCACTACAGTGCCACTTCAGTGCCCATCTGTGCTGCCAGTGTCACGTCAGTGCCACTACAGTGCTCATCTGCCACCAGTACCACATCAGTGCCATAAGTGCCACCTGTGCCACTACAGTGCCCATCGGTGCCACCAGTACCACATCAGTGCCATCAGTGCCACCTGTGCCACTACAGTGCCCATCGGTGCCACCAGTGCCACGTCAGTGCTCCATCAGTGCTACGTCAGTGCACCATCAGTGCCACACCAGTGCCACTACAGTGCTTATCAGTGCCACATCAGCATCACTAGAGTGCTCATCTGCACCACTACATCGCTCATCAGTGCCACATCAGCATCACTAGAGTGCTCATCTGCACCACTACATCGCTCATCAGTGCCACTACAGCGCTTATCGGTGCCACTACAGTACCCAATAGTGCACATCAGTGCCCATAAGTGAGTGCTCATCAGTGCCACCATATTAGTGGATCCTCATCAGTGCCCATCAGTGCTACCTTAGTGCACATCAGTGCCAGATAATCAGAGCATCCTCAGTGTGGTGCATTAGTGTACATCAGTGCAACCTTATCAGTACCCATCAGTGCACCCTCATCAGTACCCAGCAGTGCAC